>CM064968.1:40319369-40553369 GCA_032847665.1 Solanum chilense | reverse complement strand
TCGGTGGAGGAGTCACCGCCCTAGTACCAGGTGGGCTAGGTGCTTGTCCTCTTCCTCTAGAGGACGTCCTCCCACGACCTCTTCCACGGCCTCTCGCCACTACTCCTCTTCGAGCTACAGCCCCAGTGGCTGGCTCAGACGTTTCTTGTCTTGCCGGTGTTGGTGTTGGTGCAGTCGTTGCTCTAGTTCTAACCATCTGCGAAATAGAGTGAAGATGGTCAGATACCAATTTGTATCACCTAGATACCAATTGGATCCAAGTAATAGCACGAAAGAAAGAAAGAAAGAATGGAATATTCCTAAAGTCCTATAGCCTCTCAAAGAAAAGTAAAGGCATCCCCCTACCGTTCCTTAAGACTCTACTAGACTCGTTCTTGTGTGATGAGATCAACGAACCTAATGCTCTGATACCAAGTTTGTCACGACCCAAATCGAGTCGCGAGTGGCACCCACACTTACCCTCCGATGTGAGCGAACCAACAATATACAAAACCCAACATTTCAATATAATATCAACATAAAGTAATGCGGAAGACTTAAAAACTCATTAACGAACATTGATTAAATAACTTCTAAAACTCAATAACTATTATTATCCCCAAAATTTGGAAGTCATCATCACAAGAACATCTATCCTCAAATTACTAAATCTAAGAGTATCTAAGAAGCTAAAATAAGTAAAAAGCTAGTCCATGCAGGAATTTCAAGGCATCAAGACATGAAGAGGAAGATCCAGTCCAAGCTAGAAGCAATAGCTCACCCTGAATCTGGCTTGAGGAAGACTGGCTAGAGTTGCGGTTGAGTTGAAGACGACGGTACGTTTGCTGCACTCCACAAATAACAAAGAAAGAAACATACAAGTAGGGGTCAGTACAAAACACAAGTATACTGAGTAGGTATCATCGGCCAACTCAAAATAGAAAACAGTATATATCAGATAATATCATAAATCAACTACAATACTCAACATGTAGCAACAACAAGTACTATAATCATTGATAAGTACCGCCAAGTTCACCCATGAGGACTCAAGCCTCAATACCATACTCATTTGGGAATTAGGTTCATTAGATTGAGTATATTAACATATTTCAAGATTCATTATCTTTATTCCTCTCGTGTCGGTACGTGACACTCCGCTCCATATACTATCCTGGTGTCGGAACGTGACACTCTGATCCTCATATACTATCCTGGTGTCGGAACGTGACACTCCGATCCATATTCTATCCTGGTGCCGGGACGTGGCACTCCGATCCCCTAATTCTACGTGTCGGTTCGTAACACCCGATCCCCTAATTCTACGTGTCGGTTCATGACACCCGATCCCCTAATTCTACGTGTCGGTTCGTGACACCCGATCCCCTAATTCTACGTGTCGGTTCGTGACACCCGATCCCCTAATTCTACGTGTCGGTTCGTGACACCAGTTCCACTAATCTCATTCTATTAATTCATCAATCCTTCTTTTATACCAAGGCATCATCAATCTCATTACTTTAGTTCATCAAGCCTTCTCTTATACCAAGGCATCATCATTAACAAGGTAAATTTAGGATTAGAGATTCAATAGCCTCATCATGCTTATTCATCACAATTATATAATCACATCATGTAAGCACACAATTAAGCATATAGAATGTTTTATAATACTACCCAACACATATCATTCGCTATTAAGAGTTTACTACGAATAGCATAAAAACCATGACCTACCTCCACCGAAGATTCGTGATCAAGCAAGCAAATTCCCAACGTGTTGTTTCCCTCTTCGTTTCTCCTCTTTCTCGTTCGTTTCTCCCTCTTTTGTTCTTTCTATTTTTTCTTATTCAAACCCTCTTTCTTTTACCCTAATTGGCATGTAATTAAGTATAAAAGATGATAGAATAACCCACTAATTAATTTAAGGTTATCTCTTTTAACCCCCAAGTAATTGAGTTATTAATATTAAACCACTAACTTTATAATTATAAGCAGAAATAGTCCAAAACGCCCCTTAAAGTATTTACAGAAATCCGACCCAGCCTGGGATTACGCAACCTGTGATGGTCCGTCATGGATGTGACGGTCCGTCCTGCAGGTCCGTCACAAAGTTCAGAGACTTAATTTCTGTGGAAGATGTGTGACGGTCCGTCGTGCCCACGACGGTCCGTCCTGCCATTCCGTCACGAAGTTTAGAGAGTCGATTTCAGTACCCAAATTTCAGAATTCTAAGTGTTTTGGAACTAGACCCCCTCGACGGTCCGTCGTGCCCATGACGGTCCATCGTGGGTTCCGTCGACCCAGACAGTTTTTCAGAAATAAAATCTGCTGCTCAAAATGACTAAACAGGTCGTTACAGTTGCTACTACATTTTTATAGTTTTTCATATTTATTGCATCTTTTACCATTGATTTATCCTTGAGTATAATGAGTTGAGTATTTCGAGTTGAGTACCTTTTAGTTGAGTATCTAATCTTTGAGTTGAGTAACTTACTCTTGAGTTTAGTTTAGTTGAGTGAGTTGAGAAGAGGTAAGTATGTTTCCTTTTATTAAGTTCAAGCTTATGTTTATGCTTTGTAGTTTCCCTTTCACGTACGGAGTCATCTGGTCTGCATCGTTTCATGATGCATATACAGGTATTCATGGTCATCAACAGGAGCTTTTTTTATACTACATGGATTATCGAGTTAGCTATGGTGAGCATCCTTGCTTCCGAAGGATTTCCTTTACTCTTCAGTTTTGTCCACATGTTGTGGGTCTTGTCCCGACTTCCATCTTTGTCATTTAGAGTTTTCATAGATAGACAATAGAGTTTCAGAAGTCTGTTCATTTATTTTGTTAAATGTTTTAAAGACTTAGTTGTCTATTTTATGGCGAGTTGAATATATTATTTTTTGTTCAGAGTAAATATTCTGAGTTAAACCTTTATATTTGAGTTATTAATTTGATATATTCAGTTTTAAGGTTTGTATGCTTGAGTTAGTATTCTGCTTGTAGTCAGCCAGGATAGAGATTCGCTTGGGAACCAACAATGGTTATCTAGTGTCGGCCACTCCAGGGTGTAGACTTGGATAGTGACAAAACTATTGTGATTTATGACCGAAGAAACATGAAGATTGAAGTTGTTGTGATTGTAGGAAAATAAGTCTTTTTATTAATAAATAAAATTTGCAGTTTAATTTAAAGGATATTAATGATGTAATATGATACAAAATAATACTGAAGTACGTATGTGATGAAAACCATAAGAGGAAAGTACAAGTGTGACTTGATGAATGATTTGCTACAATTTGTTCACCAATTTTTTCTTATGTGGTATCTCAAATTTTATTGAATTTTGAACTTAATCAAATATTGCAAATAAAACTTGATATTTTTTTAAGAAGAAGAAGAGTATAAAAACTAAAAAAATTGTAGTTTAAAAGTGAGATGAAACGCTTCTATTTATAGCTAACAAATAGTAGTACGAATATGTCCAAATTGTGCCTTATCAGAAATGTCACAACCCTTCGAAAAGTCACGGATCATCTGAAAAGTCTTATCGAAAAATAACTCATCAAGAAAGGCACAACCCTTTGAAGAAATTACAACCCATCGAAAAAGTCACAACTCATCAGAAATGTCACAACCCGTCACAAAGTCGCAACCCTTTGAAAAGTCACAACCTTTTAATGTGAAAAGATATCTACTTTTAATATAATACAATTAATTGAATAAATAAATAAAATAAATTGAATATTTTTAATTAGAGTATTATAGTAACTAGTATACGTTTCCGTGCGTTGCCCGAGTATTTTAAATTTTTTGAAATAACTAGTACAAATTGTTATTGAGTAAAAAAATGCATGTATAACATATATAATGTTTTCATTTTATATATACAATTAATGCTAACAAAATTTATCTTAATGTACATGCAATAAGTGTATATTCTTCAAAGACATAGAATGTTATTCTAACAGCTTCTCCCTCTTCAAGTATAATGAAGATTAATAGAGTATGTTGCGTGTGTTTAATTGATATTTGTGTTAACTAATTAAATTATAGATTCATAAATCAATCTAAAATCTAGTATTAAGAATGACATCTCTAATTTTTAGTTAAAATTTTAAATATATTTATAAAGCATGTTGACCTCTTTAGCACACTCATTTCTCGTTAAATCCTGCAAAATAAATTGATTTTCATTTAATCTAACACAATTTCATACAATTAAAATGTACAAAATACTGAATACAAGTGATCAATTACATAAAAGATACTACAATCAAATCAATAGATATCACAATTCTTTTCAAATAAAGTTAATATTATACCACACAAAAATAAATTATACTCAATGGAAAGATTAAAAAAAAAAAAAGATGCAAAAAGTGGACCATCTTACACTCCTTTGATTTATTATAATTTTTTAAATATCTTTTTTATGGATTTTTAGATTTGTTTAGCCTTTAAAAACGTTGTAGATTTTATTCTTTAGTAAATACGTATAACCTACTATGGCAAATAATTTTAGATTTTAGTACTAAAAACTTTTAAACTAAATTTATATAAATAATTAATATATTATTTTAAATAATAATTAGATAAATTTTATAAGTTATAAGCACCACCAACATGCTATTATGAGTATAACGTGGAAATATACAGTGGCGTACTCAAATAATTCATGAAGGGTGTTCAAAAATTGAATAGGTAAATAAAATATTTAATGAATGAGTGCACTAAAAATATGTAAATCAAACTATGTGACATTAGTGATTAATTTTTTTAATAAATTAATATATCAAAAAAATTATAATCAACTACATGATATTTAGTTTTAATATTCATGTTTATTTAATAGGATGTGAATGGACAAAGAAAAAAACAAAGAGAATTTAATTTAGGATGAATCTCTTTTATGCTTTTAATAATGAAACATGAAAAATAAAAAGTAGAACTAAACGAGTGTTACTAAAAGAAATTTTATATGAAGCCATTATCACTTTTAGTAGCTTTATAGTTAGGATTTGTTTATTAAATTTAAATTAAATAATTTCTTTTGAATTTTGTTTAAATTTTTAAAAAAATCAAAAGTCGAATCAATTGGCAACCAACTTTTTTCTCTTAATTAATTTAATAGATAATATTCAACTTTTTTCTCTTAATTAATTTAATAGATAATACTAATTTTTGAATTATTTTAAAAATAAAAGATTTATTAATAATGATTTAGGCATTAATTAGGAACCTTTTAAAAATTTCTCTTAGTTCATTTAATTGATAATATTATTTTTTAAATTATTTTTAAAATAAAACATCTATTAATTATAATTTAGACGTTAATTAGGAACCTTTTTAAAATATAAAAAGATAATAGGTTTTTTGAATTACTTTTAGAATAAAAGATCTATTAATTATGATTTAGGCGTTAATTAGGAACCTTTTTAAAATGTATAAAGAATAATGTAAATGGAGGGAATCGAATCAGCACGTAACTAGTTGTGCACGCCTCAACATTGAAAAATCCAATTAGGTTATGACACTTCAATGTAATTTTAGGGTGTTCAAAATATCTTATTGTATCATCTATTATATTATTTTACTAATATAACACTAGTGCCGGCTCTTGCCTATGATTTTTTAGGTCACTGCTTTAGGCCTCCAATTTTTGGGGGCCTCAAATTCCTATAAATAAAAAAATATGTTTAATTTTTTCATGAAAAAGAATTAATAATTCATAATAAAAAGTGTATATATATATATATATATATATATATATATATATATTCTTTGCTAACACTTACATTTTTTAAAAATCTTTTTAACTCCTTATGCAATTTATTTCTTCAAATTTTATTGTTAGAGTAATATTCTGTGAAAAAAATATGAATCAATAGCTGAAAAGTGTTTAACAAAGTAAATTACAAATATTTTTTTATTTTTTCATATTTTTTGTATTAAAGTAAGATATAGATCAAGTTATCAACTTTATGAATTAGATTCTATAATTCTAACTCTTTCTTTATTTAAAATTTATCAATTTATTGCTTATAGAACTATATTTTCAATTCATATAATAATTTTCTCAATAAAATGATGATTTCAATGTTGAATTGATAAAATCTTGCTTAAAAATAATATTTGAATAAGTATTTGAGAAAATCATTTATAAAAAAGAATTTAAGTAATAATTTATATTTAAAATTTTTAGAAAAATAAATAAATGGGAATAATTTTTATAAAGTTTTTAGGCCTCTAATTAAAATTTCGTTTTAGACCTCGAGTTATGTTGAGCCGTCCCTGCTTGACACGTATATTTCTCCATTTAATATTTAAAGAAAAAAAATTCTCATCTTTTCTCCTCCTTTCTTTTCCAATCATTTCTTCAACTCTAACTATAATAAACATCATTTTTAACCTCAATAAATTTCTATTTCTTTAACAATTTATAAATACAAAAACTCAAGTCGCTTTTCCATCCACACAGAATCTCTAGAGCATAGATGATAATTGTCCTAATCAAATCTTTCATTCAACCAATTCAACAATCTTTTCACAGTTTTTTACATTTTAATTTGTTTGATTTTCTTCATCAAACAATTTCATATACACATCGAATGGATCATGAATATTTGTGATCAGATTCAACCTCCAAAGATTTCCTCGACGGCTCAAACCATTGCGGATGAAAAGACCAATTTGTAACACAAATTTGAGAAACCTCTCTTTCACTTTCCCTTTTTTTTATTTTTATTCTTCATGGATTTTAGGAGAATATGTAATATCTTCTTTTGAAACTGTAAAAGAAATTGTTCCTTTTCAATTACTTCTAACGAGTTTGAAAGTATTTTTTAGAAAATACAATCACTTCACTTTGACTTGTTACTCTTGAGACCATGACTTTAAAAAAAATCAACTAATAGGTATTGTTTTTAAAAAATAGATTAATTTTTTTAATATATTCTAAATAAAACTATTGAAAAATTATTTATTCATAAAATGCATTAGTTCTTGATAATTTTTATACCAGATATCCATTGATAAAACTTCAATAATGATAATGGTGAAAAATGTAAAGTTGTATACATAAAATAACAAAAAAGAAAGAGAAAAAATAGGCAACTCATTCTCGAAGACAGTGAAATACATTCTCTATGTCAATTCTATGTCAATTCAGTACTTCATGAATTATTTAGTTCATTTTAAAGTAATTCTGGGGTAATAGAATTCACGTGGAGTATAGATATGTACTTGAAAATCCAATAATAAGCTAGAGGGTCATGTGTTATTAGTTTCATCCCAAAAATTCTTCTAGCATTAATATTTTTATCCAAAAAATTCTTCTAGCATTAATAGTTTTATCCATAAATGCGATGTGGCTAACTTTTTGGTCCAGAAATATGATTATTGTTAATTTGAATTATAAAATATATTTTTCATAATAAACATATTATTTCTTTTCTTTTAAACAGATTATTTTCCTAGTAAAGTATTATTTTTGAAAAGCCATTTTCTTATTTATTTAATTTTTTTTAAAAAAAATATCTTTACCGAAAGCAATTTTTTTTGTTCTTAATCTCCTTTAATCAATTAAAATATGATTATCCTATTTACTTTTTAAGCTGACATTGTGTGTGTATATATATATATATATATATATATATATATATATATATATATATATATATATATATATATATATATATATATATATATATATATATATATATATATATATATAAATATATATATTATAGCAAAATTTGCATAATTGTGTTTTATAGCAAACATAAATATGTATAATTCGATACACATATACAAAAGAAAGCAGATGTATACAAATCAATTGTATAATTTGTGTATATATAAAAACAAGAAAGAGAGAAAGATAAAAGAAAATTGGGCAGGAGAATATTTGTATTATATAATTATAAGTGTATGGGACAAAGATATATGTATTTGCAAGTGTATATACAATTTTCTCTCGCTTTATACAAACAGAAACACAATTTATACATTTCGTTTCTGTTTGTATAAGTGATAGAGGTGAGGGTGGTGAGCGAGATCTGGGAGTGGAGACAGAGGAGAACGAACATATATGTATATATACAATTTTTTCTCATTTTATACAAACAAAAACCCATTTTATAAACTTGTGTTTGTATTAAATTGAGAGGGAGCGAGCAAGAGAGGAGAGTAGCGAGCGAGAGTTTGAGAGAGAGAGGTGACTGACAAACAGTTTGCTCTCTATATATATACATGTCTCGTCATTAACTTTCATCTAGATATTAAATTTAAAAAATTTCATTAAAATAGAAATATCGTGTTCTTAATCCTTTTTTTAAAATTGAAGTTGGATAAACATTTGTTTATATATTCTTTGATTTTAAAGTTAATATGTAAAAGGGTTGACAATAACTCTATCAATGATATTATAAAACATATTTTGTAATATAAAGCAATGTACTTAATTTTTATGTTTTATGTAAATATTATTGATGCATCTTAACTTTAAAATCAATAATTGTATTAGCAAATTTTAGAATTCCAAAATTCCTAATAGGAATGCTTCTTTCAAAACTAATAAAATGCAAAATTAGGTTAGAAAATTGGATCTAGGGGTATATATGGACCAGATTGGTTTGAGTTTTTTTACGTGCCAAATCAAATTATATATGTTGGGTTTTTAGATTTGTAAATCAAAATAAACTAATAATATTTAGGTTTTTCAATGTCAAAATTTTTTGGGCTCTCGGGTTTTTTGGAGTTTTTCTGGTAGAGTGTTCGTACTAAACATACAATTATTTTTTATTTTAAATATTTATGTAGTCTTATCAAAATATAATTATCTAAGATATTTCTTAAGAAAATAACACAAAATATAATGTGAGTGATGACACTAAAATGTTCAACAAAAACAATAATGAAATCACATAAAATAAATAAGTTTAAATGAAAATGACCATAATTTTTAAAGTACTAAATCATATCAAAATAAATCTAATGAGAATTAATTATATGACTAAACATTAGAAAGAACTAAAACTAGGCTATATATTTTAATTATTTAAACAAATATATAACTAAAGATCAAATATTTAACACTATTGTTACTCTTAGTATTTGAGTTGATCTGGGGTTTTTTTGTCGATGGTATTGATTTAATTTTGTTTTGAACTTTGTCAGATTTACTCATATTTATGGAATATAACCTTTATTGGATGGTCCAAAATTCTAACTTAAAATTAAAGTAATTTGTTATAAGATAAAAATATAAGAAATATTTATAAATTATATCAAAGTAAATACTTTTATGCATAATATCATATTGGTTTGGTCTCAATTTGACTTTTTAAAGTTAAAAACCAAACTAACTAAATATAGCAAAAAAAAATTCTTCAATACCAAACCAAGTTAAACTAAATCACTAGTTAATTTTTTTTCTCAATTTGCAGTTTCCGATTCGATTTTGTTCATCCCGAATCAAATGATTTATTTAAAAAAAAAATGTGATAGTGGTCTCAAGAAAGTTGATAGGTTTCTTTCAATATTTCTTTCACACAAGTGCTCATCATTCTAATAGAAAGTGTGAGAAAATCAGAATCAAATACTTTTTGGGCTAATGGAAGACGACAAACTGAGTCTATGGTTGACGACTTTCTTCATTTCTTTTTGTTGTCAAATCATTTCAACTATGCGCTATAATTACTTCATAGAATTACCAAACGAAAAAATAATAGTAGTAAAAATTTACTCCAACAATGCACGAACTGAACACTAATGATTATAGTGCAGTAAATAACTCCTCACTATAATAATCTCACAACAAGTGGAAAGAAAAGGAAAAATTACATGATTAAACAAATACTCTTTCTGCTTTACAAAGAATGACATAGTTTAACTTGACACGGAATTTAAAAGTATAAAAAATACTTTTAAATCTCGTAATTCTAAATTAAAGTTAGATCGAATGTATAAAATTACTCTTTGATCTTATGACCTTAAATATGTTGCATAGAAAACTGAAATTAAAATGTTAAAAAAAAGAGGTCATTTTTAAAGCAAACGAAAAAGAAAAAGATGTCATTCTTTTTTAAACAGACGGAGTATATATTACGTAATCAATTAGTCATCATAGTTATGGTTTTAGTTAATTATCACTCGTGATCAATACTCAGTGATAATTATATGGGTTGGATTTTCAAGTTTGTATAATTCACACGGTTTTATAATTCAGAATTTGTATAACTTTTGTATAATGCAATTTTGTATAATATAATTTGTATAACTATTTAAAGTTCAGATGTTTGTGTTTGTATAAATTTGTTATTTAGAATTTATACAAAAATAGATCAATTATACAAACATACATGGGATTGTACAAACTCCCTCATGAATTACGCAATTCTGCAAATTATAAAAATGAGACAACTTAAACTGTAGTTACAACCCGTAAATAAGCAAACTATAGTTATAGAGCATAATTACATTTATTATAATGGTTATTTACGAAAATTCTTTTTAAAACAAACTCTTCAAAGTTGTTGATGTTTTGACTTAACAATATGCTACTAATGCCCATAGCAAAGGAGTTATTTGGTTGAAAATAAGTTATCCTGAGATTAATAGTCTCACAATAAATTGTTTCATTATATATATGATAATTTATCACATCATTAAAGGTATAAATGATAGATAAATAATTCAAAAATTAGCTAATATCACCAATCAAATGCATATTAAAATTATCTTGCATTTTTTTCCAAATTATACATTATACCTTATATCAAATGACTTCTTGAAAACTTAAATCGTATTTAAACAAACCTGGAATACAATTGACCTAAGAATCAAAAGAAAATTTGCAAGTTATGAGGATGCATCTTGTTCTTAGCTTAATAGTCATATAGTTGCTAAAGGTTATTGAAGAACATATACAGTAAACCTAACGTAAATTTTTCGATTAATTCATTGGGTAAGAATATATAAAAAAAATTATTAATTCCTTCGGCTCACAGTAAAACATTTTAACACCACTCATAAATAAGATAAGGTTGGCTGATGGGGCAAGAATTGATTTAGGCCCCAAAATATTTTATTTTACATATTTTTTATTCGTTAATGATATAGTATTAATTGATGAGATTTGTGACGGCGGAGTTAATGATAAAGCTAGAGGTTTGAAGACAAATAGTAGAGTTTAAAGGGTACAAGTTGAGCAAGTTAGGACTCGTTTGATTGGGGAACAAGTTATTCTAGGATTAATTATCTTAGTTATTCTAGAATTGTTACTCCACCCTCAATGTGGGATAACAATAAACTATAGTCACAGGATAAATAATTTCATAATAAATTATCCCACAATTAATTATTTCAACCAAACATAAAATAAGCTCTTCTGAAAATTAATCTCAAATTTAGTAATCCCTTATTTCTCATACCCAACGAGCCGTTAGAACGTAAGTTTTGTGATTCTATGCGAAAAGTCAGCATTGAAGTGATTCTTTCAAGTGTATGTTGTGTGTTCTTCCCATTTCATATCATTGTCTTGTTCCTATTGCTCTCATTTTTGTATTTACTTCTTCAAACTGCTTGAAAATATTTTATTTCAAATCTAAGCCTATATATTAAAAACAATTTATTTATCTCTACAAGTACATGTATGGTCGACATAGGCTCTACTCTCTGACCTCACTGGTATGAAATTGGAATAATCAAGATATGTACTAGATGATCCTTACAACAACGTCAATTAAAAATCAAACTAAATTATAGGGAAATGCACAAGTACTCCTCTCAGATTATAATAGAAAATTTCAGAGATACACTTTAACTAAACTAAGATCTTATTAACCCTGAATTTATTCTTTTTTAATTTCTGTACATCTTTTGTCTTATGTGACACACTCTATAACTCCACGCAGTTGAGACGCATAAAAGATATTAGGATGTCACATAAGCCAAAAACTGCATAAAATTAAACAAAAAATAGATTCAGGGATAATAACACCTTAGTTTAATAGTTAAGATGTATTTCTGAATTTCAGACATAATTTAAGGGATACTTGTATATTTACTCAAAATTATATATAAAATCTTTCTATAAAATAAATATATAGAGACCTTTTATTAAGATTTAACTTTAACCACCAATTTCGTTGAGCTGCTGTAGCAAAAGGTTGTATCATGAATAAATTAAGAATATGAATTGGTGGGACTCAAATATGAAGAAGAAGAAGAAGCATCATATTATGCCTGAAATTATTAAAAAAATTATATATGAAACAACAACCTAGTGTGAAACATTATAATAAGAAAGAGAGAGGAGAATAATGTAGCTAGGTTGAGTAAATAGGAACATACGGTTGTTTAGTCTTGACATAGATTTTGGATGTATTGTTGCACTACAAATAGGGGAGTAGAAAGTGACTTTAGAGTCCTATTTGGCCCATTATTTAATAAGTGGACTCAGCATCTCTGTGTCAATGTCATGACGCACCAAGTATTGGTAACGAAGAATTATAATTGTAAGTTGAGAAAGATGTGAAATACAAAAGAATCTATACTCAGTTACCACCTACACTTTCTTTTTTTTTCCACTCAGTATTTTGGAGTTTACATTAGAGTACCGATTAAATACAAATTACGCATTACAGGGTTCATTCAGAGTGATGACGGTCCCAATAACATTTTCTTCGTTCTCATAACTCAAACTCGAAATGAATAGTTAAGGGTAAAACAATCTCATCATGTACCATATTGGTTACACTTGCCTTTTTTCACTCAAATGGTCCCCTACTAGCTACTGGTATAACCTTCACAAGTCCCCCCACCACCAACAGCAACCACCAGCAGTGTCAAGCACCATCAACAAACATCTTACCCCACCATCTCCTACCTCCTCCCTTTCCTTTCCAAAAACCTCATAAATAACTCAATGTGATGGATACATTTGAATGTTTCTATTAACACCTTCTGTCAATCTATTTCTCTATTTTCTTTCTTATACACTTGGGAGTATTAAGTATTATATATATATTACTACTCCGTACTTCTATTGTCAGCGCTTTTTTTTTAAAAAAAAAATTATTTTATGTTTTCTTGATTACGTTCCGTACTGTGTGTTCACGTTTACAACAACAACAGAGTACTTGTTCTCTTTCCTTTCTTGTATTTCCGATGCCAACACCAGTTAATACTGCTAGGCAATGCTTGACGAATGAAGCTTCTATCACTCTTGACGATGCTGTATCCATGGCAGGTCGTCGTGGCCATGCTCAAACTACATCTCTTCATTATATGTCTTCCTTACTCTCTGTTCCTTCTTCATGTTTACGTGAGGCATGTTCTCGAACAAGGAACAATGCGTACTCTGTTCGTGTTCAATTCAAAGCTCTAGACCTCTGTTTAGGGGTTTCAATGGATCGGTTGCCTTCGTGTCCCAGCAGCAGCAAGGTAGATTATCCACCTGTTTCGAATTCTCTTATGGCAGCCATAAAGAGGTCACAAGCGAATCAGAGACGGCAGCCGGAGAATTTCAGTTTTTATCAACAACAGCTTCAGAATCAGTCAGCTTCTTCTTCATCTTCATCATCTTCATCAGTTCCAGTAGTCAAGGTTGAGTTACGGAATCTCATAATATCTGTACTTGATGACCCTGTTGTAAGCAGAGTATTTGGGGAAGCTGGTTTCAGGAGTTGTGATATCAAGCTTGCAATTCTTAGACCTGTTCATCAACTCTTCAGATATTCAAGATTCAAAGGACCACCCTTGTTTTTGTGTAATTTAACCAATCAATCCGATCGAAGTTTTAGCTTCCCTTTCTTGGGATTCTCTGGGGGAGAAGATGATTGCAGAAGAATTGGGGAGGTTTTCGTCAAGAACAGAGGAAAAAATCCACTTATTCTTGGTACTTGTGCACAGGATGCTATGAACAATTTCCTTGAAATGATACAGAGTAACAGAGGAGGAGGAATCCTTCCTGTTGAGGTATATGGATTGACTGTGATTTGTATTGACACAGAGATCATAAGGTTTGTTAGAGGAGAATATGATGAAGAATCAATCAAGTCCAAGTTTGAGGAGATTGCAAGTGTATTGATGAATAATAGTTTAGGATCTGGTATTGTTGTCAATTACGGAGATTTAAAAATCTTATCAAGCGATGACAGTTATATTGATTCTTGCAGATATATTGTTAGCAAATTGACAAGTTTACTACAGATTAATCGCGGAAAACTCTGGTTGATTGGATGGGTAGAGAGGTATGAGATATATTTGAAAGTTTTGAATAGATTTCCTTACATAGAAAAAGATTGGGAGTTGCAGCTTTTGACAATCATTTCTTCTGGAAATCCAAAGGAAGAAACATTTCCTAGATCCAGGTATACTGTTTTTCTTCAATAATTTTATTTAAGCTTTTTACTTAGTAATTATTGCACTATCAAGTGCGACTAAGTATGATGTACTTTAGATATGCAGCATATCTTAGCTTTTTTATTCTTTTCTTCTTGTTTTTGGTGTAGTTTGTTTGCTTTTTCTTGTCACATACTGGTGAAGGACTTGTTAGAATAGACATAAATATAACAGAGTTGTTTGAGATAAGAATAAATAATTTTGGGATAAAATTTTGATTGTTCTGATTGAAATAACTTATCCCACCATATCATAGTTTTGAATAGACTAATATGCTAGTGAAAAGATAAAGAGTTTATAGTTTTTGTTTTAAAAAAAGTTTTTAAGAAGATCTCTAATATAATATGGGTAATATGATACCTATATTATTCATTGGGTGAACTCGTTTTATCCATTTAAAATATGAGTCGAGTCGGGTAACTTATCTATTTTTATTTAACTTATTTTTTGATCGACTCATATTCAACTCGACTCGCTAGTTTGTCACTCCTACTCATGATATAAAAATAACCTAAGGAGAGAGACAAACTATTAAGGTTTTACAGATAATCTTATAAATGATAATGTCTCTTTCTTTGCCTACATGGAACAATATTCATATCAGTATTTGATATTTTTTTTCTAGTTTTGAGTAATGAAAGGGTCTTTGTGTTTAAATTTTGAATATAAAAAAAATCATGATAGAGAATTCAAACCCACAAATCTATATAAAGACAAGAATGAATTTAATCATTCTCCCTTTATTCAATTGGTTATTGAGTTTCCTTTCCATGACACATTTCTTATCACTAAGTTGTCAATCAGTTTTGTCAAAAGTTCACAAGTTGATATATATATATATATATATAAAATTCTAATATAAATATAGAGTCTATGAAAAAAGTTATTAAGTTTGTCCCTCCCCACCCTGCGACTAATACTATGTTTGGATAATTGTTATCCATTGTATTATATTGTATTGTATCGTTACTATATCTATAATATTTATTTTGATTGCTAAATTTCGTTGTTACATAACAATGAAAATCCATATTTTATGGAACAACCAATTTGGTGTGTTACCATTGTTACTTAATTTCTTTTTTTCAATTATATCTTTACATAATATTTCAAAATACTATTTTACCATTTACTTTAATTATTTATATCTAGTCAAACCTCAAACAATTAAAATTTTATTAAAAACAACAAACAATACAGTTTAGCCAAACATTGTATCTACCATACAATACAATACAATAGAGTACAATACAATACAATACATTATGAAACAATGGGTAGCAATGATCCAAACAAAGTGTAAGTGTTTTTGGTTTTACATAGCGTTCATGTCTTGATTGCGATTGACATGTTTTATAGGTTGATGGAATCTTTTGTGCCATTGGGAGGATTCTTTTCAATGGCAGCTGCTGATACTAAAAGTCCGTTAAGCAGTTCATACCACACTGCATCGCGGTGTCACTTATGCAATGAGAAATGCAAACAAGAGGTAAATGCTCTCTCAAAGTGTGGATTAATAAGCACTGTTTCAGTTGCAGATCACTATCAATCAAGTTTGCCTTCTTGGTTGCAAATGACTCAACTCAACACTAACGGAGGACTTGACCCAATGAAGGTCTGTCTTTCTCACAATTCTACTCCATCACCGATCTCTCTTTCTCACAATTGTATAACATTGAACAAGTAGACACACACGTCCAACTTGTGCATACTAAAAGTTGAAGAACATATATGTCAGTTGAAGTCAAGTTAAATGAAAATACACATGGAACACTCAACACGCGCATAATAAATGTATTCTAATCATGTAATAACTTCTTTATATGGCTTCAGTGCAGGCCAAAGATGATAAAATGGTATTGGGTGCTAAAGTTGCTGGTTTGCAGAGAAAATGGGACAATCTATGCCAGCGTTTACACTACAATCAATCATTACCCAAGACAAGCAACTTTCACATGGCTTCTGAAATTCCATCAGTTGTAGGATTTCAAGTTGTTGAAGACCGAAAACAAAGTCTCAATAACGAAAACATTGAAAGTGGGAGGAAGAAAATGACTTGCACAATTTCTTCATCAAATGAAAGCAGCATTTTTCTCTCCAAAACGCCGTCACAAGGTGATGATGACCATGGCTTCAACTCTCCAACCTCTCTAACTTCAGTCACAACAGATTTAGGTTTATGCATGGCCTCTACTTCTCCAAGCAAAGAACAAGAGCACGTCATAAACCACGGTAGCATTAATCAACCACATGACATATCATGCAGTGTTGAGGCGCCTCGTTTCATTAACCAGTCTCCTCTTCAGCAGCAATTGGATCCAAAAGATTTTAAGATGTTATATGCAGCTCTTATAGAAAAGGTTAATTGGCAAGAGGAGGCTGTAAATTCCATTAGCCAAACAATAGCCCGGTGCAAATGTAGAAATGGAAGAAACAATTGTCCAAGTCGAGGAGACATATGGCTCAACTTTCTTGGACCTGATAAGCTTGGTAAGAAGAAAAATGTGATTGCACTGGCTGAGATTCTATATGGAAGCACAAACAACTTAATCTGTGTAGACCTAAGTCTACAGGATGAAGTTGGGTTGTTTGATCTTCAAGTATTGAATCAATACGACGTGAGATGCAGAGGAAAGCATGTTGTTGACTATGTTGCTGATAAACTGAGGAACAACCCCTTATCTGTTGTTTTCCTTGAAAATGTGAATAAAGCTGATATACTGATGCAGAAAAGCTTGTCCCAAGCTGTTAAGACTGGTAGATTTTTGGACTCTCATGGTAGAGAAGTTAGCATAGGTAATGCAATCTTTGTGACGACATCATCAAGATTAGATGAAGAAAGAACTCTTCCTTCTACCAAAGAAACAGCTGACTATTCGGAAGAAGACATATTGGCAGCTAAAGGTAATCAAATCCAGATACTAATTGCATTTGATCTTACAGATGATGTCAAAGGTCCAAACTCAACTGCATTGATAACAACTAGAAAAAGATCTTCAAGCCAAATCTTTGTGAATAATAGAAAGCTTATAACTAGTGGTCCAGTCGAAAGTGTAGATCAGCAATTTGGAAGCTCGGAGATGGCCAAACGAGCTCACAAGACATCAAACACATGCTTAGATTTGAATCTTCCAGCTGAAGAGATTGAAAATGATGAAAACTTTACTGGAGATTCTGGCTGTGAGTTTTCCAATGAACACACCACAACATGGTTGAAACAGTTGTTTACACAATTTGATGAGACCGTGATTTTTAGGCCATTGGATTTAGACTCACTAGCTGAGAACCTATTGAAGGAGATCAGACTATGCTTCCACAGAGTTGTCGGTCCAGAATGTTTGCTAGAGATTGACTCAAAAGTATTGGAACAAATTCTGGCAGCAACATTTTTAAGTGACAGCAAGAAAATAGAAGATTGGATTCAACATGTTCTTGGCAGGGGATTTGTAGAAGCTCATGAAAGATATAGCTTAAGTGCCCGATCTGTAGTGAAACTCGTGAACTGCGAGAGCTATTCCCCACAAGTTCATATACCAGGGGTTCTCCTTCCTGGCAGAATCATAGTGAACTAAAATTTAAGTTTCACTATTTATAATATGTAATATACAGTGTTCATATTTTAGCACACCTAGGTAATTATGCTTGTGTTACCAGATTTATCCCATGTTTTATTGGGGTTTTTTTAGTTATAGTTTAAGCCATAAATTGTAAGATTTGATAGCTAATTCAGGTATGAACTAGCTATATGTTATGAGGTGATCATTCTTTCCTATTATTACCATCGGGTTTTTTGCTCTTTCTAAACATCTATTGTGACACTCTTATTGCAATACCCCCTACTCTCAGGTAAAGATAAACTCTTTTAATGCAGGTAATTAGGCTTGAGCCTCATAGAATTTGGTTGTGCCTAGGTACAAACGCAAGGATTTGAGCTTACAATGGTTGTATACAAGGTTGGAGTTGAAAAGAACTAAAAGAACTATAAGCTTGAGAGCTTAGGCCTTGTAGGTGGAGATGCGGTGCTCATTTTGGATTTTCACCAAACATACACACAAATGTAAGTGGTCGCAAGTGATAAGTGATACTTTCGCATTCGGGTTTATCATCCCCTAGAGACTTAGTTATTGACAAGCTACCAATTTTCTATGTTAAAATAAAAGACTATATTAAAAAAAATCCTCTTTGAATTGATCGTCTTCTCTGTACAATTTGAAAGTCAAGAAGGGGGTGAATTAAAATTTCGCTTTAGTCGATTTCCTGTTATGACTAGTCGACTCACCTGCACATTATAGTAGAATAAATAAACAGTTTTAATAACTTGCAGTAAGTAAATGACACGGAATGTTTTTATACTGGTTTGAATCACTGATGTAGTGCCTAGTCTAGTCCCCTTGGGTTACAAGGGTTTCCTCAAGAGCTTGTGGAGAACTTGGGTGTCACAGAATGTTACAATTAAGAGCCCCGTCTGATATTCAAATTAGATCTTCTTCTTCGACACAACCTCTATCTGTAAAACCTTGTCACGCACCAAGTCTACACCCTGGACCTGACCGATAATGACCATTTCAGGCCTTGAGTGTACCCTTGGCCTGGGTTACTTAACTTAGTGGAAGACTTAACATAAGATATAATCTCAAGAAATAACTTTAAGGAAAGTAAGTAGCCGAAGTGGAAACCCAAGTCTTAGTCAATTGCAAGTGAAAGGAAAGACTAAGAAAACGAATATCATCTGTCTGTGAAGCCTCTAATATGAAGATGGATGTTGAGACGGGAGCCCCAACCATCCTAACAACTGAATACTAAAAATTAGCTAAAACTAAAGATGTCCTCCAGAATGATAGGAGGCTCACCAACTGACTCTGAGCTGCTCACTAGATCAACGGTGCGTCGAATCGTGACCTAGTTCCCTGTATTTGCATCATAATATGATGTAGGCTATCTGACATTAGTACATTGAGTGTACGAGTATGCGAGTTGGATGCTAATGCAACACTTAAGCTGGAAAAGGAGTAAGAAGGAACACTTACCTTGGCTCTGTTCAACTCATGAATAACTACTCATTTAAATATAATGCAATTTAAAAGTAAATGCAATATAAAGAAAAGCTGACTGAAAACATGTTGTAGACTCTGAATATATATGTGGATATAATAAATCTCTGAGAGGTATGTAAAAATACTAATAACTGATGTATATGAAAATACAATAACTTATGTGGGATCTTCTCCGATCGACAACCATCACTTAAGAGCTATAGTGATGATATAGCGTTATTCGACCTATGTTGCCTGACCATCCTAACCTTGCTAGAGTATAGGATTTGAACTGCCTAATGGATCCACTAGTATTCTGGGAAAAGGGTTCATCTAAAAAGTATGACCCTCTTCTACGCATGATGGCTACATGATTTTCATGGAGACTTGAGTTAGTATGAAACTCACATTCCCACATCGGTGCTCAATACTACTTCCAATCTATACTGGCTCTTATGTTTCTAAAACATACTGATTTTGTGATTTCAGATTAGTGCTCAAACCTTAGCTTTAATAGATCTCTTGGAAATCTTAGTTTCCCTGTTTGCTTCATTTTATAAAGTTATTACTTCTGGCTGAAAACTACTCCGAAGGCTCTTTACTTGTTTAAATGTAAAAATATTTGTAACTCTTAGGGATTACTTAGTCCCCTTATAAATTTTGAGAACGAACTCAACTCTTTACTTTTGCTTAACTTGTAACTTGAGTCTTAAAACAAAGTTAATATTATTTGTTAAAGACTCTTGGAAACTTTCGAAACTAACTTTGACTTGCTTCTTAACCTTTAGATTTGACTCTTAACTTCTTTGACTTTGATATTAACTTTAGTTAAATTGAATTATGGAATCAAGGATCATGATCTCATGTTTATGGATGATTTCATGATGTTTAGATGTACTTTAGAGTGTTAGAATCCATAAAGAAATGTGGGTACATCACTTAGGAACTAGTACAAAAAGATAGGAAAAGAATGGGGTCTCCAGGTGACCTTGGAGCTCTGAGAGGCATGGAGCGCCAGAGCCTGACAAATGACTCTGGTCTGAGGCGTTCTGGCTGGCGCGGCGCTCCAAGGCCTGTCAGGCAGAGCCTTTCGTCAGGGGCTCTGGCAAGCGCGGCGCCGGATTTCCGACTTTTCTTCTCCGATTTTCAACTCTAAACCTTTTAACCTTTCATGGATCTTTACCCAAACACTTAAAATCACTAAAATTCTCAATACTCAACAGTTTAGACTCGTAAAAAAGCTCGAAAACACGAATCAAAACAATTGAAGGCATACTACAACTCAACCAACAAGAATTCAACAATTGTTCATCAAGAAATTCAATATTTATCATTCAATCTATTCAAAACTCGTTGAATTATACCTGTTGGTATATGGGAGAACGAACCTAACATCAAAAGATCTCACATACCTCGATAAGGATCACCCCTGATGAATTCTACTGCGAAACCTTAGCGTTCTTGAAGGACTCTTCATCTTCCTCTTCTCTTCTATTTTCTCCCAAGCCCTAAGCGTCTTAGTTTTACCCCTACTAATTCCTTAAAACGAATTAGAAAATAGTAGGGTAAAAAGACCACTTTATCCTTACTAAAATTCGGGTTGGACTTTCCTCAATCCAACAACCCAACTTTCGAAAGACATATCTCCCTCTGACGACATTCAAATCGAGCAAACTTGGCGGAGTTGGAAAGATCTCTTCAAGGGTTTTCCAACCATATAAAGAAGTGGCTCTAACTCATATTGAGCTAGAAATTTTGGCCATTTGAAAATGACCAAAAACTCACATTCTTAACTTAGAAAATGTCTGGTACAAGGTGTGCCTCCCAAAGAAATTTGGAGGACTAAATGTTAAAGGGTGCGGAAATTGGAATGAAGCTTCCGTTAGAAAGTTATTATGGTAGGTTTCAGAAAAACAAGACATTCTCTGGGTAAAATGGGTACATGGGGTGATATAAAGCAACATGGAAATATTTTGGAATCACATACCACCAACAGATTGTAGTTGGTACTGGAGAAAGTTGACCTCTCTGAAAACTAATATGGCAGATTGGTACCAAAATGATAAATACAAGCTGACAAAATGTGATACTTATTCAGTAACAAGGAGCTATAATGTACTGATAGGGGCCCAAACCAGGCTTTGCGAAGCAAACCTTATATGGACAAAAATTATGCAGCCAAAACATAAATTTACTATATGGTTAGCAAACCATAACAGACTTCTCACCAACTCTAGAATGATGAGATTGAGTATTCATGTGGAGGATACGAAGTGTTGTCATTGTTCGGCAAGGGTGGTAGAAACTCCTCAAGATCTTTTCTCCAAGTGTGAATGGAATACTGTAGTTCGACATGGTTTGGAAAAAATGGTCAAAGGTCCAAACGATTCAGAAGGATATTCCACAAAGTCTAAAATGGCTGAAACGAAGGAAATTGAAGAAATTACACAAGGAATTTGTGGTGGCAATATAGGGGGCAATGATTTATTACACATGGAAAGCAAGGAATTGGAAGATTTTTCTAAGCGTAGATGTGAGTACTAGTTGTACGATTATACAAGTACAGAAAGAAGTGAGGGCTCGACTGGTCACTCTCCAGAACACAAGGGGTGCTGCGAGGTGTCTGACTCTGCTGAGAAGACTAACTAGAGAGTAAATAGTTTAGATCAAAAGAATAAATTATTTGTATTTGGTAATAACTTATGTTTTTCTTAAAATAGTTTTTCTTGAGGCCTGGATAGTCCTAAGCATCTTCTTGGAGGTGGTTGGAACTGAGATGCTCTTCAAGATGTAATTTTGAAGTTTCATGTTGTAGTAAAGGTAGTAGTTCAAAGTTATTACCAAAAAAACTTAGGAAATTTTTCAGATTTTTCCTATTCTTTCCAAAAATGCTTATTTTTAGTTTCTTAGCTTATTATTGGCTATTATTAAGTACACGATGTTATAATGTCTCCCTCTTGGGAACATTTGTCCTCGAATAAGGTTTCTTTCACTATGCTAAGAACAGAACATCAAGTTTAACACTCAATAAATCAAATCAAAAACTCACACTTGGAGAACTTGGCATATAACTCATTATATTTTAAAGTCTGAAGAACTATCCTGAGGTGACTAGCATGATCTTCTTCATTACTTGAATAAATTAGCATGTCATCAATGAAGATGATGACAAACAAATCTAAATAAGGTTTGAAGACCCTGTTCCTAAGATCCATGAATGTTGCAGGTGCATTTTTCAAACCAAATGACATAACCAAAAATTCATAATGCCCATATCTTATTCTAAAAGATGTATTGGGAATGTCACCTTCCCTAACATTCAACTAATGGTAGCCTGATCTGAGATCAATTTTTGAGAAGCAAGAAGCACCCTGAAATTGTTCGAAAAGATCATCTATCCTTGGAAGAGGATACTTATTTTTGATGGTCACCTTATTCAACTGACGATAATCTATACACACCCTATGGGAACCATCTTTATTTCTCACAAATAAGACCGGAGTGCCCCAAGGTGAGATACTTGATCGAATAAAGCCTCGAAATCTTTCAATTGTTCTTTAAGCTCTTTTAACTTTGTTGTTGCCATTATATATGGCGTAATAGAGATAGGACGAGTATTTGTAATGATTTCTATGCCGAAGTCTATTTCTCTTTTAAGAGGGACTCCGGGTAGATCATCCAGAAAGACTTCTGGAAACTCTTTCACTATAGAAACTGACTGATGGGAAGGTACCTCAGCACTTGAGTCATTAACTCAAACTAAGTGATGGATACAACCCTTTGAAACTAACTTCCTCGCCTTAAGGTACGAAATGAAACGACCCTTAGGCACTGCTGAAATACTACTCCACTTTATGAATGACTCATTTGAAATCTTAAACGTGACAACTCGGGTTCTGTAATCTATTGATGCATAACAGGCATGGAGCCAGTCAATAACTATAATGATATCAATCAGCATGCCCTGTGAGTAGGCAGGTTTAACTCTGAAATTCTGCCCATAGTGCTCATTCCCTATCTTAGCCTCTCTTCCTCTTGAACTCCTCTCTATACCTAAGCTTCTCGTTCTCTACCTACTGCACAAACCATTAACCTTGAAATGTCCATGTCACCAATCAGCATGACGGATCTTCCTTCTTTGCTTGATGCCCAACCATATCCAACAACAAACAAGTTTATTCAGCTTTTCATATCTTTAACCATATCAGGAGCATGGTGAGACAGTTGGGTGTACTTCAACCCATATTCATGAACACTCAAGGAGTCTTGTTTCAGAGTAAGGAACTCCCGTATCTTTGCTTCCTCCATTTCTCGGGGGGAAAAAGGCTTCAAGAGAGCTTCTTCAAATCAAGCCCAACTCGTATATAATGCATCCTTCTCTCTGCCCTCCTTCCACTGATTAAACCAAGTCCTAGCCCCATTCTTGAGTTGATATATGGTTAGTTCAACTCTCTTAGCATCAATCACATACATCCCATCGAATACCTTCTTCAACTCTTCCATAAAATTCTTCGGATCCTCGATAGTTCTCAAACTAGTGAAGCTTAGGGGATTCATTCTCAAGAATTTCCAAATCCTCAAAGTGTCAGCCCAATCTTGTCGGGCTTCTTTTTGTGCCTAACTTGGTTGATCACACCTTTACTCAACATCTAGATAGCCTTACGAAACTCAACATTGGTGACTTCTCCTTGATGTTTCACATTCGGTGCATTATATACCTCTAGCTCTTTAACATTCCTTCTGGTTGGACGACCTTTTACTGCTCTTCTAGAGGTATGACAATCTAAAACACACGTAAGCACAAATTAGATGGAAAATTTTTAGAGTTAAACTCTAATGTAAGAAAAGAAATATGAAAGAATTGAGAAATACCTAAATGTTGTAGCCTCTTAATCATAGATGTGGTGCACTTCACACCGATGACTAAGACAAGGCTCCATAGAATCCTTAGAACACTTGAACTCTGGGCTCTAACACCAAGTTTTTCATGCCCCGATTCTACACCCTGGACGTAGTCGGCACCCAATGACCATTTATGGCCTTGAGCGTACCCTTGTCCTGGCTTACTTAAATCAGCGGAAGACATATCACAACATATAATCTCAAGAAATAATTTTAAGGAAGTAATTAGCCAAAAAGGCAATCGAAGTCTTAGTAAATTACAAGTGAAAGGAAAGACTAAGAAAACTAATATCACTTGTCTATGAAGCCTATAATATAAAGATAGATGTTGGGACATGAGCCCAACCATCCTAACAACTCAATACTAAGCAAATAGCTAAAACTAAAGATGTCTTTCAGAATGATGGGAGGCTCACCAACTGACTCTGAGTTTCTCACTGGATCATCGGTGCGCCAAATGTTGATTCTAGTTACCTTCATCTATATCATAATACGATGCAGGTCAACTGACATCAGTACATTGAATGCACGAGTATGCGAGTTGGAATGCTAGTACAATACTTAAGTTGGAAAAGGAGTAAGAGAGAACACTTATCTTGGCTCTGTTCAACTTATGAATAACTACTCATTTCAATATAATGCAATTTAAAAGTAAACGAAATATAAGAAAAGTTGACTAAAAATATGTTGTACACTCTAAATATATACATGGATACAATAAATCAATGTGATATATGTAAAAATACAAATAACTGATGTATATGAAAAAATAATAACTTTTGTGGGAGCTTCTCCAACCGACAATCATCACTTAAGAGCTATAGTGATGATACAACGTTACTCAATCCACGCACACCGGGCATTCTAACCTTGCTAGAGTATAGGACTTGAACTGCTTAATGGATTCACTAGTATTATGTGAAAAAGGTTCATTGAAAAAGTATGACCCTCTTCTACCCATGATGGATGGATACATGGTTTTAATGGAGACTTAAGTTAATATGAAACTCGCATCCCACATGGTTCTCAATACTAGTCCTAATATATATATTGGCTCTTATGTTTTTAAAATATACTAATTTTGTGATTTTCAAATTAGTGCTCAAAACTTAGCTTTAAAATATCTCTTGAAAATCATAGTTTCCATGCTTGCTTCATTTTATAGAGCTATTACTTCTGTCTGAAAACTAGCCCGGAGTCTCTTTACTTGCTTAAGTGTAAAAACTTTTGTAACTTTTAGGGATTACTTAGTCTCCTAATAACTTTTGATAATGAACTCAACTCTTTACTCTTGCTTAAATTGTATTCTGAATCTAAAAACAAAGTTCAAAATGTTTGCTAAAGTCTCTTGGAAACTTTCGGAACTCACTTTGACTTGATTCTTAACCTTTAGACTTGATTTTAACTTCTTTGACTTTGATCTTAACTTTTCTTTAATTGGATTATGGATTCAACGATCATGATCTCATGTTATGGATGATATCATAATATTTAGATATACTTTATAGTGTTGGAATCAACCAATAAATGTGGGTACATCACTTAGGAACTTGTACAAAAACATATGGAATGAATGGGATCTCTAGGTGACCTTGGCGCTCTGAGAGAGGCGGAGTGCCAGAGCCTGACGGACAAACTTTATTCTGAGGCACTCTGGCTGGCACGACGCACCAGGGCATGTCAGATCCTTTCCTTAGATCTCTAGCGAGCGCGGCACCCCAGAGTCTTTCAGACGGGATTTCCGACTTTTCTTCTCCGATTTCAACTCTAATACTTCTAAACTTCCATGGATATTTCCCCAAAAACTTATAAAATTATCATTACCCAATAGTTTAGACTCATAGAACATCCCTGAAACACGAATCAAAAAAACTAAAGGCATACTACAACTCAACCAACAAGAATTTAACAATTGTTCATCAAGAACTTCAATCCAATCTATTCAAAACTCTTTGAAACATGTTGGTGTATGGGAGAAAGAATCCAAAACATAAATATCTCACATACCTCGATAAGGATCACCCCCGACGAATTCCACTCACCAAACCTTCGCGTTCTTGAAGGATTCTTGATCTTTCTCTTCTTTTTCTCTTTTCTCCTAAGCCCTAAGCGTATTAAACTTTTCTAAAACAGAATTAAGTCTTAGTTTTACCCCTAATAAACCCTTAAATGTATTAGGAAATATAAGGGTGAAAAGACCACTTTACCCTAACTAAAATCTGTGTTGGACTTTCCTCAGTCTAACTACCCAACTTCTGAAAGGCATATCTCCCTCATATGACACCAAAATTGAGCAAAGTCAGCGGCATTGGAAATCTCTCGAATTCCAACCATATAAAGAACTGACCCTAACTCATCCTAAGCTAGAAGTTATGGCCTTTTTAAAATGACCAATAACTCACTTTCTTAACTTGGGAAATTTTCTAGATTTTTCCTAGTCTTTTCGAAACTAATTATATTTAGTTTGTTAGCTTATTATGGGTTATTACGAAGTGTGAGATATTACAAACCTACACTCAGATCTTTCTTTCTCTTTTCTTTTAGTTGTTCACTCAAGTGTTTACAAAGTTTTACGAAAGATAAAAGAAGACTATAATATAAGTTCAGTGAAGTGTGTACTACACAACAATGACTAAGAGAGGGTTATATAGATTTGAGGACTTTGCTCTTTTACGGAAACCCAAAGTAGTTTAAATCAAGGGTCTTTGATTAAGTCCTTGATTTATTATGATTCATTTGCTAAGTCATGATCATATCTGATATGTGCATGAGCAAATAGATTTGTTCCTTCGTATGATGATCTTCTTGTGGTCTTGAATCTTTGTTTGATCTCGTTAAGTTGAATGTATCCCTTGATTTAAATTTCTTCCTTGTAGTCTTGAATGTTAACTGATCTAGTTCTCTAGAAAGTATCTATTGATTGATGCATATTATCTCTTTCTTTCCTTAGGTGATTTGCTCTACGATCTTGAATATCTTTTACAATCTTGAGTATCTTTTGCAATCTTGAATACATTTGATTGATTCTGGAATCTCTGATTGATCATCATCTGCTTGATGGATTCTAGAATCTAATTGATTCTAGAGATCAAGACATATTTATTGCAATAGTAAATGCAATGTTTGCTTTCCTTTGTCTCTCATACATCACATGGCTTTCCCTCTTGATGTAGTGTGTGATTTATTTTCCTTTTTGACTTCTTTGCCTTGATTTGATGAACATATTCTCTCCTTCTGATTCTATAAGGCTAACACAATTTACTTATATTTATACAAGTATATTGCTAACTAACTGCACAACTGTCTAATTCTAATTGATCTACTCATAACAAACTAAATAATATATAATTAAAAATGTCTTAATTAAGTTTTAGAAGGAAGTGTATATGCCAACGCCAGTTGTTCAAAACAGGTCCAATCAACATCTGAGGCCCAATGGTTGCATAAACCTAAGTCCATAATTGCATTTGTAGATTCCTTTATTTGTAGATACTTCTATTTTAACTAGTAGCCATTGAAAGAGTGTAGAGTCATTTGAGAAGAATTCCAACACTCCCCTCAAGTTGGAGGGGAGGATACACCCAACTTGTCAAGAAGAGAATGATGGGTAGGTCCAGTGAGAGATTTGGTAAACAAATCTACAAGCTGAGAAGAAGAGCGAATATGAGAGAGAGAGAGAGAGATATGACCGTCGAGGTACTACTGGTGAATGAAATGATAGTCCATTTCGATGTGTTTTGTTCGTTCATGAAAGACCAGATTTTTAGCAATGTGTATGGCAGCAGAACTATCCAAATGAAGAGGAACCAACAAACTGATTGGAACATTAAGATCTTTAAACAAACGGACCAACTAAGTAAGTTCGACAACGACTCTTCTCATCGACCTATATTCTGCTTCAGCTGAACTGAGTGATACTAATGCTTGCTTTTTTTATTTTATGTTAATAGGGTAAGATCCAATTGAACTATAGAAACCAGCGATGAACTTTCGTGGATCCGGCAGGTTCCCAAATTGGAATCACAAAACGCAAGGAGATAGAAAGATGGTGAACTGGACATAAAGATCCCAAGAACAGGATCTTTTAGAAAATAGATAAGGAATCGTAAAGCCGCATTAAAATGAGGAATACGAGGGTCATGCATTTACTGAGTAAGGTGTTGAATAGTGAATGAGAGATCAGTCTTCGTGTGAGTTAGGTAATTTAGTTTTCCCAGCAATTGTCGATATGGAGTGGTATCCTTCAAGGTAATACACTCATTTACCTTTAATTTTATTGAGGAATCCAAAGGTGTAGAAACAAAAGTAAGATCGAAACAGTCAAACTTTGCTAACAATTCAAAAATGAACTTCCTTTGAGAAAGAATCGAACCATGTGTTTCAAAGATTGACTTCCAAACCGAGTAAGAAGTCTAAATTCCCAAGATTTTTAATCTTAAATTGTGCATCCAAGTATAATTTGAGTCACTGTAATTCGGATGGATTATCTCTTGTTAATAAAATGTCATCGACATAAACTACAACTATAGAAATCGAATCAGTAGACTTCTTAAAAGAGAATGAATAGTCACTGACAGGATGACTAAAACCTTTGGAATTGAGGGTTGCAGTGAGTTTTAAATACCATTGTGAAGATGCATGTTTACGTCCATAAATAAACTTCTTTAATAAACAAACATGATTAGGATAAGGAGGAGAAAGACCAGTAGGAAATTTCATATAAACTTCTTCATTGAGGTCACCATGTAGGAATGTGTTATTATCATCTAATTAAAATACCCTCCTCTCTTTACTGCAATAGCAAAAATAAACTGAACAATGGTCATTTTTTTACCACTGGTGAAAACGTCTCATAATAATCCACCCCTTCCTTTTGCATATCACCTCTAATGAACAATTTTTCCTTAAATCTATAAATGATATCATCTCTATTGTTTTACCTTGTAAACACACTTTCAAGGAAAAGCCTTTTCCCATGAGGCATTAGAACAACATCTCAAGTTCTCTTTAGTTCCAAAGTTCTTTGTTCATATCCTCTTGCCAAGCTTGATCATGTATGGCATGTTCAAAGCTAGTTGGTTCATGGATATTAGAATTGAGCATAACCTAATTAGAGGAGGATAAAGTATTGAATGAAATGGAAGTAGGAGTGACATGACTATGAAAAAAGGAAAAACTTACAGTTGTAAATTATGACCAAAAAAATTATTTCATATAAGGAGTCCAAGTATTCCTAGAAGACTTTCTGACAAGAGTATCAATAATAGGATTTTGATGGGGGGAATTAAGATAAGGACAGATAGGAGAAGAAATAGGATTACAATCATATGAGGGAGAAGAAGGATGAGTAGATAAAGTATCATGAACAATCAGTTTTAAGTGTTGTCAAGCCTCGAGCTACCCCAGAGACGTGGACATGGGACCTAGGACCACAAGTGATCCCAAGCTAATCCTTCTGGCATGATCATGAGCATACAAAATATAATAAACTGGTGTGGAAGCTAAATCATGAATAAAATTAAAAGATGGGGAATACTCATATGCTATAATTGAGATATATGAAAACTGATGAGTTTAATACAAAGAATTTATTAACTCAATACTAAGCTGAAACTAACTATATCTGAAAATAGCCTCTAACTGACTAGAAATGGTGGGAAAGACACACCAAGTCTAGCAAAAACTGAAACTAAAGGACTATAAATACTGGAAAAAAACTCATGACTTTTGTCCTCAGAGAATGAGGACTTACCACTGAATCTGCTGAACTGGAGATCGAGAATCGATATAATCGTGATCTGCATGCTGAGAACCTGAACCTACATTACGAAAAGATGTAGAGCATGGATGCTTCAGTACTTGAAAGGTATTTAGAATGTAGGATAGAGTAAAGTTGAAATATACATAACCGAACAAACAATAAGGCAATGATATAATTTGAACATGATATACGGAAGGCTGAGATAACTGAATGCAGTGACCAATTTAAACATGCTGAAACTGAATACTGGATATACTAATAAATGGTCAATTCAATGGAATCTGACTGAATTATGCGAGCTACTAATGACCGATAATAAATCCACATGAGCTTAATGTTAAGTCCAATGTATACACCCCATCGAGAGGATCCAATATACCCTTCCAGAAGTATAAAGGCATGCTGACGTGATCACTAAACTGATTCCCACAGAAGGGACTTACAGTATACTTGGCTAGTAGTTCTTGGACTATTTAGGTACGTAAACCCTATTCCAACTCAATAGTATGCTACTCCCAATAAATTAAGTAGTTAACTGGTAATGACTGAGATTCTGTAGATACTGAATATCTCAAACTGAAAATCCAAACCTAGAATGCAACAATAAATCTGGTAATGATGCATTAATAATTGAGGCATGTATAATTTGATAATTGAAATATCTGACCTACCATGTGTAATTCAAGAACTAAAGAAATACATAACGACGGTTCTGAAATTCATGCAATAAACTGAGTAATAACATGGTAATCTTATTGGAACATGTTACTAACTAATTCATAATGAACTGTTGTAATTCTAGAAATCCTAGGTCTATTCATAATAAATGAATCAAGAAACTGACTGAATTCTAAGGATCCAATGGGCGAAAGGAACCCACTGGTAAAATTTGACATACCTAGTGATGAATTCCACAGAGAAATCTTTCGATTTCAGGGCTGGAATTTAAGGTAACTTTCTGCATTCTTAAACTAGGATTCTTGACCTTTTTCTCCTCTCTTGCTTCTAATTTTCTAAGTTTTTATTAATGATTTTGACTTGGGTAAGTTTTAGTTATGTTTCTAGGCTTAAACTGACTAAAACCTCATGATTTAAGGTTTAAATGATGTAGCTTAGGGGCCAAACGAACAAGGAAAAGACCAAAAGACACTTGCCTTAAAAGTTTTTGAAGTCACTGACGGAGTCGATTGACGAACTGTAAGTTGACTGACGGTCCGTATTGGTCGATCTTCATTTGTGACTGAGAGATAAAAGTCAGATGACAAAGCAATGGAGTCAACTGATGGTCCATACTAGTCGACCGTTGTTCGGGACTGAGAATTAGAAGTAAGTTGATCAATCGACGGAGTCGACTGACAGACCGTAAGTCAATTGACAGTCCGTACTGGTCGACAGTCATTCGCGAGTGAGAAATGGAAGTTAGATGTTCAATCGATGAAGTCGACTGACAGACCGTAAAATGACTAACGGTCCGTACTGGTCCTTGAAAAAATATCTACTCTTCTACCATGAACAACATGTTAAAAGAAGAAGAAAAAAGGGAAATCAGCTATGACCATTTCATTATTATGATAAGTTAGTTTTCATTGTAATATATATATATATATATATATATATATATATATGCTTCAAAATCCAACCTCTAGGGTCTCCTCCTTCAAATATGGGAAAATCCATCTTGGTGTATGGCCTCCGGAGAGATTTTTTGGCCACCCTGTATTAACGATGTATCTTTCTTTTTTTGCCAAACATTTGCACTTTTTTCTCTATTACGAGTCGAGGACTGATTTCTCTTGTTGGATCTGACTAGTCTGAACTTTCAGTGAAGCAACATTTGTTGCTAATAAATCAATTGTGTTTAATTTTGATGCAATAGCAGATAGTTATTGCGCAAGGGTTTCAACATATGAGAACGTCTTCTTGTGATTGCGAAGTAGAAGATCTGGTATTAATTATATTGGATCAATATGCTCTGATACCAAAATGATAGAAATTGGTATCAAAACGAAATGGAAATGAAACTTCATTATTTAAATAAAGTGCAAGAATCTTTAACACTGTTTTAACCAATAATAATGTCCGTATGGAGTGGACAAATCTCAAGACACAAGAATTCTCCAGAGTAAATATATTTATATTAAACATGAATAACTCCTATGAATAACTCCTAACAGATAGATAGAAACAGCTATTGCTATAAATAATTGTTGTTGTCTGGTGGTAATAACTTTTACTTTATAACTACTATAGATAATTATCGCTTTTAAAATTTAATAATTTTATTTTAAAAGAGCTATTAAAAATAAAGACAAATATGAGCTAAGAATTAACATCAAGAATATTTTTACCAAAAACTGGACGTTTAAAAGTATTTTAAATCTAAAAGGTGGATAAAGGATATTTTTGTGTCCATTCAAAGTAGTTAAAACCGAAACAATCTATATTCGTTGATTTGATTCAATTTATAAATTAAATAAATCGACATAATTGACTTAATTATCTTTTAAAGAAACCAAAATTCGACCTATGTATCCTCTTAGCAGCACTAAAGGATCTGCAAGTAACTGACCATAAGAAATAAAGAGGCATGAAGCTACTATGGTAAGAAATACATCCTTTAAACGCTGGTAGATAAGAACAGCTACAGAGTCAAGAATCAAACGTCCCTCTCCAACTTCCTAAGAAAACACTATAAACAACAGCTTAACAAATTCCACCACCACCACAGCCAAGCGTAGGTCCTTTCGATGCTCGCTCTTACCCTCCACAGCTTTATGTGAATTAGCCATCAATCTATCTTTTCCGAATCTACCAAGGAAGTTCAGACATTTGTTCGAAATAACAACTTAGAAAAAGGTTTTAAATAATTGCACATGAAATACATTAATCAATATAACTTCCTCATTATTATATGGACCTTCTCCCTATACAAAAATGGAAGTATGGGCCATCTGATCATTTAACGTAAATACTTCCACATGAGTGCATCCTGTTGCACGATCAGTAGCTCGAGTGCTGGGAGCAGCAACAGAAACTTCCAACCAGATCTCACCCAACCTTACCTGCCCCCACCCTCCTTGTCTTCTCATACAAAGGACATCTCTAAATCTGAGGCAAAAAATGCAACTTCCATCATGATATCCTATCTTAGTCGCTGTGAAGTTTTCTATTCTGGCATCTGTTTATATACCATCTAGCATGTTTTTTTAGCCCAATGCTAATCATTACTTTGAGGCTTGCAAGCATAACAAATGTCATTGCGGACAGAAGGAAAATCCAAAAGAGCCTCCAAGGTAGCGGATTATAGGGAAGATGAGCAGCAAACACAGGACGTAACACACGGATTACCTGCCATGCAAATAAGGCTGCTCGGTAAGGAATACATCCTCTCTGGATAAAACAAATAGGGCTCAAGTGAATAAATCCCTATTCCCCTATTTTCCATATTTAAAGAAACCATGATGTGATTCACAAAAAAATAAAAGGGAGAAATGGTAGCTTCAGTCAAATTCAGAAAGAAAAAAACTCACCACACAAGCAGGCGCCAAAGGGACAAAAGTGAGGTTATTCTTTACATTGTCTGTTTGGATATTCAGTGTCTGTTGGAAGTCAAAATAAGAGTAATGTGAAAACCCGAATCATCAAAACAGAGGAACTTACTAGATTCCACAACAGCTTAGCTGGATGAAGACTTGTAGCAATAAAGCAGTACACACTACAAACTATTCAAGCTATCAGAAAAATCCACCAGCTTAAATAACTCGACTGTACCAGCCAAGCCAAACATCAGCCTCTAAATTAGGAGTACCTGCTTACACAGATCTTCAAGAAATTCTGAAAACGCAATTGGTTTGATGTTGTTAAATTTTGCAATGAATGAATGCTTGATGATATCAATTGTCATCTCACTTACATAGACGACGAGTGCATTCTGCAAGAATTAAAAAGAAGTTTTTAATATGAGCCAATTGCTAGGAAGAGGAAGTGTTTCTCTTCTTTTTTTTGAGAAAAAGAGTAAATGTTTCTTATGAAAACAATTCAGGTAATTAATCATTTCATTGCACAAGGAGTTATCAGGAGCAGGCCTTACACAAAGAAAACTTTCAAACCAAGGTCCATCGGCCTCCAGAAGGTTTTGAGCTAAGACAAATAAGAGAAATGCTGAAATATGGAACCGTTCCACTGAATCTGCCAACAGCCAATGAAATTAAAGTTTAAATGCACAGAAGCTTATTAATCAAGCACAACCTTGGAAATGAAATCAGTACAGAAGATTTGAGCATTTCCAAACATCGCTAAGCTTAAACAAAACAATAAGTAGAACAACAAATAAGTAGTCGGCAACTAATACATGGATGTGCGAACATGGCAACTAGTAAAACAGGAGGAACAAGAAAAACAAAAAAGCCCACACCCAGCACTAAAATCCAAAATCTATCGATAGGCAATACCAAAATTAGAATTCAGCTTCCTTCTTCTGAGGAGCCAAGAAGCACTATGTTGAGGGAAGAGGGAATCCTTTTCTGTGTTGCAATTCTTCTAGTTAGAGAGGGAGAAGGTTGGGTAAGATTGGTACTAGCTATACATAAACTGAATACTAACAATAAATAGACACCATATGAGGGTAATGATAAAGTAGTGCTGCTACCATTTATAGTAAAGTAGGTTCCACAACCATTTCTACTTCATGTATTTATTTATTTATTTTGAAAAGGTAACGTTTTTTGTATAACTATTTGCTGCATAAAAACTACAGCTATCCATACTTACAAGGAAATATAGGAAGACCTACTACAGTATAACCTACTTACAGAGATCCTAGGACATCAATAAAAGACTCTATGTCTTCCATATATTCATCTTTACACCAAAAATAGAAAAGGGCTAGGCACTTCATCTTCAGTTTCTGGGTAGAGCTATGATTGTCTTCAAAACACCTTTGATTACAAACAATATATTTTACTCTGCACCTAAATACTCGGAGCACTTCTCTGTGCACATATAACATGGCAGATCAGATACAACCATTTATCTGTGTGTTGGAATACACCACTCACACTGTCAGTCAAAACAATGATCCACGAAGGACTCAACAATCATCACCTTATTTGTATTTTGTGGGTTAAGCTTTTATTTTTGTTAACATTTAACACAACCCTAACAAACTGAAAGACCAAGTCCAGTAGTGGTGGAGGAACCAACAATGTGAAACAGCAGTATATCTAAGGTCTCTAACACTTAAAGTAACCATGAGAATCATAGAAATCTGGATGTGAAGATTGATGCCCAGTATATAAAGGTTAGAGAAGACTAAAAATGATCACAAGCGACAGACTTCATACAACATAATAAAGATCAAACTGGCCTTGGCAACAGCAGATAGATAACAATTTCTTAATCATTGCATGAGAACCTAAAAGTTTCAGATAAATAATGCAAGAAGATAACTCACCATAATATACTAGATTGTGAACGTTATCCTTGCTGTAGCGTTTGAAGACATTGCTTTTTATTTCCGCAAAATTGTTTGATACAAGCAAAGCAAATAATGCGTTGTTGTGGGCAACTATACAGGTTGACAAAGTGATGGCTTGAGCTAGCAGGATGAAAGAATGAACAAGTATGGGGAGTTAAGGAAACCAGATGATGCGAGGAATGAAATTTCTTGATATTGACCAAAATACAAAAGGATATTTGATGAAGCAACAGCTACAACTTCATCCACAATAAATCTTCTAACCCAATATTGCGTATTTTCCGTTGAGCTATTTGCAAGCCCTTCTGCTGTATTAAAGAGTGTCTGCATCACATCTCCACCAAAGCTTTGGAACAGTTTATCAAAAACCTGCCAAAGAAAGGCAAATGTAACCTCAAACTTGTCTACAAATTTCAAAAAAAGAGTGTCAGTAAAATACTATAGCATAGTGAATGATGTTAGGACAGGAACATGCACATGTAATAGACCAATATCTTGTACCAGACTGGAACAAAAAGGATATATATGTGATGAAGGATATATGAACATATCTGAGCATATGACTAGAGGTGCTTCTCCATCAATGTTATTCTATTCTCTTACACGCAAGAGTTAGATCTTTTTGTAGAGGGGGATTAGAGAGTTGTCAAAAAGGGAACAAGACATTCTTTTAAAAACGAACTAAAACGGAAAGTAAGACAAACAAATTGAAATAGAGGAGGATGTTTTAAGGGTGCAAGCAACTTCAACATGATATGAAACTATGAAGACCTAAAATACAACCACTTTGTAGCAATTATCACATGGCCTTAATCATAGATCAACTAGACAACTTCTCACCTCCAACACATTGTAAACCACATAAAGCTTGATTGTTCCTTGACCACGAATCATGTGATAGATTAGGCTGATATCTGTGATAGCAAATGGAAAACCGGGGTAAGTTTAACCAAAAGAACCCGATAAGGAAGCCATGAAATGAAGAGTCAAAGCTCAGATGTGCGGTTAGGGTAATTAGCAGGTGAAAAAAATCTAAGAGTATTGGTGAGGATTAAGGGATCTTACTGTACCTGTTTGTTGCAACAAAATCGCTCCACTAGACAGGGCAACACAACAGCCAATATCAGAAAGCTCAACCGCGGAAAGCTTCTTGAACTGCCTGCCATGAGCATGGTCAGGTTATTTTGTAAACATAAGCTGCAGGTAAATAGATTTACTTTAACACAACAAAATCAGGGCTAAGAAGGGAAAGGAATTAGGAAAATAATAAAGTAAAGATATGCTTCAGATGGGAAGGTGAATAATCTTTGTTAGATTTACCATAACCAACAATAATAAGTCAATAACAGGGGAAAGAAAAACAAAAAAAGGACGCTCTCAGCTTTGAAGAGTAAATCGAGACAGCAGTCTCTCTTTTTCCCTCTGCAATTTGATGGAATCTATCCTACTTCAAGAGGTACACAATAAAACAAATTTGAAAGCAATACACCCACAACTTTCACCCTCTTAGATACTTGAGGGCATTACCCTTGCTTCCACTGATAGTTCCTCCCATAAGCTCCTCTCTACAAATTCACTTTACCAGGCACCGTTACTTGGCAGTAACCAAAACTTCTCCAAGTGCAACTGGACAACAATCTCGGAGAAAACATCACCTTGGGGGCACCAATCAGACACTATTTTCAGAAAGAAAAAAAAAACTTTTTCCCTTTTATTGTTTTTATTGACAATCTATTGAACTCCTAAATTTAAAAAGAAAAATAGGGAATGAAATAATACAAGAAACAAGCTTATGTTCCTTGAACTTTTTGTGAAAGCAAAAATTGTACTTCTTAATTTTATGAACCATACAATATCTGATAATTAATTAAACGATGGTACAATTGGATCCAATATCTAGATATGAAGGCAATCACAAATAAATCCAAACAGAACACAAGACACAAAGGTATGCCAAATCAGTAATAAGCTCCCAAAAATACATAAAAAGGGAAAAATCTATTAGCAATACACCCACCAATAACTGTCCCTCCTCTCCTTCAAATTGACATTTTATGCAATGCACACCATATACCAGCTACGACTTCACATCAAAAGAATTTAATGATCAACCCAGTAATTAAAAACCATTGCACAGATACACTGTTCCCACATATCAGGACCACCAAAAATTATCAGCCTCTTTGAATTAGACAGTTTGTAAAGAAGAAAAGATGACATAATGAAGGAGAAACTTGCCTTTTCCCCTCAAATTTAATTCAAGATATTACAGTGATTACATATGTTAACAGTTTTGGTAAAAGACTGATCCTATGCAAGATTACACACCTATCTTTGCATAAATATGATATTCATATCAAATTAAACCAAACCTTAACAATCCAAATATATAAAAAATCATAGAACAATCTTAACACTCCTCAAACTGGATTAATTTGAGATTACAGAAAACATCTGATCCCATCTGCTGTATGGTCACAATACTACAACAACAATAATAACAACTACAGCGTACCCAGTGAAATCCTCCCCCGCACAGAGGAGATCCCAAAATATATCATTTTAAGTTCAAACAAAAGGTATAGGAAAGTATGAGATGCAAACCTTGTTTTCAGAAACCTCCAACAGATCATGATTAACCTCGTGGGCATGACAGTAAGCAGTGAGAGGAATGAATCCAAGCAGACGAAAACGCCAACATTAATAAGCTGCAAAAGCAATATTCTAGTCATCTATAAAGCTAAACCATCTTGATAGTTTCTGAGACATATCCAAGAAGAACAACTACAAAGAACAAGGAATTGACCTCCTGGCCTGTAGTTAGTTCGGACAGAAATCGGAAAGTAAAAAAGAGAAGACAGTATTTGCACTATCATACTATAGCATAGATAAATAACCAAGAATCACAAGATGCAAGTCAAGCAGTGAACAACAGGCAACTCAGCGCAAAAAGAAAGCCGTACTCAACATATAATTTGAGAATGTTTCATATTGCAGTGCCTTAATAAAGTATTATACCAGCTCACATCGCCATGGTAAGCGGAATATGGTATCATAAACTCTTTCCCGCTCTTTCTCATTCCCAAGGGCAACCGTACTCCTTAACGAATTACCAGCATACATCTCTTCCATGAAGCACTTCACTGGCGTCTTATCCACAGGAAATGTTTCTAGCAAAATACCACACAACTGAAGTGAGAGAAAAGAAAGAATACATGGAAAGTAGGCTTCTGTAACTAAAATAAATTAGAAGCTAAATTGAATTTAGAGACAAATGGTGACATCCCAATTCCCCACCACCCAAGAAGAGAAATTTATCTTAGTCTGATATTTAGAGCAAAGCAAATGGTAAATAACTGCCATGACTACATCTAAAGTACAATGACACTGCTTCTCAACATTAAAAAAATGAAGACTAAGGACACCTCTCTCAAGCTTTTCTTAAGAACTAGAATTTCTCAATCCAAGTACTAATCGCCATTGTTTCTCTACAGGTGTAGTTTTCACAAAATTATAGCATTCAAGTACGTGCGTATCAATTGCCTTATTCCCTCGTGTACCATGGATAAAACAGGATTTTTCTAGGTTTTCATGACATACCAATGCCAACATTTGGTGATATCTAAGGGATTTTCCTTTAACTGATTTATAATATCATCTGTTAAAGGATCATAAGCGTAGAAACTTCCTTTTTCTCAGTTGTAGAAGCAACTGGTACAGATAAAGATACTGACAAAACCAACAAGTTTTGCTTCCCTCGTAAATGGGTCCTTATTCATTTTAAGGTAAAGCCCCATAAAGCAGTAAGCACAAGTGTTAAGGTTTCTATTATTCTAGAGGATGGTAGGCCTAGGATAACTTGCTTTGCTAGAGGATTTAGGCATATTCTATCAGTTCCTAACTTCATAAGCTTGACAGTATTCACTTCTCAATTGCATTAACATGTAGACCCTCTAGCCTCTACTCCATTTAGTTGACCTACATCCAATTTTAGTCCTTCCCAAAATTATGGCATCTCCCCTAAAAAGGCAGGTATTAGCAATTTAGAGTATTTCTAGCTTGATGTTATACCTTTATACTCTTTTAGCACTTACCACATCATGTCACTATATATCTATCAACCACAAATATAAATCATTCAAACACATTCACGCAAAATGGGAGGGAAAGAGCTAACGATGTCCACAATTGCCTTATATTGTTAATAATTGAGTCAAAACATTCTGAAAATATTTAGAAAACCATAAGAAAAAAAATTAAAACAAGGAAATACTTACGGTTGGGATCTTCAGCCATCAACCTCTTCCAATCTAAAGAGACCTCCTTCTCCAAACTCCTTCCTGCAATCCCATCCATATTCAAATCCATTTCAACTCTCGAGTTTGACCTCGATTCCAATTCCTTAACACTTTCACTTTCTCTCTCGGCAATCTGTGGTGACCCAACACTCTCTTCGCTCACTCCATTGACCATTACATTTCTTTGTCTCAACTCCCCAAACGGAAGGCCAGTAACTGAACTCACTGAACAACTACTGTGAGGCATTGGTGGCGGCATCGCCTCAGGTTCTTCACATACCACAACACTACTGCTCTGAGCAATACTATAACAGTAACCATTAAATTCTCCCACAGGGAATGAGCGGTCTAGCTCCTCGTCCGTGACGGAAAATTCAGAAATCGTGGAATGCTCTGTAATTCTCCTATGCTTCTTCTTTTTCTTCTTCTTCTTGCGAATTCCGGTAGGGCTTGTGGCGTCATCGATCGGAATAATCTGAGGAGAAGGATCGGAATTCGATCGGAGGCAAGTCGGGATGATGGAGGAATCGTAGTCGTGATCGTCATCTGAGAGAAAAGTTGAGAGAATGTCAAATGAGATCTTACGTCCAGTTGATCTCAACGCCATTGATGAAGATTGAAGCTATGCCGATGTTGCCGGTTCATGGAGGTTGCTGATCAGCCGTTACGCACGACTGTGAAAGGAGAAGGGAGTCGGAGGAGAGGGGAGAAGGTGGTGGTGCTGAAGATTTGGGGATCTCTAGACGAGTTTGGACTTTTCCCTGACGCCTTAAGAAAAAGGCTAAATCAGAATACTATATTAAAAAAATATATTTTTACCATATATAATATACTACTTATAATAGATTTTTTCTAATTTAATATAGCAATTTTTTTAAATTACAAATAATAAAACACTCGAAAAAATCCTTTAAATTTAATTTAGCAATTATTTTGAATAAAAAATATTTCAACCTTTCAAAAAATCCACTTTTATCTCTGCTAGTAAATTTAAACAAATTTGGTGTAATTCATCGGTAGCCTCTTAAATTTGACATAAAATTTTACTTAGATATCTTAACTGGTCAGTGTTCATATTAGACATCTCATGTATGAAATTATTGTATCATTTTAACATTTTTTGCTTACATGGCTTAGTGAGTGTAATACACTTGTTGACTGTGCGTGAAAAATCTATTTAGTTGACTTTTAAAAAAAAAATTCTTCTTCTTTCTCACCTTCAACCACCATTTCTGAAACTCAAAAATTCAACTATGGTGAATCAAAATAAGAAAATACATTTAAAAAGAATCTAAACTTGGCACCAAAACTCGCTTTAGTAGTTAAACTACACGGTGTTTATATACCCCCTTAACATGTTTGATGTGAATTATTTTTAACCTTTCGAGCTTCAGCCTCCTTCGCGTGTTGATACAGCTTTGTAGGGCACGTAATTCATCTTTTAGCATTTTTTAAAAATAAAATTCAAACATTGATCTCAGATTACAACATAAACAGTGCTACACTACTCCAACATTGATCTCAGATTACAACATAAACAGTGTTTCACTACTCCAACATTGATCTCACTATATCAAGAGCTTAAGGTAATTTCATTGAACCTTTCTTCTTATACATCACCCAGAAGCAATAGCTTATAGCTATTACCATAACACAACAACAAGCTACAACAAAAAAGAGCACATTCTGTCTTGATCTTCTCCATCTATTCTGCATTACTTCATCTTCTCAACCTCTTCTTCCAACATTTTTATTTTCATTCCTAGACAATCATCATCTTGTTTGAAATCTCTCGGCTTGTCAACTTCTTCATTATCCTCAAATGCAGTGGTGAGGTTTGAGATGATTCTACTATATTCTCAAGCTCACCCAATTTCTGTATTAGTTTAGAATCACAAATTTCGACCTCGAATCAATATTCTCTTTATCCTTCCAACACCAAAAGTTGCAAGATATATGACCCTTCAATAATGATAAAGGATGAAGGAATTAGTAATCAAATTTTTAATTAGCTAAAATAAAATAAACAAAAATGATGTTTACCCCATAATAAGGACATGACCAATATCTTCTTCCGGGGTTATTGGAAGTCCAAGATGTTTTCAAACGCACCACAAGTCCATGATTATAATAAACGTTTTTCTTCGTAGTATAATCATCTTCTTCCATACAAAGATTTGTCAAATTAATTGATTGCATTGTGTGCTACAATTTTGTGCAAGAAGTAACAAGAATCTGGAAAAAACTAGATAATAAGAAAAAGATACGAAAATCAAAATAATATAAAAGAAGAATAGGCTTGAAGCTTACATTTTGAAGAACAATTATTCCTTCAAAGATTCAACTTTTTGGTTTGAAGAACTAAGATTTGAGAAGAATAAAGAAAAAAAGCATGAATTAGGTCAGCATTTTGGATGATTAGGTTGGTGAGAAGAAGAGAAAATTAGGGTTCTTCAAAAGAGAAGATTAACATTCAAATATGTAATGTGTCAGATATTACCGTTGGAGGGTCGAACTTTTTTAAAAAAAAATGCTAAAAGATGAATTACTCGCCCTACAAAGCTGTATTAACACGAGCAGGAGGCTGGAGTTCGGAAGGTTAAAAATAATTCACATCAAACATGTTAAGGGGGTATATAAACACCCGAGTAGTTTAATAACTAAGGCAAATTTTCTAGCCAAGTTCAGAGGGATTTTTATGTATTTTCTCAATCAAAATAGTTATCATAAACAATTGAAAAATGATGAAAATTGTTTTAGAAATTTGAAAATATGTCAATTCTAAAATTTAATTAGTAAATCAATTCATGAGATTTTTTCGTAAAAGAATTAAATATTTATATACAAGTATTTTTTTTAAAAAAATATGCTCATATGTTTTTGCAGAAGAAAATCACTTTGGAATTATTTTTTAGGTGGTGGGTGGGTGGGTGGGTGGGGGGAGGGATCTGCAAAATGGTTTTGTGGGTGGGGGGATAACGGGGTGTGTACAAATATTTTTGCAAAATGGGTGGGGTGTTTGGAGAAGAAGGTTGTGGGGGTGGGAATGGGGTATTAGCTTGTTTTTTAAAAAAAAGTTATTTGGCCAAAAATTCACATGTCATTAATTCATTGGTTATTTTTTTATTTTTACTTAAAATTTTATTATTTAAGGATTGTTTTTGACACAAATGACAAATGTCATCGTTTAATTTGACACTTTACACATCATTCGCGAGTGTAATACACACACTTCATATATTTTTTGTTGATTGAAAAAAAGTGTTAAAATGACACAGCGATATCCTACATCAGGTGTCTCATATGAACACTGACTAGTTAAGATGTCTAACTGAAACTCCATGCCAAGTTTAAAAGGCCACCGATGGATAAATCGACAAATTATACTCGATATGAAAAGATTCTAAAGATTCTTTTGGATCTTCAGCTTGAAATAAATTAGAATAGCAGATTTTAATGGTTAAATTTATAAATTTTGTTTGATTTGTAGGATATCAATAAAGGGAAAAAAATCTTGAATTAAGCACTATCTAATACCTTTTTTAGGCTATAGTTATAATAACTGAATATTAGTGATTTTAGGAAAGGGTCAAAAATATCCTTAAATTATGTGAAATTAATAAAATGTCTTTCGTTTGTAGTTTGATCCAAAAATGTCCTTACCATCCATATTTTGGTTAAAAATGTCTTTGCAATCAATATTTTGATCCAGAAATGTCATTTACTTACTAAATAGGTCAAAAATACCCTTTTCTAAAAGAATTTTTTTTTTTTATAAATTACAGAAATACACATATTTCATCTCATTTATTTCCATTATCCACTATTACTTTTGAAAATCTCTAAAATTTGTTATTTCTTTAATGTATCTGAGCTGCATTTTAATGTATCTGAGCTACACATTTATGTATATGAGCTACATATTAATGTATTCAAGCCAGTATTTAATGTATCTGAGCTACATATTATGTATCCGACCTAGTTTTAATATATTCGAGTTACATATTAATGTACCCGAAATATTATTTAATGTATTCGAGCTACATACTAATGTATACGAGCTTCAATTGTTATATCCAGTTTTTAAAGAACTAACGTAATTAGAAACTTATTAGGGACATATTGCAATTTCATATTAAAACTATGAAATTTATGTAATTTACACTTTCTTTTCTTTTTAAAGACGCATTCTTCCTGATTAAAATATTATTAAAGAATCATGTTCTTGTTTTCTTTCTTTTAAAATTACTTAGACAAATAAAAATTTAGGAAATATTTTTTTCTTCTTAGTCTCATTTTATCAATTTGAATAGAATATTTTTATGTATCCTTTTCGACATAATAATATATGTCATATATTAAATACCAGACTATATTTGTTATAAATTTAAATTTATATAACAATAAAAATAATTATATAAAATAAGAAATATTCTCATTTTTTTATTTTCTCTGAATTGAAGTATGATAATATTTCTTAATTTAAAGAAGAATTATTAGAAAAAAAAAAAGAATGTGTTAAAAAGAAAATAATATATTTATCAATGCACAAGTACCCCCTCAACCTATGCCCGAAATTTTAGTGACACACTTATACTATACTTCATATTAAACTCATGAACTTATTTTATTAATAATTTTCTACCCCTTTTTAGCCTACGTGACACTATCTTGTGATCCAATGCTGGTTGACTTTTTTTTCAAACTAGTGTCACGTAGGTCGAAAAGGGGTAGAAAAATACTTATAAAATAAGTTCAGGGGGCAATAGGACCTAGTAAAATATAAGTGTGTCTCTGATATTTCAGGCATAGATTGAGGGGGTACTATGCATTTTCCCTATTATTTATATCAAGATATGTTCCTCTGAGATCTTAGAATAATTGTGGCAATCTAAAATATTATATCTGTGATTCTTTCTCTTAATGTAAAATATATGATTGTGTATAATATCATATTTAATGGAATTTAAGTGATTATATTCCACAATCTTTTATTTGTATATATAAAGTCATGTACATGACAAAGAAAGATATGAATGAAATTATTCAATAATCTTATTCCACTTGGTGTTAGAGTTTTAGACTTATTGAGTTATATTTTATTATATGGAATATAAGTATCTAAAGAAATTAAATAAACAAAAAATTTAATGAAAAACAATATATAATATTTTGAAATTATTTTAATCACAATAGTTGTTTTGTGGTCCAAACAGCATTTTTTTATTATTATAATTTTCATAATAAACATAAGCCACTTATATTAATATATAGGATAATATATAATAGAGTATTGTGTATGTGAAATACTCTCTTCGTCTTATATTAATTTATCAATATTAATTTTTTACGGTGCTTAAAATATAAATAGAAATAGTATTTTTATAATTCACGCCTTATAATACTTCTTGTGAATTACACAAACAAATATGAATACTTTGAAAATTTAAAATTAAATGCAAGAGCAATAAAATAATTGTTTAAGTTGTATTAATTTAGTAAAGTGATCAACTAATATAGATTTATTATATTTAATATAATGATAAATTAATATGCTACAATTATATTTAATATAATAATAAACTAATATTCATCAATTCACTTTTTATTGTCATTGTTTTAAGATTAAAATATAAAAGAATTAATAATTTATGATATATTTTTTATCACAAATATGCAAATAATGAATACTTATAATACTTTTTTGTATAGCTTTAGAATACAAAAAAATTATAAAAAATCAAATTAATATGATTTTATTTTATTTTGAAAAGTGGTCAAATTAAATTTGGGAAAACTGAATATTACAATTAAAAAATTGACAAAGAAAGTATAAAATGAAGGAATTAATATAAAATATACAATTCTTTAGGTGTATTGATTACCGTGTCTTGATTATAAATAAATAAGACTTCTATGCACACATTTTAATAATTTCATATTTATTTTTAATTAATCATTTGTCATAGTTAATTTATTTTTATTTTTAAAAATTAATTTTGGACTTGGAAGTACTTTTATTAAGGAAAACTTACATAAGTTAATACATTTTAATAAATAATTACTGATTTTAGCAATACTTTTAATTAATTAATTATCATTTATAGCAATACTATATTAAATCTATAATATGAATTAAAAGTGAATTATGTATGCGGTATATATGAATTATAATTGTTTTTTGAAATATATTATGTTTGTTTGTTAAAAATTTGACGTATTGTATTATAAGTGTATTAAAATGTGTGATAAATATATTATCCATCGTTAAAACCTGTATTATATGTGAATAATAAATTGTTCTTTGTAATATGTATTAAAGTTGTATTATAAATGAATTAAAAGTGATCATGTAAAAAAAAAATTATTGCTATAAATGATAAATATTCTTTTATTATAGTATATTTACGTAACCTTTTATTAATACTTTGATGGGCTAAAAGTTCAAACAAAACAAAGAAAATTAGTACATTGTTGGCCCAAAACCTAATTTGATCCTTCTTCTCTTTCCACTTTTTTCAGTTCTCCATTTCTGCATCTTTGACCGCCACCCTTGATGTTCTTCAATGATGAAGAATGTTGAAAAATTCAGTTGTCAAAGGTTTGGGCTCCATTTTTTTGTACTTCTTCCTATTATTCTTTTGATAATCTAACTCTTTCTTTTTTGTAGGTGTACTATCCGGTAAAGAGTTCTTGTCAAGCTCTCAAAAGGGTGTGAGCCTAGTATTCAGCTTTGTAGATCTTTGTAAGTCATTTTGTACCTATAACAAAAAAATGTAGAAATAAAAAGTTGGAAGAAAACGTCAGTAACAGAAAATAAGAAAATAACAAAATGAAAACTTAAAAATAATTGGATCTATCTAGACATGCACTGATGAAATTTAATTTTAGAGATTAGAAAAGTGAGATTCGTCTATAGAACTCTAATTCTTGTGTATTTTTTCATCATAGTGTAAGTGTTCTTCCTTTGTTTTCTTTATATTCTTCCGTTACCCATTCTCAATTGGGTTCTTTCAAATTTTAATTTTTTAAGATGTTTCCTTGTAAAGATTCTTGGTAGAACGAGTTCTTTGATTTTAACCTCATCAACCTTAATTTGGTTAAAAAAATTCATTCCAATATTCGATCATTCAATCTAGAACAAAGACTAAGAAAGAGTTTCTTCAAGCAGGTATCACACTGAAAATAAGATTTTGATCGAAATTGTATTAGATTGGGAGTCCTTCCGCCAACAATAGTATGTTTTGTGAAATTGTGAGTTCATTTTTTTCTTCATTTTTTGAATTGAACTTGGTTAATAAGAAATTTGATTGATGTCTTCTTCAAGCATGCATCAACTTCTTGTCGTGGAGTTAATTTCGCAAAATTTATATGTTGATGTCTTCTTCAGCTATCTTTTGCCTCGTTGTTACTTTATTTGGGATGGTCAACTAAGATATTTTAAATTTAATTTAATTAGTACATGCATGCTATTACATAGTTCTAATAAGCTTGTGTTGATGCAGATTTTGTTATTTTGCTTGGTGACGGAGAGTTTATTATATGATCGTGTCTGTTTTTATGATCTTTGCAATGTCAGGTTAGAACTCTATCTTTGTTTTTTACTTTTATGCTTTAACCATGTTGTTAGGGTAGATTGTGATGAATTATTGATTCTTGCGGATGCAGGGAATTGATTTTTTGTGTTTTAAAATTCGAAAATATGTCTTAAATCTACAAATGTTTAGCTAAGCTATTTTATTTTCCTCTAAATTGATTTCTTTTTGTAGCAGTCTTTATATTTTAATTTGGTTTATAATGATATTTTCTGTACTTTCAATGTGCTTATACCTATATTATGATTCATGCTTCAGATGAATAGCTTATTGATCTAATTCCTATATTTGATAGATTATAGTTCAGGCTGCTAAAATCAACATAACGTATATAATTGCGTGTTTACTTGTTTAAACTTATTGGAGTCTATTTTTAATTTGCTTATTTAGAATTTCTGAAAGCATATATGAACTCCTTTAACTTGTTACATGATATCAATATTAAATTTAAAGTTTAAATGTATTTAGAACCCAGCCCTCCATTACATATATATAGTTTAGTTTTTAAAAAAATGTCAATACGCGGTTCCATTTAAAATAATGTAAGAGTCTGATACTATCTTCAAAATATACTCAATTACTTAAATGTGAAATTGTTCAAACATATGCATAAGTGTATTATTCCCCTCCACTATTTCAAACTCTTGCTACCAATTCTTCAAATTCAAGAACTCAAAATATTAGATGTTTTATCTACCATTGGCAATAAAGAGTTAACAATATTAATCTATTTAAGGTATTAAATATTATAACTATTATAAATATTTTAAAAAACAAAGTAATGATAAAACAATACGAAAATATTAGAGAAGAATAAAGAAGATATTAGAGAATTAGAATAAAATTATACCTGATAATTTATAATGCAAATACAAAAAAATAAAATTGTACCGAAAAATTCATTATCAATATTTGTGCCTTTTAGAAGAAATCTTGTTTATTTTGATTGCATAAAACACTTTCTAACCTTTTTTAACTGCATAACACTTTCTATATTAATTTAAGTAATCGCATAACATTTTAGATCATATAATGTAATAATTAGGTGTACTATGCAAAACATAATATTATAAAAAATTATTAAGTGAGTTAAAACAACATACCTCTAAATGATTTCGTAATTATGACAACTACTTCATCTGAATTGTTTTATAATAATCATTAGCAATTTCAATATACATAAAAATATCCAATATCTCGAATAACCTGTATATCACAATAGATTTTGGAACACTTCTTTATATACTACATCTATAACCTCATTCATTAATTATCCTTCTTCATTGTAATTTGTAACTCAGTATTTTTAATTCCTGTCTACTTGTTGCTCTAGAAACAGCTACGTAAAGTTCAACATGAGTAAAAATTGATTTCTTAAAAAATAATCCAGCATGCGACAATGACTGTCCTTGGCTTTTGTTGATTGTCATGGCAAATGATACAATTATAGGAAATTGTCTTCTTTGAAACTTAAATGGGATTCTAGCATCTGAAGGTGTTAAAGTCATTCTTGGAATAAATACCTTCTGTCCAGCTATCTGTCCAGATAAAACCTTTGCTTCAATTACTTGATTTTCAAGTTTAGTAACAATCAACCTAGTTCTGTTACGTAATCCTGCTGCGTCATCAATATTTCTTAGTAACATCACTGGAACTACAACTTTTAAAAGTGACTGAATAATTTGAAACTCCAGAACATTTAATAGTGTTCAAAAATTCTGGGGTATGTACATGTTCTAAAGCTGAATAAGTATGACAGACTTGCATATTTTGTCAGAACTCAAATATGATTTCTCAGGATTATGATTCAAAGAGATCATATAATGATTGATTGATTCTACCATATCAGACCAAGAATGACTCTTTGCTGTAGGTACCCAACATCATTACAATTAGTACTAAAATCTTGATACATACTTTCCACAATAGCTGCTGTTGGATCAGTACACTCAGTTATTAGAAGATCCTTTGCTATTAAAACTTTATCAATTTCATCAAATGAATTACCAATACTACTATCCGCAACTGTCAATATCCAATCATAAACTCTTTCAACTCTTTTAGATCAGAAGCAGTGTCACTGTTTTGCAATCTCATATTCTTTGTCAGTGTTAATAATTCACAATGGAGCCATAAATATGAATAGTTGAGAGTTGCATTTACAATATCTTGTCAACTCCCTTTAGGGATCACAGGAAGAATTTTTCTGAAGTTACCTTCAAGAACAATTGTTTTACCACCAAATGGTAATTCTGACTTGGATTCATCTTTGTAGCCAATAATATCTCTTAAAGCCTTATCAAGAACTTCAAAATAATGTCGATGCATCATGGGAGCCTCATCCCAGATAATCAACTTAGTCTTGATTAGCAAATGTGCTAAAGGAATGACTTGTTTTAAATTGCATGTTGAGTCTTCAATTATATTTAGCTGAGATAACAAATCTTGAATATGTTGTCCGGCCATCTGGTAATAAAAGTGATGCAATCTCGCTAGATGCAGCTGTTAAAATAACATCTCCTTTAGACCTTATGGCAGCTGATAGAGTCTTCCAAGTATAAAGTTTTCCTGTTCCTCCAAATCCGTAGAAAAAGAAAAATCCATCAATTTTTTCATGAACTGTTGCCATATTTTTTTATAAACTGACTTCTGCTCATCCGTTAAATTAAATAGCAATTGTTGATGCACGTTTATTCAACGCATTTCATCACAAATTAATCTATTAGTGATGTCAACATCCTCCTCATTGTAAACAGGTATATTGACATTGTAGGAAAATCTGAAAAACTTCTTCCACAACTTTTTAAAAAACTTTCTATCTTTTGCAAGCAACAATTCTTCAAATCAGCATCTGATAGATCAGCTTCTGAAAAAATATAAATATATAATAAATTAATATTTAAACATAAATATAATAAACTAATTAATAAAAATAATAATATAGATTTCATGATTTTAATAAGATTATTTTAAATTTAAAACATCATTGGGTACATGGGTTATCTAATACTTTTCTTTGTTCATGAAGAATATCTTCAGATAATAAATTTCTTGTTGATTGTTAAACAACTTCCATACATGATATTAAATTTGATATAAGTAGCATAGCAAATAATTGTCTTAGATATGAAGACATTCCCCAATGACTTGCTTCTACTATAGTGTTAACATATTCTTTATCATCATCTAATAATCATATGAAGTGGGACCTCTAACAATACTCAATAACAATCTAAGATAATATTGCTTACAGATCCCGGGGAAACAAAAAGAATTCTTCCAATTGAAAATGCAGAAGTTTTTCTTTTATCCCATCTCTTAGATTGTTGTTTCCAAACAAACTTCAAAAGGAAATTCTGCATAGGTTAAATCTGTTGCTTCAGAAAATTCCCTTGTTTGCTTCAAACCAACTTAAAAACTTGAATTCCTTTATGGTTGGTTTATTGATAACAACGTCAATTAAATCATCATATGAACCTATTATATTCTGATTTCCTGGTAAATGAAAAGACAACCTTTCTACAGAAGGTTCTTTATGGTGAATTGGGAATTTAAAGATTCTCCAAGCTACTTCACATGGTGATATATATCGACAATCACAACACATTTTTTATTTCATCAACCCTTATTGAATATGAAGATTCACACTATCACAAAAAACAGTTGTAACACGGTCATAAACTTTTGTTAACATACTTAAAGAAGTAATCAATTGACCTTGATTGATTGCACCATTTAATATTAATATGCGCCCCATATTTCAAGAACAAAAATTTATTGTGTGTACAACATATCTATTATCCAAATCAATACCTGATCTCTTTGTAGATGTGCCATCTCTCTTCTTCTATAACACAAGATATCCCTCCTCATCAATTGAGGTAGAAGAAATAAACCTTTTTAGAATGTGTTTTGAACATTTTCCAGTTTGCATGCAAGGAGATGATTTTCTAACTGAGCCATATGGGTCATGCATCATGAAGATTGTAACAATCACATAATAATTCGGATCAATTAATTTATTTGACAATTCAGCTGAAATAATATCATCAATGTCACCAATATTCGGAGATTTATTGTAAATAGCAAAATATGTGCATGAGACAATCCACGCTTTTGAAATTCAATATTAATATTTAAAATAAACAATTGTGGTATAGTAATAAGTCAATAATATACCTGCTTTTACTTGTCCAAAAACTTTTTTGTCTTGCAAATCCTTAATCAGGTGATCTAATTGACTTTAAAGACGCTCTTTACAATGTTTGGCCGATCTTCTGGAGCCAATCCCCTAATTTTCACAAATCTAGTGATCTCATGCTATTTAGAATTGCAAGTAAATATAATAAATATATCAGGATATCCAGCCCATTTGCATATTGTCATTGCGTCTTGATATTTTTGCAACATGTAACATGTACCTCCAGTGAAAGAAAAAAAATATTACTCTTTGTCCTTGAGAAGAAGGTGGAGTGTCTCCCTGCAAAACAACTTCTTGTAATCTCTTATAGAATTCTGCTCTCAAGTGTGGTTGATGGAGCCTATAAAATAACGATCGAGAAGATTCTATCATTGTATATCTATCTACCAAGAATTGTTGAAATAATCTTTTGAACGATACAATTGTAGGGATTTCATTCTTCCATTTCTTGAATTTTGTATGAAAAGTATTCAAGAACGCTAACATATTTCCTCCCATTAGATGATTAATCAAAATTCCATTTAAAGGAATATCTTCTCTATATCCATCTTCACCAAATGAAAAAAGTAATGGATATTGCAAACATAAGTATGCTGCATTTAATTCACTTATTCTATTAAATTGTCCAGAATGACTTTCAACTATTATATCTATGTCAGAACTGATTGCTTCAGAATCACCAACCACCAAAGCTGATATCTCAGAAACTGTTGACAAATTGTACCTTTCTTCCTCTTGTTCCTCTTTTTTCTCTCAGTCTTAGTTTAACATTAGCACTTTGATCAATTTGAATCTCTCTCCTACTATCGAAAAAGATTTTGTAAACACATTGTGTTGATCTAGCATTTTCTTGAGATTATTAACAGTTTGAGCAAATTTGACTGTTGTTTTCACTAGACTAAAAAAGAAATAGTTATATAAATAATAGTGATTAATAATTATAATTATATTAAACATTGTAAATTTATATATACTATAAATACTTACCTGATAATTAATTAACATTAATTCTATTTTGCATCTCATTTTCTGTATCATATCTATACAATTGTGCAAATTATGACAGTAACTATTTGATTTCCTGAGGAAATATATAGCTATTCTGGTAGCTAACATGTTAAGGCGGTTCTGGTGTTACTTATGACCACTTTTCATATTTATTTAAGCCTTTTTATTGATTATCTATAAAGATGGTTATTTTTATGTGATTAGTATAGACTTGGTTTTATGGTATCTTGGATATTTGTAATTTTTTTTTGTACATTGTTATCATAATCACAACTTCAAACTTAATTCATTTTAATTAAAAACAGGTTTGTAATTTTTTTTTAATAAATTTGCCTTTAATGTTGTGTAGATTGCTTAGAGGTTGTTTAATGAAGAAGTATTGGAGGCAAAGATAATTGAATTTTATGGACTACTTAAGGTCAGTATGGATATACTATTATCAACATTGTTCTTGGCATTATTTCAATTTATTTCTGTGTGATATTTTATCATGAATACAAATATATCAGGTAATATACTTCTACTATAGCTTGATGGATGAAATATTTTACGCAAAAGTGTTGTTGGAAATGACAATTGATGCCTATGGACCACCTAAGGTAAGTATGTAGTTACTATTTGTATCATCATTCTTAATATTATCTGTATTTAACACATCGTTATTTGAGATTTTCTGGCAATTTTAGCTATTAGTATATTGATAAGTTGATACTTGATAATATAGCACACAAAGATAACACATGTTAAAAAGTTAAAAGAACATCATATGCATATATAGGAAGTAAAAAAAAAACAATCAGTCCTAACACAATGAAATACATTCTTAAAACATAATTGGGTAAGTTTAATACTCTAAAATAAACTAACTTCAATAATTAAAAGCCTATTTCCCATTTGAAAAAATTATGTTTTCTTCTCCTCCTTTATAACTTTGCGTAGCTTGTTACTTGGTAGTTTGACGTTCAATCCCTCATCATCTGAATGTGTTGGTCAAACTCCAATGTGTTTGCCACTATTGGGATATAACGTTCCAATCAAATCAATCACACCTTCATTTTGTGAAGAAGCATAATCTGAAATGCTCTTCTTGATAGGCGTCTGAAATTAATTTATATACATACATAATTTAATAATTTATGTGTTAGAATAGTAAAAATACACAATTTAAAATAACATACTGTGTTTTAAAAGCTGAAAAGTTAAAAAGACGAAATATATGTTGAATTAAATTATATACCACAATTAGTTGTAGAACCTCTTTATTCCACAATAATAATGATATAAATCCAGTAACATCAGTAACATGCATTTAAAGTCGATACCTAAAAAGTACAAAATAGAGTGTTATATAAATTTAATTTAAATTTTAAACATCTATATTGTTTGGACCAACCTGTGAATAACATATATAATTCAACATTGCATTTTACGCAATAATATTTGTCTCCCAGAGGATCAAACTTTATTACTCTTACTTCAAGCCAAGTATGACCATCTGTGACCAAGTTCCAAACAAAAAATTGGAAAAATCTTTACAGGAATCCAATAGTTAGCCTCCTATGAGTTAATCATAATGTTTAGACAATTATATGTATTATAAAAAAAAATTAGATTATAATTAGTAGTATAATACATACAACTCACTTCATTACATTGAAGGAAATATCTAATAAATTTAAAAGAGACCATTCATGTAGACAACTCCTCTGAAAATGAAATATGTCGTTGTGAACTTGTTTGTAAAACCTTCTCATATTTACCAGATGCAAGTAACCTGTAAATATATCATAAAATTGTATTTGTATAATTTGTTAATTCTAATTCATTTGGAGTACTTAATAATACAGAAGGAGTTGTAAAACTTGTTTTTCAAATTAGAAGATTGTGGTAGATCTGCGTTAATTCATAATTTGGTCTGGTACCAACAAGTATGAATAGAATAGATATCTGTAAAATAAATTATAACATTTATTAAAATCCAGATAAATATGATTGCATTTGAAAGGCAAGATCACCCCATAAAGTGACAGAAATTGTTTCTCTTATGTAAACAATGTTGTTAAAATGATAAATTTATAATGGTATATATCCTATTAAATGTAAATTATTGATAATTACATTTCATCTTCTACAACAATATTCATGAAAGAACAATTGTTGTCTCCTTGCTGTGACAATTGAATTGGTCCATATGAAACAGCATGTCCAACAACATCTTAAAAAATAATGAATTTTTTGTTATAACATTTAAAATTTTAAATATAATAATGAAAAGAATAATATAAAAAAATTATTACTTATCAATTAGTTTATTCTCGTTGATGTTGTTCTGGATTTCAACTTCTTCAAAAGTATGTAGCTTAAAAACATCCAGTGAAAAAGATGAATCTTCAATTTCAGTCATAATAGTATTCTAAGGGAATGTAAGCTTGTGTTAATGAGAATTTGATTTAAATTCTGAGTGATAAAGATATATGACAAAATATTTCATCTGATATAAATCATGATCATAAATCTTGTTTCTGAAATATTTTATTGTGAACTTATCAATAGAAGCATGTATTCGATCATCTTATATGCAAATAAAATTTGTACAATCATTAAAATTAATATTATTGTGTTTAATAGAATTAGAAGAGTAGAGAATAACATTAAAAACACAAATTTGAATTAATCTTACCTTTTCATCTTGCAAAATCAACTCCATAGTTGCCTCCAATTGGTGAAAATATGGCGGACACGGTAGCACATGCTCGAACGGCTACGCAGGCTGCTTCTGAAACCACTGACACTACCCCAGTAAAGTCTATCCCGAGTAGTAGCACTGCCCCTAGCTCCTCTCGCTCAGCCCCGTTCCCCGCTCTGAACTTGCTTGCTAGAGTCCAGAAACTAGAGGCTCAGATGGCCACACTTCTGCATCACATCCAGCCTTGGATGCAGAGATCTATTGCTGAGGCGGAGGAGCGCTTGGAGCGTAAAATGGTCCAGTACACAAAGCGAAAGATCGCTGAGGTTCATCAGCGCTTGGATGCTTTTGAGTTGCGGGTGCTAGCCCGGCCAGCCCCTCAGGTGGACGTGTCGACCCTTCAGGCTGCGGTTGAGAGTCTGCGAAAAGATATTGATATGATCCTAGAGGCTAGGGTGCCTGAGTTTGAGGCCCCTTCTGCAGAGCCTGTTGAGGATACAGTGATGACTGCCTTATTCGCCACTTCTGAGATTTCATCACCTCTTCCTCGAGAGCATGCTAAGAGGCGCAAGGGTCGAGAGGAGTATGAGGCTAGAGCACAAAAGAAGGAGCGCCGTGAGATGAGGCTGCGAGGAGAGCCTAATGAGGAGGTGCGTCGGATCAGGGTTGCAGAGTCAGCTGCTGGGGCATCTAGCTCCAAAGATGTGGAGACAGCAGGAGGCACTAGTGATAGTGCTGTTGCTGATGAGGACACTACTGAGGGTGTTCATACTACATATGAAGTGGGTTTTGGGGAACCGGACCTACCAGCTTGCTGATCGCCAGCGCTTTGCGCCCTAGGTTTGCTTCACCTACCAATCTCATATTTCAGTTTTTTTATGCATTGGGGACAATTGCATATCTTTTTGTTTGGGGGGGGGGGGGGTTAAATGGAAAGTGAGTGCTAGGGTAAAGTCTGACTAGTCCAATTCACGATACTCTTTTGAGGTTTTTTTGTCTGTGTTCTTTTTTCACAAGAGACTGATTATTTTTATTGTTGAACCGCCATGTCTATATCTTGTATACATAGAATAACTCTGAAGCATGATGGCTAAAACAAAAATGATATCCTGATGTAATGAAAATGATGCATGACTAGGCATAGTAATTGATAAATGTGTGGCTCTAAGCATGACATAGAGATACACCACTGCATGACCCTAAGTCTAAAATTCGAACTAGGTTTCTGATAATCTGGTAGAGTAATGAGATGTCAAGAGAGTGTGAGGAAAATTTGAATAGTCCACTATTTGTATTGAGTAGAACTTGGCTGGTTAGTCCTGCTAAAAGTAAGCTATAATAGACAATTAGGAAATGATCGTAGGCCCTTGTTCAATACAACCAATTTTTAGTCTTAAAAAAACAAAAAAAACCCGAATAAAATGAATCCCTCTTTTATCCAAATGATTTGAGCTTAAACTAGACCTTTCTTTTTCATCCCAATTGATCTTTTCTGGGAATAATGTGTTGGCCCTGGTCCCTCTTTGGACATGTGCACCTCAACTTATGCCAAAAGAATAAGCTGAGGGTGGCTAATGCAGTAAACAACCTTTTCGTGGCCCTGACCCAATTTTGGGTATTGTGTACACTTGGTCAAGGAAATATTTATATTGTATAATTATAAGTATATATGACGATTATATATAACTTGAATTTGTATAAAATGAGAAAGAGAGAAAGTCAAAAGAGATTTGGGCAGAAAATATACAATTGAATCGAATTGTATAAAACGAGAAAGAAAGAAATTATATATAATTTGAATTTGTACAAAACGAGAAGAGAGAAAGGCAAAAGAAATTGGGCAGAGGAATATTTTTCTTGTATAATTATAACTGTATAGGATGAAAATATATGTATTTGCATGTGTATATACAATTTTCTCTCGCTTTATACAAACAAAAACACAATTTATATATTTCGTTTCTTTTTGTATAAACAAGAGAGTTGAAGTTGGCGAGCAAGATAAGGGAGAGTGGCGAGCGAGATTTGAGAGAGGGGAACGAAAATATATGTATTTATACAATTTCCTCTTGCTTTTTACAAACACAAACACATTTTATACATTTGTGTTTGTATGAAAAGCGAGAGAGACTTCCACTAAACGAGAGTGACGAGCGAGATTCAATCAAGGAGAGTGGCGAAAATAGCTATAGCTTGTTATAGAGTACAACTAAATCAAAATATATTTATAACATTTAATTTGAATTAATAGTTTGCTATTATATATAATTTTTTCTTCTTCGGGTAAAAAGTTCAAAATTCAATGTGAAATTAGTATAATTATTTCTAAAATGTATGATCGGTCATTTACCCCATAAAAATAAATTTATTACATTTAAATTCACATTATAATTATATATAAGCCTGCAGTAAATAATAAAAATAATAATTTGATAAATTGCTAAAGATAATATGCCAATATACATTATTTTCGAACAAATAAATTTTTGCACCAGCACACTATAAAAATTAATAATTTTGGAAATAAAAAAACAAAATTAAAAAGAATGAATATTTATTTTTAGGACAGAATTTTTCCAAGGGAAAAGGAGCAAATTAATATTTAATGTTAATAATAATGAAAATTTAGAAAAATCATGGAATGAAAGAAAGACTGATATGCTTTAGAGATGGCTTTCTTTAGTAACATAACATTACAACTAACAAAAATAGATTCGAGTAATTATAAATAAATGAGTATTTAGTCATTAATCACATGCCTAATTGGATTATTACCGTAAATAGACTTAAATCATAATGAAGGGACATTTCAACGTGGGCTGCAAGTTTTAATTGAGTTTTTACTGCATTGGGTTGGCATGTTTAATTGAGCTTTATGAGGTTTAGGAGTTATCCTTTAATTAATAGCACTAATTAATCAAAAATGTCAATAAAAAATAAAAAAAATAAGAAAAGGGATAAATACAAATGTTGGTCATAGCAAGACCGGCTCTTGCCTATGAATTTTATGCTACTGCCTTAGGCGTCCAATTTTCTACGGCCTCAAATTTCTTAAATGTTGATTTCGTGTATCAGTCATGTATATCATATAGTATAAAATGATTTGAAACATAATATTTTGAATCAATGTCTGGCTTTTCCCTTTTAGTTCTATATGCATCATTTATCGATTTAGTGACTGATCAACATCATTTATGTTAATGGAATTGCTGAATATGATTCGGTAGCTTTGGATTCATATAAATACAACAAAACTGATGAATTATTGGGTCCACAACACCCGTTTGAGGTGTATTTGCTCGGCCTGTCGGTATTGTATTCACCTAACTTTACTTACACGTTTCATTCAATTCATAATATATCTTCTTTTTGTTTGCAGTGACTGCGGAACGTAGGTAGCTGTTTTTGCTAAATGTTTTAGCGACGAATTGAATGTCCCATCAATCCCTTTCAAAAGTGAATATCTTAGCTCAATGTATGCAATATTGTCATGGAAATATGGTACCTATAAGACCAAGGCGAAATACGTTAGCAAGAATGATGATCCTACAAGGATAAATGGTGTCTTCTTCATTACATTGGCAGATGATGAACTGTATAATGTAGAATAGTAGTAAAAATACCTTAAGTGTTTTGGATTATTTCTTTCCAGGTTAACATTATATTTCTAAGTAATTCATACTTTTAAATTTGAAGAGTTTTTATGTCGCTTTTAAATTCGTTTTAAATACATGTTAATACGTTATTAACTTTTTTATATAACAAGTATTATACATATCACTTCAGCTTATACTACAGTGAAACTGAAATCGATACAAAATTTCCACAAAATTATTAAATATATGATACAATATTGTTTTCAGAAATAACAAATTTTATTTTCACACAACATGGTACAAATTATATCTTATAAGATTAGTACAAATCACCACATATATTACTAAATCAATATTATGTATATGATACTTAGGTGCTTCAAACATCTCAAATTGATATGATTTAGTATACGCATGCCAAAGTTACAAAGATATTAAGTATCAAATACATAATTTTGATACCAAAATTACTCTAACTTTTTAACCTGCTATTAAATTTCTAGAAAGTTATTATGCAAATGAAACACAATTACGTCCTCAAATATCAAAATTGTATGTATATGATATATATTATTGGTAAAAATACAACATCCGATACTCAAAAAAAGATATTATGTATATGATGTATCATTGCTTCAAATGATACTTTTTTAGATGTTGTCTCTTTTATGTTTGACGCACATCACAACTATTGATACTTTTATTCTATCTCATACAAAATTTACAAACAAATCAAATATTAAGAATAAAAAATGTAACCAGAATTGAAAACATAATATTTTTCATTTATTGCATCATAAAATAGTAACCTAAAAGTACTTCATAAAGTATCAAAATTGAGAATTATTAGAGTGAAGCATAAAAGTACTTCTAAAAAACAAGCATTAAGAATCTTTCAGGAAGAAAGTACATGTTTGCTTCCCTTTTTTTCACCTTCAATACAAACAATTGCACCTGTTGTTGCATCAAAATTTTGTATATCTTCATCACTTTTATCCAATGAGTTAATGCATAGTGGATACACATTTAATCCTACCTCATGTTTCTTCATTTCTATGTATAATTTCATCCCATATCATTCTGAATACACAATGGAGACAAATTCCCTTCAACAAAGTATCTGATCTCGATGTTTTTTTTTCCAATTCATCAATACCCAATTTAGCTGCAATTGCTGAAATAAGATTTACGAACGAAATATTATCTCCAACTCTGTATCGCTCGTACTTAACATAACTTTCCCATGATCAAAAATGCATCAACAGGATGGAAATATTCATTTAGAATCTTCACAAAATTGCATTTCAGAATTGTTTGGATCAAACTTTTATTATTTTTTCAAAGAACGGGAAGAAGGTTTGACAATTTAAATTTACAAATTATAATTTAGTTAGAGATTTATGACTGATTGGTTGAAGAAAGAAACGTATGCGTGATATGTGGGAATAAATTATAATTTCTGTTTTAATCCCTTATTAATGCTTAAACTGATAAGAACAACTTAATAATTTAAGTATCAGATCATTATTAATTAAAGTATCTGCCTACAATATAATATTTCTAAAAAACACTAAAAAGGGGGATTTTTGGTAATTAAATGAAAGAGTAGGGATATGAAGTAATTTCTTTCTTATAATATTTGATTTGCCTAATTTTTACTTAAACAATAACATAAATTAACCAAAAATTACAATTAAAAAAGTTATAAAAATGTCAAAAAAATGAGAAAAATGAGTTTTATTGACATTGTTAGTGTCTTAAAATGCATAGGGAAGAGCAATAACTATTTTTTTACTAAATACCTGTCATGACACAATCCACTCGTTCGTGCGGGGACCTATTTTAACACCTAGATAGGAGAACCCGCAACCCAAACTGATTATAAAATGTAGAAAAATAAACAAATCATAAGTTAACGCCCTATATGAAATTACAATAAATTTAGTTAAAACTCCAAAGTTATTTACAAGGAAACATACTAACACCCAAAAAATTAGTCTAAACAGTTGCAAGAGCTTTAAGAGTACAACTTATAAAAGAAATAAGACATATTTGCCACCATAAGAAAGGATAATGAAAGTTGTTGGTGAACGTCATCTTTTTCACCTATGAAACATCATTGGACCTATAACTAAACTTTGCTAAATGGCATAATAAGAGTAGCATCACTATAAACAACACGTACTTGTAAGCATCATCGATCGACTCAAACCCAATGCATAATATAAAGTCAACATTTAGAAGGGAACATACAATATGAAAGTTACACCACCCAAGTCTCTATCCACATGCTTTCATCATCTAAAGTATAATATTCATAAATTATTACACTTTGATCCTAGCCTTCTACCTTATTCATCTGTCAACTTTACTTTGATCCTAGCCTTCCACCTTATTCATATGTCAACTCTACCATTAAACATTCGACCCTCTACCCACTCTAAGCATCTCAAGCCTACCCTTTTTGTACCCCAAAGAATTTTCAAGCCTACCTATTATGTCATCCAAAGTCTTTCGTGTAGCGACCTGATTTTCGTCGTTTGAGAAAATCCAGTAGGGAAAGCATTGGGGCAAGAAAACTTTCCCGTAGCAACTTGAGATTTTCTAGTCTAATTTAGATTTGGAGCAAATCGCAGTTAGTGAGGTTTTGGGAAATCTGGAGAAAAATGAGAGATCTATTAATGATTTTGATTACATGAGTAGATACATAATGCATTAAGGAACCTTTATGACTTTACAAAATTGATTTCGGACGAGTAGAATTCCAAAAATTAATGTTGGTGCGAACAGTATTTTCTAAGTGTCATTGGTTGAAGGTGTCTTATGAAATATGATCTTGGAATTATCAATTTTTCTCACTAATTTCGTGCAAGACGCTAGGGCAAGGCAACTATAGTGGGGTGAATGCCGCCATGGCGGGGCAGATACGATTTAAAGTCGTAAATAAATCCAAAAATGTTTTATTTTGTACTTTTCAACTTTGAGAGCTAAGAAACTAACCCAAGAGTTTTCTTAACAGTTTACACCATTCTTGAGGCTAAAGGTAAGGTTTTCACTTCCTCAATCCATTTTTTGATCCGTAGAACCTATTTTCTTAGCTTAATATTGAGGGGGAAGTGTTTTGATCTGAAATTTATGGTGGAAAAATTCCTATACTTTGTGTGAGGGATCAAGGGTTTGGTCAAGGGTTATTGACTTTGTTATAATCTGGATAATTAGACCATTGGTTGTTGATCCTTGCAAATATTAATTGTTTGTATACCTAGAACAAACGGAAAGTATCCCAAAAAGGACGATTCGAGTGCCTTAGGGGATCCAAGCTTGGATTCGAGGTAAGTGATGGTTGTGATTTCATGATTGTGTGTTATATGTTTGTTCTTGCTCCATTATGAATCATATATGTATGTGAATGTTTCATTATTAATCACATTAGTTGTAAATGAGTATGAAGAATAACTATATGCCATGACTTAATTCTTAATTGTATGATTATTGTGAAATATAAATTGTGATTATGATTATGGGGTGTTGATTGGATCTGTTTCCACATTTCGAAATAACTTATTGGGATTGGTTGTCACGTTCTGGCATAACTAACTGGGATCGGTTGCCATGTTCCAGTATAAACATGGGATCGTTTACCAAATCTACCATAAATATTTGATTAGGTACCACAAACTGGTGCACTAACAGTTTGAATTTGGATTATATGAGAGGACCATTGACTTGTTATATATTGACTTATTGTCATGAACATGAACATGAACATGACCCATGAATTATGACTTCTCATAGAGTTCAACTTAGTGTGAGTGGAGCTATGCTGATAACCTACTCTTATTCTTTTGTAAGAGCTGATATTATTTCAGTTGAAAAACACTTTTTTAAAAAGTTATATGTTGCCTCTGATTTGATTTCTAACACATTTAACTTTTTCTTTTGAAGACATGAATGTTTATTTCTCACTATGCCATATTGGATAGACTATAATTCTCAAAAAAAAAAAAATTCTCTTTCATGTATTAGGAAGTGATGTAAGCATGAAGAAACTATATGTTATTAAGTGTATCTTAGTTATTTACAAATATTGAAAAAAAATTAAGCTTCTTTCTTATAGTAAAACACAACAACTATTAAAGTTAGTAATATTTGCAATCAAATATTTATCCTGTACAAGAGGTGATGAAAGTAATTGAGGTAATATATGCGTATTTTCTTCAGCGACACAAAATCGTTTAAAAAGAAAATGGTGGCATGGAAGCCACTATACCCCAAATATTGAAGGGTGGAATATTTTGTTGTACACACTTGGAGTTGTACTATTGTTTGTAAAATGGTATGAAACTTATATAATTCATTTTCTAATCATGTATCAAGAATGTTGAAAAATATACTTAAAGCTATCAAAACTTTCGAGGAAGATGGTTTTGATTATTTATATGTGCATGAAGTCAAAAAAAAAGTCTTAATCAAACATGTCTATCTTAAGCTCAGAGGAGATCATAATAAGGTAACATTTAATTATAAATCTTCGAGCTCCTAAGTGGATATTCATCTTATTTTTTCACTTTATGACAAATTCTATTTATTATTGATAGACTTAAAATATGACTCTTTATTGATAATATTTATATCCTTTATGGTTTTTATATGAGGAATTCGTCGATCTTTTTTTTTTTTTTTTCATGTATGTCCATTCTCAATAAAAGTGTGGGAAACACTTATTTTCTAATAGGATTATCTAAGGAGAGTAATGCTGAGATGTGCAAAGATAACATACATGATATCAAATATAAATGAGAAAGATATTTCTTCTCTAATATTTTGAATTACATTAGCTGATCATGTGCATTTAATTTCACTGGAGAGGAACAATACAACTTTTCAAGAAATTGAAAGTGTAGAACTCCAACAATGTTCACTATCTTGATCATCCATGAGTCAATTACTAGAGTTGTTCTGAAGTCATGATTTTCGACAAGAATTACTAAGTTGAATTACTATTCCTAATGATTGTTTGTGTTTACTATTCTAGTAGTATGCGATTTGATGATTCATGTTGCTAGAGTTTGAGACTCTACCCAAACCCAATTCATTTTTTTTATTTTATGAGTTGTATATAATCCTTTTAGGGGTTGTTTGGTGCTATGCATGAAAGAAAATAGAAATGGGATAACTTTTAAGTGTCTCATTAGTTCTTGTTTGATTACAAAGTATGGATAATTAATTTCAAGATTAATAAATAGTACCAGGATAAGTTATCTCTTGCTCTTGGTGGAATAACAATTTCAGGAGGACATTGTACTGAGATAAAACAATTAAAATAACAAAAATATCATTGAAATCTATTTTAATATCACTTTTTCATGTAAAGCCTAAAAAATTTTGCTCCTCATCAGATGGAATTTTGAAAATTTTCAAATAAATCTATAATTTTAGTTAAAATTATTCAACTATTTGCATCCTTTTTTACAATCAAAAGAATTTTTCGAACTTTGTTTCTCATTGCAATATGTAAATCATTATTTTACAATGAGAAATATCATCAAATTTACCAAATTTCAATCCATTTATGATTATTGTTGTAACATCCCACAACTAGAAAGAGTTAGAATTAGAAAGAATCAATTTTTGGAAATAATAAAATCTGGAACATTGGTTAAGTTATGTTTGAGTTTTTGATCAACTTCAAATGGCCATAACTCCTAGCTCAGAATGTGTTAGGTGTGTTTCAAGATATTGTAGGAAGTATCATGGAATAATCTTTCCAACGCCGCCGAGTTTGGGCGATTCCGAGTTCGTATGAGTGAGATATGCTCATGGAAAGCTGAGTTGTTTGAATAAGGGAAGTCCAATCCGGATTTTGGAAGGGTATTATGTTCTTTTCCATACACAATTATGTTTATTTGTTTTTGGTAATTATTTTAAGGATTAAATTTATAGTAGTCAGTTCATGCTTTCACGATATTGAGTTAGGGTTTCAAAGAAGAGAAAAAAAGAGAAGAAGCAAGGATCGTCAAGTTCTTGAAACTAGGCTCGTGGATTTCATCAAGGGGTGATCCCTACGAGGTATGTGAGTCTTTTATAGTGTTGATTTCATTCACCCACGCACCAATCACGTTTATTTCAGCTATGTTCTTTCTAGAAAGTTGAAAGTTGATGCATCTTGAATGTTGTTCTTGAAATTGGCCTTCGTTCTTGAGTTAGGTTGAGATTGAGGAGTTGCTAAAGGTTAAAATGTTGTTTCCTTGAGTTGTTTGAGTTATATTCTTGTTATACATGTTAGTTATCTGAATCTAATAAGTCGAGCAAATCTTTTTACCAGGTCCGCGTTCCTCAGATTTGACAAAAACATTTTCGCTGAGCGGAGCAGTCATGGACCGTTCTGCCTTAACAGTTATTTCGCGACCAAATATTTTAATTCATCTCCTCGTCGCAGAGTAGGTTCCCAGCAGTGATTTCTTGATCGTTTCTCATGATTAACTATCTAAAATCACTCATAAACATCATGAGTTATTTCCTATCACAAATCTCAATTCTTGAATCCATAATTCAATTCAAGGATCAATTAAGAGTCAAGTCAAGAGAAGTTAAAAACCAAGTTAAGAGAAGTTCTTTCAGTCTTCCAATAGCCTTTTACAAATGATTTAACTTTGTTTTAAGATTTCAGTTTTGAGTTGAGGAAAGACCAAAGTTAATGTTCATTTATTCAAAAGTATATGGGAACTATGTATTCCCGAAGAGTTTAAAATGTTTTCACATTTAAACAAGAAAACTTTGATTTCCAAAAGAGCCTATGAGCTAGTTTTTCAGTAAAGAGTCTTTGAGCTAGTTTTTCAGTAAAGAGCCTTTGAGCTAGTTTGTCAGTAAAGAGACTTTGAGCTAGTTTTCAGTTAAAGGATAAATGCTTTCTTAATTAAGAAACAGAGGAAATTGAGATTTTCAAAATAGCCTTTGAGCTAAATTCTTGAAAAATTATCTCAAATTACAGAAAGAAGTTGTTTTTAAACATAAAGAGCTAGTACATTTTGGGAATATTACTGAGCACCAATATGGAGAAGAGTTTAGAAAACTCTGAGCTGCCATAAACCATGTAGCCACTAGGTGTATAAAATCGAATCGAAAACCGAACCAAACCGTAAACCGAGACAAACCCAAAAAAAAATGACTAGTGGTTTGGTTTGACTTGGTTTGGTGTTGGGAAAAAAATCCAACTATATTTGGGTTGGTTTGGTTTCAAGTAAAAAAATCAACCCGAGACCAAATCAACCCGACATTATATATATAATTTTAAATTTTTATTTATACGTAAAAATACTTATTTTGATGTAATTTTTAAATATCTCTTATACTTTTTCATCGTTTTTATCTTTAATATATTTATTTCATGTTTAGGAGTTAGAATTCTTAATAATCTAATATTGATTATAGTTCATACATGTTGGTAACTATAACAAAGTTTAAATAAAAATCAATTTAATACTAATGCAAAAGAAAATCAATAATATTGAATATCTATTTTTTAGTTTTACATAAATTTAGACAATTAAAATACATGATATAATTTTACTTCTTTTAATATTTAGTTATGTAACTAATACTTAATAAAATTATTTTAGCATGATTTAGTACTTTAAATAATGATCAATTTTATTATGACTTATTAATTTGCAAAAAAAATTTACGCGATTTTATTATTTTTTTGTTGGATATTTTAGTGTCATTAATCATATCATATTTTTTTGTTATTATCTTGAGAAATAACTTGGATAGTTGCATATTGGTAGGACTAAATAAATATTTCAAGTACAAGTAAATTATATGTTTGTATCAAAACTTTATCGAAAAAACCCGAAAATCCAAAAAAAACCCCAAAAAATCCGAAGAAACCCGAAAAAACCCGAAGTTGAAAAACCCGAGTTTTATTGGTTTGATTTGGTTTATAAATTTAAAAATCCGACACAAATGGTTTGATTTGATATTTGAAAAACCCGAACCAACCCGGTCATGTACACCCCTAGTAGCCACCATGGATAAAAAAGGGTCATACTTTTTTAGATATTCATTTAATGCCTTTTAGCATAGACTAGTGACTCCACTTAATAGTTCGGGTTCTATACTTGTGGAAAGGTATATGAAATCTGTGACAGCGTGAGGCAAAATCTACTATCACCACAATATCTCTTACGTGATGGTTGTCGGTTAGAGAAACTTCCACAATAATATTTTGTATTTTTATATACATCAGAAATATTTGTATGTTAATATACGAACAGAGTTCATATTATAACTTTGGATATATATAGAGTCATCATCGTATTTCTAAATACACTGAGTTGAAAATTATGTTTTAAAGTTTTTCTTTATACTACATTTATTTACACTACCTTATATTGAAATCAGATGAGTTTAGTTTACTTAAGTAAAGCCCAAGTAAGTGTCTCTTTTGGACTCTTTTCAAGCTTATTTTATGTTTAGCATTCCAACTCGCATACTCGTACATTCAATGTACTGATGTCAGTTGGCCTGCATCGTCTTATGATGAAGATGCATGTAACTAGGATCAACATCTATTGCCTTGTTGATCTATTTGAGCACTTAGAATCAGTGAGCCTTTTAGCTTTCCAAAGGATCCTTTTTATTGCTTTCAGTATTTTAGTCATTAGGATATCATAGGTCTTGTCCCGACATCTATCTTAGTTTTAGAGGCTTCATAGATAGACAGTCAGTTAGTTCATTTGTCTCTACTTTGTTATTGGTTTATGTTCAGATTTGAGTTGCCATTTTGGATAAGCTAAATGATTATTTTTAAAAGCATTATGAGTTCAATTTGAGACAATTGAGTTATTTAGCATGTGGATCCTTTTCTTAATGCTTAAAGGCTTCCGCCTAGTAAGTAAATCAAGCCAAGGGTTCGCTTAGGGATAACAATGGTTCTCAAGTGTCAGTCCCGCCCAGGGTGTAGGCTTGGGGCGTGACAAACTTGGTATCAAACCACATAGTTCAAGATTCCTAGGGAGTCTATGAAGCTTTGTTTGTAGAGTCCTAGTTATCGATATGAAGTATGCCACATTTATAATTAGAAGGCCACATTTAGGAAATTCCTTCACTTCTTTCATACTCACTTCGTGCGATAGAGTTCATCTCTATACAACCTCTTTATAACTCGTGCTTACGCGTAACTGATTGTGATTTGGGTTGTTGTTAAGAGTTCCTTCATGAGGCATTTCTATCCCCATGAGCTAAGAGATGTAAAGAAATGGTTACTGATATGGGGAGAAAGATAAGTATGTTTATTGCTGGATTGTGTCGTTTGCGTAGAAAGAAATGGGATATGGACATAGCAAGACTAATGATACATGCTCAAAAAGTTGAGGAGGAAAAGCTAAGCAATAAATAAGAGCTTAAGAATAAGAGGATTAAGACATCAAGAAATGACTCCTGGCAGTAAAAGAGTAATGTGAACCAATTTTCTTTCCAACATAAACAAAAAGGAACTGCTCCATTGTCTGCAAGCTCACCGACACCGAGGAACAAATATGTGTACAATAGTTAGAATTCTAAGAACTTCATAGCTATACCTGCGCATTCGCAAGGTAATTCGGCACAAAGGGGATACTAAGAACCCTGCACGTGCTAAGTGTGATAGGAGCCACTCAGGGGTTTGTCGTGATGACTCAACTGGTTGTTTCATGTGTGGTCAGAATAGGCATTTTATGTGCGAGTGTCCAAAGAACAAGCATGGAAGTAGTCATGGAGGCAATAGAGCTTAGTCTTCTTCAGCTGCTCCACCAGACAGAGCTGCACCTAGAGGCGCTACTTCCGGTACTAGCGGGGTAAAAAATCATCAATTGTATATGCTATCAACAGTTGCCAAGAGCAAGAGGATTCACCAGATGTTGTCAGTGGTATGATCCAAGTCTTTGACTTTACTCTTCCTGTATTTCTAGATCTAGAAGAGAGTTTATCTTTTCTAACCACTTATGTTGCTATGAATTTTGATGTTATTCTCGAGCAAGTTAGTGAACCAACCATTGTTTCTACATCTGTTAGTGAGTAAATTTTAGCAGAGAGAGTCTATCATGATCATACCATTCCCGTCAATCAAAAGAGTACCATGGTCGATTTAATTAAGTTAGACATGGTAGATTTTGATGTCATTTTTGGTATGGAGTGGCTTTACGCCTATTATGCCTCTGTTGATTATAAAACTCGAGTTGTAAATTTTATGTTTCCATATGAGTTAGTCTTAAAGTGGAAGAGCAATTCAACAGTGCCTAACAGTCGTTTCATTTCGTAACTTAAGGCAAGAAAGTTAGTTTTTAAGGGGAGTGTCTATCACTTAGTCCGAGTTAATGACTCTGGTGTTGAGATACCTCCTATCCAACCAATTCTAGTAGTAAAAGAGTTTCCAGAAGTCTTTCTTGATGATCTACTCGGAGTCCCTCATTAGACAGATGAACTTTGATATAGACATTCTATTAGATACTCCTTCTATCCTTTTCCCCCCATATAGAATGGCATCGCCAGAGTTGAAAGATTTTAAAGAGCACTTGAAAGATCTTTTAGAAAAGTTTTATCCGACCAAGTGTCTCATCTTGGGGCGCTCCAGTCCTGTTTGTGAGAAAGAAAGATGGTCCTTTTAAGATGTGTATAGATTACTATAAGTTGAATAAGGTTACTATCACAAATAAGTATCCTCTTACGAGGATTGATGATCTTTTCGATCAACTTCAGGTGCTTCATGTTTTTCTAAGATTAACCTTAGATTTGGCAACCATCAGTTGAAACTAAGGGAATGTGATAGCTCCAGATATTCTATCCATCCAGCTTCCACAAAGATGACTGTGACTTGAAAAAGTCTATTGGTGGAGTGGTATAAAGAAGAGCATTGGAAAATTTGTTGCTAAGTGTCCGAATTACCAACAAGTTAAACTATAACACCAAAGGCCCGGTAGTAGGGCTCAGAATATAGAGATTCCAAAACGAAGTTGAGATGATTAATATGGATTACAACACAGCGTTGCCAAGGTCTCGCATGGAAGATAATTCTATTTTGGTAATTGTCAATGGAATGACTAAATCAGCCCACTTTTTGTCGGTAAAGACTACCCATTTAGCAGAGGATTATAACATGTATTCAAGAGGTAGTAAGACTTTTTGGAGTCCTCGTTTCATTTATACCATACAGGGGTGCACTATTATTGCACATGAGTTTTGTAAGTCATCCAAGAGAGGCTGAAAACATAGCAGAGTCATCATAAATCCTACACTGATGTTAGGAGAAGAGACTTAGAATTTGAAGTAGATGATTGGGTATACTTGAAAGTTTCACCCATGAAGGGTGTTATAAGGTCTGATAAGAAGGGGGAAGCTAAGTCCCCGGTATATTGGCCCTTACAGAATATCTAAGAGGATTTGGAGTGTAGCTTATGAGTTAGAGCTACCACATGAGTTAGCAACGGTTCATCCACTATTTCACGTCTCCATGCTGAAAAGTGCATGGAAGATCCTTCACTTATCGTACGAACCGAAGATATTGGCATTAATGATAGATTATCTTATGAGGATATACCCTACAGTTCTAGATTGTCAAGTTCGCAAGTTGAGAACCAAGGAAGTGATATCACTCAAAGTTCTATGGAGAATCAATTTGTTGAGAAAGCCACTTGGGAAGCTGAAAAGGATATAAAGAAGAGATACCCACATCTCTTTGAATCCGGAGAAGTTCCCAATTAAGGTACTAATCCTTTTATTGGCCTTTATTTTCAGTTGGCTTGTTGTTATTGCATTGCGTTTAGGGTGTTTGAGCTGAATGTTGGATGTTACACCCTTAACCTAGTACGAGTAATCTCATTTAATGATGAATGTTCCCAAGGGGGAGATATTATAACATTCCACAACTAGAATGAGTTAGAATTAGAAAGAGTTAATTTTTGGAAATAATAAAATCTGGAAAATTAGTTAAGTTAAGTTTGAGTTTTTGGTCAACCTCAAACGACCATAACACCTATCTCAAGATGTGCTAGGTGAGTTTACAGATATTATAGGAAATATCTTGGAATAATCTTTCCGAAGCCGCCAAGTTAGCACGATTCCGAGTATGTGTGAGTGAGATATGCTCTTTGGAAGTTGGTTGTTTGAATAAGGAAAGTCCAATCCAAATTTTGGAAGGGTATTATGGTATTTTCCATACCCAATTAAGTTAATTCGTTTTTGGTAATTATTTTAAGGACTAACTGATAGGAATTAGTTTACGCTTTCATGATATTGAGTTAATGTTTTAGAGAAGAGAAAAGAAGAAAAGAAAATAGGAGAAGAAGCAAATTGTCAAGTTCTTGAATTTAGGCTCGTGGATTTCGTCAAAGGGTGATCCCCACAAGGTATGTGAGTCTTTTATTGTGTTGCATTCATTCACCCACACACCAATCACATTTATTTCAGCAAACTTCGTTCTAGAAAGTTGAAAATTGATGAACCTTGAACGTTGTTCTTGAATTTGGCCTTCGTTCTTGAGTTAGGTGAGATTGAGGAGTTGCTTGAGGTTAAAATGTTGTTTCCATGAGTTGTTTGAGTTAGATTTTTGTTTATACATGCTGAGTATCTAAATCTAGAGGGAATTTTAAAAAAAGAACTGAGTTTAAGCGAATTGGAGTCAGAAAAAAAGAAGGAACAAGTCGGACAAATTTGGGTACCAGGTCCATGTCGCGGACTTATTCCTCAGAATTGAAAAAAATGGTTATTCCACCGCAGAGCCGTCATAGATCATTCTGCCTCAAAAGTTATTTCGCAATCAAATATTTTAATTCATTTCCGTGTCGTGGAGTAGGTTCCACGCAGTTGTCTTTTTAACCGTTCTCATAATTAACAATCTAAAATCATAAGATCTTTTCTATCACTAATCTCAATCCTTGAATCCATAATTCAATTCAAGGATCATGTAAGAGTCAAGTCAAGAGAAGTTAAGAACCAAGTTAAGAAAAGTTCTTAGAGTCTTTCAAAAGTCTTTTACAAATGATTTAACTTTGTTTTAAAACTTGAGTTTTGAGTTTAGTAAAGAATAAAGTAGAAGTTCATTTCTTAAAATGTATATGGGACTATGTATTCCCAAAGAGCTTAAAATATTTTCACATTTAAACAAGTAAGGACACTTTCATTTCCAAAAAAGCCTTTGAGCTTGCTTTTAGTAAAGAGCCTTTGGACTAGTTGTTTTACTCAAAAACTCAAAATAAAAGAAAAATGAATAAATTTTCAAAAAATCTATTAAACTTATGATTTAAGAGAAATCGAATTTCCAAAACAAAAGAGTCGCCACTTAATTTTTTACTAAAAAAATAATAATTAAGGTTTTCAAAAGAATTTAAGCAGATAAAAATCAATGTACGTTCCGAGAAGGTGTTAGGCTCTCGAAATGTCCGCTAACATGCGGTTGACCGATGATTTGACTAAAATGACTTATTTTAAAAATATATAAATCAAGTTTTGATTAGCAAAGCTACTCATATAATTTTTTCAAAAAAAAAAAGACTCAACAAATATTATTGAAAAATAACTTCATTTGAAAAAGCGACTAAGTGGATAAAAGATCCATAAGGACTTGAATGACTCAACTAACAAAAGAGAAAATGACTATCTTAGGAACTTAGTAAAATTTAAACCAAGCAAAAGAAAACATAATCCGAGGAGAAGAAGAAAAAAATTAGAGTTAAGATGCAAATAAACAATAGATCGAAAGAAGAATAAGATCAAAATATGGGCCTTAAGGCCCAACCTGTCCTATGCTAAATAATGGGTCAGCTGGAAATTCAACCCATTTAGTTTCTTTTTCAGTCTGTCATTGTTGCAAAGGGCTTGGACTTTTGTCCCACTTTTCACTCTCAAATGAAACGATATACACCAATGGAATATTATCGTATATGGGTCGTATACAGGCTTTAGCTCAACCTATTTTCGGTTCCAGATTCTGTAACTTCAGTTTCTAGCCTTTATTTGCAGCTTCCAACTTGTCCTCCGACTTCTCTATGAACGGGCTGACTCAAGATGAGAATTGAGTTTCGAACCAACTCGAGATGCAAAGAGAGGAATAAGAGGGAGTCGAATGGACTCAAACTGAGAGGTTCATGCAAGAAAAATAAACAATAAAGATTAGGAATTTTAAAAGCTATGTGAATTTTAACAATAATGAGATACCTCAACACACACTGATATGAATAAGTCCTAAACCAATCACATGTTAACTCCTAATAATTATTATCTAATTGAATACCAAAGGATAAGTAATGATCACTTACTTTGTCAAGATTTAAATATACAAACTAGTACTAGAGAACCTTTAAATGGAAATCATAAGAGACTCAAAAGTTAAACTTTACCAAAGCTAAATCTAATATATGACCTCATTCTTCATTGTAAGAGATATAACACCAAATAAAAGCATGTTAAAGCTATACATTGAGAACTTTGTAAACACAAAGACAAAGGATTCATCCCATATTACATCTTTAAAGACATCTCACGACTTCACACAAATTCATGAATAGAAAGCTAATAACTCAACAAAACAAAAATAATTAAGTGGTGGCTCTATTCATTTGGAATATTCATCTACTAGAAAGAACTGACATAAATGAGGCAAAGACTTCGGTAGAACATGATTAATCCCCTTCTTGTTCTGACCCTCTCTTGACATAGAAGAAAATTTTGATAGGGATATGCTCATAAAATTGAGTTTCTCAATTACGCTCGAAAAAGCTACAATTTTCTCAAGGCTGACACGACCAGTTGGAACTATCGCCTTTATCATGCACCATTCATCCTTTGTCTATATCATATTGATAGTGTCACCTCCATGGTTTGGAAAATGGTTACTATTGACGTTGGGTACAAAGGTCCTGACCACTTTCTGGTCGTCCAAGTGGATGATAAGGACTACCGCAGACAATTTCTCAAACAACTTCGTCCGACTTTCAATGAGAGGAGTAAACTTTCGAGCAGGTTTCTTCTCAAGACATGGACGAGGGGGATCATAATGTCCTTGCTGAGGGAGAGGCATTTGACAATCATTTCAGGGGTTTAGATAGAGTGGGGCTTGAGACTTTGGTTCAATCATATTAATGGTGAATCCTCTACGATTCCACAATGAATTACCATTTTCATTGGAAGTACCAACTTGAATGGTGAAAATTATTTGATCAATCAAGTCTTGAATTTTATGCTTCAAGTTGATGCAATTCTTAGTGGTATATCCAGCACCCCCTGAATGGTAAGCACAATAAAGATTATTCTTGTAAAGTCTAGAATTGATATTAACATTTTTAGGATCAATTGTTCGTATCAGACCAACCACTTTCAATCTCTAAAATATTTGGGTTCAACTTTCAACCAAAAGAGTAAAGACTCAAGAGGTTTCTTCAAAAACTCCTGACAATAAAGACTATAATTATTCCGTGAAGATGGAGGTACTTGGCGATAACTAAGTAGATTTTGGCGAGTAGGTGCTGGTGTTTTGAAATTTTGGTATTGTGGAACTTGGTAGCTATAAGGGGTATTTGGGTAATTTGACAATGTATCTTGGTAACTTGATTGAGCGTTTGGGTAATTTGACAATGGACCTTGGTAATTTGGATGATTTGGTAGTGGATATTGGTAATTTGGTTGGATGGAGTAAGGGCTTTCTGGACCTAAAAGGTAAGTTTTTGGAAAGTAGAGGCTTTCTAACATTGAGACTGGCATGCCTTTTTTACTTCTGGCTTGATTCAAATAAGATAAAGGAAACATCTTCCCTTTTCCTCCTTAATGGTACTAAGGATTCGTCTTGGATAGTCATTTGGATGATTTTTCCGGGTCTTTAGGCCATCTTCAATAGTTTCACCAATCTTGACTATCTCACTAAACTTTCCTCCTAGAATGAGCAACATCCTATTGTAGTACTCCAGCTCTTGAACACGCATGAAGACTTCAATAATCTCTCTCAGTCATGGGAGGACTAAACCTTGCGGCCTCTCTTCTCCAATGGTAAGCATATTGTCGATAGCTTTCAGTAGAATTCTGTTTGATTCTCTCCAAAGAGTATCGATCGGGAATGAATTCTACATTATAACCAAATTTTTCAATAAAGTCTTAGACAAAGCGTTCCAACTTGGCCACTGATTGATTTCTTTAGAAATAAACCATTCTAAAGCTTCTCCTTTCAGACTTCGACTAAAAAGCCGCATTAACAAAGTTTCATCTTACCCTACTCCAATAAGTTTATCACAATAAGCCCTCAAATGAGTCAAAGAATTTTCAACTCCACTAAAAGTATCAACTTTGGTACTTTAGAACCTTCTGGAAGCTCCAAATGTGGATGGAGACACAAATCTTCATAATTCGACCCCATAATGTCTGGGGTGTATTGGTAGTCCTTCATTGCATTCATAACTTCCTTTCTGATCCTTCGCTTAGCATTTCCTTTTATGACCTTCCATTCCTTTTCCTTCTTCTCATAATGTTCGAGTTCAAAATTTGTAGTAGAGGAAGGATATGATTCTGGCGATATTGGAAGATGAAATGTGGTTGTTTAGAGGTATGGGTTGAGTTGTAGGTGGGTTTTGGAAAATTTAAGTAGGGATTTGATAGACTGAAGGAAAATTCTGGAAAATTTTGGCATTTGGATTTTGACGAATCGGTAACTTTTGGTATGAAGAGTTAGCATGATGCAGGTTAGGGGTGGTTAATTCGGTGATGGGAGGTTTTGAAATCGTAGCGGTGGCTACAGATGTTGGATTCGAAGTAGGAAAATGGAGTGAAGGACTTTTGTTATCGGGAGTAGGAGTATTGGCAATGATAGCCAAATTCGTCAATCTCGGGTCTTATCCATTTCATCCCTCATTTCAGCAATCTATTGGAATAATTGTGCAATTAACTTGTTTTGTTCAGCACCGACCGAATCATTCACTTGATGTCAGTCAAATCAGTATTCTCGACAGTTTCAACCATTTTCTCTTTGCCTTTTGACAAATATTGGTCAGAGAAGGAATCTTTGGGGTCTTTGGACCTTGTCAAGTATGGATGTTTAACCATTTTCTCAACAAATATTAGTTTTGAGTACCTGACAAAGAAAACCAACTCAAAGGCAAATGTGTTCGTCTAGGTTAATGATAAATAAAACAAAATATCACACATATTACTATAAACACGTAAGAGTTGGTTCATTTGAAGATAAACAAGCCCATATATATAGAGAAATGACTAAATAGACAGGAATTTATCTATTCGATTTTAAGACTAGTTAATGGAAATGTCGACTTGAGTCGAGGCAAAGTGGATTAGATATTTCATTGTCGTAACTCTAATTTATTTGCAATAATTGGAAAAGATAGTGTTTCTCAAAAATGGAGATCGAGCCTTGAAAGACAGCCTACGTATTTCACAAGGGAGAATTCAGGTCCTACTTAGTTCGACCAAACTTGAATTTCTTTCGATTTGAGACGGCAAATTTTTTTCGAATATGAGTAAGATTTGAAAAATTGAAGTTTGAATTCTTGTTCGGAAAAGATTTGAAAAATTGAAGTTTGAATTCTTGTTCGGAAACTAAAGACTCAAAGAGCATTTGCACGGACTTTTAATAGTGACTTGATATATGTGCTTAAAGGTAACTAGAAAAATATTTTTTTCGAGAATGATAGAGCTAGAATATCTCCAAATAAAGCAACATAATCATAAAAATAGTTATAATGCATAAATAAATATTGTGCGTTCTAAACAAATATGTGACCTCTTTGTGCAAAGGTAGACTTAACAATTTGAGGGGTGTATACGTCATTTAAAATATTTTGTTCCCCCAAAAGTCAAATTTATACAAATTTTATGAATAAACTAATTGGGGATACATAATAGGGGAAACTGGATACAAAATAATCAATCTCACGCAGCTGTACAATCCTAAACTAAGCTTCCAAGGAAAAATCCTTCGTTCTTGATTTTTCTTGTTTCATCTTCGGATGTCCAAGCTTTTGTTTGCAATGATAACTTGCTCCTTCTTCGATTAGAATAAAGCTATAATCTAACTCTCTAACCTAAGAGACAGTATTTTGCGAAAAGACGTATACATCCTACAAATTTAAACACATAAAATCATAATTGTTATGTTGATCGATGGGCCAAATAGACACAATGTGGTCTTGTAAATAGGCCCAAAATGCCTTGGTTGTTAGGTCACATGCTCTAAATTCGGGATTTGGTATAGCTCTACACTAGTTGACTAAGAGAGGTTTTTGAAAGATCACGAACCAAGTGGACTACTTAAGCTGGAACTCACAGCAACCATTGGACACATGACGAACAAATAAATTGCCAATCATTTCGAAAAAAGGTAAAGTACAAAAGAGTTCATTTGCTGTATTTAAACAAATAATGCACAAATAAACAATTTAGCAATTAATAATAATTAGTCAGATAGTCAAATCTTATGGTTAGAACTTAATTAACTCCCCGATAGAGTCGTTATTTCGGTTTTACTCAAAAATCAAAATAAAAGAAAAATGACTAAATTTTCAAAAAATTGATTAAACTATGATTTAAGAGAAATCGAATTTCCAAAAGAATAGGGTTGCCACTTAATTTTTTATTAAAAATGAAGAAAAAATTTTAAGTTTTCAAAAGAATTTAATAGATAAAAATCAATTTGAAAATAAAAGCGTTCGAAGTTTAATGTACATTCCGAGAAGGTGTTAGGCCCTCGAAATGTCCGCTAACTTGCGGTTGACCGAAGATTTGACTAAAATAACTTATTTTGAAAATATATTGATTAAGTTGTGAATTATCAAAGCTACTTATATATTTTTTATAAAAAAAAGACTCAACAAATATTATTGACAGAATAACTTCATTTGAAAAAATGGTTAAGTGGATAAAGGATCCATTAAAACTTGAATGATTCAACTAATAAAAGAGAAAAATGAATATCTTGGGGACTTAGTTAAATTCAAACCAAGCAAAAGAAAACATAAGCGGAGAAGAAAAAAAATAGAGCTAATATGCAAATAAACAATAGATAGAGAGAAGAATAAGATCAAATTTTCCGCCCTTAAGTCCCAACCTTTCCGAATCTAAATAATGGGTCAGCTGCAAATTCAACTCATTTAGTTTCTTTTTTCAATCTGTCATTTCTGTAAAGGGCTTGGACTTTTGGTCCAATTTTCACTTCAAATGATACAATATACACAATGGGTATATTACCGTATATGGGTCGTATACAGGCTGTAGCTCAACCTATTTTCGGCTTTCCAAAACCTGTAATTTTAATTTTCAGCCTTGATTCGCAACTTCCAACATCTTCTCCGACTTCTCTATGAACAAGCTGCCTCAAGATGATAATTGACTTTTGAACCAACTCGAGAGAGGCGATCAGATCACTCTATTTGGCACTGCTCATGTACGGATTGTCGAGGGAGAGCGAAAGACGAAAGAAAATAGTATTGGGCATGAGATTTGCTCTCATGTCGTGTGTTTGACTGTTCTCCGTGAATTTTGACGCTGTGTGATTCTGAAGTGTTGTCATTGACGTTTGGAAGTTGTTGTTAACGTTGAACTGGGTTTCTTTGCTTATGAAGGAATTGGGTCAGGTCATTAAGAGATTGGGTCAGCTAAGTGGATTTTTCTGGAGTAATGAAGTGGGCTGGAAATATTGAATTATGAATGGGCTGCTGAGAATATTGGGTTGGCTGGGTCGGTTGAAAGAGGATTGAAAACTTAGCCAATTTGAGTTAGTTAAGATAGATTCGCTAGTAATTAAATAAGACAAATTGATATTAATTAATTAAAGATCTCCTTAATATTAACCAAATCAAATAATTAAGTTAATTGTAGACTAATTAATTTAAAACTATGAATAATTTAAACTAAACTAACTTAATAAAATAATTACTAAAATTAAAATATTTTTGAGATGATTTTCGAAATGTTTATAAATTATACTAATTATGTACAAAATTACAAAAAACCTACATATTACTTAAAAAATTATAAAAAAAAATACAAAATTACTTTAGAGATAACTTGAAGATATTTTGAATTTTATAAATTAATTATTTCAGATCATTCGAAATTGAAGAAACTCGATGATTAATATACATTGTGGAGGTCTAATATTGGGTGTCAACACTAGTTTTTTTAGTAAAGAGTCTTTGAGCTAATTTTTCTGTAAAGACCCTTTGAGCTAGTTCGTCAGTAAAGATCCTTTGAGCTGATCTTCAGATAAAGAGTAAATGTTTCACAATTAAGCAAGAGAAGAAACTGAGATCTCCAAGATAACCTTTGAATTAAGTTTTTGAGCAATTATGTTAAATCACATAAAGAAGTTATGTTTTTAAACATAAAGAGCTAGTATATTTTGGGAGTAGTATTGAGCATCGATATGGGGGAGAGTTCAGAAAACTTTTAGCTGCCATAAACTATGTAGCCACCATAAGTAGAAAAGGGTCATACTTTTTAGATGATCCTATAGTGCTTTTTAGCATAGACTAGTGTATCCATTAGTAGTTTAGAATCTATATTCATGACAAGGTATTGGAAGACCGTAAAGCGTGTATAATCACAATAGCTCTTACGTGATGGTTGTCGGTTAGAAAAACTCTCACAACAGTATTTTGTATTTTTATATACATTAGAAATATTTGTATTTTTATTGTATGTTTGCATACATACAAAGTCATCATCATATTTCTAAATACACAGAGTTGAAAATCATGTTTTAAAGCTTTTCTTTATAATGCATTTATTTACACTACTTTATGTTGAAATCAATTGAGTTAAGCAAAACCAAGGCAAGTGTTTCTTTGATACTCTTTACAAGCTTATGTTATGTTTAGCATTCCAACTCACATACACGTAAACTCAATGTACTAATGTCAGTTGACCTGCACTGTTTTATGATGCAGACGCAGGTAACCAAGATTAACATCCAACGCCTTGTTTATCCGATTGAGCTCTTAGGTGAGCCTCCTAGCTTTTCGGAGGATCCTTTTTATTGCTTTCAATATTTTAGTTTATTAGGATGTCGTGGGTCTTGTTCCGAGATCCATCTCAGTTTTAGAGGCTTCATAGATAGACAATCAATTAGTTCATATGTCTTTACTTTGTTATTGGCTTATGTTCAGATTTGAGTTTTCATTTTGGCTAAGTTAAATGTTTATTTTTAAAACATTATGAGATTAGTTTGAGACAGTTGAGTTATTTAGCACGTGAATCCTTTTCTTAATGCTCAAAGTCTTCCACTTAGTAAGTAAGTCAGACCACGGGTTAGCTTAGGGCCAACAATGGTTCTCGAGTGTCAGTCCTGCCTAGGGTGTAGGCTGGGGGCGTGACAATTGTATTGGTGTAGTTTTGACTCCTATTTTGATTCATTTACATATATCTATGTTTTGCTTATTATAGAAAAGAAAAGAGGCTTCCCACTAGCCTTAATAGATTGCTCTAACTTTGAATCTTGTTAATCGTAAAATTATCAATTATTGAGATTCATCTGGCTTTATTTTTAGGAGTAAATAACTAAACCTCCATAAAAAGAAATACATATAAAAAGGTAAACAAAATACAGGCAATTTTGAAAATAAATAACTAATTCTTAGAAAGTATTCAATATTTATTAGTTACAATACAATAAACCAAACAAGCAATAAAAACTAATCTCAGTATAACTCATCCCAGTATAAATAATCTTAACATAACTTATCTCATCGTTACTTATCCCAGCATAACTTATTTTCGAACCAAACGACCCCTTAGTATATAAAAAAATAGGAAAAACGCACAAGTACCCCCTAGACTATGACTAAAATCCCAGAGACATACCTTAACTAAATTAAGGTCCTATTACCCCCTGAACTAATTTTTTTGTAATTTTTTGCACCTTTTTGGCTTACGTGGCATCAAAGTATCTCTCATGCGCCTCAATTGCGTGAGGTCACAGAGTGTGCCACGTAAGACAAAAGGTGTATATAATTACAAAAAAAATAAATTCAAGGGAATAATAGGACCTTAGTGTAGTTAAGGCGTGTCACTGAAATTTCGATCATAGTCTACGAGGTACTTGTGCATTCTCCCTAAAAAATATATGTTTATTACCAAAAAGTAATAATACTATATTATAAGCTTTATATTATATATGCCACGAGTCAAAACCTTAGAATGCACTTACATTATTCCTTAATTTTACTTGGGTACATTTGATATGAAGAAAAATATTTTCTTGGAAAAACAAGTTAGTTTCTAACTTATTTTCTTATGTTTGGTTGGTAAGTGAAAACTATTTTCTATTGTTTGGTTGGTAAATAAAATATATTTTCCACAAATTATCTTTATTTTTAGCTAGAGAGTAGATATACTTTTAGAAAAAATAGTTTGTAACATGAAATAAACCCCAATAATCGATTCGAGACACAACCCTGACATTTGAATACGGATTCGACCTCAATGAATCTGGCCCCAATTCTCTAAAGTAGGAGCTAACCCCGACTCTCGGCTTGGGATACGACACTCGAATTGTGACCCGATCACAATTATGGCACCCACATCAAAACTCGACTCGACACCCGAACTGAAACTCAAATCCAACACCAAAATTGGGCTTCAACCCTGAAAACTGATATGAGATTCAACCCCGATAATTGATATGAGATCTAACCAACTTCTTGACGTAGGAGCTAACTCTAACTTTTGATCACTGACCCGACTTTCGAACTGGAACTCAATTTCGGTCCGCTACCTGACCCCGACTCCTAACTCGATCATTTAAACAGAGACCCACCCAAACCCGACACCCAAATCAAGTGAAGACCCCAATGATTGATCTAGAATCCGGCCCTAAGGCATGACTTAAGATCTAACCCCAACTCCCGTTTGAGACCTGACAATTCAAATAAGGACCTGACCCTCATATTCGACTTCCCGAAATCAACATCGACTTCCGACCTGACTCTAATTTTGATATGAGTCCCGATATTCGATCTGGGATTCGACCTCGACCTCTATACTCAAATCGGGATACAATTTCGATGATCAATCCAAAATCTAACAGACCCGAGTCAACTTGCAACCCAAGATTTGACTTCCAAATATGGATTCGACCTTTACTTTTGGACCGGGACCCGACCACACCTGACATGGATCCTGACTTTCGAATAGGAATTCGACCTTTACTTTTTGAGCGGGATTCGACAACACCTGACTCAGATTCTGACTTTAAAATCGAGATTAAAAAATAATTTTTTAGTTTTTTTTTTCGGGGTGGGGGGGGTGGGAATTGAGGTAGGAATAGGATAAAAATATTTTTTTTAAAAAAATTTGTAATATTCTTTAGAAATAAAATTTTATTTTTCTCTGTGTTGGGGTGGGGTGGGGGATTAATAACTAGAAATTTTAAAATTTGAAATATTTTTTAAAAACAAAAGTAAATTATTTTCTTTAAAGTTGAGAAAAATACATGAATTTATAGAATATTTAAGTCAACCAAATAGAAGAAAATATAATAACATCTTTTAGAAAATGTTTTTTTTATCCTGCCAAACACGCCCAAATTGTGTTCTAATTTGGTACTTAGTTGGGAACATAAAAACACTTGTAGACTTAAAAAATAAAATGACTGGTGGCACCCGAATTTCTTCAGGGAGTCTGCAGTGTACTTAATTGTCCTACACCCAGAAATAGGTGTGACTTGTAATTGACTAACGCATGGCTACCAACTCTTCCTCCCATAGCCCTCGCACCGTCGAGGAGATCTTCAAAGACTTCTCCGCCCGTCACGCCGCCGTCCTCCGTGCCCTCACTACAGGTACTTTGCTTTTTCTAGATTCCTCTTTACTTCTACTATCTCATTGTTTAATTGTTTCGCTGCCACTCTCAGATGTGGAGGATTTTTACTCACAGTGCGATCCAGAGAGAGACAATTTGTGTTTGTATGGACATCCGAATGAGTCTTGGGAAGTTGCTGTTCCGGCCGAGGAAGTTCCGCCGGAGTTACCGGAGCCGGTGTTAGGTATTAATTTTGCCAGGGATGGGATGGAGCGTAGAGACTGGTTGTCTTTGGTTGCTATGCACACAGATTCGTGGCTGCTCTCTGTCGCTTTCTACTTTGGTGCTCGCTTAAACAGAAATGAAAGGTATGATCTTTCTGTCAAACACATTGAAACTTGAAACAAAACCGCTTTTTTTTTTTTTTACTGATTCAATTCTTTGCTGTTCTGTGTAGACACAGAAAATTTGACTAGGGTTTTGTTGGTAGAAGTTACTTCTTGTAAAGCATATGCCTTTACTGTTACATGCCAATGAAAATAGAATGAGTCATCCGAATTTTTCTTCTATCTGCGGAACATACCAAGTCTAATTATTGTTTGAGCAAAGTGTTTAAATTTACAGAGTAACTTTAGCCTAGTATATGAAAACTAAGAAATTCAGATTAAATTAACCAACTTTTGCAATTTAAATCGAAAAGGGTAACATTTAATCGTTTGACTTGGAAGAATATTACCTGATAATTCTGATTGGACTGAACACACAGAGAGAAGGGAAAGTTTCATTTGAGAGAATCAAATACCACTGTTATACAGGGGGAGGGGGCAATGGTTGTGGAATAGAAAATTTTGCTCAGACTTGAACTTAGGGACACAAATAACCATCACTTCATCTAGAGAACTTCACAGGTTTTTGTGATAAGTACATCAAATTTTTGGAATTTTCTCTACACATTTGATGAGAACAAATTTTAAAATGGGGGATAGATAAGTGTGGAGGGTTGATCAAATATGAGGAGACTAGAAGGAGAACGCAATTGTGTCTTCTCTTGTTCCCACAACTGTCTCACCCATACCACCTTCCTGGACTTATTAGTATCACTTCATCAAGTGCCACCACCTTTGAGCACCTTGTACTTTATCTTCTGCACCAACTCCTTCAGCTCACCTCCACCTCTTTTGACTTAACATTGTTGCAAGCTCTCCACATCAGATCTAGATGATTCATGCCCTGCATCTAATTCTTCACCTGTTGCGAATTTATCTCCTCTTAGTTCTCCAATTGCTTTTCCAAAAGGTACTTGATCTACTTTTGATCCTAGGTCCAATTATCATCATTTATTATTACACTAATATGCCTTTGTCTCATCATTATCTTTTGTTAGTATCCCTAAGTTCTACAGGCAAAACCCTCTCTTGTTCAGGATGACGATGATGACAGGTTATGATTGAAGGTGCTTTACACTCTAATGGTTTTTGAGGATTTTTTCCTTGCCTCCAGATAAAATTACGATAGGTTGTTGTGGGGTTTATGCAGTTAAAGTAGGCTTGGGTAATAAAAAATTGACCGGCATAAGGTTATACTCAAATATTCGGGCTTGGTTAAAGTGATAATTTTCTCTCCTGTGGCTAAAGTTGCATATGTACGCCTCTTTTTGGTTCACGGTTCCTTTTTACCGTTGACTTCTTTTATTAGTTGACATTAAGAATATTTCTCCGCGACAATCTTGAGGATGAAGTATTTATGGAAAAACCATTGGTTTTGTTGCTGAAGGGAGTCTAGTTATATTGTAATTTGTATGCCCATTGCATTTATTGCTATATGGTCTGAAGTAGTCTCCTCGAGTATGGTTTGGTAAGTTCAGCATAGTTGTTCAAGAGTTTAGTATGACTCACATTGAGGTTGATCAATATGTGTTCTATCAACATGCTTCTCCAAATCTGTGTTATTTGGTAGTTTAAGTTATGATATAGTTATCACGGGCAATGATCTAGGCAGAGGAAGTATTTCATAGGCGTTGAGGTCGCTCAATCTCAATTAGGAAGCATAAGTATGCTCTAGACATTCTCGAGGAGGCAGAACTGACAGATTGTAGGCTCATTGGTACTCCCATGGATTCGTATACTAAATTCCTGTTAGGTTAAGGGGAGCCCTTTAGTGATCCTAGAAGGTACAAGAGGTTGGCTCGTAAGTTGTTATACCTCACAATGACTCATTCTTACATTGTCTATCCGGTGAGGTTGTAAGTCAATTTATTTTATACTGTCCCCGTGTGGCTGCTATTGGGATGTGATTGTCCAAATTCTTTGATACATAAAGTCATCCCTATGGAAAAGATACTCTTTGAGGATCAGGGCCATGAGCATATTGTTATATACAACCAGGCGGATTAAGCAGAATCCGTTTCTGATAGGTCCACTTCTGCATAGTGTATTCTTGTTGGAGGTAACTTAGTGCCTTGGAAATCTAGGAAATAGAAATGGTTGCTCAGTCTAGTGTAGAAGCAAAATGACGAGCAATGCTTGTGGCAACTTGCGGACTAGTTTGTACAGTTGCTCAAAGAATTGAAGTTCAGACAAATAAGCCAGATATAACTTGCATGTCATAATCAAGTTGCTCTTCATATTGCATTGAATTTAGTGTTCATGAGAGAGCTAAACACATTTCTTTAAAAAAAAAAAAAAGGGAATTTAAAACACGGCAATTGGTGATCACTTTGTCAGATAAAATACTTTCAGGAGATATTGTCAGAAAGTCCATGAAGTCAAATGGATAGCTTGCACTAACTTGAGGGGGAGTGTTGAAAATATGGTATAGAATAATGCTTATATTAGTTAGACACCCAATAGCTTGGAAATAATCAAGATCTTTTTTATCAGACATACTGGGAGAACAATGGAATAAGATCAGAAAGATTTTCTATGGACAGGTTACATAGTGAACAGGAAGATACATCTAGGGAAGTGGCGTACAGTGATTGACAAAGAAAATAAAAGGCTAGGATAAAGAACTTGAGTATCTGGGATAAAAGTTTGTCGGTTATGGCTAAATGATCATGTTCTGACCAACAGATGGATATATGGTACAAGTTTGTATAGGAAAAATATGATATGGGTGATTGATGGTGTACTCTTCCATCACATCTTTACATAGGTGGGCATAAGGAAACATATTTGCAGTTTCTTTGGATGAATACCACAATTTGTTGAAGTTAAAGGTGACCGATGGTAAAAAATAAGTTTCTGATCGGTTTCTGGACATAAACTTCCTGTGGAAGATACATTTGAATATCTTTACAACCTTGCACTTAATAAGGATGCTTCAATAGCTGTGTATACAAGTGGAGATGGTTGGGATAAAAGGTTGACAAGGAATTTTCAAGATTGGGAGATTAAAAATGTTATTCAGTTTTTCAGAAAGCTAGAAAACTTCAAGGAACAAATCAGCACTTGCTGGACCATGAAATTTTGCTCACTTAAGTTTGAGACAGTGCAGAAAGCCGAAAACCAAATGTGGGATATTTACAAAAGCATGAATGAGACATCTCAGTGCAATGATTAATTTTCTTATATTTCAGAGAGATCATTTGTGAAAGTAGGTTCTGTCGAGGATATACTATGTCTAGCAGGTCATTTCTTTTCCAGTTTATTCAATGAGCCTGCTTTGGTAGTTCCCTGTTTAGATTTGAAATTGATTTGTTCAGCAATGAGGAGGATGTCAAGTTCCTTGTTTTATCATGCTATAATATCTTAAATTATTTACAGGGACATAGGCACTGATTTTGATATGTGAAATCCCCCAAAAGTGAGTTGTATTGCTTTGAGAACAACTTGTGGCACATGTTTCCCTTAAGAAATCTGTAGAAAAGGAGTTCAACTTTATGTAACAAATGTTTGTTGTGTGGTACTTGGAGTGGGGAAACAACACTTCTTACAGCAAAAGGTATTTGAGAATGCTAGCACGGGAGAAGATAGAGAAGTTTGTGAACTGTTTGCTGATTATACCCTTGTATTGATACAATGAAGATTTTGGGTTGATGAGCGTAAATATAGACTCTGATGGAAAATATGGACCTCTTCATAGTGAAAATTTAGAATGTCTAAAATTTTGGTGTTTTGGTATACAAAGACCAATATAGATGATATTGATTATTTCATGAATTTCATTGGCTTCCTAGTTAAAAGAGGAGTAACAATACTAACCTTTGGTTAACACCACTTTTTTGGTGCTTAAAATTGAATAGAATATTCATTTATTAGAAAAGAGGGAAAATTATATATTGGGGTCTTAAAATGTTTCTCTAAAAAGTATAACGAAGCCTTGATCATTTGATGTCCAATACTAAATGTGCCATCGAGTGAGACAGATCAACCTTTTTTGTTGAACCAGCATTCAAACTCTCTTGTTAGTCCGAATAGCTTAATAGACACTTGTACTTGCAAAAATTTGTTTCCGTCAACTCCATGGAGTTTAATCCCAACATCTGAACCTGTTCTACTTGTATTTTAGACCCTTTGAAGGTTGACCGACCTTATGTGACATTTGTTTTGCCTAGTAGGATAAAGTGCATGATTACACACTCTTAAAAACAAGTGCTTGAGAGTGGTAATAGCTAATCTATATATCCACAGCTATACTACATAAACATATGTAGTTCCCCTTCAAAAGTATTACTACTTACAACTTGAACGTCTATCTGTTGTTCCTATAAATAGTCTAAAACGTCAAAATTATAGTCTGTTTGAGCTGTTAATTTCTGTTTACGGAACATCTCCTATTCCTTTCTTTTCAGACTGTCCATGAAATGCATGCAGGAACAATCTTGCATCTTACTTTTTGGCTGCATTGCCATCCTTGTTCCAGCAGCTTAGCAATCCTTTTATGTTCCCTCGCTCTTCAGATAAATAAGTATGTTCCGTAACTGGTCTGTCCACATACAATGTATAAAAAGATGGTTGATTGTCTCCACTTGTTCCCCACATAAAAACCTCTAGATCATAGATGAATGCCTCTCTGATTCAAATTCTGGTATGTCAATACCACTTCTTTAACTAGGACCCTAGTAGAGTAGTTCACATTATAACGAATTTCTCATTCCCTTTTGTCCCACATTATAATAATGTCACCCCTAGTCCCACTAGTTTCCAATTGGGCATGGCTAACCCAATTGTGCCCCCAAACTTCCTTCAGTGTCTTTGTAATATCCCCGTTAGCTTTGTTTCCTGGAGACACACTACATCAACTATCCATGTATGTAGAATGTTTCTGATTAGCCTCCTTTTTCTGCCACAACATAGCCCCCTAGCATTCCAAGGCACTCTTTCCAACTTCATTCATCTTTTATTGCCAGGTATCCCCTCCTTACATCTTGAGCCATAACTACAGAATTTAGCATCAAGCTCTAACCCTTTCAGTTCATTCATCCCCTTCTTTTTACAATGGCTTGCTCCCCCTTATTTATCCAATTGTTGTTGTCTATCTTCATAAGTAATTCTTTGGCCTTCTCATCGCACCCTTTAAGATCTACACCCAATTCTGCGCTTAATTTGATTATGTGTTGTTGAATCTATTCTGAAGAGTTGGTGTCTTGAACAGCCTCCTCAACTGGTAATGTATTTTCAATGGAATAACATCTTCGATGCAACTTGCTGTTTCATCCTGTTCCTTCAGTTGCAAGGTCTTAGATTCCTCTTTTTATACTTGCTCAGCTTCTTCCAGTGATAAGCGTTCCTTTAAATGAGCAATTTTAGTTAATTTATTCCCTGGCACCGCGTCCAAGTATCAACACATTTCTCAAGTTCTAGTCATGTTATTATGCATCATTTACCAAACTTCTCACTGTAGCCAGTCATTCACTTGTGGGTCCACATTAAACAGATAGGGTTCACAGACTACTTCAGGGCTGGAGTGACGTGCCACAAATGGTCTTGTCAGGAACTGTATAAAAAGGACTGAGAACCACATCTATGTTGCTCAAGACACTCTAAATGTTGCCGCTCCTGTGTCGGATCCTCAAAAAGTACAACACTTTTGAAGGATCCGACATGCACTCATTGACATTTTTGAATAGTATGAGCAACATAGCTTGTGGACTGGATGTGCTGTTTGGTGGATTGGTCGAGGTCCGTACGAGTTGGTTCAGATGCACAAGTTGGTCCAGATATAACTGGGAAAAAAACTGAAAAATCTGCCAAAGCTGCTTTGCCCAATTAATCATAAATAGTTGTACCTGATCAAATATGTGATGTTTCATTTTTCTTGCAAAATACAGGCTCCAAAGCCTTGTAACTTATCTGAAACTCTTGTAAATATTGTAGAAGTGTAATCTGCAGTCAAATCAAGAGCAGTCTCTCTCTCTCTCTCTCTCTCTCTCACACACACACACACACACACACACACACAGAGAACCCCCTTGCTTTTGGACTTTTGTCAGTTTTAGGATGGAAGTTGTTGAGAAAGAGGATGGAAGGATCCTTGTTATCTCCTGCTAATGTGTTGTAACGTAAGCATAGGTCCCATTCGAATAGAGGCCATTGTTAAGTTTTATAGTCAATCAGCTCTTTCTGGCCGTCCAAAATTGTGTACCAGTGTATGGATAGTTGTTTGTTATGGTAAAACATAGTTTAGCGTTTTGTTTCTTTTAGGTAAGAAATGCAGTAGTATATCTTCTGTTTCTATTCAGGGTGCTTATGTTTCGTCAACTTGATTGAGGAGGAACTGCGTAGTCTTTTAATTCCTGTGTCTACTAATAAGATTGATCTCATTGGGAAAAGACTTGGTATTGATGCAGAAATGGTAAAATGCTTTATGCAAATTTTACTCGTGGAGTAGTTCTAATCTTTTTCATCAGATTTTGTGTTGTGGGATTTATTAACTGGAGGTACAGATGATTTGTCATTTATTTAAAGATAGAATAGGTAGTGTACCTGTCAAAAAAAAGGGGGAAAATCAAAGGGAAAAGAAAGAAATAACAATATGAATTTCTCTAGTCTCTCATGAAAGGTGAGGGCAAAGGCATCAATTGCGCCCCTCTCTTCGCCTTCTCTCTCTTTTGGATGGAGAGGAACTAGTTCACTAAGAGGTCATTTGGCTGGTGAATAAGTTAATCTGAGATTACAAGCACAGGATTATAATATGAGGTTTAAATCATGACATGATTATTTAGCGAATATACTCTTATTGGGAGATGCTTGATTTATTGTACTAAACTGAGATATATGGGGTATAATATAAAACATTTGTTTAGTTTGCACTAGATATGTTCGGATAAATGTTTAGCTTAAATTTTAACCTTGGGATTTTAAAGGACTTTAGGTAAAGAGCCTTGGAGAATTGTTCATTTTGGTGTTTTATCCCAAGGTTGATTGTTATCCCGTATTGAAGTTATTATAAAAATAATACCACAACTATGGTTTAACTAATCGTGGGACTGCTAATTCCAGAATGAAAAATTCAACCAAAAACAGGATGAAATGGTCTCACATTTTATCTTGTAATTGTCATCTTTTATCCCTGAAACCAAATGACCTCTGACTGGTTGAAGACTGAGGTTGGGAAGTTGCAAATTATTTGTCATTCCCCTCAATTTTGCATTGTCACAACTCTTGTACTGATGACTTGTTTAAAAATGTTTTTGGGGTTCGTTGCAATTGGCTTTCATCATTGCCCATCCCCTAGTTGCTTGAGCACCCACCCTACTCAAGGTGGCTCCACCTGGCCCCGATGGGATCACCATGAAAGTTGATTTAGCTTCATATGCATGCAAATATGTGGGTACCACATCTAGGGGGAAGGGATCTTGGAAAATGGGCATGGAATCAAGGATTTCAAAATCAATGGCAATAAGAGTAACAAAAGCCTCTTGATCTAATATAAATTTGCAACCAATCCAACCACTAACTCTTGTGTCCTCTATACCACATGCTCAAGGTTGCCTAATATGGCCATGCCTCCTAGAGTTTGGACTACATTAGAATGCATACAAGCTATCCTCCCAACCAGCTATTCCATCCTCATCTTCCACTTTGGAAGATATATTTAGAAATATGGAGTTGCTCCAATCTATGCAGAAAGCTCAGCAACAATAACACCAAAGTTTCAAAAGCAAGTAACAGTGTGATTGTCTCCAGACATCTTTCTGGGTGGACAATTGGCCAAACCATGTCTCAAGCAACTATATCTAGACATTTACAATTTATGTCAACAAGTAGCAACAACGGCTTTTGTATGGACAGAACAAGGATGGAACTTCAGTGTCAGAAACTTTCTAAATGACTGAAATGGGATGAATAGCTGAATTTTACAATACCTTGTCCCATTTCAAAGGCACTTCTTGAGACAAGGATTGTATGGAATGGCAAAGGAATATGCTAGGAATGTTTTCTGTGAAATCTACATTCAGTGAACTCAAGCTGTCCAAAATTGGGTGGGATGCTTTCCAGGGAAGCTGATTTGGAGAGTCAAGATCCTCTACAAAGTAACATCTTTTACCTGGCTTGTGGCCAAAGAAGTAGTATTGAGACAGGATGATTTGAAAAGGAGGAGGGATTACCAATTACGCCCCAGATGTTATTTATGTGACGAACAGGCAGAGACAACCATCTCCTTTTATATTGTAAATGGACAGATCATTTTATGAAAAATCTTCATCAATAGGGGAATAGGTGGGTAATGCCAGGAAACACAAGGGATGTACTAAACAGTTGGAGCAGAGATGACAGCTTAACCAATCGGAAGGAAAGAGGGAGGATTGTCCCAGCATGTATTTGCTCGACTGTCTGCCAAGAGAGAAATCATTTATGTTTTGTGGACAAGAAATGATACCTTCAGAAATTAAAGATGAACTACTTAGTCCTTTATTGTTTTTGGTGTAAACAAGAATGTTTAGTGGAGGCTGAAGATATTTTTAATGTTTTAGACAACATTTATGAAGCAATACAGATAGGAAGGTTTTCTTTAACTTATGATCTTTCCTTCCTTTTTCGGGGGAACTATACAGTTTGTGTGGTATACCTGTTCATATATAAAATGTTACCATTATCAAGAAAAAGAAAGTGATCATCTCCATGAGAGCAATCATAAGAAATTGAGGGAGGACCGGCACCAGATCAACAAAAGAAGACCAATGAGGACATCTCAAGAGAACAACCAAGAGCACCACATCCATTTCCACAAAGATTAGAGAGGAAAGAAGATGGGAGCAGATTGAAGCTAATGTTGCTCGGACTCTTCAAAATGTCAACGGGTGCGTGTCGGATTCGCCAAAAGTAGTGTATTTTTGAAGAATCCGAGACGGGTGCGGCATCAAAATTGAACGCGCAACTAAGGATTGAAGAAGTTCATTGAATTAAAGCAACTGCACATCAATGTCCCACTTGTTGATACTTTGGAGCAAATGTTGGTGTATACAATATTTTGTTAGACAATTTGATCAAGAAGAGGAGGCTATATGAGTATGGAGCAATTAAACTATCTGAATATGCAGTTCCACCATTCAGTATAAATTGCTTCCAAAATTGAAAGATCCCGATGATCTGACTATATCATGCGCTGTAGGAGGAAAGGTTTCCGGACATGGATTGTGTGATCTTGCTGCTAGTATAACTCTAGTGCCACTTCACATATTCTGAAGGTTAGGTTGGGCAATGCTAGACCAACCCCATGTTGTTTTGCAATTGGCAGACATGACCACAACCAAAAAGATGGAGTAAGAAATGATGTGTTAGGCCATGTGGGAAAATTTGCTTGTCATGCTAACTTCATTACGTTAGATTATAAGGAAGATATTGTTTCTTTCATGACAGAAAATTTTTTCTAGGGCCAACTATCAGATTCAACCCCAACCTTTGGAACTCTGGGATAATAACCCCTGTCCTCCACATACACTCTTCTCCACTTAAACATCAGACAAACTTTGTTCAATTGGTGTAGGGCTCGAATTTGTGACCTGACCTAAATCACCAGTCACCCCATGGCACTATAAGAAAGATATTGTTTTAGCTCAAACTTATCTTTTCACTGTGCTATGTAAGATTTTAAATGGGTCACGATGGTAAGCTACATCTTTTATCTGATTTGGACTTTCACGAAGTATCTCATCTCCATATTGCAGTAATCCAATTTGTTTTTTTTTTTTTCCATTTCTTCCTTTTTTATTTCTTTGAATTTTGCAACTTGCATGCTCGGATCTCCTTTAGTGTCCACCGTGTGGCAACCTAGGATAAATTGAGTTGTACTATGTAGCCTTTTAGTCGTTTTCATTTTACGCCGGCCTAGTTAGTTTACAAAAACATCTTTTGGTGTACTTCAGTTCACGGAACTGGCAGTACTTAACTAGCGTACTAGTAAGACAGCACGCCAGTATGGATATGACTCCAAGAAACATGGTGGTCATCTTGGCTGGTGAGAAGAAACTGACTCACCTTGCTATTCCTTTTTCTTCATCTCTTTAACCTACTGGCTATGTTGGAACCATTGAGTTGGTTCCTGAAATTTTGCTAGCATCTCTTGGTCTCCTAGATCTAGAAGCTTGGTTTTTTTTAATAGTTTTTTTTTGTGTTCGGAATTCAAAACTGTTTAGAAGTATTGCTTTGGTGGACAATTCTTTAGTATATTTTGATAAAATGTTTCCTTCCTTTTTTGTGGTAAAGCTAATTTGGTTGTTTATCTGAGTGAGTGTACTTAGACTAAGGTCCAGTTTGTTTGCACTTAATGCGGGTCTGAATCTTCAAATGTTAGCCCATTAAGTGGCATTATTTCCTTTTTACAACTACTTATTTGTTTTAATAGGTTTGAATCATTTAAATCTGTAGGGAGTCTTAATATCTTTAAGACCGTTATTCACTTCAAGATTTCAGAATGTGTGATATTTTTGTTCTCCCCTTACAACCCCACAATTATCACCACTGACAATAGCACCTAATCACCACCACACATCCGGCAGCTGCAATTATTAACCACCTCTACTACCAACCGTAAGCGTTCAACTGCCACCTACGACCACCATTTCTGTTAGCCACCTCTAATGCCAACCCAACTGCTAACCACCAACACAAACCACCTCCATCAGTAGCTGCCACCATCACTTGCCATTATTCACCACTATCTGACCACTTCCACCACCAATCACTAACTCTACCAACTACCACCACCAACCACTTACACTACCAGCTACCACTACCAACAACCTCCGTTATCAACTACTACCACCACTTTTGTCTGTAATGAGATACCACTATAAGACCACTACAACGGAGCACCTCCACCTACCTACCACCGCCAACCATCACTTCACTACTGTTATTGCCAATGACCATTACTATTAGCTGCAGTAGCCTCTAGCTTTTAATTAGTATTTTTTTTTAACGAAATTCTGTCTATATAGTTTTTAAAAGATAAAATACATATTCAGATGCTGAGAAAACAATTACTTTTATTTATTTGGTGTTTAAATCTAGGTATAATATCTTAACAATTAGATATGTATTCAAAATTAAATGATCTTAATCACAATAAAAACAAACGGCGCTGTAGTAGTTTGCATTCTAAGAAGTCTTGACAATTTTATTGTTAAACCATTTATTTTTGTTTTCATTAATCAAACTTATTATGCCTAACCATATCTTCTGTCATTTCTTTTGCTGGTGTTCTTTTGATAAACAGGAGTCGTGTGTTTACCCTGATAAATGATCTACCAACTGTCTTTGAAGCCGTGACAGGGAGGAAGCCTTTAAAGGACAAACCTAGTGTTGATAGTGGAAAGAAATCAAAGAACAATGCAAAGGTACTTGATTAAATCATTGATATTTGTGGGTCACCCTTTTTGTATAAAACTTTGTTTACGTGCTTACTTGCAGAGAGAGAAACAAATGAAAGCAAATCAAAGGCTGCAAGAGGAGAGTGATGATGAGGATGAAGGGAATGAAGATGAGCATGAAGAAACTCTATGTGGAAGTTGTGGAACAAATGGCAATGAGGACGAGTTCTGGATTGGCTGTGATATATGTGAGAAGTGGTATCATGGCAAGTGTGTGAAAATAACTCCTGCAAAGGCTCAAAGTATCAAGGAATACAGATGTCCTTCATGCAGCAATAAAAGGGCAAAACATATGGCTTGAGTTAATAGCTTTAGGAAGAGTTGAGTTCATGTTAGCATAAACTGAAGATTCCTTAAATCTGCAGATGAACCCCCTGACCTGCACAACTCCCATTCTGCAGCCCCTTACTTTGTCTTTAATTTATACTTTTGTTTCTTTTCTCAGAAGTTATTTCTGTTTGTTGTTAGTTTACAGATGTAGTTTTATATCAGGAGGGATAAAATCAAGTTCCTTGCAACTGTTGGCATGTTCAGTTCCTTTTCGTATAACTCTATTAAAAACTGCTGCTTTCTTTCTTCTTTTGATTTTTCTTGGATTCGTTCGGATTAGATCTTGAGCTAGTACATTAGTATGATCATATTATTTGATCTAATTTGTTCTGATGAGCTAAAAGTACAGGTTAACGCTGTGGAATTGCTAAAACTGTTTTCCCTGATATAGCACTGTGGATAAGTATTACTTTTTGAAAGCTTGTCCTGAATTTCTGCGTTAAATAGCCTGTGATAATTAAAGCTGCGGTGGTTGTTGCTATGTGGGAGGATCAACCTTTTTGTTATGGCTTGTCTTTAGTACCTTTGAGTTAGGAGTGACAAATGAGCGGGCTACGTTGAATATGTGTTAGATTGAAAATGAGGTGAGCAAAAGTAGATAAAATATGAGTCTTGTATAAAAGAGTGATCCAAATTTAACTCAATGTACAAACATGAGATTGAATGAAAAGTTGTGAGTTTAAAATTATACAAAGCATATCAATGGAGACCAAACATACAACTGAACAAAGAGTTTTACTACGGGTGAGGCGCAACCAACAAAAAGTGTGTGAGACCCACCTATGCTTTATAAGTGCCATATAGTAGGTCTCACAAATATTTTTTCTTTCTAAATTATGTTCCTTTTTCACCATTTTTAATTTACTAGTTTTCGATAACGTGCGTTGCATGTTTGTCTCATATAATTATCACCAAACAATTCTAATGATTGGTCAATTGTACAATTTTTTGATCTTCTTTATTCTTTAACCTCTGCATGAAGTTAGGTAACAGAGAAATGTAGAAATGTAGGTAGAATATTGAAGAGGAGTCAATCATTAGATGTTTCCAACATTACAAGATATTAGTTAAGGTATAGAAACCTGAATTCACTTAGAAAATGTTATATCACCACAATACTTATTTTTACAGTGTTTGCTAAAATTCGAGTCATTAGAAATTGAAATAGAATAGCCCCGTAAAAGGAGCTCAAACTATAAAAACAAAAACCTATTCTACAACTTGATTTAGCTAAGAATCATCAAAAGAAGTAAATATTTCGGGACGACATCCAAATGTTCTTATAAATGAGTTTTGTGGTTGAAACAATTCCATCAAGTTGTCTTGCTTGCCAAGGAACTAACACCCAAGTAGTTTGTCATGAGATCCGTGATACCAAACATCATAGCCATTCAGATTTGCTTAAGATCATTTTCTATATTCCTTATGTTAGTAATGGATTGCATACTGAATGTAATAACAAGCCTTGAGCAAATCTTGTATCTGATAATTAACATGGCACCAAAGACGCCAAAGATGATAGCTATGAAGCCGTGGTAATCTATAGGAAGCTCTTCTTGCGGACAAACCAATGAATCCTTGTACGGTTTCGTCACCATATTTGAGTAAAAAGATTCAATGGGATTTGCAAATTAAATTGCTCTTTGGGTGACTTAAATAAGAAACCTTAGGTAAGGGAAGATGAAAAAGAAATCAAATTATAAAGATATTTTAGCCAAAAATTTAAAAGATCCATCAATTTCCAACTTAATGTTTGACCTTTTATCTTCATCAGTTTGCTCACAGACAAAAGATGAAGTATTTTGTCTTGAGAAAAGGAAGAGTATATTGACTTAAATAATTATGAGTATTTTTAGTAATATTATTAACGTAGATGAAAATCAAAGGTACTTAAATAATTATGAGTATTTTTATGCAATATTATTAATGTAGATAAAGATCAAAGGTCAAACTATTAAGTTGGAAATTAATGGGTCTTTTTAATTATTGGCTATTTTTTAAAATAATTTTATTCTTTTCATAATTATGAGTATTTATTTTACTGCAATATTATTAATGTAGAATGGATAATTGTTGTTATATATATAAAGGTTAAAATGGTAATTCAACTTTTGACTTGAGTTCTTCCCATGTGTAATATAACTAGTTTTCAAGAACGTGCGTTGCACGTTTGTCTCATATAATTATTATCAAACAATTCTAATGATCGGTCATTTCAACAACTTTTTGATCTTCTTTATTCTCTAACCTCTGCATGAAATTAACTAACAGAGAAATGTAGAAATGTAGGTAGAATATTGAAGAGGAGTCAATCATTAGCTGCTTCCAACAATACAAGACATTAGTTAAAGGTATAGAAACCTTAATCCACTAAGAAAATTTTACATAACCACAATAATTATTTTGACAATGTTTGCTAAGATTCGAGCCATTAGAATTTGAAACAGAATAGCCCTGTAAAAAGAGCTCAAACTATATATTAAAAAAACCTATTCTACATCTTAATTTAGCTAAGAATCATCAAAAGAAGTAAATTTTACAGACGACATCCAAATGTTCTTATAAATGAGTACAATTCCATCAAGTTGTCTTGCTTGCCCAGGAACTAACACCCAAGTAGTTTGTCATGAGTTCTGTGATACCAAACATCATAGCCATTGAGATCTACTTAAGATCATTTTTCATATTCCTTATGTTAGCAATGGATTGCACACTGAATATAATAACAAGCCTCGAGCAAATCTTGTATTTGATAATTAACATGGATTTGATTATAGCTAGAAGAACCATCCATGAATGACATTATCTCACACCCAGTAGTGAAATTGATCATTCAACTATGAAATGGGAAGAGAAAACTCATCTTTAGGGCATGCATTATTGGGATTCCTAAAGTCAACACAAACTCAGAGTTAGCCATTCTTCTTTCTCACAGAAACAATATTTGCAATCCCTATAGGATATTTGACTTCACGAATAAGGTCTTCCTCAATGAGTTTGTTAAGTTAATTTTCTATCAATGGAACCAAGTTTGGATTAAAATGCCTTTGGGCTTGCTTAACACGACAAGAACCATTCTTGGCTTCCAACTAACAGGCTGCTACTTTAGGATTCAAGACAGACATTTCTTTATAACTTCAAGTGAAGACATCCCTATATTCTTTGAGTATATTCATAAAAGTTATTTCTTCATCAAATTCAAGAAAAGAACTTAGGTAAGTCAGTAATGGGTCTTTATCAGTGCCAAGGTTAACTTTTTTTAAAAGGATATATTGTGGTCTTCACTCCCTCTTCAAGTTTAGGTGGAGCATCTCCAACATGTTCCTCTTTTAGATGATTATTTTCATCAATAGATATGTGATAACACCATTCGTTTGACGCAAGGCAATATGATCATTTTGAATTATAACGTGCATTATATTAGGATCCTACACTTTCTTCATCTTTATCGCACTCCTTGGTGTAAATCACGGTGTGAGTATTTACGTTTAGATCTTCTCTGAAACCACAAGTTCCACTCGTCGTCTCATTCTAAAAAAAAATTAAACTTTTGAATCATTTTGGATCATATGTGAAGCAAGTGTTGTTACTCTTAAATAACTTCTCATATGCTTTTTATTCTCCAATGGACCTAACCTCTCAAACACAGAAGTTCTTGCAATCGATTTTCCAATTCAATCAAAGATGGAATGATATTTGTTGGAATTAATGACATCATCTTCTACATTGATATGGTTATTGCTTGTCCGTACAAATTGATGGCGGTTGGTTATAGCATAGGCCTCCATGTTCTTGCCTGGTTGTATCTTCCTATGGGAGTTTTCCTAACAATTATGGCTCATTAGGGTTGTATCCATCCTTTACAGATAACCTGTAAGCATTTGGATTAAAAACTTCTCTTGTGCATTTTGTAGGGAGTGCCACATCTCACACTTGATTTTCAGTGATTGTCTTTCCTGGTAGCTTCAAAGACAAGTTTATTGCATCAATACATTTGATAGGAAGAGTTAGTCCTCTTAATAAGTTTTCTTGAGGGTTAGATGATTGACCTTCTTCTTTTTTCACCTTTGTAACGTAAAGAGGTACAAAAGCCAACATCTTCTTTGAAGACATGATCTTACATTCATTTGAAATGAGACAAAGTACTTTAGTGTCAACTTTTACCTTTTTGACAACCACATTGATTCTTATGCTCGCAATATTATTGATTTAAAATCATTAGATTCTGTTCCTTTGACAACATATATAACTCTTCAAATAGATTTCTACATTGGGGAAGTGCAGCTCAACTTCACTGAGATGATTATTATAAACAACTATTTCCTTTCAATTCCTCCTTCAAAATACTTCAAACATTGATAGTAAGAAGATGAGACAATTTTATTTCCATGTACCCCAGTCCTACCAAGTAATATATTGTATGAAGTCCTTGCATTGGTCACATGTATCGATATGTTTGATCAAAAATCTTCCATGTGGATTTCTAATTTAATAAATCCTATGGACTTTTGTCCTCCTTGATTAAAACCTTCTATCAACAAATGACTTTCACTAAGTTCTTGAATCGTGATGTTAAGTTCCTTCAATATATGGATAGGCAGAATGTTGACTCCAAATCTTTTATCTATTAAGGTTTAGTTTATCTTCTTCTCTAGCACGTGACCTACCATATACAAAGGACGATTGCATAGTGTTTCACAAAATAGAAGATCATTATCTCTTAATGAGATTTTTGTATCACATACATCTAATTCTTGGGAAGAAGGTTCAACAGACTTTTCAGAGAATGAAGGACACATCATTGATGAGATTTCTCTTGTTATTTCTTCTTCATCAGTAAGAGACACCTTTGGCAAAGATTCACTGATCACATGAAACATAATGCCTCGACATTGTCTTGAGCAGACTTTTGGCAGTAACAACTTGGTAAGAATTCCTCTATAGTCACACAACACTAGGTTTTTGGTAGTGATGCACTCTTTGGACGCTTGATTGATTTCTGCTTCTCTAGTTTCCTCACCAACTTGCTTCTAATTGGTTGCTCAAGTGATTTTTTTGTAAGTTTGACTTGTTCCAGCCTTCATCACGATCTATATCAATTTGAGGTTTCTCTTGATCTAATTACACTTTTCATGCTTTTCAGCGATACATATTTGGACTAGATTGAATGAGACGAATATCATAAAGATTTGGTAATAACTAGCCTTCTCATCATCGAGGAAAATCTTCATTTAGTTAACAAATCACATAACTCTATTATTGAAGACAAAATATTTTCAAGAGGGTGACTCACAAGTCTATGACTTGCAATAACTTTAGTCACCAGTTTCTCTAGCTTCATCAGGTTGCTTCATCTCAGGCAACTCAATGAACTTTAATTCGAGCAACTCATCAAAAATCTAAAGCACATCAAAATCCAAGAAAGGGTATTCCTTTTCTTGCATCTCCCTCAGTGTCGACTTTTGATTCAAACACCCTTGGAAAGTCGTTCACACTTTGCTTCTTACGTTACTTCGGAGTGAACTTCATAGGTGATACATTGACATTTATGGATTCTTTGTTCTCATTCATGGGCACAAATTTGCGCCATCTTTTGGGTTCTTTCTTGACCTTATCTCTGCGAGGATCGTGGGCAAACGACATATCTTTTCCAATAGAGGAGATGCTCAACTCTATATCATGAGTGCGATTAGCTAGAGCTTCAAAAAAAATTGGTTTATTCATTGTAAGATGTAAAAAATCTCCCAATGTGTTCCTTTGATACACATTTCTATTGCAAAATATTCACTATGCCTATCATTGCAATTTAGGCTTGCGTTTCTCCATCGATTTATAAAATCAATAATCAGTTATACCTTCCTGTGGCGAGTATTTGTGAGTTCTACCGTGATCAGTGTGTTCCTTGTGCTATAGATGCGATTAAGAAACTCGTGCTCTAGTTGCTTCTAATATTGATAGAATTAGGCTTGATATCCGTGTGTTAATGAAAGGAATTTCCTTTAAGAGAGCAGACAAACTGTTTGACAAGATCACGTATCCATAAAGTGTGCGACATATTGTTTTAGATTTCCTTTACGCTAAAATTGTTGAAATCTAGGAGCTTGATAATTGAAAGGCATTTTAAAGTTATCAATTCTTGTCATGTATGACTTAGCATACATACGAGAAAACTTGGTGGAGATTTCATACTTATCTTTGATTGTCCCTTCAATGAACTCCTTCAAGAGATCGAGCAGGATCATTCCTTCAAAAGAAACTGACATCTCATTGACAAGCGTCGTTTGCTTAGCAAAATGTTTGATCTCTTGAACTTGAACACCTTTTCAAGCCACATGACTAACTTCTCCATATAAACGGCCTTCCATCCTATCTATCGAATTATAAATTCGAGACTCCTGGTGTTATACATGCTTTGTCAATCCTTCAACCAAATTTTCCAAATTCGCAAGTTGTTCCTCAATGGAAGAAGCAATAGTTACCATTGCTTGCATGATCATTGGGGATGTAGAAGAATAGAATGGATTGTCCCGCAAATTAATCTTTAACAGAATCACATTATGTGATGCATGTGGAGAGGATTCAACTAGTTGAATCATAGTTCTCCTTTGTGGTTAAGTTCTTGGAAACATATTGCTCAAGTGGATCTAAGGTCTTCTTGATCATTTCAGCAACACCGCTTCCTCCTCTTAAAGCATTTGTGGAGGAATTTGATGATTTTGGAGTCAAAGACCCAAAACAAATGTGATGTGGATGAAACTTGAAGTTTTTGTTGTCCTATCATGACGAACTTGCTCCTCATAACAGCTTCAAAACTTTCAAAAACTTTCAATTGTAATAACTTGGAGTTAGTTGCCTTAGAGGTAGTTGATTGATAGTTTGACCTTCTTGGAAGTCATCTCGATATTTTTTATGCTTGAAAAGTTAAAATGAGAGGTAGAGATTGTCTCACGGACGTCCCAGAATTTATAGACAATAAAATTTGCATCGAAAAGACAATAATAAATAACGGAAAAGTATTACAACAATCGTATTATTGATTTAAATTACGAGTGTTACAATCTCTATGATTCGTCTTTTCAACTATAGATTCAAGGATCCTTGAGCTTAATCTTGAATTTGACTTGAATTTGATATTGGATTCAAGGGATTTAAAGCTTATTATTAAATCTTTGATAAAATTGGACTTAAAATTTATCTTAATCTTTACTTTTACTTGAATTCAAGGGCTTAGAACTTGTTCTTGAATTCGATGATCTTTATCTTGATCTTGATCGTTTGTGAAGTTGAGTTCTTGAATTCTTAAACTTGTAACTTATAGATAAATCAGTGGCATTTTTTTCACGAGCTTTCTCTAGCTCCTTGTTTAGAATTTCCAGTCTCTTTGTAAATTATTGTGACCCCTATTTATATTTTTATAATAAAGAAATTGTGATTGGATCAAGATTTCCTTCGACCAATCAGATTTAAGTTATATGACATATGAACTTTATGGAGAGGGCTTGTCATTTTTGACACATATCATGATCCTATTGGCTTCTTGTTTGATTTGACATGTCACGTCATTTTCCACGTGACACCAAAATGGTCTCTAGGATGAGATGAAATTGGACTTAGCAAACTAGGTTCATCTATTGTAGCTCAAACAATTAATTTGGACTTTAGTTTAATTCATATTTATTGGACTTAAATAATTAACTCAATTATATTAATCCATAATTTATTTAGACTAATATATTCATGAATTTAATATAATTTGAATTATTTTAGAAATTTATGTTTAATAAATTTTAAATGATTACACTATGATGTACCTTATAAAATGAAATTTATGTAAGAAAATAGTTCTAAAAAATAAAATATAGGTGTTTCTTTCACATGTACTTACTATATCTAAATTTTTTTCATTCAAATACTTCAACCTTTAAATATTTATACTATTAAGTGTGGTGCAATGCACATGTTCGAGAGAATTTATAAATTATAAATGGCGAAAGAGGGAAAGAAATTAGAAAGAAAAATTATTTTTAGGACTGATTATGACATTTGTCGAGCTTAGCCTAACAAACCTTTTGTTGTTTGGGGTAAAACTTTTCTTTCACTTGGAATATTATGGAATAGAATGAGCATTACTAGGGATATCAAAAGAATATGAAAATCGACCGAACCTAACCTAACCAAGTCGAATCGATTAATGTTATTTTTTCAATAAAATTGTGAATTTTTATTTAAGCTTATAATCTCCCAGAACAATTGGGATGGTCTTTTAAATTTAATAAAAATAAAAAAAATCTCAAACCGAACCAAATAACCTTACATGTATGCAAATACATTTTATCTATTAATAGTATGTTAAATTTAATATATAAATATATTTTATAATAATTTTTTAAATATAAATATAATCTAGGTCCTAGGCCTTTAGTGACTAGACAACTTTAGATCTTCGCTCTTTAATTTACTTTTACTTAATTAGGTTTAAAATTAAAGATATCGTTATAGATACTCTATCAAACAATATAACAAAACATATGAAAACAGTCCTATTAAATGTTTAAGATCAAAGAAAACGGCAACAAAGTTTTACATTCTTGTCAACTTGATGAAGAATTAATGTGTTTCTTCAAAAATAAATTTTTAAAAAAATATTTTAATATTTTAAAAGTAAAAATAACCAAAAATTAACCTATCGTACCGATAAAAAGAGCAATCCATATGATTTAGATGACTTTTAAAAAATCTAATTTTAGTTATATATTATAAAATAACCAAAAAATTGAGATGATATAATTTAAAAAAAATAGCCAATCGAACCTAACCCCTGATTATTAGTAAGCAATTATTTAGTAATTACAAATATAATACAAAAAGAATTGCAAAATCTTCACAATCTTGGAGGTGATAATTGGGGTAATAAAAGTATGTGAGGAGACCATTGAAACTTCAAAGAACCATTTTTTCAGGTCAGTTTTCTCCCTTAAAGATGTAAAATTTCATGTGGGTATTCATCAAATCCGAGTTCTATAAATTTATTCAATTTATTTTGGCCATTCTTTTGTATGTGAAAGATTCATTATCTGCAAAATGTAGACTTTGATGTAGTTCTTGATGAATAGTGTTGAAATATTCCTAGTTTTTGTCTTCATTGCTCTCTTTGCTGTTTTCTGAGGATTTCTTTTATATACAAATTGGGTGACTCGAATTATATCTCATATTTTTTTTGTCGTTCACATTTCCATTTTGAAAAAAACTATGAGTTATAGTTACTAGTTTCTGTTCCTTTTTTTCTTTTCAAGAGTCAGCTAATGATCTTTATCTATTTTGTTGACTAGGGATATGTTGGGATTTAGATTACTTTGTGGTGTAGTTTCTAAAGTATAAGTTTTTTTGTTTTATTTTTTAAAAAAGAGTTAATCTAAAATTGATCAATATTACCATCACAAAAGAAAAGGGTACTGAATTTAGATAGGAGAAGTGTTTTGGATACCAATGAGTAATTTGTTCGGTGTGATGATACAGCTTACTTCTTCTGAATCAATAGCGAATTTTAAGTTGTTTTGAAGCATCAATTTTTTAGCTATTGAGCATTCAAGATAGACCTGAGTGTAACAAGCTTCTATTCCATGTGTTTTCTTTAGCTTTAAAAGAAAAAAACATATGATGTCTTTGTCTCATCTAGTTTGATGTATTCAAGATCATATACTGGTCAGTTTTATTTGCATTGACATGATGTCATCCCTAAAAGCCACATTTCCAAATGTTAAACCCAAAAAAATTGCATAAAAATTCCCAGTTAATTACCACAATTCAAAATCAAAATTTATGCTTTTGTAGTTGAAAAGTCTACTTCTCTTTCGCCTATCAGTTTGAAATTCCCAGTTTATTGACGAAATTCCAAGCTTATTATCTGAAGTTGTTTCCATTTTTCGTTCCGAGAGTTTCACTAGTCAATTACAAAGAATTTTTCATCGCATGACTGGTTATTCTGGTGAATGATTATTCTGTTGAATGTGGTTAGGCAGAGCGTTTTTCCCCTGATATATCGTTACTGGCTGTTGTATGTACCTATGTTTATGGTGTAGAGTCCCCCTGAATTGTTGTTTTGTTGAATCTGGTGCTGGGAAGAGCTTACTAGCTGAGAGGCATGTAAAAAAAGAATAAGTGGAGACAGTATTGGTAGCAAAAAGGAGAGAACAAAATCTTCAGTACCGTAATGACCATTGAATCAAGAACAGTTTTTTAGGCTGCTAGCTATATTCTAGAACATTTATGGTCAACTGAAGAATATTAAAATGCAACTAAAATGGGCTACCTACATCCTTTGGTATGGTGCAATATATGTCAAAAATAGTCAGCTTCATTGCTGTATAGTAGATGCATATAAGCTTAACACAAGGCAGCAAAATACATTGAAATACACCAGCAAAATACATTAAAATTGTTTACAAAGCAAAATGTTAAAAATCTGCAGCAACGGAACTGACTTTACACTTCTATATAACCAAAGATGCCATAGAAAATGAAACACCAACTTCACATCAACAACCATCACTTAAAACACTACCCACTGGCTGCAACTCATTAGGAGCTATTCCAGCCTGCACATAACAAAATGACTAATACTTGATCCATAAAGCCATCTTGTAACATCAATTGACAGCAAAATAGAATAAGAGTAGCATCAAATATGACCATGTTTGATGTCCACAATGTAAGATGAGATAAAGGTATCATCTCGTCCTGTCTCTGCCTCTTAAAATTGTTGTGGAGGTGTCTCAGACAGAATCTATGGCTGACAGATGACATAACCTTACTAAATTCTTCAGTTAGACATTAAGTAACATCGCTCGATCATCAATCTCTAAGTCAAAAACTTAAAATTGTCTTTAGGACCAGTATTCTGTATCAATAAATTAAAAACAGAATTTAAAATTCTGTCAAGATATGAAAGAAAAGATCAGTGTAGCTATAAAGAAAAATTAACATAAACTAAATTACAACATAAAAGAAAAAGCAAAACAACCAAGCACAATCTCAGGAGAGTGAGGGAGGTCAGACAGAAGATAACATTTTTGGTAATCAATATTGAGAGAAAATAGTCATAACAGTCGAAAGTATATAGTAGAACAATATAAAATCATACAATGTGAAATGTAAAAGGAAAATAGATTCTTACCATAACAAAGAGTTGATTATATTCCACTATTCCTTCTAATGAACATCACTATCTAATGTTAGGATTTTGGGTCCAAATGATTGGCTGAGATGATATCTCCACCAGGTGGTGAAAATGAACTGTTTCTTTGTTTTGACTGTTAGCATATCACGTGAAATACTCCTGAGTTTTTCTGACGATTTTAATTTTTAACAGAAAGCTTGGAGAGTTCTGTTAGTTTTCGGGTTTGGACTAAAAATATGTTTTACTTTTTGCAAATGTTATGGGGCTATTAATGTTATGTGGCATATATCTAGGATCAAATTTGATTTTGTTTCCTTTGTGAACAGTGTGTTACAGACTTGCTCAATCAGTTGTTAGTTTTCTTTTGTCCGCCCTTGCAACCTGCTTTGCCGTCTGATAATATTTGCTATGCGCTCTCTCAATATCTTACCTAATTACCATAATATTTGCTCAACACAATTCTGTTTGCGTTGATTTAAGTGCCTTTTAGCAATTATATTTAGTTGTTAACACACTTGATAGATGCCATCAAATGTTTCGAGACATGATCCATAAGTTGTTATCACGCATTGATCACCTGTTGTAGTATTATATATTCTTATTAGTTTATATATCTTTGGTAAAAGTGCAAGTATGGTATCTCTTAACGGGTTAATGGTTTACCCAATAAGAAAATTAAGTGATCCCCCCCCCCTCCCCCAACACACAAGTAAGCCGTTAATTATAAAATATTAATCCATTCACCAACTGTATATCCAACCTTATTACCAATAAGCCAATTTTGTGGTTAGCTTATCGGTTACGGTTCAGTTTTGAACACTCCTGCTGGTAAGGAGGTGTGAGAGGTTGGATATAGTGGGGTCGAGGAGAGGCAGAGGCAGGTTAAAAAATATTGGGGAGAGGCAATTAGGCAGGATATGACGCATCTTCAGTTAATCGAGGACATGACCTTTAATAAGAGGGTATGGAGGTCGTGGATAAGGTAGAAGGTTAGTAGGTAATTGAGAGTTGTCGTATTACTTACCTATTCATCTCTTTGGTTGGGTGGGAGTTTATAGCTCCATGTCGGTCGTAGTATTAGCATATTCATGTTGTCTTTGGTTTTTTCTATGTGATATCATATGTGGTTTACTCTGTTTTAGGTGACTTCATCTTGCTGTTATAGTTATGGTTCCTTGCATATATGCTCCACACTTTTTCCTATTAGTTGTCATGCTTTTCGTTTAATTACTACTTTGATTTGCTTGAGCCGAGGGTCATTCGAAAACATCCTCTCAAGTCTTGCATACACTCTATCTTTCCAGGCCCCACTTTGTGGGATTCCACTGGGTTTGTTGTTGTTTTAAACTTATTCTTATTATTACTAGCTCTTCTAAAACCCAAACCAAACTACTCCTTAGATTCTGAACAGCCATACGGTATCATATGTTTATATTTGTGTTGTACTCATTCTAAAATTTAATCATGTAGTGAAATACTCTGGATATCTCCATGATTTGTTGGTCAATGTTGCTTTCCAGCTTCTTGTTGCTTGTTTGCGATTTGTCAGTTTTAAAAGGTTTCTTTGTTGACTAGCTAGCATAAGCTGACTAGTTTAGTTATTAGAATGTATTAGCAATTAGCAATTCCTCTGTTTGACCGGTTCCTTTATTTAATGAGTAGCAGGACTATTTCGCGGTATCTCTCCTCTCTCGAGTATCACGACAGTGATAGAATAGAATTAGGAAGGAAGGATGCTCTCAGGTTCTTCTTTACTTGTATTTTTCTTCATCCATCTTTATACATGCACCTTTTCTTATAGGCCAGAGCACCAACAGTGTATCAGTTAATAGACAACTTCAAACTATCAAGTTATACATATTAGATAGTTGCTTTAGGACTGCAGTGTCTGTTTCTAAGTTTCCTGTATTTTTTTTCCAGTTATTTTAGGGTAGTTACCATGTTTAGCACCACGACTAAAAAGTAGGACCATGATCTATTTCAGTTTCTTTTTAATTGAATGTTTATGTATTTTCTGCTTCTTTTTACAGAATAGAGAACTTTCTGCATAAGCTTTTTCTCTAAGTCATCTTCACATTTAGTTCCTTGTATTCCCCTGCTTTCCTTTCTGTAGCAAACGAGACATTGTCTTCATTGTGTTATCTGCCATTAGTCTTATTACAACTAACAATACAAGTGTCGTCTCATCCAGAGACTAATAGATTTCAGTTTAAGGAGATGTGGTGTGTTCCTCAGTGCAACATGCACCAGAAAAACAGTGTGCAAAAGATCTTTGGATTTCTATCAAAATGCAATCATCACCCTGAAGGCTCTTCCTATTTTTATACAAACAAAGAAACAATTGTAAGCCCCAGTAGACGTGCCAGTATGATGTTTGCTTTTTTTAAGAGCTGTTATTCAGCAGCTAAAATTTGTTCAATAATCTCAGAGATCTACTTCTTTCAATTTCCAAGGTCCTGCTTGTTTAATGATTTGTTTGAGTGGCATAAGAGCACATAACATTGTGTCAGATTATGTCACTATTTACTCAAGTCTTAGCCATAGTTCTGTGTTTTTCAGTGTTCAACATGGGAGCTCAGCTTCAACCAAGAGTAATAGGCCTTCCCAGAAGTCAAGGTAAGTGAAAGTTTGGATTATATGGACATTCTTTGCACTTATAGTATCCCCACCCTAAAAGATAATTGTAAGAAAAAAACAAGAATAAAGAAAGTAACAGTTTTTAAGAAATAATTTGTAGCTTCAGAAGATAATAAGTTGGGAATTTTGAGAACTTGGGGTTCTCTTAAGAAAACACGTGATCTAAAGACCAATGAGAACACAAGTATTACTTCTTCTATTTGTTCTTTCAATTTTTTCACACAAGAAAAAGAGAGAAGTCAACCAGGACTGGGATAGGAAGCTTACACCTGACAATTCTAGAGTTAACCCTTGGATTTTGATTGATTGCTTAGCCACTGTTTCATTTTTCTCGAGTTCGTTTTAATCTTACAGAGAAAAGTTTTTCTTTTTAACCTTCTCTTATTCTAATTCTTATCAACAATAAGTGGAACGATGCAAATTTGCAATTGATCGGCGTTTTAGAAGTAATGATTTTTCCTTGAGATTCTTTTAAAACATGTTCACAGATCTGGTGGTTAAAGTAGAATATATTAGAACTGATACATCCAAATCTTATTCTTACAGGTGTATTGGACGTAGAAGTATATTCTACAAATAGAGCACAACTGAGGACTTCCACCAGCAACAGATTTATGTGCACCTTAAATCAGTCAACAGGAGTCTCGGCTCAAGCAGCGCAAACAGAAAGTAGGACTTTAGTCAAAATGTGTGGAATTACATCAGCTAGAGATGCTGCTCTTGCAGCAGAAGCTGGAGCCAATTTTATTGGTATGATCATATGGCCCAACTCAAAGCGCTCTGTTTCACTTTCTACTGCAAAGGAAATCTCAAAGGTTGCGCGGGAATATGGAGCTCTTCCAGTTGGGGTGTTTGTAGATGATAATGCTGACACAATACTAAGGGCCTCTGATGCAGCAAACCTTGAATTGGTGCAGGTGAGGACTGTTATCTTTCACCATCTTGTATCTATTGTTTTCAATACTCAAAATCCACAACATGTTGAAATTGAGCAGCTTCATGGAAATGATTCTCGAGATGCTTTTCCAGTTTTAGTCAGGGAGAGACCTTTAGTATACGTACTTCATGCAGATGAAGAGGGAGGCCTTTTGAACTCTATCTCTAATGAGGAGTCTTCTCTAGTTGATTGGATTCTAGTGGATAGCGCGAAAGGTGGCAGGTACAGTTTTTTCCTTATAATGTACTTACCATTGCCATGGCTGGTATGCTATCATACAGAGTCTCTTTTGGACTAACTTAATCCCACCCCATATGGAGCTAATATAATGCAATTCCATTTGAGTTAGTATTATCAAACTCTTTTTTTTGGATTCGTTCATGCCAAAGCAGACTTTTTTTAAAAAAAAAAACTTAAGCACGACCAAGCAACTGAGTCTAATGTGACAGGAATCAAATCACTAACAGTTACATTGTAACAAGAGAAGAATAGCACTACTAGTTGCAATGAGGACACTGACCATTTTAAAGGAGATGAATTCATGATAGCTACGGTTGAGCAAGTGTTGGGACTGTAAATTATGAAATAAAATTTGTATTCACATACTTCTGCAGTGGCAAAGGGTTCAACTGGGCTCAGTTTAAGCTACCATCAATTAGAAGCAAACACGGGTGGCTCTTAGCCGGAGGAATCAACCCAGAGAATGTTTGTGAAGCTCTTTCTGCTCTTAAACCCAATGGAGTGGATGTCAGTAGTGGCATATGTGGACAAGACAGCATCAAAAAGGACGAATCCCGGATACAATCATTCATGAATGCAGTGAAATCTTTACACCTTTAGTTGATATTGAATAGCTACACTATTGAGGCAAGTTTCCTATTGCAGATTGTTAAATCAACTGCAAATGTTGGTGTAGATGCCGTTTGTAATTGCTCTGCTGATTAGTGTAGGCTAAGACTAATATCTCTCTCATGATACATCAGTTTTGTACTCTTATATAAACATCAATTTCTTTGTAACAGTGCTACTTCCTTGAACAACTAATAGAAAATATTTTCAAAACATTTTCCTTGCTGATATCGACTAAATTCTTTAAAAGGAACCCAATTAGGTAGATATCTGTCTTCTCATAATATTTTAGTAGAGGAATCCAAGTAGAATCGAAATTCTCTTAAGACCATAGCTTTCGTATGTACCAAGGAAGTTCATCATAGCCCCAATCTAAACCACTAACATATCATAGTGTATTTCTTGGTGATTTAGAATTGTTTGGGTCATAAATGTATAATTACTATACTAAATCCTTGTTTGATATCTCATGACACATCAAACTACGTCAACTTCCTTACAGAAGTGAAACACATGACTTGTTTTATTAAGACGTCTACTTCCTTACAGAAGTGAAACACATGACTTGTTTGACAAAGAGTTGATATTGACTACAATGATAACAACCACATGTAATAGACTCTTCAACGTGTAAAATGTTTAAGATGATTATTATTGAATGTGATGGTTGTTTCTTTCCTCTATAACGTGTCAAAAATAACTTTTACCTTCATAACTAATGTTAACGGATCCATGCACATCAGAAAAAACAACAGAAGATGAAGATGGTGGGAACTGATGTATATTTTTTATAAATAAAACATTTCAGGATCCAGAATACAAATAATATACTTTCTTGGCCAACTCAACAGAAGGTCCTGAAGACAATAATTGAAACTATATGCCTTCCCCATCTTCTAACTTTACTCTGTGCTCAACTAGTAGTGCTTAATACAACCAACTTGAATGGCCATAGATAGTGTTAGTGAAAAAATAATCAGCTAACAGGGTTTTGCTATTTCTTAGACCCATAAAGGTTGGGATCAGTTTCATAATATACTACATTCCCTGTGTCACTCACAAAGTGATCCTCCTTCATGCTTCTTATCAGATATCCCAACAAGTAAAATGGTAGAGGCCCTGACTTCTTTGGCTCCTTATAATATTTCCCTAACACTGGTTTAGCAGCTTCAGTCTGCAAAACAATCCATGTTATTAAGACACCAATAGAAACAAACTATTGAAAGCAACTTAAAATGTATGTCATACTTACTGCTTCTACCAAATGATAGTGTGGGATTTGAGGGAAGAGATGATGTATCACATGAGTCCCTATGTCATGGTGGATGTTGTTAATCCATCCATAGTCACGATCAAGTGTTGTAAGCCCTCCTCTCAGATAACTCCATTCCTGTTTCATACATAACATATCACCTCCCAACTTTTTTATGTCTTCATAAAAAAAAAAAAAGGAGTAGCTAACAACTAAATGCTTATATCCCAAGGCAAGTGATTTATACAAGACATGATTAGACATATATAAAATACACAGACACTCTAGCTTAGTAGGAGATACTACCTCTCCTCTGTACCAAGGAACTTTATCTTCATGGCCATGGTGATGCAAATAGGTAACTAAATCCAGCCATATGACAAAGCCCTACATGTTGAATTGAATTCAGTTAATAAAATGAGTCAAGTAACAACAAAACAAGGCAAGGTTGGAAATTGGACTAACCCAATAGGGGATGCCATAAAGCTTAAGCATTTGAAGAGGACCCATGACAAAGGACAATCCTACAAGCAATGCAGCCATTGCCGTCCAGCAGACAGTTGAAGTGATCACATCTTTCTTCTCACTTGCCACAAACAAATCACTGTTTGGATCAAAGTGAGAACCTTTCTTACCCGGACTTCTACCCCACTGTGGTAGTGATTATTATGAGTTATACAAGTTACATCAAATTTTGTTATTGTCATTGGATATAGACTAGTAACAACTCACCAGATAGAAAGGATATGCCAGCAAGGGAAAGGGTAGAGTGAACCTAAATTTCTTTGTGATATCATCCAAACTATTGTAAAGCTTCTCAGATAACTGGGGAAAAAATAAAAAGGTAATTTAGAGGCGAAAAATAGTTTGTTTGAGAAGTGGAATGAATATACATCAAACGAACTTACAGGATGCCATGATTCATCATTCTCAACATGCCCATGGTTCTGATGATGAGTTCTGTGGCTTATTCTCCTGAAATATATGATCAATCAATCAAAAATAAAATACGATTTTGAATAAATAAAATTCCTCAAAACCAAAACTAACCATCCATGATAAGGAACCAGTATTGAAGAATGAAGAATATGTCCAGCAACGCTATTCAAGCTATGGTTATTCGAAAAGCTTCCATGTCCACAATCATGACCTAGAACAAAGAGAGCCCAAAACATTGTACTCTGAGCAAACCAATAAAGAGGCCAAACAAGCCAATTGTTGAAATAAGCAGCAGCCGCCGCCAGCCCAAACACAACAGCTACATCTCTAACAACATAACTCATGGATGTCCATGGATTTTTGACCCAACAATGCTTAGGAATAGCTGCCTTAATATCAGAAAGCTTAAAAGGGGGTGGTGCTCCTGGGTCAAAAAACTCATCCCCATTGTTTGTTGTTTTTTCCTCCTCTTCTTCTCCGGCAATTTCGATCCTAAGCGGTGCACTTACCCTCAATGCCCAACAATTCCGATCTGTTCGTATAGGTGAAGGTGAAATCCTTCTCAGATTTAAACTTGTTGCGGAAACAGAAACGGAAGAAGAAAAACCAATTGTAGGCTTTGGGTATATTTTTGGTAGTGGTCTTAGACCACATTCTGATAGAACCCAACTTGCCATTTTAGTTAGGGAGAAGAAGAGAGATAAAAAAAGGAAGAGATGTTGGGTTAGGTGAAGTGTGTGTAGATAGATAGATAATATAAAGAGTTTTGAAATTGAAATTATACTATATTTTCCTCTTTTAAAAGGGTAAGAAGATGTGTGTCTCTCCTTATTCCACAGAGAGAGGCACAGAAATCTCAACTTGTGTTTCTTGTTGATTGTCTTGTTACTCTTATCTCTTCATACTTTCAAGTTGTTGTTGTTGTTATAGTTATATAGTAGTTAGTGATACTAATATTTTAGGTTCACGTCCACCTACATCTCTCGTTCTTCCTTTTTCTTATTCACATCTCCGCCCAATATTTTTTTTTTTAATAAAAAAAAAGTAAGAACGTGATTTTTATGCAAATACAACAATTGACTCTCAACAATACACTTTTTTCTCTTTCACTATTTAATTTTGCTTTTATTAATGATATGATTCTGAAAATTATGTTGTACATATATTAAATTTTATATTTAAAAGAATATATATTTTGAAACTGAACATTTTAATATAAATTATATATATATTGCGTGATGATAATGGTTATCCATTAGGAGTTTAGAGTTCAAATTCTCAATGTAACAATATTTTTATTTTATTTTGATAATTCCACGTCATTATTTTAGACCCACTTAATAAAAAAAGGTTTTGGCTACGATTAAATTCCTTGACTACAAGTCTAATCACTATAAATAATACCATGAGGTGTTTTAGCAAAGGGATTGTTTCAAAACCTTAATTTATTTAATATTTAATATTTTCTCATAAACCAAATGAGCAGTGGGGACCACATTTTCCAACAAAAATTGGGAAAAGAAGTGTCAGCAGTCAAAAACGCGTGGAGGTGAAAAAGAGAAGGGGATACGTGGGCAGACTTGGCTTTCTCATAGTAAAAGCGGTAAAAATTCAGACAATTCACAGCCATGTGGTGTACATGCAAAAGACAATATACAGCCAATAGCTATACATGCAAATTTAAATGATAAGAGTAAATGTAAAAATATTTGATACTATTAAATAAACTTGGTCAAACTTCATTAATGAATTTATAATTAATGTTATGATCTGCTCTGTTGAAAACAAAGATAAAATAGAGTAAAAATATTGATGTAGATAGTAGCATTTTAGGTCCAACAAAATAGGAGGATTTAGTTCCCATCGTTAAAATGCATTTTGAACTCTTTTCCGTTAATAGATAAAAATAATAAACCCTATTATTAGTAAATATAAGTCATAAATATGAATAATTATGTGTAATTGTATATCTAATGTGTATAAGAATGTATATACTTGTTTTGTTTGATGGATAGAAATAATTAAATAGTGATGAGTTCTTTTATATCTTCGTTCGATTATATAAGTCATTTCACAATTTAAATCATAATGATGAATTAGTAATTTCAAAATAGTTAATTACAGGATAACTAATCCTCTCTAATGAAGTTTAATTCAAACTTATTCTCTTTATTTTAGGCATAATCATTCAGTAAAAAACCTACTAGTTCAATTACTTGATAGACACATTGAGTAGACCTACTAAAAGATAAAACACTATTAATTAGTTAAATAGTAAGATCCTCTTCTTCTTCTTTTTGGTTTTATAAGAGTAATTTTGATTAACTTTTTGAGTAAGGACAATAGTAAATTGCCTGTTTTATAGACAAAATTTCACATTTTTCTAAAATTCAAAATCTAATGATAATAATTTTTGTGTTTCGAACTCATTTAAACATATAAATACCCTTTCCCTTTCAAATTAACTGATCGAGTCTTCCAATTGCTTCATTTTCATTAACAGTACTCGAAATATGAAAATATAATAGAGTGATGAACTTAAGAGAAAATATAAAAATGGTGCAAGTGACGAAATGATGAAATATGAAAGGAAGAGAGAAGAACAATGGTTAAACTCTCTCTCAGGGCCAATTGAATTTGGTATAATTGAGTGTAATTACTATACGTCCTGTTTAGTTGGATGGATAATTATTTGGTCAGCAAGTAATTGATGTAATTGACAGAGATAATGACATTCTCCAGTTCATATAAGGAGAGGTCGCGAATTGCTGGTAATTACGTGGTGTAACTACGAGTTGATTACTTTTTTATTTCTTATTTTTTTAATTTATATTTTTGTTTTTTTGTTTTAATATTTTTATTTTTATTATTTTAAGTTTCATTTTTTATTATTATTCTAAAATATTTAAAAATTAATAATTTTTATTTTATATTACTAGATTTGATCTTCTTCTCGTGATTTTATTATTTGTATGATCTATTTCTTTATGTCATGTTTATTTTCTCATTAACACAGTATTTTTATTAGTATTCAAATTTTTTAAATTAAAATAGAATTTATTGTTACGTAAGATTATAGAGTTTTTATCTTTTTTTAAAAATAAAATTTTAATCATATTGATATATGTTATATTGAAATTTGTGATAAGAGTAGAGAGTAGTATGTTAAATTTTTTTATTTTGAATATATAAACCATGTTATATTTTTCAGTTTCATTTGTTTTAGTAATATTGAATTTACATTGCACGTTATTTTTGTTGAGAATTAAACACACAACACACACAAATAATCTAGAGAAAAGAGAAACGGAACACAAACGGGACACACAAGAATTTAACGTGGTTCGGTTTCCCTACTCCACGACTGTAACAGGAGGATTTTATTTCACTTGTGCTCCTTAAGAATTACAAATACAAGGATCATATTTATAGGAAAACCAAATAGTTAACCTAGGGTTTCAGTAATGGGTCGGGCCGGCTCACAAGCCTCCACAAAGCCCAACAATCTCCCACTTGGAGGCTTGAAGAATTTCAACTGCCATCCACTTAGAACACTTGTATGTCTAGTAATCTTTTTCAACTCTCTCCTGCTACAGCGGCCTTCTCATCAGTCAACTGAAAGGCCCGTTGAAGCTCCCCGAAGCTTCAACACATCAGTCACGGCTGAAACTGCCCTTGACTCGTCCTCGGTCCCTACCGGCTCCCACTTGAGACACGAACTGCCGGATCCTAGAACTCCCTGAGAACAAACACTCTCCATACTCAGCAAGAAATTTTCTGGAGACGTATCAACAGCTGGAATACTGGTTCTCTTGACCCACTGTCTTCTAGGAGCCTTGGCTGAAGCACGGCCGGTGCTCCCACTGCCACAAACGCCTCTGACTGGTCTTCCTGAACCTTTCCTTGCTCGTTCATCCTGAATCTGACCTGTGGCTCTGGGTTTCTTTCTTGCAAAGACAACCTTCTTCTGCCCACGAGATTCTGTGAACCGGACTTTGTTTTTCTTCTGAACTGGGACGGTCACTCCCTCAGACGGTAATCCGACAATATACAACGATCCTCTTTTTGTTCCACGAGCCATGACAAGATTGCCCCTCACGACCTTCCACTGCCCATTTCCGAACTTCACATGATGTCCCTGTTCATCCAACTGCCTAACAGAAATCAAACTTTTCGTCAAGCTTGGAACAACTCTGACATCCTTCAAGGTCCAGAAACCGACTGGCGTCTTCAGCACCATGTCACCCATGCCCGTAACATCAAGAGCTCTATCGTCTGCAAGCCTTACCTTTCCAAAGTCTCCAATAACCAGATTCTGCAATGCTTCACTGCTGTGGGTAGCGTGAAAAGAAGCACCAGAATCCATGACCCAGGAATCCACATTGCTCTCCGCGCAACAGATAAACAAATCCTCGTTGGCGCTGTCTTCTGCAATGTTGACTTGTTTGTCTTTCTGGCATTGATTCCTGAAATGCCCCACCTCCTTGCAGTTCCAACATGTTACACCTGAGCCATCCCGAGCCTTCGACTGACTCCTTCTTCGGTTCCTGCTCCCACTACCTCTGTTATTTCCTCTGCCTCTGACGACGTTTAGCATATCACCTGATGATTCTCCAGAACTCCTTCTTCTGACATCCTCGCCAAGAACGAGATCACGAATCTTCTCAAAGGTGAATCCATTAGGTCCCACTGAACTGGCAACTGCTGTAACCGTTCCGGACCAACTGTCAGGCAATGATGATAACAGTAGTAAAGCTTGAACTTCATCATCGAACTTAATGCCAACTGACAAAAGTCTGGCTAAGATCGAATTCAATGAGTTGATGTGCTCGGTAACTGAACTGCCTTCCTTCATCTTTGTGTTCACCAACTCTCTAATCAGAAAAATTTTGTTTGCTGCAGATGGCTTCTCGTACATGTTAGACAAGGCTTCCAAGATGCCTTTCGCTGTCTTCTCCTTAAGAATGTTGAACGCAACATTCTTGGTCAACGAGAGTCGGATAACTGACATAGCTTTCCGATCCAAAACTGCCCACTCTGCATCAGACAATTTTCCTTGCTTGTCACCCAACACTACGTCCAAATCTTTCTGAACCAGCAAATCTTCAATCTGCATCTTCCACCAACTGAAATCTGTACCATCGAACTTCTCAATTCGGAACTTCCCATCTTCTGTCATCTCAAAGGACTAAATGAGATACTCGGTACAACTAATTTCAGATCTTGGTAATTTCGTCAGAAATATTGCACCACAAAAAAAAATCGCACACACCTTCGGCAATTCCCTTAACGGCGTCTTGCACGGCTGTAGCTTGCGAACGGCGGCGGCACACTCCTTCCTGCACACAGTTCTTCACACAAGAACCCTAGGTGACAATTTCTCACAGTTTGTGTTACAGTGTTGTTGAAACCTCGCTCTGATACCAATTGTTGAGAATTAAACACACAACACACACAAATAATCTAGAGAAAAGAGAAACGGAACACAAACGGGACACACAAGAATTTAACGTGGTTCGGTTTCCCTACTCCACGACTGTAACAGGAGGATTTTATTTCACTTGTGCTCCTTAAGAATTACAAATACAAGGATCATATTTATAGGAAAACCAAATAGTTAACCTAGGGTTTCAGTAATGGGTCGGGCCGGCTCACAAGCCTCCACAAAGCCCAACAATTTTTTAATTAGACTTCATAAATTATTATTTTATCAATATTTAATAATTTATGATATTTTATTAATATATTAATTTTTTTTATTAAACATGCATTTCACAATGTGCATAGAAACTTTGTACTTTTAATTATTATAATCAGTTCAATTATACTTTTTTTAATATTAGTTAAGAATATATATTTATTAATTAATGAATTTTCAAAAATAATACATTTTAAATATTTAATTTATCTTTTATTTATGAAGTTACTTGTTTATTTAGTATAAATTTTAAATAATTAATTATTATTTTTAATTTATGAATTATAATTGTGTGTTCAAACAAGATATGTAATTATATTGTGATATTTAAATAAGATGTGTAATTACAATATAATTTATATTGAGACAACCAAGCAAATCAACTTAATTATAAAATTATATTATTACTAACCTAGTAATTACACTAATTCTAATTACCAATGACTTTTCAAACAGGCCTCAATAAAAACTGCATAGGAAATAATGAAATTTAGAAATGGGTGAATTGTTGGAAAGGTAAAAAGCTTTTACTCTGCATACACATTGATCGAGTAAAAAAGAAATAAAATAAATAATACTCCGTCCCTTTATTTTAAAAATGATTCATATATTAAAATAGTAATAATTAATATAATGAAATTATAATTATATTTTTATTAATTATGATTTAAAAAATAATGAATTAAAATTTGAGAATTTTTAAGAAATTTAAATAAATGTATAATAGAAAAAGAAAATTATCCTTTCTTAATTTGTCAAAATAAATAAATAATGAATATGATTAAAAGAGAAAATATGAACAAGTAAATAAGAAGAGATAATAGTTGAGAAGGCAGAAAAATGTGTATTAAAAACTCTAATGAAGGGATAAAGAAGACACATAATCCCAAGAAAATCGAAATTAAATAATTAAATTTTAGAAAAAAGTTAATTAATGCTATGTGGTAATCTATAAACTACATTCATAATTAAATAAAACTATATGCATAGTAGGTAATATATTTCCATAATTTTCACTATTTTCTACTGTAGAGGTATTGACAAAATTAGGAAAAAATTGTTTTGGCCAAAAAAATTCAGTCATAATTGGCCAGAATGGTAAATGTATATTTTCACTCGATAGACTAGTTTGTTTTTGGATATTTTTACCTTATAATTCAAATATTGAATATAGTCTTCAATTATATTTACTATGCATTGAAAATGATTGATGAAATTAATTATTTATAATTTTATAGTTAAACATTAAAAATGAACCATAAAATTCACCAAACAAAACATAAGTTTCACTCACTCTTCTCTCTTGAAATTTTCAAGATCTAAAAAAAATTATTTAAAATGTAAGCATAATAATAAAAATTAGTAGAAAACTATATCTCTTTTTTAGTTTAAAATATCCTCCTTTTTGCTTATTTTTTTTTAGTTTAATTATCTTCCATTTCTTATTTTTCAATGATAAAAAAAGAAAATTTAAAAAGTATAAAATAGGAGTAAAGTGTAGATGATCTATTTTAGTTTATAATTTATAGTGTAGAAAAGATAAATTATAACTAAATTTAAATATTAAAAAAATTATAATTATAATATTTAAAATTAATAATCTAAAATTGATTAGTTGGCAAAACAATTACTCCTATCCATTTAAAGGAGTTGTTGTTATGCATCAAATTTATAGAAAGAAGTTAAATAATAAAATTATATATATCTGATTATACTTAGAATTTATGTGAGCGAAATATCAAGAAAATTGAAACTACAATAATGTTTATCTTATTATGTAATTGTCTTCCTATCGTCGATCGTATATGAATCATATCATATACAAATAAAGACTCATTCAAATTAATTTTTTCTTATTTGAGTACAAGAGACGTATACAAATATTTTTTGGATAGAAATGTTGTTGTCGCTTCATTGGAAAATTATAATAATGCAGAACGGATATAGAAATTAAAGTTCTTTATCATTTCAAAATAAAATTTTATAAAAAGAATATATAGAAAAACATCTTCATATAATTATCCGATAATAATAACAACACAAATCTGTTAAGCATGAACTGTTAAAATTTGTAACATATTTATTTTTTTATTAGTATTATTTGTTGTTTTATTAAAAAAATATTTATTATAAAATGATATGTTAAAGTATGTTAAGTTTACATAGTTATTGTCATAATATTAATATTATTTTTTCCTCAAATTAATATTTTTTGAAACTAATTATGAATCTTTAAAATTAAGTAATTTTATTGTAGTTATATATAAATAAACTTAGATTAAATTTTACATGATTTTTAAATATTATATAAAATAATTTAATAATAACAGTTAAAACTCAAAATATTCTAGTTCATATGTATCAATCCTAGATAACAGACCAAAGACCCAAGCATTAATATTGTAGTCTTGTGCTCCTCTGTTATGCCATTTTGATGATTTGAGAATCATTATAATCTGTTACTAATATGAGCTCTAATTAGGTAATTGTAGTAATTATTATGTTTTAAAAAATTAAGCTATGCGTAAAATTAAAAATATAATTTGAAATATTTCAATAACGACAATCAAAAAACTCAAAACACTTTAGAATTAATTGATGTACACATTGTTAAAATACTTAAAATCATGTGGTTCAAAAGCGACAATACTATTTACAATAAAAGATAGTTACACATAATGTTGTAATTTTGCACATTTTCTAATTATTATGTTTTAAAAGATTAAACTACATATTTAAATAATTAAGTGATATCCCTAGTTAACAACAAGCTAAGAGTATTAAAAAAAGCTAAGATTAATTTCAAGAGTAAATAAATTACGAATAATATTGACGTTAAATTATATTCAAGAGGAAAATGTTGATGTTAAATTATTTATAATTAAAATAAATATTTGAGTTATATTTTAGTAATAAATATAAATAATGATGTAAATTTATCAAATCGATATAATATAAGAGATAGAAAATGATCAGACGCCTTTGTTTTTACGTAAGTATTTTCAATTTATATTATAAAATCAAATAATAAAATTAAGAATAAGAGTATGAAAGTAAAAACAAAAATAATTTTCATAGTACCTAAATTTTTATATTACTATTTTTTCCACTTACAACATTTGTATATTTTATTCAAAAACCACGTAATTTTTGTCGCTTTATAAGTTATTCAATATTTTCTCAATTTATTTTAGGAGAATAAAGTTACGGGAATCTAGAATTGTACTGAGAATTGCAAACCAAATTCTTCCTTTAATGCATTTTTCCTTTATTTTAAACTAAAATGTTAGTATAGTCTTTATACATTTCTGATCAAATTCTGGGCACATTTTTCTGGTTGTTTAGCATAAGGATAACTCAAAATAATGAGTTTACTTTTAGGAAGTAACTAGTGAAACTATTCGCGCTTCGCGCAATTATATAAAATATTTATAAGATAATAATATGAAATATGTAATATTTAGGTTAGTAACGAATGTATAGATAATATTAATATTTCTACTCGTCTGCGATATCATAGACTTTTTTAAAACATATAAAATATATTTATTTATTTTATGTATATATATATATATATATATTAGAACAAAATATTCACCGTGGTGAAATAAATGAAATAAGAGATAATATGTTGAAATAACAATATATTGTAGTAGATTGAAAATATTTGTTATGTTTTAATTTTCTATATCTTTTGTAAGAGTACTAATGTTCTATCTTTTGTAGCAGTACTAATGTCCTGTTCAAACTTTGATTTCGTCAAAACAAAATTGATTTTTTTTAATTTTATTATTACATTTGCTTATTATAATTTTTTAAACATTAATTAAATATTTATAAGACTTACGAAAAAATAAAACATTTAAAAGTTATGAATAATATTTAATATCAAATGTTACAAGCAAGATGAAGAGACATGAGTTATAAATAATTCAAATGTATAATTTTATTAGGCAATAAATGTATTACTAATTATATATTGATTTTGTTTGTAAAATAAATAAATAAAAATAAGAGGTGAAAATACAAAAAATGAACAGAGAAAATATAATAATTGGTAATTACATAAAAATTATAAATGCATTTCGAAGCAAAAAGTACGATGGCAGATTGTTACATACACAAAAATGACATCATGAAAATAATATTTTATTTTTAATTACTTTTTCTAATTAAAATAAAAATGAAACAAATCATCATAATTTTTTTTGTTGTTGTTAAAATGAAATAATTATTTTAACTTTTTTCATAACAAAAAGAAAGTAGAATACTAAAGAATCAAATGATTAACATTGACAATATAATACATTTAGTTAAATTATTTATATAAATCAAAATTTAAAAAACTCTAACAAAAGTAACTAAGTTGCTAATACAATTCAAAGTGAAAAAAAATAATCTCTAATTATGCTTCATTTTTTTCCTTCTACCATCTTCCTTTGCAAAGAGATCAGCCATCATGTTTTGATCCATATGTCAAACTCTTATTATATGCAACCAATTGAATCATATACCAATCAATAATAATTATGTCAAAAGAAAGAACGAAATAAAACTATATTTAATGTATTTGTATATTGTCTTTTCAATATTACTAACAATACTAAATATTAATTATTTCTAGAAATCTAACAAATATTATATCAAACTATATTATATCTGGAAAACTAACTATTAGAAAGAGCAATTGCATACAGACAACACATTGTTAAGAATTACAGAGATTTTTTTAATTATACTTACTTGATAAGTTATAATACAAACATAAAAAAAATATATATTAAAAAAACATGTCTTAGTACATAAAATAAAAAAGAAAGACTTTAGAATGAAATAAGACTTTAGAATGAAATATATCCTACCTTCATATACTTTTTTTTGTTACATGTTAGTTAATTTACAAAAAAGTATGATGAAGAAGAGAAATTATAACTTTATATGTGGATCTTCATGAAAATAAATATGAATTTATGTAGACAAAATAAAGGAAATAAAAAAAAATAAGGACTTGAGAATGATATATTTATTAACATCATGTACTTTTTTTTTTGTTACATGTTAGTTTCATTCACAAACCAAATACTAATTTATATAGACAAAAATAGAGAAAATAAAAAATAAGAATTTGCAATGAAATATTTCTTACCTTCATATACTTCTTTTTTTTGTTACAAACCAAACCTATATGATGAAAAGAGAAAGGATACTTGTGAATGTAAATCTTCATAAACTAATATGAATTTATAGGCAAACTAAAGGAATACCACAAGACATCATAAACTTATGAGAGTTATGAATATTATTAAAAGTAAAAATTAAAGAGGGGGAAGTCATGATTAGTAACTCCTAGTGAATAAATTAAAAAATAAAAATAAAAATACTTAAAATGTAAAAAAATATATATTATAATTTCATGATTAGAAGTGAGATAAACAAATAGAGAAAAATATAGAGAATTATAAATGTTTCAACATTAATAAAATATTTATTTGTATAAATAAAGTCATATATTTTTATAATAAAATAATTAATTTAAATTTAAAAAGTCAAAAATAAATAAATTATATTTCTCCTTTTATTATAAGTGAGATAAATAAATAAAAAAGATGAAGAGTTTTTTGTTATAAATGATCCTCCCTTAATAAAATATTTATTTGTAATAAACTTTAGTAATCCTTTTCATGATATAATAATTAATTTATTTAAAAAAAAAGCAAAAAAAAAAGAGAAAAAAATAAATGCAAATGGAGGCCATAGAGAGGTTATATGAAATATTTATAAGATAATAATATGAAATATATAATATTTAGGTTAGTATCGAATATATAGATAATATTTATATTTCTCCTCGTTTGCGATATTATAGACTTTTTTAAAACATGTAAAATATATTTATTTGTTTTGTATATGTATATATTAGAACAAAATATTCACCGTGGTGAAGTAAATGGAATAAGGAATAATATGTTGAAATAACAATATATTGTATTAGTTTGAAAATATTTTAGATGTTTTAATTTTCTCTATTTTTTCTAGGAGTAGTGATGTTCTATCCAAACTTTGATTTCGTCAAAACAAAATTGTTTTATTTTATTTTATTATTACATTTGCTTATTATAATTTTTTAAACATTAATTAAATACTTATAAGTTTTATGAGAAATGAAGCATATGAAGTCATGATTCATATTTAGATTAAACTTTACAAGTAAGATGAAGAGACATGAGTTATAAATAATTCAAATGTATAATTTTATTAGCCACTAAATGTATTACTAATTATGTGTTGATTTTATTTATAAAATAAAAAAATAAAAATAAGGTGTGAAAATACAAAAAATGAACAGAGAAAATATAATAATTGGTGACTACATAAAAATTATAAATACATTTCAATGCAAAAAAAACGACGACATATTGTTACATACGCAAAAAATGACATCATGAAAATAATAATATATTTTTCAATTACTTCTTATAATTTATAATCAAAGTGAGACTAATCATCATAAATTTTGTTGTTGTTAAAATCAAATAATTATATTTATTTTTTTCATAACAAAGAGAAAATAGAATACTAAAGGATCAAATTATTAGTATTGACAATATAATATATTTAGCTAAATTATTTACATAAATCAAATTTTTAAAAACTCTAGCAAAAATAACTAAGTTGCTAATAAATTTCAAAGTGAAGAAATTATCTCTAATTATGCTTAATTTTTTTTCCTTGTACCATCTTCCTTTGCAAAGAGATCCGTCATCATGTTTTGATCTATATGTCAAACTCTTCATATATGCAACCAACTGGGAAAAAAAAGCATATACGAATTAAAATAATTATGTCAAAAAAAGAAAGAACGAAATATAAACCATATTTAATATATTTATATATTATCTTTTCAATAGTAATAACAATACTAAATAATAATTATTTCTTGAAATCTAACAAATATTATAATCAAACTATATTATATATGGAAAACTAACTATTAGAAAGAGTAATTGCATGCAGACAAAACATTGTTAAGAATTAAAGAGATTTTTTTAATCATACTTACTTGATAAATTATAATACAAACATAAAAATATATATTAAGAAAGCATGTCTAAGTACATAAAAATAAAAAGAAAAACTTAAGAATGAAATATATCTTACCTTCATATACTTTTTTTTGTTACATGTTAGCTAATTCACAAACAAGTATTATGAAGAAGAGAAATTATAAATTTGTATGTGAATCTTCATGAAAATAAATATTAATCTATATAGACAAAAAAAAGGAAATGAAAAAATAATGACTTGAGAATGATATATTAATTAACTTCATGTAAATTTTTTTTTGGTTACATGTTAGTTTCTTTGACAAATCAAATACGAATTTATATAGACAAAAATAGAGGAAATAAAAATTACAAATTTCAATGAAGTATTTCTTACCTTCATGTACTTCTTTTTTTGTTACAAATCAAACTTCTATGATGAAAAAAGAAAGAATAATTGTGAATGTGAATCTTCATGAAACTAATATAAATTTATAGGCAAAATAAAGGAATTTCATAAGACATATAAACTTATAAATTTAAATTGGAGGCTATGAATATAAAAATTATGAGAGTCATGAATATTATTAAAAGTAAAAATTAAAGAGGGGCAAGTCATGGGTAGTAACTCCTAATGAATAAATTCAAAAATTTAAAAAAATACTTAAAATGTTAAAAAAAAATAATACTATGATTTCATGATTAGAAGTGAGATAAACAAATAGAAAAAATATATATAGATTTTTTTTTTTATAAATGTTCATACATTAATAAAGTATTTATTTGTATATTTGTATAAATGAAGTAATATGTTTTTACAATAAAATAATTAATTTAAATTAAAAAAAGTCAAAAATAAATAAATTATGTTTCTCTTTTAATTATAAGTGAGATAAATAAATAAAAAAATATGAAGAGTTTTTGTTATAAATGACCCACCATTAATAAAATATTTATTTGTAATAAATTTAAGTAATTTTTTATGATATATATTAATTTATTTATTTTTTTAAAAAAAAATGAAAAAAGCAAAATGCAAATGGAGGCCATATAGAGGTGCCACATCACCTCCTCTATGGTCCTCATTTATATATATATATATATATATATATATATATATATATATATATATATATATATATATATATATATATATATATTGATTTGAATAGTTTTCCCAGATCTGGACCACTATGTTGCAATTAATATTTATGAGCTGTATTATGATAAAATTGTTGGCTTGAGAGTGTGTATCTCTATTTTAATGGTCCGCCTACATAATACATACAATTGTAGCAAAAGCACTTGTAATTTGTGAACGAGAAGAGGCATAGTTTTGTGATGAAAACAAACTACATCTAGTTTGGATATAAATAGCATGTTATTTTATAATATATCGTATTATATTATATTATTTTAGTTTAACGCATATGTAGTGTTTGGATATATTACATCGTTCATTGTTGTTATATAATATTATACATTTATAATTTGAATAATAAATTTATAAGAAAAATAAAATAAAAATAAGTCTATTTGTAATTATCTAAATATAAATTTAAACAATATGATACACAAGGCTGACTTAACAACATTGGCCTAAAGCGAAACTTAAAAAAAGAGTCAATATTTAATTTTTTTTCAGCACATACACTTTAATTTAAAATCTACTTTTTAAACTATTTTAGATGTGAAATCATTAGGTACTGTTTTATAATCTATTTGTTTTAATAATTCCTTTACAAATGATAATAGAGATAATTCATTTGATCTCTCTTTAGACATTGCTAATCTCAAAGAAGATTTAATCAGTTTTATTTTTTTAAAAAAACTTTTTTCGGCTGAGGCAACGGTTAAAAGATCAAATCTTTTTATGTGATTAGTATTTCCATTAGATCATTATCTTCTACTTGTGTTATTTTTCTTTACACTTTTAGTTCAAAAAATAAATTTAAACCATCAATATCAGAATAAAAATTACGTGTTAAAGAAAGTTCAAGGTTAAGATAATATTTTAAATTCTCATCATCTAATGATCTCAATATTTTATTACTAATCAAGAAATTAAAAATATTTTCATATGCTTCAATTGTTGGGTATTTGGCAAGAATTTATGGGAAATGGAGGGAAGATGAAAAGAGGGGACCTTGAAAAGTTGGGAACTTGAATTGTTAGGAATTAGAAAAGTCCTCTTATGCTTTAATGAAAAACATTTCTCACTCATCGAGGGTGGAAAGAAAAAGAGAAAAGTTCAAATATAAAAACACTCCTATTAATTGTTAAAAGCGTTGGAAAGAGGGACTCCCCTCGCGCCGTCATCCTCGCTCGGCTTCGGCTTCAGATTCGAATTTGGCTTTAGAAAATGATTGAGAGATTATTTTTTGGACAAAGTTTATTTAAATTATTTATTTAACTAATTAAATTAAATTAAATGGCCAAAACGTTTTCAATAATTTAATTGAAATTAACCGAAACATTTTAATTTTTTAGTTGAATAACCCGACCGGAGAGGTTGCAAACTTTCATTAATGGTCGTGCGAATTCTGAAAGGGTTGCAACCTTTCGGGACCTGTTCCTCTTGCCTATAAATCCCATTTACTCTTCATAATTTTCCCTTACGATTTTTTTTAATTTTCTTCTTCTTCGTCTGCACAAAAATTTCTTCGTGTACTTTACTGCTGTTGAGTGGTTCGCTGACACCAGAGTTTTTGATATCTATACTCTAGTGATTGAGATCATTTTATCTGGGAGAACATATTCCAAATCAAACTTCGGGTACTAGAGAGGAATAATTTCCTTAAAGAGACACTGTAAATTCAGTGGACTTGATCTTTTTCTTGTTAAAACTTTTTTCAGATTATGGTACGTTACAAATTTTAGTTTTTTATGAATTAATTTATGTTCATCTTTCGTACTGATTCAATAAACTATGATTACTTCGTGTTTTTGCAAAAATCTGTCAGAATCAGTAATTCTATTTTTTCAAACACAGATTGACAACGATCTTAAGGAAATTACTTATTTTATATTAATCTGTGTTTCTGGTTGAGACAAAAATCCTTGTGATTTTATACTTATTGAAGTCTGCAATTATAAGTTTTTGCTTACTAAGACTATATCGATTTTTGTTTATCAGAAATGACAAACAACAATGTTACAATGGTTGTTGTTGCACAAATTCGAACTGTTGTACCACAAGCAGAGAAATCGGGTAAATTCACAATGTCAAAGGATGGCAACAACAAGTATTTTTTTCTGGCTTACCACTCTTGGTCTGCAGAAATTTAAAGCGAAGAAACTTCAGTGCCTGCTGCTGATATGCCAGACAGAGAACAATTCATGATTATTGAAGTATGGAAGAACAAACTTCCTATGTAAATGCTACATTTTGAGTACTTTATAAGATGACTTATATAATGTCTGTAGTGCAATGACAATTTCTAAAAAGTTGTGGGATGCACTTGAGAAGAAATATAAGACAGAAAAGGCATGGTTGAAAAACTTTGTGGTCGCAAAGTTTTAGACTATAAAATGATAGATATTAAAACTGTTGGATCACAAGTCCAAGAACTTCAATTTATTCTCCATGATCTGATTGCTGAAGATATGATAGTAAATGAAGCTTTTCAAGTGGCTGCAATAATCAAGAAGTTGCCTCCTTCGTGAAACAACTTCAAGATTTATCTAAAGCACAAGCGTAAAGAAATAAAGTTTGAAGATCTTGTGATTCAGCTCAAGATAGAGGAAGATAACAAAAACGCCGAAAAGAAGTCTCATAAGACCTCAACAATCATTGGAGTTAATATTGTTGAAGAAGCTCCTACCAACGACAAAAAGAGAAATAAGTCCAACGAGCAGAAGTCAGAATAGGCCAAAAAGAAATTCAAAGGCAACTATTACAATTGTGGTAAGACTGGTCATAAGTCTTCTGACTGTCGTGCTCCAAGAATGACAAAGACAAAAACAAAAGTCAGGCAAACATAGTAGAAGAGATGGAAGATGCAAATGACTTGTGTGCAATGATCTCGGAGTGTAACTTAATTGGAAATTTCAAGGAGTGGTTTCTCGACTCAGGTGCCACTCGACATATTTACTCTACAACGTACACTCTTGTTGAGTACGATGAAGATTTGTTCATGGAAAACACAGCAACTACAAGGATTGCAGGAGTTGGGAAAGTAATTTTGAAAATGGCATCCGGTAAGGTGTTGACTTTGAACAGTGTTTTGCATGTTCCTACTATTAGGAAGAATTTAGTTTCTGCTGCAATACTAGTTAAGAACAGGTTTAAGTGTGTCCTACTTAGTGATAAAGTTGTAATAAGTAAGAATGAGATGTTCATAGGAAAGGACTACCTCAATGAGGGACTTTTCAAATTGAATGTAATGGTTGTTGACAGATATTAATAAGAATTTTGTTTCTGTTTACTGATTGGAGTCAAATGATTTATGGCATGCACGTTTGGGACATGTAAATTACAAAGCCTGCGAAAATTGGTTACTTTAGAAGTATTGCCTGATTTTAAATGCGATAAATCGAAATGTAAAATTTATGTGAAAAGTAAGTTTGTTAAACATCCTTACAAGTCTGTTGAAAGAAATTCAAAACCTTTAGACTTAATTCACACTGATATATGCAATATGAAGTGGACACCCATCTCGTGGTGGGAAAAAATATTTTATAACTTTTATTGACGATTGCACTCGATTTTGTTATGTATATTTGCTTAATAGTAAGGATGAAACAATTGATGCATTTAAGCAATACAAAAATAAAGTTGAGAACCAATTGAATCTAAACATAAAAATGATTCGAAATGATAGGCGTGGAGAATATGAATATCCTTTTGCAGAGATATGTTTGGAATATGATATTATTCAACAAACCACTGCACCCTATACACCACAATCAAATGGTTTGACAGAACGAAAGAACAGAAAACTAAAGGAAATGATGAATGCCTTAATGATCGATTCTGGTTCACCGCAAAACCTTTGGGGGGAAGCCATCCTTACGACTAATAAGATACTCATTAGGGTACCCCGTAGCAAAACACAATCAATTTCATATGAGTTGTGGAAAGGAAGGAAACATTTCAAAGTGTGGGGGTGTTCAGATAAGGTAGAGGTTCCTTTACCTAAAAGGGTGAAAATTGGACCCAAAACGGTAGATTATGTATTTATTGGATATGATGTGAACAATAAGGCCTGCAATTTTTGGTTCACAAATCTGATAATCTTGAGATTCATGTTAATATGATAATTGAATCAGATAAGGCAAAGTTCTTTGAAAATATTTATCCATATAAAAATGATCGTGAGTCGACAAGTGAAAGACCTAAACGACCATGAGAAGAATCAATGAGAAATACACTACCTAGTGAGGAGCCTAGGCATAACACTCGCCAACGGAAGGCCACTTTTTTCGGACCAAATTTTGTGGCACTATTGCTTGAAAATGAGTCTTAAACATTTAAAGCAACTCTGTTTTCATCTGAGTCAATTTATTGGAAAGAATTTGTCAATAATGAAATCGAATCAATTTTAAGTAATCATACTTGGGATTTGATTAATCTTCCTCCAGAAAATAAACCTTTAGGATTAAAGTGGATTTTTAAAAGGAAAATGAAAGCTGATGGAACTATTGACAAATATAAGGCTAGACTTGTAGTCAAAAGATACAGACAAAAAGGTGCGGACTATTTTGACTCATACTCTCTAGTAACAAGGATAACATCAATTAGGTTGTTAATAACACTAAAAATAGTGTATAATGGATGTAAAGACAGCCTTCTTAAATGGAGAATTGGAGGAAGACATTTACATGGAATAACCTGAAGGATTTATAGTTCCTGGAAAAGAAGAGAAAGTGTGCAGACTTGTGAAGTCACTTTATGGGCTTAAATAAACACCCAAACAATGACATGCTAAATTTGACCAAACAATATTGACATAGATTCAAGATTAACAAATGTGATAAGTGTGTTTACATTGAAAACATTCTGAATCATGAAGTCATTATTTGTTTGTATGTTGATGACATGTTAATAATGAGTAAAGATATTGACAATATAAATGCTACTAAACTCATATTGTCCAGCAAGTTCGATATGAAGGACTTAGAAGTTGCTGATTTGATCTTAGGGATAAAGATTCTCAAAACTCTTCAGGGACTAGCATTATCTCAATCTCATTACATTGAAAAAGTATTGGATAAGTTCAAATACTTGAATTTTAATGTTGTCAAAACTCCAATTGATTTAAGCTTTACATTTCAAAAGAATGAAGGTGAAAGTGACTCTCAATTGAAATATGCCTGAGTGTAAGGAAGTTTGATGTACATTATGAATAGTACACGACCAGATATGACATGTGTTATTAGCAAAATGAGTCGGTACACTTGTAATTCGAATCAAACTCACTGGATGACAATGGAACGTGTGTTATAATAAGTATCCTGCTGTAATTGAAGGATATAGTGATTTCATGTTGATGAAGTAAAATCCACAAGTGGTTATGTGTTTACACTTGGTGGAGGAGCAATCTCTTGGAAATCGTCTAAACAGAAATGTATCGCTCGCTCCACAATGGAATCTGAATTTATTGCTTTAGGTAAAGCTGGTGTAGAAGCTGAATGACTCCGAAATTTCCTAGAGGATATTTCTTTTTGGCCCAAACCTGTAGAACCTATTTGCATACATTGCGATAGTCAACAACAATAGGTAAGGTGGGGAGCCTCATGTACAACGGTAAGTCTCGTCATATACGACGGAGACATAACACCGTATGAAAACTGCTCTCTAGTGAAATTATCACAATTGACTATGTGAAGTCAAGCGATAATGTGTCAGATCCACTAACGAAAGGCCTAGTGAGGAAGGCAGTTGAAAGATCATCTAAGGGAATGAATTTACGGCTTAGGACAAGTCAACATGACGATAACTCTATCTAGCAGACTGGAGATCCGAAGAGCTAGGTTCAGGAGAAAATCAAAGTTGTAGCTGACGGTTCGACTTTGTAAATCAACTCAATCCATTCTCATGATGAAGACAATGCTCAGGAATAAGGTTAAGAATTAAGACTTGTTATTGAGTTAATAAAACTTAAGATTTTTAATGATTTACTAAGTTTGACAGATTTGACCAAATAGTGTATATACAAGATGACAAGGATAGAAATCACCTATATGAGTGTAAAGTGTAAGCCGTTGCAAAGAGAATTTTATGTCAAAAGCCTATTCTTTATACACTCATGATATCTGGAGGTGTTCATGACCGAAACGAACACAATCGTAAGAACCATAGATAGTAAAAGGTTAATTGTGTGACATATGGTTGTTTAGGTATATACCAAATCTCGACGTTTCAAAAAATTGCCTCTACTGATTGACCGAGTATATCCGACATATCTTCACTACGGAAAGTCCAAGGGAGAACCTACTTATCCAGATGCAATTAATCCTTGCCTATAAAGTACACATTTGTCCGTGCATTCCTATGTTATAACCATTCCCCATTAATGTGGAGATTGTTGGGTATGTATCAAGAATTAATGGGAAATGGAAGGAAGATGAAAAGAGAGGAACTTGAAAATTGGGAACTTAAATATATAGTTGGGAACTTGAAAAATCCTCTTATGCTTTAGTGAAAAGACATTTTCCCCCCATCGGAGGTGGAAAGAAAAAGAGAAGAGTTTAAATATAGCAACACTCATATTAATTATTGAAAGGGTTGGAAAGAGGGGCCCCCCTCGCGTCGCCATCGTCGTCGCTCGACTCAGCTTCGACTTTGGCTTTTAAAAATGATCGATTGAGAGATTATTTGTTGGACAAATTTATTTTAATTATTTATTTATTTAATAAATTAAATTAAATGACCAAAATGTTTTCAATTAATTAGTTGATAACAGAAACGTTTTCAATAATTTAGTTGAGATTAATAAAAATAATTCAATATTTTAGTTGAATAACCCGGCCCGACTCGGATCCGTGCGACCCATTTTATTTAAATCGTTCACGATTTTATTTGAATTTTCCAACGTTTGGAAAATGTTTGTTCTGAAAGTTTGCAACTTTCAGGAACAACCATGACTGTTTGAAAGGTTGCAAACTTTCATTAATGGTCGTGTGAGTTCTAAAAGGGTTGCAACCTTTCAGAACATGTTTCTCTTGCCTATAAATACCATTTACTCTTCAGAATTTTTTCTTACGAATTTTACTGACTTTCTTCTTCTTCTTCTGCACAAAAGTTTCTTCATGTACTTTACTGCTGTTGAGTGGTTTGCTGACACCAGAATTTTTGGTATCTATAATCTGGTGATTGAGATCATTTTATCCTGGGAGGACATATTTCAAATTCCTCGGATACTAGAAGGAAATAATTTCCTTAAGGAGACACTGTGAATTCAATGGACTTGATCTTTTTCCTGTTCAAACTTTTTTCAGATTCTGATACGTTACAAATTTTAATTTTTTATGAATTAATTGTTGTTCATCTTTCGTACTGATTCAATAAACTTTGGTTACTTCATATTTTTGCAAAGTTTTTTCAGTATCAGTAATTCTGTTTTTTCAAACACAGATTGACAACAATCTTAAAAAAATAAAAATAGTTTGATCTACTCTCTCTATATAAATAAATATGTGTATTTGGTAAGAATCAAGTCTTTTATTTGATTCAGTATTTCAATTAGATCATTATCTTCTACTTGTATTATTTTCCTTAACACATTTAATTCAAAAAACAAATCTAAACCATTAATATCAGAATAAATATTACATTTTAAAGAAAGTTCAAGGTTAAGACAATATCTTTTAAATTCTCATCATCTAGTGATCTCAATATTTTACCACTAAATAAGAAATTAAAAATATTTTCACATGCTTCAATTGGTTCAAAACTATTTTGAAGTGAAAAAATAGTTTGATCTACTCTATATATATAAAGCAATAAACTCCAAAAGATTCTTCGAGGGACTTTGTGATTTCAGTATTCCTATTTTCATCAAATTATGTCTTCCGAAGTTCAGATTTATTTTCATCTCATATGGACTTTCCTTACTAAAAATTATAACCTGATCATATAATTTTTTTAAAAAAATAAAATATATGAGTAATTATTTTTTAAAAATTGTCCTCCCCCCCCCTCAAATATATGGAGCCCTACGCGATGACTTTAGTAGTTTAGGGGTTAAGACGACCTGACGATACAATAGAATTTAAGAAACCATCAAAATAAGCATTACATTTAAACTAACAATAAAATACAATACAACAAATAACAATAGTCCAAACAAACATTTTTTTTCATTTATCATATCATATATTATTATAAGTGGGAAGCTCCCAACTTAAAAGTTGAATTACTATTTTGCCCTTATTTTATCTCTAAACTAAATAAATATTAGTATATAATGAATTTAATATTAGATAATATTTTTTTATTTAAATTCATGCCTCTAGACACAATGGTTCAAATTCTTTTGGGAAATAGTTACAATGAAGAGGAAAGACCAAAAGTTGTATTTTCCTTAATAAATGTGTATATGAATTCTTCTTTATCAAAATCAATTTAATTTTGGCTTGGGACTGTGTCAGTGATTTTCTTTATCACCTTTTATTGTTAATAGAGAAAAGATATACAAGAAGTAGTATAGACACTAAAGGTAATTTCATTCTTATTGAATCTTTATGTTTTTTCTTTTTTATTATTTTATTTATTTAATCTTGATTTTGTTTATTGTATTTTAATATATTTTCTTTAAGTTTTTGATCTTGTTTTCATCAAATTGTGCTAAGAATGTGTAATACAATTTGTTAATTTTGTGTGATCTTTTTAGTGTTATTTGCTTTTGATTCTTCTTTCTTAATATTAGATTTTGATGTATTCTTTGAATATCAATTTTTTTATTGGTTTTATGGTATTTGATATGCTTAGCCTCATTATGGTTTCAATCTAGATTAGAAGAGGTTTACACAATTATTATTTTATTTTTGTGTGGTCTTGTTAATATGTTGTATCATTGAATGTTTCTTTATATTTATTTTTTGACTATTTTTAGTAATTTTGAAATGTATTCTCGAGGTATTGCTCAATTTTATACGTTATGTGATAGTTTTCTATTTTTTATCTTGGGATTCAATTTTTGTTGGTTCTTTGACGAACTTTTTCATCCTTTAAGAAATGTAGTTATTACTGTCAACACATAGTATAGGATCATAGAGACATTAACTTTCAGAAAGTCATCGTAGTAATGCCACTTTTATAGTAACAATTAAAATAATATGGTTGAACCTCACTTTTATGGTACCAATTATTTTGAAAAGTCATGGATATATATAATACACGTGTATATAATACAAATGACCAGTGAATAAATATATGGTTTCCATATCTATATTTGATAATAGGGTAATATTACTTGACGTTTCAATTAATTCACAAAATTTGGAGTATACATGTCACCCTTCATTGTTTCAAGTTTATGATTATTTTTCTAAAAAATCTACTTTACGCCTCATTTATATATTTTATACTTGTGTCATTTAAAAAAAAAAGAAATATTAATTAATAGGGTACACATGCGTTGCACGTGAGCAAAGACTAGTATTGTTATAAGTGGGAAACTCTAAATTGAAAAATTGAATTATCATTTTACCCTACACTAAATAAAATTATTATAAAAATATTATTAATTAGATATTCTATCATTAATGAAAAAAATCATTGTATTCAACACTACTCCATAATGTACACATACACTTGCATACTTAAAGTTTTATAACAATCAATTAAGTATTTGGGTATACAAATTGATTAATTTACTTGCAATTGTCATTTATTTCAACATTTCAATACTTTAGAATACTTTTCATCTTACTAAACTAATTCAATGTTTGGTAGGTCTTTTTAACTTCCAACTATAGTTATAGAGTTTTATAAATAGTCACTTCAGTTAATCATGTTAAATTCATTGAGATTCTCTTCTGGAGTTTCAATACCACATGCCCTCTTCTTCTTTTTCATTATTTATCTTTAATGTGTTAGTTAAGGAGTTCCATACAAGGGCTGATAGATGCAGTTAAAAATGTTATTAGCATGAATAAATGAAAAGTGTGAATAAATGAAAAATGTTATTGCAATTTTTTCTATTGTTTTTATTTAGTTTGTTACGTTTGAGTACTACTCTATTAATATATTTGATGTTTATGATTTGAAGAAGAAGTGAAGTTGTGTTAATTGCAAGAATGTTATGACTTGCTAATTTCTTTGATTTTATCTAATAATAATATTTCATTACTTGCGTGAAGTAGGAATATATATGTTGATTTCAGTTCATTTGTGAAATTATTTTTTAAATAACCCTCATGAGTTATATTTATTATATCACACTATCTAATTAGTTCGAGAGGAGAGTATTCTAAAGGATCTAATTTCATGTAGCAGTGGTAGTTTCATCCATATTTGATCTTTAAATTGTTGAGTCTAAGTCTTTATCTTAATCTTGTCTATGCCAAAAAAGAACATTGTGAAACTTGAATTTTAATTATCAAAAAGTAGAAAAATGAAGAGTACGAGATTAGGAATTGAATAAATTGCAATATTTTAATCTTTCAACAATTTCAATATTACCAAATAATACCAACTTCTTATGAACCATTGACATACAAAAGAAAAAGAAAGTGTAATTAACAATCAATTAAGTAAGCTAAGATGATAATATTATTTCATCGTGTGTATATATGTTAGGAAAAGTTAGATTACAATTCTATTTCTACATTAAACTTAAATGTTATAAATTATATGATAAACTAAATATTGAATAGTAAATCATCATATTAGTACATGAATCAACCATTTATGCACTTTTGGTCAATTTTATAATTAAGGATTTGTGTTCTTTTTATTAGGAAGATGTATGAACTTTCAATTGTAAAAACAATGATTTTTTAGTATACCAATAAATTTGAAGTGGAGAAAATATGTCATTTATAATACAAAATTTATATTAAATATTTTTGGATAAACGTGCCACGCACGTTTCCGGAACTAGTCACATTACATAGGTAATAAAAGCAATTGACCGCAATGAATCGAAGTTTGGGACTTGTCCAACCTCAATACGAAAAAATCAATTCTGAAATTGCTCCTTCCGTTATTTAATACTCTCCCGTCCCTTTTTACTTGTTTACTTTTTCTTTATAGTTGTCCTTAATTATTTATCAATTTTGGTAAATCAAGAAAGGATAATTTTTTTTATCTATTATATTCTCAATTAAATGATTAATTACTTTGAAAAATGTAGAACTTTTCATTCACTTCATAATTAATAGGAGTAAAATAGTAAACTCATTACGTCATTAATTAGTTTTTTCTAATAGGTGTGTCAATTCAAAAGTGGACAAGTAAAAAGGGACGGAGGGTTTACTTGTTATTGAATGAAATTTATGCATAAATTATCATATTTTGCCTATTATACCCTTGATAGAGTAGTTAATTAATCCTTCAAAATGTATTCATCATTTATTATAAAGTTGACTTAAGAAGATATTAAATAAGGGTAGAAGGGTAATTTTTTTTAATGAAGTCCAAAGTAAAAATGTGATATATAAAATGGGACGAAAGGAGTATTAACTTGACACGAGAATTAAAAAGTAATAAATGACGAGAATAATTTTACCAAATCACCTCTACAAAATATAAATCATCTAAACATTAAACAAATAATTATTAATAATAAGAATAAAATAGATAAAAAATAATAAATTACTTATTGACTTTATAAATAAAAAGATATTATCAATATTTCAAAGTAGTATATAATGAACTAATAAAGATGGACGGACTACTAGTTTATGAATGGCCGGTCCGAAGATGACATAAAACTAAAAGTGAACAAAAAACTGGGCCTTCACGACATACTCTAAATCACAAAGTGGCAACTGCCGTCCATTATTGTCCCACTAAATCAATAGTTAATAATGTTTGTTTGAGGTGACCTCCAACAAATTAGTCAAATAATAAACTTTGCTTTTTCTGTAGCATTCAACATACAGAGAGTAATGTATGTTACACGTTTATAATATGTACATTTATGCTGTGTGTTAACCAAACTACTTATTAGAGGTTCCACCACTTGCGTTTCTCCATGGCTTTGACAAGCTCACCTGCAAGATCCGCAAAGTTCTCCGCACCATTTTGTAATTCTTCAGTGTTTCTACTAAGCCTCTGGTAAGCACAGTTACAACAAAGTATCAGAATTGTTATTAGGCATATTTTACTAGAAAAAGACCATAGAAAGATAAAAGCAACGTTCAACGTTCAGTTATTAGGCAATTTTTACAAGAAAAAGACGATAGAAAGTTAAAGCCGCCTATGTAAAAGAAACGCGTGTTTATCATGGAAATAAATGTCCTAATTTGTAGTGGAAATGGTAGTAGAACATATGACGGATGTTGAAATAGTGTTCTAACAATAATTTTGAATGAAGTTGATAACAATGTCTAAGTGAATTGATTGAAGCAACTGATACAAAAAAGGAGTTGGAGATGCTTTTCAGGGGAAAGACGAAGGAAATCATTTTCCTTGGAGAAACATTTTCAAAAATTCAAGCTAGCCCTATGGTATAAAATATGATTTCATCAAGAGAAGTACACCGGAACAGTTGTTATGTGACAAAACATTGAACCCATACCGAGACAATGAAGCACTGGTGCCCATTGCTTTCTAGTACAGCCGTAAAGTTTAATAACACTACATGATCCAAAAAAACCATATGGTCTTTCTTAGAGCTAAAGAATAAAAGAAATTAAGGAGGAGATAAATGGTGTTTACTAATTTCTACTGACACATCACTAATTAAATTTATTTCACTTCCATCAAATAATAACAGTCTTACGATATATGGGGAGGGAGGACTTTATTCATGATGTTCAGTCAACCCCCTGAAGTTTCTGGCCTAAACACCATGCGCTCAAGAAGTCAGTCCATCGTCCAATTTAAATTAAGAAAAAGATTGGTGTGATCTAAAACAATATCACAAACTACGCCTCATCAAGGTCTTCTAAATTAGAGCCAAGTATCTTAAGTACAAAAATATCTAAAGAGATGATACTAGACTTTAGGAGGCGAGAATTCAGCTCATTGTAACCAACTACAGGTGTCTAGATTCATGGTTTTGACATGTGACAAATTAGCATCATGACTTCTTTCAATGTCATTTCGTGGAAGTAACTACCACTTTAAATTCGAAATAGAAAATTAAACAAAAAAAATTGTAAAAGAAATTATTGCCATAAATCGTGCAATATACTAGAAGAACAAAAAAATGCATATGCATATTGCAGGAGGTAGTAAACATAAACTTGCATTAAATAGACATACATCAAGTTTCTCCTGACGCTCGAGAAGCTTATCTTTTGCCTGTAATGCAGCAGAGGCCGCATCCTACAAAGTTATAAGCAAGTCAGTAAATAAAAATGCCCAAATGCAGTTATTCAACTAGAGATTTATTTGTAGGATAATATTACCCCCTTGTTTCTATATTTAGCAATGATTTCTTCACGAGTTCTAGCTGTTGGCTTGGCATCACTAGAACCACCTTCCAACAACCTGTTTCTATCGGTTTCCTTTTCTGGATGAGTGGAATAAAACGACAAATTCATCAAGGATAGAAGAAGGAAATAAGATTCTATTTACTGTATAGAATGAAAGAATACCTATTTTGACATCATCACTGCTGAGAGATGATGAAGCAACATGAACAGGTTCATCAATTTCAATATCATCTGCAATGGAAGAACTCAGGCAGTTGAGGGAAAATCTGTACTAGTGGACCATAATCATTTTTCAAGAATGGGATAGTAGGGCCAGGGGAAAATACCTAACTTCAGTTCCAGGCTTCCAAGGTCATCTGTTACATCTGTAGGGTCTGAGAAAGGAAATCTCGAGAATATGTTTTCCAGATGAGAAACAAGAGCATCTCGAGCATTCACAGAATCAGCAGCCTGCTCTCCTTTAAGCCCTTTCAACCCTTTCACGATGCCACCAAAAATACTGGTGGTAACATTCTAGAAAAAGCAGAAAATGACCTTGCATAAGATGTCTATCAAAAGACAGAGAATGGGAACCTGGGAGCACATTGTACGAACCTGTTTCTTCTTTTGATGTTGGGATGCACTGGCATCATCTACAGCAGTTGCGAGAGATTTTTTATAAAGTAAAGGTAAGGCATCCGGAACCCTGTAAAAGGTCATTGTCATCCTTTGTGTCATGAACAGCAAGCTCATGAATGTGTGGGGAAAACTTTTCTGATCTTACCCTGGGCTTCAGAGTTCAGCCCGAGTATTTTAGGAATGGGGATTGCATGCAAGACAGAATATAATGAGGGTGACAGACCTGAAGTCATTTCCAAAGGCCAACAGTGAAATGACAGCAAATTCAGACCCATTCACCTACAAATCGTAAGAACACTTTGCAAAAATATTAGCACAAATAAAGAAAACACAATCAAGAGTGAAGTCAATACTGAGGCCTTAGCAGCCTATCATAACCCCTTAATTGTACCAAGTTATCCTGCATTGTTCTTCCAAGATTGTTTCTAATTGCTTGACACATTTAAACATTGTCATAGACTGTTAACTAGTAGTAATTGTCGGGAAAATATTTACAACCACCATAAACTGAGTAGAAGCTTATGGTGAGAATCAGATGTTAATGATAATCTAGAACGTGGGAAGGGAAAGCAGCTGTTATCAGTTCTATTTGTTTCAACATAACATAGAGGTCCACTATACTAATGAAATGTTATGGACAACAGCACAGTTCCTAATGTAAATGGCAAGCAGTATCAAGAGTAAAACAAGTAGTCTATATTTTAAGCAGAACGGAGAAATAGAGTTGAAAAATACCAACCAGTGAAATCATCGATTTACCAGGAGAACTTATGATCTTATCCACGTTTATCTTGGAATTCCATCGAAGAATAGATATTAATGAGGATTCTCCCAAGACAGCAAGATCCACCAAGGACCTGGCAAGAGATTGGATAGATTAACCATACATTCTTGATTTTATTTTTTTTTGAGAAAGAATTAAGCATACAGTTTCCACAAACATACATCAAATACTCGAAAATAAAATGAACCTCAAAATAATTGGTAATCTGATGGAAAAATAAAATCCATCACCAGAAGAGTACAATTGGAACATGTCTGTAATACAGTAATGTTCATCTCACTGCTAAAGGTATGCATGAGAAGAGTACGACAGTAACAAAAGATGCAAATAAAAAAATGTTACCTTACTTCAACTGCTCCATTCTGATACACTAAAACCAGTCCAAAATCTTCAATGTCATTCTTAAGAATGGAAGTCCAAGAACATGGTTTAGCAAGTTTCACTTCACGTATAGGTTTGATATCGCCCTATAATTACATAATCTGTTACAAACTGGTGATTTTAGGAGAAAAAGAGGAATGCTGCAGTAGTGAATGGTAAAAGAAAGGCACCTGAATTATAGAACTTAAGGAGAATAAATGCAAGCCCTCCTGACAACAAAGTAAAATTTGTGAATCAATACACTTCTGCATCAAATCTTCAGGCTGCACGGCGCTGTCATGCGTTGAAGAATGCTTTTGCGATTCTTCAGAGACAGATGTAATGCCATCTACAGACAACAAAAAAGTTCCGTAAAAAGCTAATAACTTTTTCGTTATTGATAATAGAAAATTACATTAACATAGTGACATTTTTCCTTTTCATAATTGTTTTCATTCAGAGCTAACATAAATTGATTAAAAATGAAAAAGTCATGCTTGCCTAAAACATGTAGAGATATAGCAGTTGACATCTCCTTTTGGTGTTTTGCCTGGGAGCCAATTTTTTTGCCAGTGGAGCCATCAAGCAATACTACTTCTGCATCTCTGTTTAATACTGAAATAACCTCCTTCACACATGCATTTCTTGTTCCCTCTTCACTTTGTTCCGCAGTGTCTTCAAGAGCATTACCCAATGATGTCACAGCCACAGAAGTGATTCTGGAACTTGAGTTGGATGAACAATCCGTAATGAACAAAACTGATGATGAACTAACATCAAGCATGGTAACCTGATAGGGCAACAGAAACATAAACATCTGATAGATTTCCAAAAGTATCTGCCACAACAATTAGTAATGATCACGTCTGGATTGATCTTACCTGGCCACTTTCAAAACCAGCAACAAGTCTGGCACCCACAGCTACAAATTTTAGGATGCATACTGGAGATTTTATGAGGGAAAACTGAAATCCAGTATCACCTGGACAGAACTGAGCTGAAAACAGACTACATAGGGATCACCATAATGATGCACAAGATGGTATGTGTGTAAGAGTTAAATTGTAATGGCAAGGAACTTGATGGAAGACATAAAACCTATTTCTTCTTCCTTAGGTTAGCTATCAGTACAGAATTAATAATGACATGAAATATGTAATCCAATTGCCAAGGTTTATTGTCCGTTCTGGCCCAACCTTTTGGGCTTCAAAGTTTTGTTCCTCGGGCTTTAACCTAAAAGGCGCCTCACCAATTGAATTCCTGAACACACCTTATATGGCCCCTAACTTTTCCCTCCTGTTCTGATGTGGGATTTTCCCAAGGCATGTTTCACAGAGAACCCTCTCAAGTTCGACCGCCCAGAGCCTGTGGGCTGTTACAATTCAGATTCATCATCACGAAAAAACAAATTTACTCCTCTTGCTACTCCTCTCTGATCACTTTTCAATACCACACTTGCGTCTAAATACTCCTATACAAGAGATCTTTTATGCTGAGTTTAATAATTAAGGAAACCAGTTTTTCTCCCGTCATGCCTCTCCTTCCAATCAATTGTCAACACCACCTAGTGCAATCACAACTTAATGTAAACAGATTGGTGATGATTATTGTCATGAAGGCTCCTAAGTCCTATTAACTGATGAACTATTTTCAGACTTCCTGTCATGTCAAGCCAGTATCCATCTATCATTTGAAAAAATATTTCAAAATAACATAAGTTACTGACAAGGTTAAGAACATAAAGGCATACCGTCCTGTTCAGCATCTGTAGCCAAGTTGGAAATAGTTGTCTTAGACTGCCCCTTGATGCTATACATATGCACCTACACAAACCAAAAGTATTAGTAAGTTATGCACGACTGGTGTTACCGGATTCTCAAAGATGTAGCCATTGGAAACATGATGGGTCTTACCTGGCCACATTGGTGGCCGATGGCAAGAGTTAAAGCAGTAGAGGAGAAGTCCAAAGCGGATATTGCTGTTCTAGGACCAGTGGCTTGAATTCCCTTCACCCCAACATCATACTTTGACATGTAAGTTCATGGCAATGAAACTAGAGATTATTTTTATTACTAAATAGGTGAATATGAGAACACATCAAGGCTACTATCTTATTAGTTAAGAGTCAAATAAATGCAAAATGCAAAGACCTGAGATTCCAGAACAGCTAAAAGTGTAAAGACTGGAAATGTTGCATTCCACAGACGGACAGATCCATCTAGATAGCCAGCAACAAGTATTCTCTCTATTCCATCATCCTTAGTAGGTTGTCTGGGAATACTACTACTTAGAGGCATTTTGATTTCCAATTCAGTCACACCATGAGCTGGACGGACTTGTGTAACCACAGCTTCCTAAGGAAACAACTAATACTAGTTGAAAAAGATAACTAAAACGCACGATGATGGATTTGTATTCAATGATTTAAATTACAAAACATCTAATACCTCTGAAGGAGTCCTTGAGGAATTCCATTTCCTATCCACTGGATATAGGTATGCCACAGTTATACGTGGTTCAAGGGTAGGTACAAGTGTAGGATACTTAACAGCAAAATCTGCATGCTTCTTCTCTGGGTTAGATTTTAAAGCAGACAAGCTGGCCTTGTCATAAAAGTGCAGTTTCCCTGGATTTGACAACACAAACAAGGAAGAAGCATCACCAATTCCCGTTTCATTAGCATTTGAAACAACAATGGCATCTGCAAAAGATCCATCAACTCCAAGGTCTACTCGACCAATACATTTCAGTGCTTTTATCCCGGAGGACCAATCAAGATTCAGAACCTGCCTAACACAAGCAGAAGAAAATGAAAAAAATTGGCATAAGTGTAGGCACACATCAAACTAGATACCACAAAAAACCACATATTTCTTCATTTTTGTTTGAGAAGGTAAACAATGTTATTAATATTGGGGAAATCCCTGTACACAAGCAGTAAACCAAAAAGTAGAAAACCTAGGCTGAAATATGGTTCTACAAGAATGCGGGAAAGCTTAAAAATTCCATATGATTCATTTATTGGTTATGGTGTGGAAACTATTGGATTTTAAATGATTTTCACATTCTTGTATAGTTGTTCTTCTTATTTAACCAAGTCACATGCTAATTATCCAAAATTAACAATTAACTAAGATAACCACGCAAGTTTGTTGATTGTAAATTTAAACCATGCGATGAAATTAACAAGTTGGGTCATAGCCTAATACCCCACCACAATGGTGTCCTTTTGAATTGAAAAATAACAATAAGATGATGTTCTCTCTTTGCTGATAAAAAAAAAAGGTACATGCCGTGATATTCCCTTTAGCTAACAAACTTAGAGGGTGTTTAGGTTGACTTAAAAGTTGGTCAAACCTACTTTTAAGTCAGTTTTTCACTTCTGAAAGTGTTTGGCAAATATAAAAAATAACTTAAAATAAGTCAAAAATGGCTTCAAATAAGTTGAGAAGTGTTTGGTAAGGTCAAAAGAGACTTAAAATAAGCAAAACCCAAAAGTAGGTCTCTCCCTACTTTATTTTGACTTAAAAGTCATTTTAGTTTGACACAAACTTTGCATTTATGACTTAAAAGCTACTTTTTTAAGCTAATCCAAATGGACTCTTAGAGCATGTTTGGATTGACTTTACAAAAATAACTTTTAAGTCAAAATAGAAAGTCAAACTGAAATGACTTTTCAAGTCAAAAAAATAAAAAGTAGGGGGAAACCTACTTTTGGTTTTTGACTTATTTTAAGTCATTTTAAACTTATTTTAAGTAATTTTTACCTTGCCAAACACTTCCCAACTTATTTTAAGTCATTTTTGACTTATATTAAATTATTTTTTGTATTTGGCAAATACTTCCATAAGTCAAAAAACTGAGTTAAGAATAGATTTCACCAACTTTTAAGTCAATTCAAACACCCTCTTAGTGTCAAGTGTGTGACACCTCATCTAAAAGCTTAAGTTTTTAAGTGAGCACATGAGTTGTACGAAAATCAAATTTACAATTGTACCCCAGAAGCTAAACTGATCTATCTCTATATTGACTCTAGAACATCAACAATAGAATCAGTACCATCTAAGTATATCTGTTTACTCCAAAAACATAATAGCAAAAGACAATTCAATTTGTTCTTCTGCATACTTTTCTCTGTATTTTGAAAACATCTTGAATTCCTCTCCTTCTAGGTTGTCCACCAGATGCAAGTATGGACAATTCTCCATCTACTTTTGTTCTTTGCCATGGATCCTGTTTCCTCCCAAATCTGTAAAGCTTCCATAATCTTCGAGGCGTGATCCAGGATATGCCTTTAAAGTTAAAGAAAATTCTCCGCAGCTGTTCTGTCACTTTTGCAATAAAGGAACAGAGGGCTAACACTCTCTGCTTTAACTCCATACAGGAAGCATCTGGAACACATCGTGATCTTTCTTTTCATTAGATTGTCCTGGGTGAGGACAGCTTCATTAGCCAAGAGCCACACAAAGCAAGCTACTTTGTGTGGGATATTAGTTCTCCAAACATGTTTCCAAGTCAATTATCAACCTTCTGATTAGACTGATTAATCATCCTATACGCTACATTCACCTTGAAGTCATCACTACGTTAATTGTCTCAATGGTGGTAAACTCTTAGGTTCCTGGAACAGATCATCGAACTCGGTCAAAAGGTATTCCAGTTGCTGCTCATCAGTAATTGCCTTTCCTAGCAGATGCAAAGCCTTTCCACAATACCCTTGTTGTTTCTGAAACAAAATTAATTTCCCTTTCCACCGAAAAACTCATAGTAAGTGCCGCAAAATCCTGAAGTATAGGACCCAAAGACTGCAACCACTTCACTCCCAAAACAATATAAAATCCACCCAAGAGAATAACATAAAGGTCTACAATAAAGCTATGTTCATCAATAGAGATTGTTACCCTGTGCAGATCCCCAAGCATTGAACTTTCTCTCCATTAGCAATGGAGATTCTGATGTTGTGCAGGGAAAAAACATCAAGGAGTAATCAACTAGCAGCTGTAGAACTTATAAAATTGTGGGTACTTCCAGAATCAATAAGACTAAGCATGTGATGTCTGTTAATGAGTGCAGGCAATTGCATAGTTTGTCCATGCCTTTGACCTGTAATTGCATTTAAAGAAATTTCCGGGCAGTCATCCAGCACTACAGGAATTGCTTCATCAACTGAATCATCCATTCCAACCAGAAAAGCTGTTTACACTTGTGAGTGGCTGATATTGTTCGTCACAAATATAGCATAACCCCTTAGCTCTTCTCTCCGCCATTTTTACACGGGTTAATCACTTGAAAAAAGGGGTTTGGTTGCTAGTCTGGATATGTGTCGAGGTAGATGAGCCAACTAGACCAGTATCAAACTTAGCTGAGTTCACTGTGCTGCCATGACTCGTCCGGGACTGCTGCCATGCAGCTTTACGAGTGTTACTGACTCTTTGCAGTTGCTGTTTATGCTCTAAAACCCTGTCTATACTCATGGCCGTCGATAAGTCGGGTGGTTTGAGCAATTGTACGTCCAATTTGATTGAATCATCCAACCATGCCATAAATGTTCCCATGTGCAAGTGTTCTGGAATAAGCTCATCAGCCCTAGCCAACTTTTCTTGAAATTGACGTTGAAAAATTTCAACTGTACCAGTTTGTCGAAGCGTGACTAGTTCACCCACCAGGTTGCTGCTTTCAGGAGGTCTCGCTCTTTTAAGCTGATAATAACATAATTGTGCTTATCCTAACAAGTGAAACCCAATGACTCCAACCTTTTCTGCGTCTTCTATATGTTGATCTTCAAAAAATTGTTCACAATGATGTGCCCAAATTAATGGGTCGTTCAAGCCATCATAAGTAGGAAAATCCGTCCTGCTTACCTTGGTATTGTCGAATTGGAATTTCCACTAGTTTGATGATTCTGATCAGCCGGTTGAATATGCAGCGTATTACCTCTATGAGCCGGATTTGTTGATCTGCCTGTTATCGGAGCACTACTCGACTCTGCCCCATGACCTGTTAGTTTTGTAGAGCCAATTCCCAAGGTAGAAAACTGTTCTTGAATAGCTTGGACAATTCAGACACCGAAACGTTGTTCCATCGCTGTTTCTGTTGTCACACTTTCTTCCTGAAACCTGGAAATCTCATCGTCCATTGTCTTAGGCTCTAATACCAAATTGATAGGATTCTTAGAGAAGGATCTAGTCACACGGAAACCAAATTCAACTGCCTTTGATTTTCTCTTGCTTTTGTTCGAATTCCTAGATCGATCTATTTTTGTATATGAATTCAGCTCATCAAAGGGAAGCTGAAACCTTAGAGTTCAATGGAAGAGAAAACTCCTACCCTTGTTTCTGATTAATATCTGCATACTTCTTATTCCTCAAATCCTCCTTTAAATAGGAGTCTTCTTAGAGTAATAGGAAGCCTTATGAAACTAGGAAACATAAATCCTATTCTAAACTAATAAGAACACTACTAACAATATAATTAAATTCTTCCTATTCTAGAATAATAAGAAAACTACTAGTGTTATAATTAAATCAACTTATTTGGCTCTCTGGCGCACATATATCTTGCCCACAACACTGATACCCAAGAATTTTCTTGCCAACTCAAATCTCTCGCCACCAATTTCCACTCCTATCGTTAACCAAAACTATATCCCCAAAGGTATGAAGCAACAAAAGCAGAATATGATGCTCTAGTCAGAAACCAGACACGGGATTTGGTCCCTAGTGACACCCCTCACAAAATGTTGTGGACTATAAGTGGTTGTTTGGAATCAAACATAAACCTGATGGAAGCATTGACAGATATATGACTCGCCTAATAACAAAAGGCTTCACTCAAAGACCAGGTTTATACTATCATTCCACACTCAGCCCCATTGGAAAGCCTGCAACAGTCGGCTTAGTTCTTGGCAATTGTTGCCCAATGCTACTGGCCTATTCATCAGTTAGACATCAACACCGCCTTCTTGCAAGGTGGTCTTGAAGAAGAAGTGCACATGTGACAACCTCCTGGTTTTGAGTCCTCTCAAACTTCCACATACATTTGCAAGCTCATAAAGGTCATATGCGGACTTAATCGGGCTCTTAGGGCATGGTACCGAGCTCACCAACTACTTGACAAGTATTGGATTTGTTTAATCAAAATCCGACTCATCTTTGTAAATCCTTCATAATTATGATGTCATTGTATTCATTCTGATATATGTTGATGACATGGTTATTACCGGAAGCATTCGGACAAGTATCAGGTCCATAGTTACATCACTTCCCAAGATTGTCTAAAAGATCTTTGGGCTCCTGCATTATTTTTTGGCTGCTGAGCTGATATCCATGCCAACTGCCATATATTTGTCTCATCATAAATATGTCATGGTCACCAACTACTTTATGCTGATCTTTGCTCTTTGAAGGCCTCTCTAAGCACAAAACAAATCAATTCCATGATCTTCTAATCATATTATGACTTCTTTCCACATTCATACCAGATGGCACTATCAGATGTCCACTAGTGATGCCAAACAACTAAAAACCAGCATTGAAGTAAATCCTATTCTCCCCCATCTTTGTGCAAAACTCTGTCATTAATTCTGAAAGGAAGAAGGGGTGATGCCAACCAAAGAGAGAGCACTTTTATTTACTTAACTATATTCTCAACATGACCCCTTAAGTGCAGGCTTGATTCATTTTTACAGGGACAAGCATGTGGAAATTCTTTTTGATAATGGGTGGCATCGAGACTCAACCCAGGACATTTGTCTGCCCTAGTACCATTTGAATATGTGATCATCTCATCTTAACGCTTAAGTTGTTGCGGAGAGCACACTTTAATTTATTTAATTATATTCCCAACACTTTAAAAATCAAAATTTTGAAAATCAGTTTTGTTACCTTTTCTGGATGTGTATGTCAAGTAACTCCTTAGACTTTTACCAATTAAAATAATAACAACTAGACCTCAATTTCAAGCCATTTAGGATACTGCATGTCTCAGTCTTTTTTAAACGCCATATTTGCTGAATGTTAACAAAATTATGAAAATTATGACGGGGATAAAAAAAAGATTAAAGATGGGAAATTAAATTAGGATTAGGATTAGAGCTTACCGTCAAGGCTTCTTCTGATCCAATTGAATCACCACCGTAGACAAATAGTAGCCCCCCACAAGCATTCTGTGTATTTTCGGCGGACCAACGCAGTATAGTAACAGGGAGTCTTTTGTCTCCTGCTGAGAGCTGCAGCTTAACATAATTAGACGAAGCTTCAGCCTCTGGACTTTTCTTGCCAGGAACTGATATATTCCACAGCAAGATATCTCCATCAATATAACCAACAGCCAAAATTGACCCATCAGATGACAACCAACAGAGTGAGCTTATTTCTTTTTCGCCTTCTTGATTGTCTGATGAAGCACGAAACTTCTCTTCCTTAGCATTTTTTAAAGCACAAACAACAATTTCATCCTTTGATTGATGTTGTTTATACTCTCTAACAAGAGCAGCTCGATCTTCTGTAATGTCCCAGAGAACAATTAATCCATTCTCATAAGCAATCAGGACCCTGAGGAAACAAAAAGAAAAGACCCCAAAAAGTACTTGAGTGCAGCAAGAGACCAGGGGTAGATGTGTGATAAGAAACAGAAGAATGTAGATGCTGAAACAACTCTAAAAATGAAAAACCAAAGACGAGAATAAGGGAGAAATTTCGATCATCTCTTACCTATTTCCATGTGAATTAGGTTGGGGAAGTAACCCAACAATGGAGAGTTGGTCGGGCATTGAAATATTAGCAGCTTCTGCAACAGATGATCACGGGTATATGAGAAGATGTTCACATAAGTTAGTCTACAGAAATTGTATTCATCTGTACACCTGCTTTTAGAGGATGAAAACCACACTGCAATTTGCAAGACGTGGAAGATCCAAAAGAGCAGGATACTGACTTACTCCGACAAGTCAGCACCTACCAAGAAAAGGGGAAGACTTTCACGAAAATACATTTCTTACTCTTATTGACCTTAAGAGTTTCTAATTATCAGTTGTCATCCTACTATGTACCTCCTAATTAAAAAGATTTGTGTATCTCATGGTAAAATCATAAGCTTATTGATGCTGCACTCTTCTGGGAAATCCTAAATATGAACCATCGCTGAAAAATCAATGGAGTTATTAGGAGCACATCAAAATTTGAAGAAATTTCCAAAAAACTGGCTGGTATAACGTTGGCATACATCACCCTGAGTTAATATCAATGTTCTTATACGGACCATCAACCTATGTGCTAATTTTAAGGCTTACTTACAGAGTAGATATTCTTAGTGCATGTCAAACTTCACTACTTGGACTTAGTTCAAGTTAGTTTGCCCGTAGTGTTGTGGCTACAAATGCAATTGAGCTAAGATAAAATTGTCAACTAGTTTATATAGTCACTTACTTGCCAAATCTCTCGACTGCAAATTGATCAACCATAAGTTTTCATAAAAAACTTGCATATATCAAGAGAAATAAGTCAAATAAACAGGGTCTCACTAATGCAAATCTGAGATACTGTGTGTTAAATATGGTATAATTTTTTTTGAAATTGTTAAATATGGTATTAAATAGATAGTATAGATATGGGAATATCCACAAATCTTTGTAATTAGGCAATTAGGAAATCAGGAGGTTGTGTTATATTCATATTAGTTTCCTTTCTTATTTACGTTCGTTGTAACAATTAATTAATCCTATTAGATAGAGGGAATAATTACGACAGTAGTTCCCAAATTCTCTTCTCCTTCTAACTTCTCACTGTGCGTATTAAAGCTAGAGAGAAATCCAAGAGATAAAATGACAGTGAAATCGCATCAAGAAAAGAAGAAAGATTCAGCAATAGGTCATTCCCTCGGTCAAAATTAGCTGAAAGTTCCCACAACCGAACTTGGAATGGAAGGCTAAAAAGAAATGAAACAAGAAAGAAACACAATGGTTTCAAATCATTTTAAGTTTCTCCGGAGAAAGATGCAACTAAAAGAACATTTAGTTAGTAATTTCCAGCAAAGCCATGATCCTTTTACTATATGAACCTACTCTATACCAGAAATCTGAAAGCAATCCCATTACCAGCTATAAGATTCGGAGGCATGTGATAAGGCAACAGTTCCATGATTCCTTCCTCATACTTCAGAACAGAGAGATAACCATATTCATCTCCCACGAACCTGTGTACAGTCATATCGCATGTATCAAATAAAAAACTAACTGTACAGCGAACAAAAATCTTTTGAAGCAACAATATCTACCCATTTACATGTAATGAGTGTCATAGATAACAGAGAATGCAGTAATATTGGACTCCCACTGTAAACTAGAAGATATTCTCCTGTTCTCTAGATCCCAAACCTGTCAATAATTAAAGTAAATTAACTGTTAAAGAGATACAAATGCAGCATATGGAAAACCGGGGAAGATATAAGCACTGATAGAGGAGGACCAGAGTGGTGCAGTTTCATGGCTGATTAACAGTAATGCCATCTCCCCCAAAGACACATGAATGCGAGAGAAGAGTTTCCTGGGTACCTGTGTCTGAGAACTAACTTGCCTATACTCTCCTATCAAAAGGTTCCCTCAAAGTAAAAGCATGTTGCTATACATCTCCACCAGTGAGCTAAAAGATTCACGTGATGCCCAGCTCGGAAATTAGTCGTTAACTTGTCAAATTGCATAGCAGAAAGATCACAAATTACCTGAATTTCATTTCCATTTGAGACGCCCACTAAAAATCCTTGGTTTTGCAGGAACTGGAAAGAGGTAAGAGAAAAATATATTTATATCAAAAGACCCCAACACATATGCACTATGAAAGTATAAGGGTTGAAACTACAAATTCCACATGGGCACAGCACACTTGTCCTATTTCATTTTACCAATATCACAGCCATTTCTAAAGCTCATAATCATACACATTTGAAGTGCATGCTAACCATCACACGAGTAGTAAATTATACAGCATCAAATATTGGAAGCGAGAGTCAAGAATCAGATTGTCAAAATTATCATGAAACCAGATATGAAATTCATCAGATGATAATGCCAAACTCCAAAACAAAATCTACAAGCAATAAATGAAGCTCTCTGGAGAAACAGAGCTTTGAAATCCCACATGCTCGCGGTCTTAATTTAGAGAAGTGTATATGTGCAGATACACAGAAAGACCTCAGGCAGCTCAGATTACAAACCTCCAAATTCTTGAACGCCAATGGTTTAGGAGAAAAAAGAAGGCCCTCGACCTTAGATCCACTAATCACTTTAATCCTTCCATCCCTGTAATTATAATGATTATTAGTTGTATGAAAGAACTAGGACAGAGACACGAGGATGGAACATTTCTAGTTGATGGCAGTTCCTTCAAGCTATGCCTTCCTGCTTGTTGCATATGAACACAGAAGCCGAAATCGCATGTTTTTTGAACTATGTTTGAGGTCGAAGAAGTTTCATGTATTTATACAATGGATTATAAATTTAGCTTACAATGGAAGAATGTTATGTCCATGTGACCTGAAAATTATGGCAATTGGTCCTAATATGTGTTTTACTTCAGTCTTGAAAGAACTATAAAATGTATTTATATCACATAAGTATTGTGCAACCTTGCTTTTCACTATTAGCACTCTAGGATCCTGCTAAGGCTATCACAGAGAGAATCAGAAAAATTCATGTCATTAGTTATCTTCATTATGGTTTGAAATTCTCTCAAAGGAACTTATTGCTCCCCAGATGAACTCCTTAATAAATGTGCTACTTCTAAAGTTGAGAGGCCTTCGTACACTGTTGCTGAATGAGACAAATAATGCACTATCATCTGGTTCTTATAAGCCGTACAAAAACATGTAATAAAAGGGTCTGGTAGACTAGACAAAGCAACTGTTATAAGCATCTTCAAAGGCATATAAATTAACTATGTTTTTTTACTCACAATGTTCCTATTGCCAAGAGTTGCTGAATAGGGTCAAATGCCAGAATGGATGCTGTAGATGGAATCCCATAGTGAACAGAAACTGTTGCTTCCAGGTCTGTCAATTTTTCACTTCCTTCGGGAGCATTACTCTGAGAACAATGTGGTAAGGGAGTTTTAAAGCACAATATAGTAAATTCAGCAGATAGAGACTATTAGATTTGAATTATATACTATCCAAACAAGCATTAGTTCTAGTTTGCGAACGGAGCAAGTATGGTTATGCAAGCTGGAGGACTTTCTAAATGCACTATCAAACAGTAAGTAACATATCTTGAGCTGATAGAAGGAAGAATGCATGATGGGAGCAATATTAATCATCTCAGACTGGCAAAGCAGCACAAGTGGAACTTAGAATTATCATTTCTCTGATTCTCTTTCATCATGTTTTCTATCTTCAATGCAGTCTATTCTATGGCCTTTGAGAAACATCATTCACATAAGTTCTTTTTTGCTTCCTCCATCCGTACTAGTTTGCAGGATGCTATTCATCTAAGAAGGTTTTCTGGTAGGAAGGCCGACCACTACACGAGTCGACATCAGCTCAAGAGAGGAGTTAACATTCCTTGATTCCCCTTCATAAGCTGGAAGAGAACAAAAATAGACTACATACAGTAGCATGCTTGATTGAGGATCTTAAACGAAAAAGCGAGATCTTACATTGTGTTGCATTTTACTTGGTAGAACCCCTGACCCAGTCTTCTGTATTTGTATTGGAGCCATTCAAGAACTACAACTAGCCGAACCTAACGTATAAGTTTACCCTTCACGATATTCACAAACCAAACTACTGAGAATTTGGTATTGTCTCAAGAAGAGAACGGTTTATTCCATTTAATCATACTCTTGCTATATTTCTATCTAATCGCATCCACAACCTGAAACGAAAGCCCCTAGCCTTGTTTTCACAGGACATGAAACAAGGTCTGGATAATGTTACCTCATATTTCAAGTCTTTATTTTAAAGACCGAAAAAAGTTCAACAAAGACATAGAAACAAGTTCAAAGCATTTAGTCATTTACATCCTGGAATGTGTCTCTGGCCCTAGCCCTTAAGAAATAAAAGATGCTCCAATAGAAACAATTGGCTCTCCATATTGCATTTGAGCTAACACGAATGCTAGTTCTTTTACTTCATATTGTCCAACATGGCATGTTTATTCTTCTGTTTTGTGTTTCACATTTTTCCTGCACTGTAAGCAGAAATCATTGCTGATGACTTCTCTTAGATTTTACTTTCACACTAAAAAGGAAGATTAACGCATGGATCTAGGGTTTCTGGGAGCTCAACGAACACCACTCTGATCCTGCCTCGCACTGAAATCAGCTTTGGCAGCATATACTGATCTTCAAACTTTGTCATCAACAAACAAGTGGTGAATAAATTTTACCAAGTGACAAGCATGTTAAGAATATATTTAACAAAATCTTAGAACCCTACTGCATTAGCTTCTTGCACCATACACTGTAATCAGTGATGATTATAATTGTACAACCATATGATATAAGGGAAGCAAAAAGGCAGAAAAATAACAAAGTATCAAGATTGTTCCGAGAGCACCAAGAAATGAACCTGAGAGAATTTTAAACAGAAGGTGTATTGTATTGATCACAAGAACCATCTATGTACATCAATCAATCACCAGAATACTACAACACAACGAACTAACTTCAAGTTACTACCCGTCGTAACTTTTTGGGGCTGGTTATCACTACCAACACCATCTTTTCCTTCCTTTGAGCTAAAAACAGGAGTATCTTTAGGAGATATTCCCCTGTTTAGCATAGAAGTGGATGCAGAAGAGAGCTCAAAATGGAAGTGTTGGGCATTCTCTTTTTGAAACTGGACGAGGAGGGAGAAAAAGTGTATCTTTTACATCTCAAACAACCAAAAATAGTAGCCGTTACTTCACTTAAGGGAAGTAATTCAATAGGTTTCTCTTTCTTTCTAGTTCTTACCCTTATCAGCCATTTCATGGAACTAAACTTAAAAAGTTATTAAAATTTCTAATCCTTTCCACTTCATAACAGATATAAAAGGTCACGTCAAATACTCCTATGCTAATATTTGTGCTAAGAAATACCATCTACTGTCATTTTTTAGGTGGAGTATATCTCTTCTCTTGCAGCAATAATTACAGATTTTCCTTCTTTTTTTCGTCAAATTTCTACACGATTGGACAAACGACATAAATGGTAGCATAGAATCCCTAAGAATCAAAAGATCAAGCATCAATTGAAGAAGACTAAAAAAATGTCTGACAGTGGTTACCCCTCTCCTAAAAGCTCTAAACAAACAATTCAGCAAATAATTGCATTATTCAAACATTTACCCAAAAAGAGCAAACCAGGTTTGTGTTAAAATATGAAAAGAGATGAATTTGCAAAATTCAGAATTCAAAAACGGTGAAATGGAGCAATATACCGGTGGCGTAGGATTGAGCTTTTCAAAAAATTTAGCAAACATAGCGAGCGCTGTTGAATCTACCCAGGAGAGCAGTTGTTCAATTTGTTGATTGTTGGGATCTTTGTTACATATATGTCGGAGTGAGAAAATCGGTTACGTCTCAAATCTCAATAACAAGAGAAAATTAATGCTGGTATGAACACCAGTAGAAAAATTACAAAAAAGAAAAATTAAATGAATATATATACACACACAAAATATGCAAAAAAGGAGAAGAAAAATATTTTGTTTTTTGGCCACGCATACATACATTTTTTGAACTTTGCTAAAGAATAATAAACTTATTTTAAAAATATTATAATTACATCCAAATGTTTAAAAATAAGGTAAACAATACAAATCTCACTAACTTCAAGTCAAGAGAGTTTTCAACATTATGAATCTTAGCGGAATTTGTACTATGAATACATGTATAAGTCGTGTCTAAGACCTCATTTGTTTGTACTTAATGGCGGTCTGAATCTTAAATGATCATATCTTTCAACACAAAATGAATTAGGTGGGTCATAACCTATCAAATTGATGATCTCTAAATCCCATTTCCAATTAGAGAAGAAACTAGATCCTTGGAGCTGATTGAACAAATCATCTATTCTGGGAAGTGGATACTTATTCTTTATAGTGACTTTGTTGAGCTGCCGATAATCGATACACATTCTAAGGGTCCCATCTTTCTTCTTTACAAACAACACTGGAGCGCCCCACGAGGATATGCTCGACTGAATGAAACCCTTATTAGTGAGATCTTTTAACTATAACTTCAACTCTTTGAGTTCTCCTGGAGCCATTCTATAAGGAGGAATTGAGATTGGTTTAGTATCGGGTTCTAAGTCGATACCAAAGTCAATCTCTCAAAGGGGAGGGACTCCAGACAAATCTTCAAGAAACACATGTAGGAACTCATTCACCATAGGCACTGAGTCTATGGAAGGAATGTCATGATTTAAATCATTAACACTCATAAGATGACATAGTAACCCCTTGAACATCATTTTATCGGCCTTAAGATTTGAAATCAAGGGATTAGGACGACTCGAATTGTACCCCTCCCAGACTAACTCTTCTTCATTGGGGAAGCGAAATCTCACCACTCTACTACGACAGTCCAAGCAAGCATAACAACTATGAAGCCAGTCCATGCCAAGAATAACATTAAAATCATGCATGGGTAGTTCAACCAAGTTCGCACACATAGTCCTACCACATACAACTATTTGCAATCCTTGTATACTCTATCAGTTCTTACACTTTCTCCTAAAGGCGTACTAACTGCTATAGGATCATGCAGAACTTCAGGTAATTTTTCAAAAGTAAGAGCAAGCAGAGGAGTCACAAAGGTAAGCGTAGACCCTGGATCAAGTAGAGCATAAACAGAAGCTGAGAATACTTGCAGCATACATGTGACCACATCAGCGGACTTCTCTTGCTCCTCCCTGCCCTTCAAGGCATAAAATCTGTTCCTCTTGGGAGGCTCGGCTGTTGCTGCACTCTGTGGGTTAGGCCTAGGCTGAGCATTACCTCCAGCCTGACCTCTGTTCTATAGACAGTCTCTGACCATGTGTCCACTCTTACCACAACCGAAGCAGGCATTAGTGTCCTGTCTGCACTATCCACTATGAGCTCATCCACACTTAGCATAGTTAGTCTTAGGACGCTACATCTAACCGCCATTGCCCCTCTTGGGTTCGAGCCTGCCTCCTCTAGGTGTTGTACTCCTCTGGGAGTTAGAATTCCCACAACTCTATTGCCCCTTCTTGAACCTGGGCTACTCATGGACGCCAAAATTATTTCTGTGGCCTCCATGGCTGGGACCTACCTGATCTTGAGGCCTGGGCCTCCTAACATAACGAGCACCTCTCTTATTGCGGCTGTCCTCTACCTGCTCTTCATGCACCATTAACTTGGAAAGGTCCATATTATCACGGAGCATCGCAAACTGACACTCCTCCTCAAGGTCTCCATTGATTCCCGTGAGGAACCTGCTCATCTCATCCATATTGTTCGAAACCAGGGAGGTAGCATACCTGTATAATTTCAACAAGAATTAGTATTCTCCTGATTCTTGCTATTAAATACTAAGGAAAATAACATACCTTGATATCTTAACAAACTTCAGGGAATACTCCCTGACCGTCATAGAGCCTTGTTTAAGGTTGATGAACTCCTCAACCTTGGCTTACCTCATCTCTCTGGGGAAGAATCTCTCCAGAAATGCTGTCTTTAACAACTCCCAAGTGACTGGCTCTCCACCCAAAACTCGGCTATCTTGCCACATCTTGCACCAAGTCTGTGCAACATCTTTAAGCTGATATGAAGTCAGTTCAGCCTTCACAGTATCTGTGGCCCTCATAGCCACCAGAATCTTATGTACCTCATCCACAAATTCTTGAGGATCCTCTTATGTCTTAGACCCTGTGAAAATAGGAGGGTTCATCCTCGTGAAGTCTCACAGCCTGTCAGCCATGTTGCGAACCGGTGGGTTCTCTCTCTGAACATCCTGCCGGTTGACTTGGGCAGTCATAGCCTGAGCCTGCGTCGTAATGCCATGTGCCATCTGAGTCAAAGATGCCCTCACCTCAGCATCAGTCAACCCAGCTAGGTTAACTGGCATGACCACTCCGTCAGTTGGAGCCTGGGGTGGATCCTGATTACCCCCAGCAGCTGCTGCTCTTGTCCTCTGACCGTTAGCTCTCCTAGTGTTCATTCTCTGATAAAACAACAAGGATTGATGTTAGGCACGCTCATAACACCAAGAACTCAGACATTAGAAAAAGCACCATAAGATCAGAAGAAGGGAAATTTTCCTACGCATCATGCAGTCTCTAATCCAGGATAGTGGTGCACTTCACTACCATAACTTAGAAACTACTCAATGTGGTTGATGTGAACTTATTATCCTCGGAATTTAACCTAGCGCTCTGATACCAACTTTGTCACGTCCGGCATCTAGATCCCAGATGAGATCGGCGTTGTTGACCTCTCAGAGGTCTCAGACAAGCCTACTTACGTCATTCTTACTTTACATAGGTTAATTTTAGCGGAAAATTTGAAACTTTTTATTTATTAACATACTTATAATGAGATTCTCATTAATACGTAATTTTTCACCATTAACCATTTAACATTAAGAGATAAACAACTGAAAGAAATAGTTCAATTCTTATTAAGTGTATAATTGCCAGAATGGCACCAATACATAGTCTGAATAAAAACATGAAAGAAACGCTAGTGGAACATGCTCCACTAACTCAACTCTAAAACTAAGCTAGAATATAAAACAGTAGCATCCTCGAAAGCATGAGTAACTACTAACTCCGGATGAATGCTAGACGTTCGGATAACTGCAATGATGATCCTATAGCTCTATCATCCACCTGTGACTACACCTAAAATATTAGAGTTCGTATAGGTTAGTACACACTTGTACTAAGTATGGGTATATGCAAGCACACACCAAGGACATGCATGAGAAAGAATAGCTCTTTCCTAACAACATGATTTTCGGAAGTCAAGTCAGTGGACTTGCCAAATTGAGATTAGGAAAGTTTCCAAATTTGGATTAGGAAAGTCAGTGAGCTTTCCAGATTTGGAATAGGAAAGTTATGCCATGAGAATAACATACATTATCATACTTTTCACATTTGCACACAGCACATAACATTTACACATAACACATATCATATACCATACAACACATTTTGCATGTAGCACATAACTTCTTTAATATCATTCATTCATATGCCATGAGATCTTGGAATCATGGACTTAACATCAAGACATCCCAGAAATGAGGGATCAACAGATGGGGCCTCAACTAGGGGGTCTTCATTAGCAAAAACAGAGTCTGCTTCGTTCATTCATACGTATTCCATTTCATTTCATTCATAGGCCAGTGTAAACACCAGTTATACCTAGGATGTAGTTTAAGACTTTCATTAGGTTATTTGTGCAATGTCCAAGAATGACCTAATGTCATTACTTGAATCTAACTCACCTTTAGATTATCCTATCCTAACACCTTTGGTATCATTCATTTCATTTTGTGCATCATTTGAGGCTAGCCTCATTCTTTCATTGGGAACTTTAACTTTAACCGACATAGATTATGTGAGCATCATGAAATCCAGTGTCTCTCCCACACCAAAAAAAGGTGGAATCACCGGCCAAAGTGACCAAAAAAATGCTAGCGTACATGGGAATTAACCCCGCCAGATCCCTATATTGGTTGTATAGGTTCAAAGACTAGGAGATATAAGGAGACCCATACCCGGAAAGTCGGACAGTCTCATCTCATGAGAGTTACGTGAACCTCCGCCCTTCCCGAAAGAAGGCATCACCGCTTATAGCTAGCCTATCGGTGCTCAGTATAAATTTCTATTTCATTCATCTCATACATCATGGGAGCTGGCTTCTAGTATGAGGACATCATATCTCATTAGATGATTTCTCATCTTATCATTAGTATTAAGGGTTTTAAGCTCAATACTTTCATTAGAGTGTTCATAGAGACTGGTCACTTCATTATCTTACACTCTCATAGGTGAGTACGTTTTGGTAACATTTACTTAGGCTCGTTTGAGATTTCTCTCATCATTTACATTAGACTCATATCATGTTATCACCACATTCCTTATCATTAACACCTTTGCTTTTCATAGTTACTCATATCTTATTATGTGAATGTTCATCTCATCATATGCTAATGCACTTGGCCATTTAGTGTGTTTCACACCCTTACTTAACCCTTCTAGGGTTTCATCATTTCATTGTTCATTTTCTCATTTCATTATTCATCTCATCTTATGCCAATGCACTTGGCCATTTAGTGTATCTTACACTCATACTTAACCTTTCTAGGGTTCATTATTTCATTACATACATCTTAGGTTCACTTACTTTTGAACGTATGGTGGACTTATAAGTCTATACACACAAGCCATGGGGCTTCATTAATAGTTTATTAAGTAATTCATACATTCCTAAGATTATGTAGTACAAGACTTATGTATCTTGTATATATGTCAAGATCTTGATTTTGATATAAGTAGGTGACATTATTCTTGGATATTTTGTTAACGTATGCTTATGTATCAATACGGAAGTTTGGGCAAGGAAACCCAAATTCGAATCCCTTGGATAACATTTACATTTTTCATTGATTTTATCTTTTAATTTCCATAACATTAGAACTCTAGATCGATCTCCAACATTAACATCGTACCTTAAATTTTCTACTTGGTTTCCTCTTAAATTGGCCGAAGGGTTGTGGGTTCGAGCCCCCACAACCTCTTCTATTTTATTCTTTAGTTTTTCGCCAGGGCATTGGGAGGTTGTTGGTTCGAACCCCCACAACCTCCTTATTTTTGTTATTAATTTCGCTAGAGCATTGGGAGGTTGTGGGTTTGAACTCCCATAGCCTCCTTATTTTATTTTTTTATTTAAGCTCATTAGGCTAGGTGTTTTGGCAGTGAGGTTGTGGGATCGAGCCCCCACAACCTCACTTTGTTTTCTCATTTAATTTCGTCATTCTCCTTTCCAACCTTGAGGTCGTGGGTTCAATTCCCACGCCTCACATTTCCTTTTCTTTATTTTCTCTTCCTTCACTCGCTACCTAGAGGTCGTGGGTTTGATTCCCACGCCTCCCATTTATTTATTTAATTCTTATTCTCTTCCTACCGACCCAGCAGACCCTATTTCGATCCCCCCCCCCACCCCTTTTCTTTTTCCTTGCTCGTGAATTCCAGTAGCTAAAGAGTAAGGTCAGAGGTTCGAATCCTAGTGGCCTCACCTCTTCTAAATGTGTTAAATTTCCAGATTTCAACCCCCTTTTTGAACGAAATTTAAATTACATTAAGCTGGAAATTTATTCATAATTTTTAGCTTCCTTTCATCAACCTTTTCATGTTAGTTTCTTAGGGCATTTCACCAAGCATTTAGTGCATTGTTATGTGTAATTTAGTAGTTACATTAGTCAAGAATTTTTACTCAAAATTTGTAACTTCACATACTATATGAACATCACATTGTGCACAACTTTAGCACGTAAAATACAAGAATTAGCATGCCTTTGCACACCCCCAAAAAGTGACCAACTTCACTACCACACATACACACACACGTCACTTTTTCACATGATTTCGAACTACATAATCATTATTCACAAAATTTCGAACATGCATACTTAAGCATAAACATCACGAAAACGCATTTCATCCCTACTTTGTACAAGCAAACATACCCAACCTAAAGTTCAATGGGAGCTAGTGACAGGGACATGCACGAGGGGAACAAACCTAGTTTTCGGAGTGAATATCTTGAATCTTAAGGGGTATCTTGGGAAAGGAACCAAGAGGAAATAAACCCATACTTTTATTGATGTTCAAATGATGAATTTGCTGCCCAAAACCCTCTTCAGAATCAGTCCAAGCTACCTCAATGTCCACACCACTCAACGAACAACTTCTCTTTGCCTTAACGTTTTTGGTTGCTTTGTTTTTCTTAAAATTTCATGTGAGTTCTTCAAGTGTGAAGAACTCTTGATATTACTTTTGTTCTTTGTTGTTTTTGGCAGAACCAACGTGAGAGAGAGAGAATGATGAAACGTGAGAGAGAGATCGTGAGAGAGTAGTAAAGTAATAGGAGTTTTAGTTTGGGAATTAGTCAAACTAGGACTCCTTATTAATTTAAATAAAAACCAGATTTAATTATCTTAGTGAAAGGAACATTATGCCCTTAAAAAAGTAGATTATAAACATTAATTAATTCACCAACTTGTTGCTTCCAATGGGGCTCGAACTCGGGTAGAGTGGCCCTTGCGAAAAGGACCATTTTGGGTCAACCTAAGCAGAATTGGTTCTTTAATTTAATGAATTAATTAATTAATTCCTTAGGGTAATTATGATATTACCCTTGGCTTGGAAAAGACCATTTTACCCCTGGACCCTCAAAACTTAAGATTTCTTTTTTTTAAGTCCGGTAAAGACTCCTTCAATTAAATTTTCATTTTTAAGAGCCTTACTTCGTTGGTTCCAACCTTTTCAAGCTCAAATAACTCCCTAAGTTAGTTGGCTTGGTCGTAGCAAGGGTTCTGAGGTCTGATTATATGCGTATCAATTCGTGTGAACCTTCGTCTAATCGCAAACATTCGTGACACCTTAAGTATTTATCCTATTCATTTTTAGGGTTGTTACATTGGCCCTATGGTTTTTCACTCTTCACATCGAACAATTTTCTATGTAAATTGGTTTTTCTTGTGTGATTGGTTGATTTTTATCTTGTTGCTTTAGTTTGGCTGATATTCTTGTTGTCCATTCTTCATATTACTTGATTTGGTTTGTCTTCTCTTGGTTCAAATTGAAAGGGAAAGTTTATATTTGGGTATTATTTCGCTACTATTGTGTATGTATTCTCATTAGTGCTTTGTATTTCTGAACAAAATGGGATCAGAGAATCGGTTATTGATTATTTTTTATAATTTAGTTTTATGATGGAGGAAAATATGAGCAAGATGGTTTGTCTAAATGGTAGTAACTATCATATTTTGAGAGGTAATATGAAAGATCTTCTATTTTCAAGAAAATACATTTACAAGTGTTTACCTCTAATAAACCTCAGTCTGTGACGAATGACAAAAGAGAAGTTGAGCACTTGCAGGTTTGTCGCTATATTAGACAATGGGTTGAAGATAATCTTCGAAATCACATTTTGAATAAGACACACACCGAAAGTTTGTGGGACAAGCTTGAGACGCTTTATGCTTTGAAGATTGGCAACAATAAGCTGTTTTTATTGAAACAATGGATGAATATCAGGTATAAAGAGGGCACACCTTTTTCTGATCATATTAATTATTTTCATGGTGTTATTGACCAGCTATCTGGAATCAATGTAAAATTAGATGAAGAAATATAAGAACTATGGCGTCTTAATACTCTGACAGACTCTTTTAAAACACTACGAGTTTCTTTGACTAATATCGCTTCCAATGGTGTTGTGACCATGGAATATGCTAAAAGTGGTATCTTGAGTGAATGGATGAGAAGAAGATCTCAAGGCAGTCCACTTCAGACATATTTTTTCGCTTCGTTAACCATTGTATAGTGCTCAAATTTTAAGTGAGATTTTTCGATATCTAGTTCTTGAAATTCAACAATGGAGATACAATTTGAAGGTTTATAGATTATGATTTTGGGGGCGTGAACAGTAGCTCATTTTTGGGTGAAATCTCTCCTCTAATTTTGGTGCAATCTTCTTTTGGTGTTGCTCGTTTTTTGGCACTTGTTTTGTGGTTAGATAACAATTTTGTAACTCTTGATATTTATAGTGGAGCTTTTTGGTCCTATGGTTTTTACTCTTCACATCGAATGGTTTTACACGTAAATTGTTGTGTCTTGTGTGATTAGCTTGTTCTTATCTTGTTGCTTTAGTTAGGTTGATATATTTGTTGTCCATTCTTCATATTGCTTGATTTAGTTTTTCTTCTCTTGGTTCAAATTGAAAGGAAAAATTTAGATTTGGAATGTTGAAAATGGGTAACAATCATGAGGTTGAATTTCTTGGTATTGGGATAGTTTTTTTTAGGAAGTAACAATGTTCCAAACTAGTTCTCAATAATGTCAAACATGCCCCAGATGTTTGCTTGAATTTGATTTTTATGGGAAACTTGATGATGAGGGTTATGATATTACCCTTGGTTCTGGCTAGTGAAATCTTACTAGAAGTTCGATGGTTGTAGCCTGTTGTGATAAGTTGTCTAACTAGTATTTTTTTAGAACTCCATTTTTAGAGGCTCAGTGAATTTGGTGGAGAATGACATCATTATTATTATAGCATAGAAGACTGAGTCATATGAGCGAGAAAGGGTTGAACAATTTTGCTAATAAGAATTTGCTTTTTGGAGTAAAATGAGCAAAGTTGAACAAGTATGTTCATTGCTTAGCAGGTAACTAGAAGAGAGTTTCTTTTCAAAGTTATCCACATTCAAGAAAGCTTGATTTGTTGGAGTTGGTACATTCTGATTTGTGTGTTCCTGTTAAGGTAAGGTCTCATGGTGTTGCACTTTATTTTGTGACTTTTATTGATGATTATTCATGCAAACTCTGGGTATTCTCTTACAAGTCCAAGGATCAAGTACTTGATGTGTTCAAGAGTTTCCAGACCTTGGTTAAGAGACATATAAGGAAGAAATTAAAATGCATTCGTTCTGATAATGGTGATGATTATATTGGTCCTTTTGATAGATATTGCAGAGAGTAGGGTATTCAACATCAGAATACTCTTCAGCCAAATGGTTTGGCGAAAAGGATGAATAGAATTCTTATTGACAGAGTTAGATGTATGCTTTATGATGCTAAGTTGCCAAATTCCTTTTGGGAAGAAGCACTTGATATTGTTACATATGCTATCAATTTATCTACTACTGTTCCTTTGAATGGTGATGTCCCTGACAAAGTTTAGTCTGGTAAGAATGTTTGTTATGATCATCTTAAGTTTTTTTGGATGTAAAGCCTTTGTGCATGTTCCTAAGGATGAAAGATCAAAGTTAGATGTTAAAACTAGGCCTAAGTATCTTTGTTGGTTATGGTCAAGATGAGTTTGGCAATCGCTTCTTTGATCCAGTTAAGAAGAAACTTGTTAGAAGTTGTGATGTTGTGTTCTTTGAAGACCAAACAATTGAAAATCTTGACAAAGTTGAGAAAAATGATTCTTGTGACAGCCTAGTTGATGTTGATCTAGTTCCTTTGACTATTCCACCAGGTAAAAATCTTCAAAATGATGAAAATCAAGTTGATATTGAAGATGGTGATCATATTCAGAATGACCCATATGTCCTGATCCTCCACTGCAAGACGATGTGGTTGGTAAGGAGAACCTAAGATTATTGACTAATAAAGGAGAACCTAAGATTATTGACTAATAAAGGAGAACCTAAGATTCTTCTAATGAGTATGTACTCTTTACTAATAAAGGAGAACCTAAGATTATTGATGAGGCCATGAAAAGTGAAGAAAAATAAAAGTGGTTTCATGCTGTGGAGGAAAATAAAGTCTCTACATGATAAATATATCTTCGATTGTTACCTAAAGATCGAAAAGCTTTGAAAACAGTTGGATTTTCCGGGTGAAACATGAAGATGGTAATCCAATTCCACGGTACAAGGCTAGATTAGATGTGAAGAGTTTTAGTCAAATAAAAGGGATTGATTTTGATGAGATATTCTCTCCAATTGTGAAGACGTCATCCACCTGTGTGGTTCTAGGCTTTACTGAAAGTATAGGCTTGGAAATTGAGCAAATGGATGTTAAAATTGATTTTCTCCATGGTGACTTGGATAAAGAAATTTATATGGAGCAGCCGGAACGTTTTGAAGCCAAGGGAAAAGAGAATTTTGTTTGCAAATTGAAGAAGAGTGTGTATGACTAAAAATAAGCTCCCAGAAGATTGGTTCTTTTATGAGTCAGCAGGGGTTAAATATATGAGACACATACTTTTAGTGACAAAACATAAGAATTCGTAGCAAATTTGTGCACAAAAATTTCCCACCAAAAAATTATTTGGTGCCATTTTGTTAAGTGGTTAGTCATGAATTTAAAGTTATCAGTGACGTATTGTTTCGTCACTAGTAGTGTATGTAATTCATGACAAACTACGACATCAAATTCGTCACTAATTATTCTCTTTTAGTGACAAAATTTATTTTTCGTGCATAAATATATGAGACACATACTTTTTAGTGACGAAACATAAGAATCTGTAGCAATATTTTTTCCATTAAAGTTTTCCACAAAAAAATCAATTGGCGTCATTTGTTAAGTAGTGTTAGTCACAAATTTAAAGTTATCAGTTGACACATTATTTCGTCACTAATAATGTATCTAATTCATGACAAAATATTTTTTGTCTTATAATTTATTAAATTTTGGACAAAAAAAAATTTCATCTAAAAAAATATGTTGTTACAATAACCACAAATTAGAGTTCGTAGTTAAATATTATAAATTTTAGCTACGAAAATTTATATTTTATTATGATATTTATTTCGTCACTAATAATATAAATAATTGGTTACAAATATTTTATTGTCTCTAATCAATATATGATTTAGTGACAACAAAAAAATTGTCACAAAATATGCAAGGTGTTAAATAGCGAAGACTTAAAATTTTCAGTGAATAATTAAACTATTTGCTACAAAAAATGCATAGCTAAATACAATTTTTTTTGCTACAATTGTTCATAATTACAAATGACAACTTACAAAAAGAATAATACAAGTGCTTCATAAGAAGTAGACATAGTCCATTCGTTAACTGACAAGTGAAAATATTAAAACCAATGAATTTGGTCAATTTTGTAAAAACGAGAAAGTTCAAATACATATGTTTTCTTAAATTACACAATTATAAAATGCATTATTTCAAAATACAATCCGAGTTATAAATATTGTGAGTGGGCACGGTTCTACCAATAGATCACTAATATTTGTTAGTTTAACACTTTTATTTTTTATTTGACACACTTTTATTGATAAGCATGATAACAAAATAATTTGTCAAGTCTTTGTGCGAATTTTTGTGCATGTCTATTGATTTATTATTGATAAATTACATAGATTAAGTCGATGTATATGCTTTTGTCTATAAATATGTACATATTTAATAGTAATTCCACACACGTATGTAGAGTAACTATACCGAGATAACATCGACTTACAAACTTTGACTTTGCAAAGGTGCAATATATTTCATGAATTTCTATTAATTTTTCCCATCAGTCTGAAAATTGAAATAAACTAAAAAATAAAAGCACATATAAAAGAAATGAAATAACGAGGATTTCAGATATATTATGATGAAGTACTACAGTTATTGGTATTGATGTTCAACTTGAACTGATTATTCATTTTTTAAATAAAATCAAAAGTAGATTGTAAATAAATTTATTATTGTACTGAATAATTTTTAAAATTTACAAAAATAAATAAATAAAATGAGAAAATTGTATAGAATATATTTAAAGATATTTAAAAAATACACAGTTTAATTGAAATATAACCTACATTTGAATGAATTATGGGTGGTAAATTTCATGCATTTGTGTATGAGCATAAATAATCATATAATATATTGTTTCTACAAAAGTTAAATTTGAAAAAAGTGAATGAAGTATAAAATAAAACAAAAATGAACAACAGGAGAGAGTTGGTCTGATGGTAACCACTCTTCATTTCCAACCTTGAGGTTCTGAGTTCAATTCCCCAAGGCACCATAATGTGTGAGCTCCTGGCCAATGTTGTAAAAAAAGTTGAGATGGGGAGGATCATATATATAAATATTATGTTTATAATTTTAAATTATATCATATATACATTTTAAAAAAAAAATATTTTTTTTATATAAAACATATATCACTAGTGACGAAATTAAATTTTTTTCAGTTAAAAAATATATATAAGTTTAGATACAATTGATTTCGCCACTGATTGAAGTAAAATAATTGGCGACGATATAATTTTATCGGTAATAATAACCTTTTTAGTGACAAACCATACTATTAACTACAAAAAAATATACTTTTTACAACAAGTATATTTGTCACAAATGATTAAGCATTCGGTGACGATTTTTCTTTTTGTAGTTAATATAATACTTTTAGCGACGAAACACTAAATCGTCTTTGTAAACTTTTAGAGACACACATTTAGAGACGACTGAGTGACAAATTATTTTTCATCACACAAGAATTTCAATGAAGAAATATGATTTATTAATGACAAAATTATTTATCCCTGATAATCGAATTTGTTGTTGTGATTTCATCTTGATGACATTTTTGTTGTTGGTCATAATGCTTGCAGGATTAAAGAGTTAAAGCAAGAGTTGAATAAGTCTTTTGCTATGAAAGACTTAGGACCAGCAAGGTTGTTAATACACCTTTATATATGCACTTCAAATTGATTACTAGACATTTTCCTTCTAGTGATGGTGAGAAGGAAGATATGAAGAAAGTTCCTTATGCTTCAGTTGTTGATTGTTTGATTCATGCAATGGTGTAACACTTCAAAAATTCAAGACGTATTCTAGAGCCTAACATGAGTGTCAAAAGGTTTAAACACTACTTTAAGGTCAATTTTAGTGAATATAGGTCATTTAGGAATTTTGGGAATCAAAACTTCAAAGAACGCTCATGACATCCGGAAACTAGTTCAATGAGGTACTAGCGTGCCTTAGCCTATTTGACTAGCTTTTAGGAGTTGAAAATATGATGAAAATTGGTGGAAGTATTTCTAACACGTATTAGAGTTAGTTCGTATTTGAAACTTCTAGGAAAGACTCCCCAAGGACCAACCAAGGGCCTTTGAGGAGGACCCTTGCGGTTTGGCAATAAGCTGCCAAAAGGCAGTGTGCACCTACGAGTGCAATCGATGATTCGTATGTCAATCGACGGGGCATCGATTGCCTGCGTCGATGTACACTTACAATATTTGTCCAAGGTTGATATTTTCATAGTCTCTAAACTTAATGATGGACCAACAGGACGGTTGGTCCTTCGCCTGTCGATTGACAAATGGGGCGTCGAAATCTCGTCTGTGAGACCACTGTTTTTGGTGCACGTTTTGAATTAATTCATTTAATTAGTTGGATTAGTTATGAGGTTAATTTGGGGTTGGGGGAGGTCTAATTAAGTTAATTAACCACCTATATAAATCCCCTAATCTAATTAGACTACCGTAAGCTCTCATAATTAGACAAACCCAAATTCTCTTCCTTCTCTCTTCTTTGTCTCTCTAGTTGAAGAAATCCACTGAAGACCAAGATAGGTTTGGGTTCAAGGGATGAAAATGGGTCGAATTTCTTCATCAATTAGTAAGGTATGTGATCTCTTTCAGCTTTGAGACCTCTTTCCTCAAAGGGTTCCATTATATTGATCTCAAAAGTTGGGGTTTTAAGTGAATTTTCACCCAATACGAAATTGATGTTATGTATTACCTTTTTTATGATTTATTTTGTATATTATGAATATATTAACTATATTTTAACTCAATTATGTTATTTATTTATGGATTGATCTAGTTTGTAGAAGATGACCTATTTCCCTTACATTAGGTTATGATCTTGACATGAATTGTGTAATGTTGGTTCAATTGCATTGGCTATAGGTTTAATTACTACTAGATGATGATCTTGCATCATTAATGAATAGATTAGGGCAAATTATAGTCCTATCATGATAGTTCTTGAGTAATTGATCTAGATTATGACTTTGACCAATACCTATTGTCTTAACCTATGAACTAGTGATGGATTGTGATATAGTCATTCAATTAGCCTTATTATCATGTTGGTTATTGTTGTGTGATGATATTACACCCTTAGTGGGTTGAATTAAGGGTTTATGGTTAGACATTGATGATGGATTATGAAGGAGACATGGTAAGTCTTGTGATCCCTATTCTTTACTTCAATTATGTTTATTTGTGGTTAAGTGATGATGTTGTATTCAAGTATGACTTTTATTAGGATTGATAGGGTTGGTATGATGTTGAATTGAAATGTCTTAACTATGGATTATGAGGTGTCGGCTAAGATGTAAATGTAATAAGGATGGTGATGATTTACCAATGTGCCTTATTATGAAATGATATGTTAATGTGCTAACCTCACATGTATGAATTGTAATGAAAGGAAAATACTCATGCAATTCTTATTGAGTTATGATGATGATGTTCATACAAGAGATAGACCCTATGACCTACATTAAGCTATGATGATTAATAAAGGTATTAAAGACATTTCAAAAGGGACTTTAGCTTAGCACCGAGTGAACTAGAGTGAGGAGTGTCCCTTCTCACATAGGGAAGTACTCTTGAGATTGGAGACTCCAATGCATGTAGCATAAGAAGGGTCCCAACTATATCTCTTAGTTCTTGAACTATGTTTCCCCATAGGAATACTAGCTAGTGGTTCCACGTAGTTGCTATGTTCATGTTTTGGTACTACCTTGGCAAGTAGTCCGCCTTCTTTTGGTGTAGGGTTTCATGATACCGGATTAAACATTAGCTCATGTTCTTATGTATGTATATTCTTATAAATGTAAATGATGTGTATATGATGATCTTATATGTTAATGACACTATGTGATGTTGATTACTCTTTTGAACATGTACTTGGTCTCTATTGCTAAAGTATGATATTATGTACCATTAATGTTATGTTATGTGAAGTTGGACATTCGTTAAAATTATAGCTAGGTTTACTTGATTAAGTATAGTTATGGGGCTTTGCTTAGTTATTCCACAAGTGGACTTAAAGATGGTCATGAGTAATGGTCTTACTTTGGTTATGTTGAAATGGGATCTTATTCATGCTTTTTGCTATCATAACTTGATGATAGAGTTGTTTTGACTATGTGTGCAATCATATGATATGCATGTTGACTTGACTAGACTTAGTGTTGTCGGTTTTGTGATGTACATGCCGATGACTAAATGAACATGTCTTATGATTGGTATGGTCTTCTTGAATGTGCATAAGGCTTTCTAAATGTAAAAATAGCATGTTTTAATTAAATGTCCCTTTTTAGCATGATTTCATGATATGTGTGCATATGGTCTCATACTTAGTACAAGTGGTGAAACCCCATTTCTTCCTTTTCCCCAACGTTTTAGGTTCCGATCGTTAAAGGGATTTTGAGAAAACTTTGAAGAAGACTTGGTATTCTCAATCATCCAAGTTGGGTAGGTCCTCACTTTCCGAGGGAAATGTCACTATCAAGCTTACGAAGTTGTTTTAGTATTAAGACTCTTATGTTCTTTCCTTTTCATTTGGATACTACACATTGTATGACCTATATGTGGTCTTGTTATATTGATGTATGGGCTAGGCCCAAATTATTACACTCTTGTTAGATTGTTATGAGATAAGACATATTTTTGAGACTACGTCGTATTTTATATATCTATGTGTAATAAAAGTAGAAGACTAAGTAATTATACGAAGGTTTTATGTATACTTGATATAAATATTATGTGTATGTAGAGGTCTATGTAAACCTCCATGTAGTAGTAATGAAAAGTTCTTAAAATTTCCGCATTTGAACCTATGAATGTAATGATGTAAGCTAAGAGGCTAGTCTTAGTCCTCAAAGTGGATGACGATGCTGCTTACATATAGGGGGTTCTCCCCGGATGTGACAAATGGTGTGTACAAGACCAGATATTGATCATCTTGTTGGTATTGTTAGTCGTTTTCTTTCTAATCTTAGAAGAGAGCATTGGAATGATGTAAAGTGGACTATGATATATCTTTGTGGGACTTCTAGTTTGAGTTTTTCTTTTGCTACAGGAAAGACTATCCTTTATGGTTACACTTATCGAGACATGGCTGGTTATGTTGATACTCATAAGTCTACTTCAGGCTACTTGATTACTTTTACGGGAGGAGTTGTGTCTTGGCAATCTAGGTTGCAAAAATGTGTTGTTTTATCTGCTAGAGAAGCTGAACTTATTGTTGTTGTTGAAGCTTGCAAAGAGTTGATCTGGATGAAGAGATTTTTGGGAGAACTTGGTTGTGCTCAAAGTACTATTCATCTTGGCAAGAATTCTACATTTCATGGTCGATAAAAACACATTGTTGTGAGGTATCATTGGATTCAAGATGTGTTGAACTCTAAGTTGCTTGAACTTGAAAAGATCTTTACTAATGATAATGGTTCCGATATGATGACTAAAGCTTTGCCAAGTGAGAAGTTTGGGGATTGTTGCATGATCGCCAGGATGTGGTCTCCTCCACATAGTTGTGACGGAGAGAATTGTTGGATTTAGAATTTTTTTTCTCTTCCTATTTGGATAAATAAAAGTCTTATTAAGACCAACCAACTTAGCCCATAACCCAATATTATGTGGCATATATAAGACTTATTTGGTCTTATTTTCAGAAACACAAGAGAAAAATCAAAAGAGTTCGGTCTTAGAGATTGAGAGAAAAAGAGAAAAATCTCATTTTGCTTGTAGAAATTTTTTGCCCAGGCAGTCCATTTCAGACAGAGTTTTCCGCTTCATTAATCTTTGGATCGTGTTCAAATTTTAACTGGGAGTTCTCAACATCTGGTTCTTGCAATTCAGCGGTAGAGATCGGATTTGGAGGTCTGTAGCTTCCGATTTTGGGGGCGTGAACAGTAACTTGTTTTTGGGTGAATTCTATCCTCTAATTCTCTAATTTTGATGCAATCTTGTTTTGTTGTTGCTCGTTGTTTGCGCTTGTTTTGTGGCCAATTTTGGAGAAAATTTTTGTAACTCTTGGTGTTCATAGTGGAGCTTTTGGTATTCTATTTTTTTACTCTTCATATCGAAGGGTTTTCTACATAAATCGTTGTGTCTCGTGTGATTGACTTATTCTTATCTTGTTGTTTTAGTTTGGTTGATATACTTGTTGTCCATTCTTCATATGCTTTATTTGGTTTGTCTTCTTTTTGTTCAAATTCAAAGGAAAAATTTAGATTTGGGTATTATTCCACTGTTATGTAGTTTGACATTCGTGTTAGTGTTTTGCCTTTTCCAACACTCATTTCACCAATTATGTTTTACTCCTCTTCTTTGTACTTGTAATTATCTTTATTAATTGATAGAATATTAAGCATTTTTAATTTATTCACTACATTTTCAAGGACATTACATCAATATTAATGAATTGAGTATGTAACAGGAAAAAATCATTCTTTTTCTTATTTGTCAAAAATAACAAATATATAAAAAAAATAAAAAAAATATAAAAAAAAATATAAAAAAAAATAAATTAGAAAATATTTTAAAGTGAAATAAAGGACACTGTGTGTACGTTTTTGTTGCTTTGGAGTTTATGTAAAAAATAAAACCACTTTGTTTTTGTTTTTCACCCAGTGTTCGAAATTCACATTAGAATTCTAACGAAATTTGGATCTCACTCTGCAAGGTCCATTTAGAGATAACACTTCCAATAAAATTTTATTTAAATCCATATTCTAACTCAAAATCTCTTATTAAGAATGACATACTTTGACCAGTACACTACAACTCATGTCGGTAATCATATAACCACAATCCACGCTCCCTTTTTAAAAAGCTTATTGTTGAGGGCTTGCATTGATTTCCGCATAACATGGCAGTAACCTGCGATTCTAATCTGAAAAAGTTACTAGACAAGTTTCGTTGGAGGAATGAATAATTCATAAACAACTAGCTTCAACACTACCACTAGTGTTCCCTTTTAAAATAAAGATTCTTCACCAATGTCCCAACCAAAATAGAACGTTGAACAACAAATCAACAAAGAAATGTCATTATCTTTGCTTTGTATAATTGTATTATACGTGTAGTACTCCAGTTTACTCGTTAAATTTTACTTGAAAATAATAATTATTATAGTGAGTTTATGATTTTCTTTCTATATAGATAGGGTCTTAACAAAGGCAAAGCAAAAACTAAGAGTGTGGGATTTTTAAATTGTTATTAGAACCGTCTATCAATTTTGTGAGAGGTTTATAAATTAATATACATATATATTCATTTGATTTTTAGCACAAATTCAAAATCGATGAAAAACTACTCGATTCTTTTAAATCCACGAACCCCCACTTAGCTCCACCTCCGGGTCTTACACATATTTACTTATTATATTTTTCAAAAAAATTAACTCAATATTAATAAATTGAGGATATAAGAGGTAAAAACAAATTTATCTTTTCTTAATTTATCAAAAATAACAAGTAAAAAAATCAATTAAGAAATATTTGACAGTACATAGTGATAAGGAGGGTATCAAAATTTGCTTTTCTCTGTCCTTAAATAAAAGATGATTATAATTTTATATTTTATCTCTAGATAAGTTATTGTAGGATTAATATTTTCATTCACAATAAAAATAACTTTATCGTATTCATAAATTATTCCATACTTTATAACCAAATAAATAATTAAATATTACTAAAAATTTATTCCGAATTTATTGTTTTTTAACCATCCAACAAACGTAGCTTTATAAGACAACAACCTAGACAGAGGTTGTCCGTCCACCATTCACATTCCAACAAAAATGTTCTCCTTTAAATTAGTTCATAATTGAAATTGGGAGTAATTGTCGTGTTTCGCCTTTAGAATTAGTTCTTTTTAAAATTAAATTGAATTAGTTAACCTAATATTTTCAAAATTAATATTTGTATATTCAAAAGTTATATACTTACCAGAAATACTATGCATCAGAATAAATTTTTACGGTCCATATAATAAAAATCATATTGTTCAACTAGCGATTAAAATTAATATTATTTAACTCTCTACAAATAAAATGTGACAATTAATTTGAGATGAAGATTTAATTCTACAAAGAATGTGATGAAGTAAATGAGGTTACTTCTCTCTCAATCAAAGGTCTCAAATTCGAGCCTTTGATATTAAAAGAATCATTGGTAGGAAATGTTATATATAGGCCTTGTCCGACACAAATGTAAATTAGTCAGGCTCCAACAATAATACATAACACTATATGAGAAAAAAGAAGTCTTCAATAGAAACTTTTCTCAGAATTCTCTTTTTATTATTGATTTTTTTAGATAATAAGAGTATGGAAAGTATGAAGTAAAATAATGTTCATAAGATATTTTTTTAAAAAAATAGTTATATTAGTTGACAAAATTTTTGAAAAACTATATTTTGTAGAAAGATAAGCTATTAAAATCAGAAAAAGGGTGTTTCTAATGAAAATAGGAAAAATAAATTTCACTAATAACACTTCATATTAATGGTGTCTTTTCCACTATTCAACCCACCTTATTTTAATTTCATCCCTATTAACACACATACTGTCACAATCATATCTCGCCACCTCATATATCATAATGTTTCTCATATAAATCCCTTTAATATAATATTTTTTGTCAACCTATCAAATATAAGAAAATAGGTAAGAAAGTCGATATTATATTAACCCTTTTCACCTTTCCATTTAAGATAATTCTTTTTGTTTTCTCTAATATCTCAAAAGATCACTCAAATAGATAATTTATCTAGCAAAATGGTATTGTTTGGAAATAACAATAGATAAAGGAAGACGAAAACTCTGTCAGCGCATGTTAGCTTAACGTGCGCTTCCATGGGAAAGAGAGCTCGAATTTCTACTCAGAAGGCTGTTGAAGCTCAACAAAACATGAAGCAGATGCATATCCTACAGAAAAGGAAGGGTAATCAAGAACTGGGGGACATAAGGAAACCAGGGAGGAATTTCTCAAAACCTAACTTTGGGGGGAGCGAAATCGAGAGAAGGGCATGTAGCAATAGGGATAGAGTGTAATAGAGATGAATTACCAACACAATTCAAGATGGAAACAACAATTGCATCGGAATCTAATGAAAAGGTGCATACGAAGGTGAATGAAAAAGTAAGTAACCCAAAATCGATACTAAAGGAGTGGAATGAGGCAACATACTCCCCAATCATGTCCGCAAGGAAGACATGGGCTGATGAAATGGAATATGAGAATAAGGTGAGATGGAAACCCTAGATTTGGGACAATTTTGATACCACAAAAACATCCAATGTTGGGTTCAAGATGGACTTTTTTTCCCCATCACTCAGGGTTATACACCTATATGTGAAATAGATTTGGACGATATTATATCTGAGATTGATTATTGGAAGACTGCAGTGGTTTGATATGTACTTGGAGTCCATTCACTATTTGTAGTACTAAATGGATATATTCAAAGGCAGTGGGAGAGTTTGGAATTAATAAGGTCTATATGTTGAAGAACGAGACAGTGTTAGTGAGGTTTGATAATTCTGAGGGAAAGAGTGAGGTCTTGCAAGGTGGGATATACCATTTTGATAATAAGCCTTTCATAGTTAAGGCTTGGCATGAAGAGATGGAGTTTACGCGTGAAGAGTTGTAATAGTTCCAATTTGGGTGAAACTTCCAGGACTTGATTTTAAGTATTGGGGGCCTAAAGGATTGAACAAAATCAGAAGCGTAATTGGGAAGCCACTGATGGTGGACAGGAACACTGAGCGGAAAATAGGTTTAAACTTTGCTCGATTATTGATTGAAGTTGAAGTAGATACTGAGTTGCCAAATATGGAGTATTTTAAGAATGATATTAGGTTTACTCATTGAATAAAAAATCAATATGATTGGAAACCTATGTTATGTAAGCACTGTAAAAAGTATGGACACTCTGAAACAAAATGCAGGAAGAAGAATGGTATAATGAAATAAGTACAGAGAGGAGAGGTAGTATCCTCAGATATGCCTGATATGGACAAAAAAGATTTATCAAAGTGGAAAAATGAAACGCAAATGGTTTCTAGACTTAAGGGACTGAAGGAAACGTAGCACACTACACAAACGGGGTGGATTACTCCACTACACCATACTAGATCTAAGCAGAGATAGGAGAATGTGGTACAATTGAATCCTTCTAATGTTTTGGGTGAAGGAAGTACTAGAGAAAAAGCACTCAATAGTCCAGTAATCCATGGTGGAAGGGCAATGTATTGTCTCCTGCGGGAGTGGATAATATACTTTGTTGGAATGTTAGGGTTTTGAATTCCCCTAACGAGCAAAGGGAGTGGAAATCCTCTATAAAAAGGAAATATAGGTCTGGTAGCTTTACTAGAAATGAAAGTGAAGTCAAATAATTAAAGTGGAGCAGGTAGCAAAAAAGATGTTTGAGGGATAGAACTATATTACAAATCTAGAGTATCGCTATAATGGTAGAATAATGTTGTTCTGGAGATCTGATTACTATTAATTGAATAAGATTACTGGAGATACGCAGAGTTTAACAAGTGGGGTTAAGGATATAGTTGATCAAATAGAGTTTTTCTTAACAACTGTGTATGCCTTAAATACTAGAAAGGAGAGGATATTGTTATGGAACCACTTGTAGAGTATTAGTATAGGGAGTAATACCCCATGGCCGATACTTGGAAATCTTAACTCAGTTTTGCAACCAAATGATAGAATTGGAGGCAAACTTTCAGCTTAGATAAGGTGGTAGATTTTCAGGCATGTATAGAAGCCTATGAATTGATAGAATCACCATATGGTGGAAATAGATACACATGGAATGATAAGCATGGAGAGAACATAATTTTCTCAAAAATTGATTGGGCATTTGTAAATAAAGAGTGGATAGACACTATGCCGGTGTATAAGGTTAATTTCCTTATGGAGGGTATTAGTGACCATTGAAACTGTCCAAGAAGGGAAACTTAACAATTCAAAACAAGTTTTCAAATATTGTAATGTTTGGGTCAAACATCCATTTATCGATATTGTGCGATGAGAATGGAAAATTCAAGGTGAAGGGTGCAGGATGTTCCAATTAGTAAAAAGCCTTTAGGGTTTAAAGAGTTTTCAGGAGCTTAATAAAAGGAATTTAGGAACATACTCATTGAGGTAGAGGAGGAAAGGATGGCATTGGCAGAAGCACAAAAATGGTTGCACCAAAATCCATTAAATAGAGCACTCCAGGAACAAGAGAAACAGAAGTGTCAAAAGTTCAGGAAATCCTCATATTTAACTGATGTTTTTCTGCAACAGAGGAGCAAAGCAAATTGGATAAATTTGGGGGATGATTATACAAGGTATTTTTATTCCATCATAAAGCACAAAAGGCTACAACAAGCTACAAGCCAAATTAGAGATAAGAAAGGGAAAATGCAAACACAGAACACAAGTATTGCGAAGGTGTTTCTTGAATAATATGAGGAGTTGTTGAGGCAAAAGGAGAGGTACAGAGTCAAATCTTTTGTTACTTTTTAATGAATGGACACATGCTCACAATTCCACAACAATTGGAATTGATCAGACCATATGCAACAAAGGAGGTCAAGCAAGCTATGTTTAGTATTAATGTGAAAAACAGCCCTGGTCCGGATGGGTATGGGAGTGGTTTCTTCAGAGATTCTTAGAGTGTAGTGGGGGAAGGTGCGATTCAGGCTGTTTTCGAGCTCTTGGAGAGTGGTAAATATTTGAAACAAATCAAATGCAACAATCATAGCCTGATTCTCAAGATTGCAGTTCGAGAGCATGCGATTCAATTCAAACCAATCTCCTGTTGTGCTAGTCAATTAAGGAAAATCTCCTGTTGTAATGTGATTTATAAGTTTGTTTCTAAAGTATTGTGTACAAGACTAAAAAAGATGCTCCCTAGTTTTATTGGCGAAACACAAGCAACTTTTGTGGAAGGTAGATCCCTCATACACAATGTGTTAATTTGTCATGATCTATTTCGACATTACGATAGGAAGACCTCTTGCTAGATGTCTTATGAAGATTGATCTTAGAAAGGCTTATGACATGGTGAGTTGGGATTTTATTGAGGAAGCAATGAGAGGTTTTGGATTTCTTGAAACCTTCACTAGGATGGTAATGGTATGTGTTACGACTACTAAATTCGTTGTGAAGGTAAATGGTGACGGACATGGATACTTCGAATGACAGGGGGGCCTCAGACAGGGGGGACCCTATATCTTCTGTTTTGTTTGTTATCGTCATGAAGTATCTGTCAAGAGAGCTAAGTAAAATGAGCATGTTGCCAGACTTCCAGTTTCATCCAATGTGTAAAAGGAACCTACTAACTCACTTAATCTTTGAAGATGATCTTATGATTTTCTGTAAAGGAAATCTGAGTTCTTCGAGAGTTATGGAGGCACTTCAGCATTTTAGTGTGCAATCATCGTAATATATATATATATATATTTGTGTGTGGAAAAGTTGCAATTAGTATTGATCCTGGGCATATTTATATGCTCAATTACTACGAATTATTCATCTTTAATGTAAGTCTTAGGACATTCACTAATCTAACTAGTAAGATTTGACTTAGGATTGCGATGATTGCACCTAATATACATGATTAGTGAAATTTTGCAGGTTATAAGGGAAGGATCGATTTTAGGAAGGATAAGGAGTTAAAGGTGACAAAATCTACAAGAGCACCAGCTTCACTGGAGCAGCAAGGGCATGACGCACCAAGCTCCAGTTGACTGAGGCCAAGTTTCTAGATTACCAGGAGCGAATGGGGCATAATGCCCCAATTTTGTGCGTATCTTTGGATGAAAGTTTAATTAAAAAAGATTCCTAATTGTATGAAAGTTTAATTAAAAAGGATTCCTAATTATAATAGACTTCGACTCCATCGTCCTTAACTATTATAAATGGACTCTTAGGGATCCATTGTTAGGGTTCCACTTTTTAATTGGTGCGCAAGAGCAAGATTCAATTTTGTAATAGGTTTTGACCTTTTAAATCTTCTATTTTCCGAAAATCACATGAACAATTGTCTTTTGTGGTTTCTAATAGTATGAGTGACTAATCGCCCTAGTTTTGGGGTTGTAGATACGAATCATTTTTGAATATAATGGTATATGAATTGATTTTTGATTGTCAATAAAAGTTACTTTTATATTCTTGTTTTATTATTTTATGCTTGATCACCATAAGATAAACATAGTGTCTAATTTTAAAATGAGAGAGGAGGGATTAGATAGACTAGAGAATATAGAGAGCCTGTTCCACCCATTAGTTGAGGTGATTAGTGTTCAGCTGTGATGCCCAGTCGAACACCTTACTTGGTTATGAAATAGGATAAAATATAAATGATCACCAATTAGTCTATTTATCCCCGCTCAACGGTGTAGTTAGATAGCTGACTGGGTAGGCAACGAGAGGCGTATCACCCGAATCATACCATCAACCTTAGAAGCTAGTAACTTGACAACTAAAATTAGTTCTAAGTCAGAATATGATACATGAGATTTAATGCATGTTGCAGCCTTGGGATTTTCCAACTATTGTAAGTAATCTGATTATTTAGTTCCTGCATTCTTTTCTTTTGGAACTCTTAAATAAATTATTAGACTAGTATAATTTAGTGAAAATAGTTAACTGAACAAGTGCTTTGGGTTCGATAATCTAGTTCATTTAAGAGACATTATATTACTTGCGCGACCATATACACTTGCATGTGTAATCAGGAGCAATAAATATCTTTTACTAAATATATAGAAGAAATGAGCCGTAATTTAGTTTTGAATTAATAATGAATGGCTACTTGTATGTCCAACTACTTGATATAACTGTGATATTTGAGGTCGTCTAGCTTACTTAAGTAACTGACGACCTTTCGCTATGGAGATCCGTACCTTGGAGTCTAAATTCATGCAATTGGGCATATCAGAGAAAAGATGGGTGTTATCTAGTATTGAAGTTAGGGCCATGTTCATATAAGAGATCAAGGCCAAACCATTTTGAGGATGAAAATTTGAACAAACTTAAGAAAAAAAATTGTGATTGATAAGGCACAAGAGACCAGTCTTGATCCAGAGGGTGTTGTCAATTTAAAAGGAAGAATTTGTATACCTAAAGTAGATGACTTGATTTAGAAATTATTGGAAGAATCTCATGGTTTGCGATATTCTATTCATTCGGCTGTGATCAAGATGTATCGAAACTTGAAGCGAATTTATTGGTGGTCAGACATGAAAAAGGATATAGCAGAGTTTGTGGTTAAGTGTCAAAATTTTCAACAAGTGAAGTATGAAAGTCAAAGGCTCGCATGTTTGCTTCAAAGAATGTCAATTCCTGAATGGAAGTGAGAAATGATAGCCATGAATTTTTTGGTTGGTCTTCCCAAGACTTCGGAAAAGTTTGATTCTATTTGGTTAGTGGTCGATAGATTGACTAAGTCAACCCATTTTATTCTGGTAAGGATAGATTATAATGTGGAACAATTGACTAAGGTGTATGTGAAGGAGATAGTGAGGTTGCAGGGGGTGCCTCTTTCTATCACCTAGGATCGTGGTACGTAGTTTGCATCCCAGTTTTGAAGGAAATTACGTGATGAACTGAGCACACAACTCATTTTTGTACCGCTTTTCATCCGCAAATATACGACCAATCAGAGAGGACTATTTAAGTATTAGAAGACATGTTGAGGGAATGTTATATTGATATTGGAGGACATTGGATAAGTTCTTACCTTCATGTGAGTTCTCATATGATGATAGTTACCACTCCAACATTGATATAGCACCATTTAAGGCATTATATGAGAGGGAATGTAGATCACTCATAAGATGGTTCGAGATTCGAGATTTGAAAACATTGGGGGTAGATTTAGTGTAGGATGCTTAAGATAAAATAAAGAGTATTTAAGTTAAGCTTCTAGAAGCTCGAGTAGGCAAAATGAGTATGTGGCACGAGTAGGCAAAAGAAGTATGTGGATCATAAGGTGAGAGACATGGCATTTCAAACTGGTGAGAATGTTCTTCTTAAGGTATTACCAATGAAAGGGGCGATGAGATTTGGTAAGAGAGGCATCTACGATACATTGGTCCCTTTGAAGTTCTTGAATGTGTAGGATCGATAACTTATTATTGGATTTACCTCCTAATCTATCAGGAGTTCACTCGGTATCTCATGTGTCCATTTTGAAAAGATATCATGGTGATAGTGTTTATATAATTAAATGGGACTCAATTGTGTCAGACAAGTACCTCCAATATAAAGAGGAACTGATTGCAATTCTTGATCGAGATGTGAGTTAGATGTGGAACAACGAGAGTAAGTCCATGAATGTTCAATGGAAGTATCATCCAATTAAGGAAGCTAATTGGAGAATCGAGAAGGACATGCAAGACTAGTATCCCCAATTGTTCATCGATTTAGTACTACTTTGTTCCTTCCTTAGCCATTTTTTTCTAAGTTGGTCACTCGGGAACGAGTGATGGGTAAATTGGTATCTATTGTAACGACCGGTTTTCTACATTATAGAAATGCCAACGGGGAAATTTTTTGGATCGAAAAACTTTTTTGTAGTAACTTGAAATTTTTCAACCTAGTCCAGATTTGGATGAACTCGGAGCCATTAAGGTGTAGGGACATCTGATAACAATTTGGTGATTTACTTATTTTTTTGAGTACTTAAGTCGATAGATAATTCGTTAACGAATTGGTATGACTTACAAAATTTAATTCGGGCGAGTGGAACTCCTGGAATTGATCTTAACGTGACTGGGTAGTTTTTGAGTGTCGTTTATTGAAAGTGTGTTGTGAAATGGGGGTATTGAATTTATTAGAATAGATCATTGTTTAGTGCAAGCCGCTTTGGCAGTGATTTTGATCGCCAGGGTGGGGCAACTTTAGTGGGGTGATGATGGTTGTGGCGGGCCAGACACGATTTAAAGTTATAAATAAACCCCAAAAATATTTCATTCTGTAAGTTTCAAATTTGAGAGATAAGGAACAAACCTAGGTCTTTTCTTAAAAGTTTCCATCATTCTTGAGGCTAAAAGTAAGATTTTAACTCTCGAATTCATTTTTCGATTCATAAAACGTAATCTAATGGCTATTTATCAATGGGGTGATTTTGATCTATAATTTATGATGGAAACAACCCTAATTGGGATAATGATTTAATTTAGGGCTCATATTATTGTTTGTAATTCAGGTTATTAGTTATTATTTATTGATTTCTATTTTTTTTTTAAGTACAAGAACATGCGGAATGAATCCGAAAAAGAAGGATTAAGTTTCTTAGGGTTTCAAGCTTGTTTCGAGGTAGGAAATGGTTATGATTCTATGATTTGTGATGTATGTTTGTTCTTGCTTCATTACGATGCATGATGCGAATGTTGCATTATTGATCTAAATGTATATGAATAAGAATGAATAACTATATGCCATGAATCACTTCTTGATTGTATAATATTGACAGTATACTTGTGATTGTGATTGTGGTGTGTAGAATGGATCGATTGTCACATTCCGGTATATCTAATTGGGATCGATTGTCATGTTCCGGATAATCATTGGATTGGGTATCACGTTCTTATATGGTGACAGTTTGAGTTTAGGTTTTATGAGAGAACCAATTACTTGATTGAGTGTGATTTTTGAGAATTGTGAAACTGTACATTATTCATAAATGATATGATATTATATATATGTTCGGTGTATGCACGTCATTATTATGTTGTATTGACTTACTTATGTTTCACTTAGTGGGATAGTCGTGTGATCCTACCAGTACATTGTGATTGTGTACTCATACTGCACATTCTCTTATTTTTGTTGAGTATAAGACATCTCGAGGTGGCTATTGATAGACCTTGTCTAGAAGATCAGTGATCGCTTTAAATTCATAGGTGAATCAGTTCTTCCAGACTACCATGAGTTTTCATTTCATCTATGTCCACATTTTGGACTTAGAATTTTCTAGTTATTAATTGCTTCATTAGCTTGGGGTTGGGACCCTTCTTTCTTAAACTTATGGTTCATTGTTAGATGTTTTGGTACATTGACTTTCAATTTCTAGGTTATTCATTCCACTGTTTAGTTGTTAGATCTTTTGAAAGTTTATGGGAACTTCAACTTTTAGTTATTTAACTTGATTCCTCAACTTAAAAGTCCTAGTATGTGATTAGAGCTGATTAATTAATTAGCAATAATGGTTTTTACAAAGCAGGATTAGCGTGGGTGCCAATCACGATGGTCTGGGTCGTGACACCTACTTATATAAAGTGCTACTTTCATTCAAAAGCATTCTCTTGATACATATACATGAAATTTTCTAACGTTTGTAACTGTTATGTACTTCTTCTATCTCAAAATTTTTGTTATGTTTTTTTTTTGTGACAGGCGAATTATATCAATTTTGGTCATTAATTGATCATATATTTCTTTCATTAATTTTTTACTTATCCAATTTAAACTTTGCACATATTCCTAAAGAAGTAAGGATTATTATAATTATTTACTATTTTACCACAATTCACATACTAAATTACGAATTGATGTATTATTTCATATCTTGAAAAATGATTTAAAAAGTAAATAATTAATATTGAAAAAAATAAAAAATGAGATTTTTATTTTGGAATATTAAAAAAATAAAAAATAAGTAAATATAAAATGAAAGAGAAAGTTGTTATGAAACTATATGAAATTAGAAGACGAATAAAGTAGGGAGAAGAGAAAGATTTCTTATTTATCTTGAAATGTATTCAGGATTCATTGATCTTCTTTACAATGAAGGAAACCCCTTAATTTATAGGGAAATCTAACTTGGTGTCCTAGTAGGATTCCTAACCATATCCTAAAAGGACTCCACATAATTAGACATTCACTATAACACAAATATGTTTATAAAATTCCATTTGAATGTCGGTAGATTATGTGCCTCGTTAAAACCTTACTAGATAAAACCAGTAGGAAAAAAATCTAGTGAAGGAAAAAGAGTACACATATCTAATAATACACATTATGGATGCCTCACTAAAAACCTTACAAGGAAAACCCAGTGGAACAAAACCTTGTGAGGAAAAAAAGTACATCGCGTGTTAACTCCCCCTAATGACAACATCAATTCAGAGACTAGAATCTTCGTTTTCCAAGCTTGTGCACCATTTCTTGAAAGTTGTAGTTGGTAGAGACTTGGTGAATAAATCAACAATAATATTACTTGAACAAACCTCTTGCACGTTGATATCACCATTCTTGGGAGCCCATGAGTGTAGAAAAACTTGACGAAATATGTTTTCTTCTATCTCCTTTTATGATTCTTCCTTTCAGGGTCAAATATTTCTCCAAGTTCCTTACTTTAACTTCTTTAAGCAAATAATATGTTGCCTTTTGAAAACTCTTCAAGAGTTTCAATTATAGTTAACAACTTGCATAACAATACTTGTATATGCTCTATGCATTTTGAATCTATTTAATCCTTATGAGGATGATAAACAAGTTTTTCAAAACTTTGCATATGCTAGATTTCGAACCCATTGGATATTTTCATATTAGTTTTGTCAATTGACAACATTCAATATTAGATGTATGACATCTTGTAGTGCCTAGATTGCAAGTCAAATAAGCTTAACGCTTATCAAGATGCATCATTTCACTTTTCACTTGATAATTATTTCTACACAAGCATGATTTAATAGATGTAGAATTCATATCCTCATAATCTTTTACAATTATTGCGCACTATTGTATCAAAGATATCGTCAACGATATACCATTTTGTATCGATTCACAATACGACAAAACTTATTGAGATCTCATCACTTCATTATTTTTAGGTATCTAACCCTCTCATGAGGTTTCATGAAGTGTTATGTCGTAGGCTCTCCAAGAGCACATTGTCTCCTTATTATGATCATTTTGATTCTTGGATCCTCCATTTTTTTCAAGAATTATTTTATGTAGAATTGATTAGTCTCTCATGCTTCATGCATATCGTAGACTCTATCCTTAAGGTACATTCAATAAGAGTATTTACAACTTTTGTGTTGCTTCTAATCTCCTCTTATGTTAGACAAACTAACATATATCTCAATCTTTTAGAGAATCTATCTTTGTGCATCATAGTATATTCATTGATCATATATTTCACATCAAAATTATCAGATGAAAACTATTTGGTTCCTGACCATAAATCAATTAACAGAAAAATTGATCATAACTTATTGGTTTGATTCATACAATTACGTTTGTATGTAATATCATATTTCATATTAACACATGAAACTTTATTTTCATAACCAATGATTCACTATGTGAGACATTTAATGTCACATCATTTTATATATTTATCAATATTATCAAGATGAATTATCTTGATTTCATATTCTAAAAGTTGTGCTTTTAGCTCAATTATTTTGCACAAACAATTTTGCGAATATCAAACTGCAAGTTGACAACCAACGCACATGTGATTATCTTATTGAAGCATCTTTTTTGTCATATCACATGATAGGTGAACGGGCCCATATTCACCTTTTATACTTTTCAGAATTGAGGGATTTAATCTCAACATTAGTTGATCCAATCAACTTGTCATGAGAACAAACAACAAAAGAATTCTTGAAGAATCTTCTAGTTTTTCAATGTATGTTCATTACTTAGTATGCACATCTTTGAGATTACCAAATTATTCATGCCAACTAATAAATTATTAGTACTTGCAAGCTCCAAGTTTATTATGTCATATGCCTTTTTGCTTTAGTAAATTCTCAATTTATTACTATCATATGAGAAAAGTTCAACTTTAATACTCTGAGAGTACATTTCAATTTTTTTTCAATTACTCTACCTCTTCTAAAGGTGAGTCGTTTTCCCGTCACTGAATAGACTACTTTGATTATCAAAAAATTATGCATGTAATTGTATTATCCGTGCCAACATTTAAACATCAAGTTGCGAGATAACAATCGACACGCATGAGACCATCAAGAAGAAACATCTATTAGGACCATTAAGTATCTAAACAATCCACTAGGTGAATCAATATCTCCATAAATATTTTTATACATTCCTATTCAATCTCAACTTTTGTTTATGATGGTCTCACAATTAACTTTCCTTGCTAACAAACAGTACAAGAAAATTCACCAATTAAAAAAAAAATAGTTTCTTCCATGGATGTCCATTTTAATTTTCCATAATTCGTCTAAATATTATAGATCAAAGTTCTTCCGATTTTCCATCATTTAATTTTTTCACTCAAGAATTAAACAAAAATGTAGGTTCCGCTTCTAATCTAAGGAGGATATACGACGGGGAAAAAATGCATGAATCCATCGATGTGCAAAATCCACACAAGTTCATAATCATGAAGTTGAAGAAGACCAATTTGTTGGAGAAGAGGTATCTTTTTGTATGTTCTGTGTCTTGCATGTTTAGTTTAATTTGTTTAGTAATTTTTAAGATTCAAAAAAATTCATGTTACAATGCGTTTGGAAGTGTACATGAAATTTTTATTATGTTATAGTTAGTATTTATTTTTGTATTTCATATATTTATTGTATTTTGTGTTCTATTTTTTTTTTTGTGTTAGTTATGTCAATGTAATACATTATATGAGTTTGATTGTGTAGTTTTAATGTTTTTTGTATTCATAGATTTGGAAGTGTATATTGAATCTTGTTGTTGTTTTAGTCAGTATGTATTTTTGTATTTCATTGTTTTATTGTATTGTGTATCCATAGATTTGGAATTGTATTTCATATATTTAATTCATTTTATATTCTGTTCTTTTTTTGTGATAGTTATGTCAATGTACCACATTTAGCATTTATTTTTGTATTTCATAGTTTTATTATTTTTTGTATTCATAAATTTGAAAGTATATATTGAATTTTGATACTGTTTTAGTCAGTATGTATTTTTACAAGGAAAAATTAGTAAACTAGTCAAAATAAATAACATATTTAGTAAAAATATCCATACTTTATAAACATTAGCAATAATGTCAAAAATGTCATTATTTTAAAAATTTTATGTGTCCCAATTTTCTTCCTATTTTATCTCTCTTTTTCAATTAATTCTATATATTCTTTTTTTTTTTAAATCATTCTCTTTCATATTTATCTTTTCAAATTGTTAATTCTCTCTCCCATTTAATTTTTATTCTCTCTCATGCTTATTTTTTTTGATTTTCCTCCAACATTCAAGTTGCAAATATTTTTTTGCCATATATTTTGGTTGTTTTTTTAATCCAAAATTGAATCAACAAGAATCCCTTTGATTAAGGTATCTCTAATCTTTGTCCTATTTTCAGATTTCTTTTCTAATTTTATTTTGTTTAAATCTTAAAAATGTTGTTTGTATTTTTCAATTTCCGTTATGATTTACTCTCCAATGGCTGAATGCAAGAGGCTTACTAGAGGTATTCATCTTAATCAACCAATTTCTGGTGATTTTTCATCCTTTAATTTATTTATTACTGAACAAATAGTGTATAATGTATGATCTGCTGCTAAAATGAGGGAAGAAAGAGGGTAAAAACATTTACAAGACTCATTGGTGTGCAAAACCTTCCTCAAATTCAGAACGCAAATGTAGAATCTTTGTCTACTCGTGAGGATCTTGAAAAAGACGACGAAAATCGGATAGTTGTCGAACAATTTTCTATTAGTTTCTTTTGTATTTATAGTTCTTTTTTAGAATTTGGTATGCTTTCTTAATTTGTATTCAAATCACTATGTATACTATTAATATTTGCATTTATTAAAAATTTCATGTTGCATGGTTTATGAATCTTGTATTTGTCCCTAATTTGTATTCATCCAAATTTATGTCAACTAGTTATGTATTTTATTTATAAGAAGAACAACTTTGTATTAGTTTATTTGTATTTGAATACAAATACAAATAATAGGCATATTGGAATGAATATGACTTAGAAAAGGAAACAAGATTTTGAAAAGAAAAATAAATACACAGTCAAAAATATATACGAATACAAATGTATTTCTTAAATAACTACATTTTATTTGACATACATATTGGAATGAATACAAACTAATAAAGGTATGTCAATTGAATTTGACATTTTTTTCTAATTTGTATTTATTCTAAAGATATGTCAACTAGTTATGTATTTTATTTAAGAATGAGTACACCAAATATTCAATTATTTCTTTTTAATTTTATATTTCATTCACTTTTTCATCATACTATTTTTTTTGTATTTTATATATTATTATACAAAATTCTAAATAAAAACTAGAATAAATAGAAATACAAATAAAATACATATTGAAATGAATACATACATGATTTTTGAAGAAAAAAATAACTATATAGGGAAAAAATATATGAAAATACAAATATATTTCTTAAATGACTATATAGATAAATTCGGCTTACCTATTGAAATAAATACAAACTAATAAAAAACTATAATAAATATAAATAGAATATATTGTGGAATGAATATAATTTTAAAAAGGTAAAAATTCTGGAGAAAAAAAAACAAAATTTAAATTTTATTTGAAAATGTAACTGATGAGAAAATTAAGGGTGCTTGCCTTTTTTTGAAATATTTCCCCCTTAATTTTCTCCTTTTTGTTATTAAATAATTATATTCTTTAAATAAAAATAAATAATAAAAACATAAATAAGATACATAACAAACTAAAATGACATTTTTACTAAATATTGAAATTGTTGCTAATGAGTCCTCTTAAATGCTAAAATATTGACATTTTGAAAAATTTCCCTTTTTACAATTAATAGTTGTATTCATTCAAAAATTATGTTGCATTGTTTTTGAATTTGACATTTTTTTCTAATTTGTTATTTATTCTAAAGATATGTCAACTAGTTATGTATTTTATTTAAGAATGAGTACACCAAATATTCAGTTATTTCTTTTCAATTTTATATTTCATTCACTTTTTCATCATACTAATTTTTTTGTATTTTATATATTATTATACAAAATTCTAAATAAAAACTAGAATAAATAGAAATACAAATAAAATATAGGGAAAAGGGTCTGATATACCCCTCAACTTTGTCATTTGGAGCTAATATACCCTCGTTATAAAAGTGACTCATATATACCCTTACCGTTATACAAACGGCTCATATATACCCCTGCCGTTACAAAATGGCTCATATATACCCTTCATTTAACGGAAGTTAAAAAATTAGTTTTAAATTTATATTTAATACTTCTAATTTTTTTAAAAAAAATTATTTAGGGGTATATATGATTCTTCTATCAAAGTTCGAGGTATATTTTAATTTTTTTCATACATAAATTATTTTTTGACTTCTTTTATTATAATTATTTGAATTTCTTATTCTTATTTTGTTTTTGTCTTTCATTCCTTAGTTTAAAGAATAAAAAATTAAACTATTTTTTTTGTGTGTATTGTAATTTAATTTTGTATTCGAAGAAAAAATTTAGTCATCTACAATAAGTTTTACAAGAATATTAGTGAAACATAAATAAATTTGATTAACAAAATAATAATTATAAATTAGTCATTGAAACAAAAAAAAAGTCAAAAAAAAAATATGTTTGACGAGTATTAAATTTAGTCATATGGGATTATATTTTTTAGAAAAAAATAATAAAAATTTAGATTAAAATTATTATATTTTTCATTTCCGTTAGAGGAAAAGGGTATATGTGAGCCATTTGTTTACAAGTAGGGGTATATATGAGCCACTTTCATAACAAGGGGTATATCAGCTTTAAATGACAAAGTTTAGGGGTATATCAGACCCTTTTCCCTAAAATATATATTGAAATGAATACATACAAGATTTTTGAAGAAAAAAATAACTACATAGGGAAAAAATATATCAATACAAATATATTTCTTAAATGACTATATAGATACATTCGGCATACCTATTGGAATGAATATAAACTAATAAAAAACTATAATAAATATAAATAGAATATATTGTGGAATTAATATAATTTTAAAAAGATAAAAATTGTGGAGAAAAAAAGGAACAAAATTTAAATTTTATTTAAAAATTTAATTGATGAGAAAATTAAGTGATCCTTATTTTTTTTTTGAAATATTCTCTCACTCGATTTTCTCCCTTTTTATTAAATAATTATATTCTTTAAATAAAAACAAATAATAAAAATATAAATAAGATACATAACAAACTAAAATTTGACATTTTTATTAATTATTAAAAGTGTTACTAATAACCCTCTTAAATATTAAAATATTAATATTTTAAAAAATTTCCTATATATTTTAATTTAAAGCCGAATTAAATTTAAATAGGGAAGCAAGAAACAATACTCAGCATTCCCTCGGAATGTTGGTTTAATTTTAGAGTAATAATTTAGTCCTCAAAATATATATGAGCCACCTGCCTTGTCCACCTAATTATCTCAACTATATATAGAGAGTAGGCATATCAAGAAGAAACTCCATAGCATCAAAAGATGGCGTCGTCTACACAGGAACACCACCTCCATCATCTTCCTACTCCATATGGCACCACTACTGCTCCCCCACCAACTCCATCGGCACACTCTAATCATAATCTCCTTTCCACTTCTGAAGCCGCTGACTCTCTATCTCGTCTTCTCCACCGTATCCCACCCACCCTTTCCCTCTCCTTTCTCGGTCGCCGTCAATCTCCTCCACCAACCACCGTCTCTCCTCCTCTCATCTCTCTTTCCGATGCAAAATCAATTTTTCGCTCTAACCTCCTTTCCGCTGCAAAACAATACGGTTTCTTCCAGCTCACACAACACTCCATCTCCTCTCACCTCGCTCAATCAGCTGAATCGGAATCTGCATCCATTTTCAATGATGAGAAACAACTCTACTTTCCAAAGAACTGGCCCTTAGGCTTCGATAATGATGAGGATGACGACGATGACGTTGTCAGCGGCCGGTCAATTTGTCTCGACGAGTCAAGTTCAATGGAATTAGGATTTAGTTCGATTCATGAATTTACTTCCCAAATGGAAAAACTAGGGTTGGAGTTGATTGAAGAACTGGCGTGTGCTGTTGGGTTTGAGACCCCGGTAGGAGAAGATCGGACCCGGCTCTATTCGTTGATGTGGATATCCGACACCGAAAGCGGCTCAAGTAACATGCCACTTTCACCGGGTCGGGTTTACCCGTATGTAGTCGGGTTAAATTACCAAATACGTTGCCGAAAGTACTCCATGTTGGCTGATTCCAGTTGGGTATCTGTCACTCCTCAAGTCGACTCAGTCATGGTAACGCTCGGCGATATTGCTCAGGTAACATTTTTAATATGAATTAAATTTTCATATTTCAAAATTTTTATCATATAACTTTTAAACTAGATCATAATAATCAATAATTCTAATTTATAACAAGAAGTGAAGCTCTTTGTACAGCACTTTTATAAATTTCAGAACTTTTTTTTCTCCCATTAAAGATGACCAAAACCATTTCGTAAAAATAATTTATAAAACACACCTTAAAGACACATTTTGGTGTAATGGATAAAGTGAATTAATTTTTTATGTTTTTTTAATTTCTTGTTTGTTTATTAAGATTAATTAAGGATAAATTATTTCATGATTAATAGAGTAAATAGTATTGAAATGGAATAACTTAATTCTGTCTTGGGTGTAATAATAACTAAGAAATAATTCATTTCTAGATAAAATAATTGTAATGACAAAAGTATCCCTTTTAAATTATTTTTATATGTCTACTTTTTTACGTCCATTACATTAATGAAGAATATTTTCTACCCAAATAATTTATTATTAAAAATTATACAATACATTGTATTTTTACAATATAAATAAAAATATTCGCTAAAATATAACACAAAAACAACTAATTCAAAAATCTAGTATAGCAAATTATTTATTCAAATCAATCGACCCTTAATTCGTATACAAGTTGAATTATCTCGGAGAGTTTGGTCGGGGTCAAGATAAATATGATATAATTAATTAGCAGCCTTAAAAGGACCCACTAAGCCTAACATATCTCAGATATTTAGGCCCTTTGATATGCATAGTTGGAACTTTAATTTTTGTTTTATTTGGATCGATGAATGTACTTACAATATAATAATATTATTAAACCGACAATTATTGTAAGGTTTGCCGCCTTATTGTCACATCTTGTGTCTCAACTTGAAATTTTTTGGATACCTACATGCTCCATTTGTTTTCTAATTTTGAGCTCTAATTGACAAATCGTGTCTGGTCTAAATGGTTTTATAAGTAATTATAAATATAATTATATTAGAGAAGAATATGCTAATTATTTCTCATTTTACTCGTGATCATTCCAGAATGAAATAAATATATATAGTAGGTGCAGTAATATAAAATTGTTCAAGTTCAAAATTATTTGTCATTAGTCGTCTACCTTGGATTTATTGGTAATGCATTTAGTTATAATATATGACTGACGGCTTAGAGTAAAGTCGCATAGAAAATTGTTTATTAATTTGAATAAATAGGTGGCTGATTACCTAATTTAATAATTAAGACTTCTATCGTGTTATAACTTGTTCCATTTGAAAAGCTTCATCTTCGATAGGGAAAGGGCATTTATTTGTTCATATTTGCTATATTCATTTTTACTTGTAATTATTTGACGTTTGACGTGATATATTTATTAAGAAAATAATTATTGATATAGGTATTATTCTTAGTAATTGATGTTTAATATTAGGTCTTCAAGAAGATTTGGAGAATAAAGGGTATATAAAACATGAAAAAATTAATTATCTTTTCTTCATATATCAAATAACAAGTAAAAATAAAGATACGTACAGATGGAGTATTAATTAAAGGGGGGAAATTCAACGTCCATTATTCTCTACCTACAGGATATATCTATAGGCTATAGACAAAATATTGTTAATGATTGTGACATAATTTGCATTATTTTGCTGAACTTAAAAGGCACAAGTAATAGAATTAAAGATTTCGGACGTTTAATTAAGTATGAATTTTGTAGTTGGTTGTTCGACGTCAATTGAAAGGAATAATATTGGGTACCCCTAGCTTATAATTTTTGCGAAGTTAGTTTAGTAAAATATATGGAGCCGTCAAATAAAAATGAACGAAATTTGCAGTGTTGGTAAAACTATAGATTGATTGAACTTATTATAACAGTGTAAAAATGATGTTATTTGCTCCTATTTTAAGTGTTGTCAAATTGAGATAATTATAATTTTTGTTGATAATGGATAGGTATGGAGTAATGGAAAGGTGAAAAAAGTGAGAGGAAGACCAGTACCTATAACTAATGGTGAAATCAACAGCGGTAGTAGTAACTCACACTGTCTATCAATGACATTGTTAGTTACGCTAGCTCATGAAAACACTGTCTCTCCCTTGCTTCCTATCAAATCGCCATCACTTAGCGAATATGATGATGGCCTTGGCGACAATGATTCAAAAACTATAGCGGTAGAGGAGGAAAGTCGAATGTTCAATTCATTTTCTTTTGATGATTATGCATGGAGAGTTTATCATGAACGTCTTATTCTTAAGGATCCTCTTGTGAGATACCGTGTTTGATTATTACTACTGTTGTTATTGGCTTCGGTTTGGATTGGATCGGAGTTACCAATTAGCATGTGAAATGGAAGAAAGTATCAAAGTATGTTGATGCTTTAGTTTGTATGGATCTCACTCTTTTCATTTATTCATTTGTTTTGGGTTTCTTTTTGGTTCATGTTAAGGTGTGCTGCTGTTTGATTCTCCTTGTACTTTAGAAATGGAGTGAAATGTTACGTCTGTATTTTTAAGAAGAAAAAAGAGACTTCAAGTTTTTTGCCAAGAAATGTGTATTTCTTCCATGATCATTTGGATAGTCAACATAGAATCTGATTCTATAATGACTTGATTAAGGTTATTTCAGTGACACCATTGAATACCCAATAAAATAGCTATCACCTTTGCATAATTATTACTACTTTGCCCATAAAATTCAGGATATGACATGAGCATGTAGCCCATATGATCCTCTGAGTATTCCACCACCTCCTGCTGTACTAGTATTTTCTTTGGAGAATCCATCAACATAGAGCTTGAGAAAATTGAAGTTTGGTTTGAACCAGTTCACTATTTTGATATATAGTTTAGGCCTACAGATAGGCAAAGATTTGACCAACTTTTTTTTATATGTTCAAACAATAAAAATCAGCCTTTTAAATAAGAGACATGAGGTTGTTGATCAGTTGGATTACCTGTTAGGTTGTGGAGCCTGATTAATTACTGTTTATATTCTAAATTATTAATATATACATCACCGCCGTGGAAGTTTACTTACGGGGCGTTACCACGAACTATTGGTTTCTCTATTTCTCTCTCTATATCTCTCATCTCTCTCTCGAAAGTTCTTGTGTTCTTCATTCATCAAGTGTGTATGTGGGGATTCGATCCTAACATTACCAACTGACTAATAATTTTAGAATCCTCAAATAATTAAAAGGTCGCTGAATGAGAATTTATCTTGTAAAGTCACTAAATTTTATTTTGTATCACTAAAATTTCTCAACTTAACACTTTTATCTTCTAAAATCATTAAACTATATTTGTTATCAAAATAAATCTGACATGACAAAATAAAATATATTTTATGCCATTTAATTAATGGACCCACAAATAAATAAAATTATAAAATATATTTAATAATATACCCACCCATCCACAAATTGTCATCTTCTAAAATACTAGAGCCCTATTTCTCTTGCTCAAATCTCCCGCCTCCTTCTTCTACTTCTTTCTCTATTTCTCCCCAAAATTTTCATCCACATAAAGGCGATATAAAGTCTATACTGAATTTATCCAGAGATAATTAATCTTATATCCTCTTATTTTAATAGGAGTAGAATGCATATACAGAAAAATTGAAATGAAGATCCAAACCGCAAAATGTACCCAAAACACTTCATTATGTACAAGATTTCAGCATGTATAACATAGTACATAAATTATTTTTGTAATTTTTTGTGGTTACGTGAGACACCTATTATGATACAATATATTGTTGACTTTTTCTTTTCTAAGCTAACAGTGGTGCTTCACAGGAGGAAATATAGTTGGTGCCATTAAATTTAATACTTATTCCCAATGTTGAATATAACTTTTTTAAAATGTTGTTGATAAGAATTTGTTTTTGATTATATGTAATAGTTCCAAAAAAAGTTACAAATTTGATAAAACATAATTAAGGGGAAGAAATAAAAATGAATAATTTTTATAATTTTGTTTATTTTGCGGGGTTCATGATTATATGACACTTGATACGCTCAAACTTACTTCTCAAATAAGAAGTAAAGCGGTCGTATCAAGTAAAGAACCCAACTAATGAGGTTGGGATCGTTACCATGAGGAAAATAATTTAGACTTAACTTCAATCTATTATTACTATTGTTCAGTCAATTACTTCCTTGGAAAGCAAAGACGATAAAAGGGGGATTTCTATTTCTAAATAAATGAAAATAACTAGAGAAATTAAAGGAGACAACTAACAGCTTTAAATGTAGGAGTTTAATCAATTAATAAAAGTAACTAGGGTTTACGTGTTCTCCAGAGGTTTATAACTTGATAATTCTAACTATAACAATTTTTTCCTAGTATCTTGCATGCAAAGTGATAAGTTATGTATTTCTAAATCCTTGGTCCGGCATCTAGAAAATTTCACTCCGCACCTTGGTCCGGCTACGTGTGTTGCTATACTAACCCTTACTTTTACCTCATATTAAGCATCGTATTTGATATTTGACTAAATTATTACCTCGTACCAATCAATACTAGCCTATTAGATAGTAAACACTAAAATCTATGTTGATAATTCTTTTCCTATTATTTACCTCCTTGGTCCGGCAAGTAGTATTAAGGCGAGTTATAACATTGGCCATCCGTTAAAAAAACTTCTAAGCGAAGAATTATCAATACATGTAAGACACTATTCTAGAATTGTTATTTTTAGTTAGGTTTTACCTCATTATTCGTCTATGGTTCCCACAACCCTAGTTATGGAGTTTAGTTACCCATAGTCATAATCACAATATTCATATATATGATATAAGAATTCATGCACTTACTTCAATGAGAAAGAATAAAATCCAAAAATTTACTTGATTAATCGACAAAATTTCCAACAATCAACTCTAGAGAAAAGTGTAACAATCCAAAGTGTAATAATCAAAATAATCTCCTCACAAAGAATATAACATAAACGTGTCTAATAACCAAGAATCTAACAAAGAGTCTAACAATAATCAAGAGCCTAACCCCAAAAATGAGGTTTTTGAACTATTTATAAAAAATAAAAACCTAATTAAATAAGGACTCTATTTGCTGGAAATCTGTCAAAACACGGCTGGATCGACGGACCTCGCGACGGATCATCGTGGTCACGATGGGCCGTCATGGACTCCGTCGTCCCATACTTGTGCAATTTCTTCTGCTACTCTCTTCATCACCCTCGACGGCAGGTATGACGGATCGTCACAGGCACAACGGTCCGTCGGGGGTGACCGTTTCATAACACTTGAACTCTTGAAATTTGGGTACTGGGACTACTTCTCTGATCTTCATGACGAACCAGCAGGACGGACCGTCATGGCTACGACGGTCCGTCACGCACTCCGTAACCCCACACTTGGTCAGACTTCCCCATCTTTCTTCAGCAGCTACACTAAGATGCCACCTACGGACCGTCACGGGCACGACGAACCGTCACAAGCTCCGTAAGTGGTACTTTTCTGTATTTCTCGCTCTAAAACCTCTGCATTCATTTTTTAGACAGATTTTCTGCAAATAAAGAGAAACTTACATAACAATTAGTACAAAAAGGCTTTTGGAAACACTAAACTTAAGGAAAAAGTATTAAAAATACCGTTAAATCACAGTATATCAACACCCTCCACTTAAATTCGTTGTTTGTCCTCAAGCGACGCACTATGGCTCAATACAAAATCTTTGTACAATAATATCCATGTTTTATCTTTCGCAATCATTTGGCTATCAATCCCGATCAGTCTCATCACATTTATGCATGCTATCACTATTAGGCTTGAATGATGTGGAATCAGACCATTACTCAGACTCACCATGCACTAATACCTATCCTCTTCAATTTCTCACCGAGGTGCTAATATTTTTGGTATTGCAACTAGTGTCCTCACTTCAAAACAATATCCTCATTTTTCACACAATGATTTCAGTTTTAGTATAAGGATTACTTTTTAACACTCACTCTCAGAACAAATTCACACTCATTCATACATATTGCCATAAGCTTGCCCTTATTTTCACTACTCTAAGTTTGCTATACAACTCTTAGGATCACGATAGGACTTTCTTAGCTCGTAACATAGGCTTAGGGTCAGGTAGGGTATATTTAGGTATACTTTAGTGACTTTTTGCCCTCCTTGACATATCGGATAAACATACCACTTTTTATCATTTTATTTCGCCTAGTTTCTCATATTCTTTCACCTTGCTATTTTTTTCCTTATTTCTTCATTTGTGTAAGTGACTCTCTTCTTTTCTTGCTTGTATTTCTTGTATTTTTTTTCACTTTTCTTTCAACTGATTCTTGAGTCACTTTACTTTTGTTCTTTCTCTCTCTTTGTTCTTTCAACCCCACTTTCCAGAGCATTCCTCACAATAGCTACCCTCAACTCATGGCTTTGCCATGAGTCAAAGTACACAATACCCAAAGTTGGGTCAGGGCCATAAAAAGATTGTTTACTGCATTAGCGACCCTCAACTTATGCTTTTGGCATAAGCTGAGATGCACATGTCCAAGGAGGGACCAGGACCAACACATTATTCTCAGAAAAGATCAATTGGGGTTAAAAAGAAAGGTCTAGTTTAAGCTCCTCTAAACTTTAGCCTAAACTAAACTTATAATTTTTGCTGGAAACTTAATCATTTTCTTAGCTTATTTTCACCAATAGTTTCACTTGAAAATTTAGTAAAATTCATGGATCATGTAACACTTTTTGCGGTGTATTTCATGGACTCATTTAGACAAAATATTGATACTCAAATCAGCCCCACTTCAATTTTAATGAACATCACGATTTACATAGGTTTATGCACGTAAAATGACAATCAAAACAATATCAAACTTGAAGCCTTAACCCGAAACTTCATTCACAGTAACATTTTGACATGCAGATACTTGCACAAACATTCGAATACATGGTTGTCTTTCATACAATTTCAAGTACACAAACATAATCATAATCATCACGAAAACATAACATACACCTAAATCTACCAAAAATCATACCCAACCTACGATTCATTAGGAGCTAGTGACAGAGGCATATAAAAGGGGAAACAGTCCCAGTTTTCGAATGAATAATATGAACCTTAAGGGGTCTCTTGGGAAAGGGACCAAGAGAGAAGAAAACCCATACCTTTTTGACGTTAAACCCTTGACTTGCTGCCCAAAAACTCCTCCCAAGAACACGTCTAAGTCCAAAATCTTCAACACTAACTTGACGGAAAAACTCCTCTCTTTGCCCAACGTTTTTTGCTATGTTTGAATAAGTTTTTAACGTGAAAGTTCTTCAAGTGTAAAAAACGTTTAGTTGTTGATCAGTTCTTGTGTTTTTTTAGCAAATAGAACGTGAAAAGAGTGAAGAAACGTGAGAGAGATGAGCGTGAGAGAGAGTTAAAAGAAGTGAAGTAGTTTAAACTTAGTCAACTAGGAGACTTAGTCATAAAAACACATTAATTAGTAAATAAATGATAATTAGTAATAAAATCTGATTTTCCTTTTTAAATCATCCATTAATTATTAATTTATTAAATTAATTCACTAATTAAAAAAAATCACATTAAATCATTGCTCCCGCCTAGGTTCGAACCCGGGTGGAGCAAAACTTCACTTCAAGGGCTCAATTTCGACCTTCTCTCTTGGCTTGTCTGATTGCAGTAACCTTTATTTCCCATGATCTAGGCAAGGTCCTAAGTACTTTGTCCATTTGTTTCTCAGTGGTGTATACCTTCCCCAAGGAGATTAACTTGTTTATCACAATAGTGAATCTAGTGATCATGTCTTGAAGTGATTCTCCGGATTTCATCTTGAAGGTTTCATATCTAGAGCATAGTCTGGCGATTCTGAATTTTCGAACTTGAGTTGTACCTCACAAGCGTTCTGTAAAGTTTCCCATATTTTTTCACAGAGGTACAACTTGAGACGCGATTAAACTCATCAGATTCTAGACTACATACAAGAATGCATTTGGCTTTTGCATTCTTTACCGGCATCTTGTAGTTAGCTTCTCCGTATTTCTCTTTAGGTTTTGGTGCAGTATTTCTTTCACTATCCGTAATTGTAGGGGTTAACGGTCCATCTGGATTCTAATCCATAGTTCATAGTATTGAGCTTAAATGAAGTCTTCCATCTTTGTCTTCCACCGTGAGTAGTATTGGCCATTGAATAAGGGTGGTTTGTTGATGTGTTGTCCATGACCATGTCCAAGAGGAGGTGCAGAACTCATATTGTTCTTTATCTTGAGTTATTAGAGTCTTGATTAAGATAACCTACTCCGACACCACTTGTTAGAATTCTACCCTCTTGAATTCTACAAAAGAACACGTATTCACTGGTTGTTCCTCTTTATTTGACATTTAATAATAAATAATTTCTTATGACAATACACTCAACACAATCTATTATTATTTATAAACCTTAAAATAACACAACAATTACAAAACTATGTAATCTAAGAAATTATAAGCTCTAATTCTTTTCTATCCCAAGGCAAAAAACCCTTATTTTAAGTCTTTTATCGTTCTTCAACTTGTCGAACGATACCTACTCTCAAAACTCTGATTTTAAACAAAAAATCTTGTCATCAATTGTACAATTTTTCTCTCAACCGCAGCACTCCCCAAAAATAAAAATTAAAAACTCTCACAAACTTTTGATCGTGTTTTGATATTACTCTCAATGTAAGTGCACAACTTTTTTGATAAAAATAACCTCCTATTTATAGATCAAAAACTCCACCGAGTCCTTGTTTGAATAAACACCGTCTTTGCCACCTCAAAGTCTTGTTGAACTCGACTTGGACTTCTACTCGGCTGGAAAAGAAAACTCACACACAGTTATCCTTGTTTTCCTTAATTACATAATAACACCCTTTTCCCAGTTAGATTTGGATTTAGCTAGACCATGTCAATACACCCTGTTCTATGCAACTTGGCACTTTGACATTCTTCAAAATATTTATTCAGACACTTGTGTTTCTTACACTATCAACAACGTAGATTCGTGCTTGAAAAACATTAATTTACATAGGCGGAACTTGGACTCACGGTTTCCTATTGCCGTCCCATAAGTCTTACACGTAGAATACAGGTAGAACATGAAGAAATCACATACATAAAAGAAGGGAACATGGTCATACCTTAATTGAAAAATATAGTCTCTTAAGATCAGATTAACCATGGAGTAAGGTTGTCTCTTCAATCCAAAGGGAGACTTAAGCGAATTCGTCGTACAGTAATCTTCAAATTGTACTGTTGTTCCAAGGCTTCCTTTGGCCTCCAACCTCAGTATAACACTTATGTTGATGTACTATGAGTAACAAGCAATATGATCATCCATTTAAAATCTTATTCTCTCAACAACTCATCAACAAACAGCATACAACCATAAGTATAACTTTTGACGTGCACAAGTTAATTAAGCTCAGTGAGTTAGTCGCCTTAAAATATACGGGGTGTTACAACTTGCTACACATTGTCGGATTGAGTTTAACGATTCCATGCTTGAGGATCTTAGTTTGAATTTGACAATTATATTCACTATGTGAGACAAGACAATGATTGTTTCAAATGTGAAAAGACTTGAATATTTTACAGAAGCATTGATCAAAATAAATTTGTACAAAGCTTGACGACTTGCTAATTTAATTGTGAAGTTGAGTTTAATACTACTGGTCACTACAACAAAAGTTCGAAGAGCTTTTTCTTTGATGAGATATATTAAAAATGACTTGTCTAGTAGAATTGGTGATGAATTTTTGATTGATTATATAGTTGTTTTATAGAGAAAATAAATATTTGAAAGTATATCGATTTATGCGAGCACGGATACTCTTCAAAACATGAGAATCATCGAGTATAATTGTAATAGTAATGTTTATCATCGAATCGGATGTGAACAAATTCCAGAAATCCGCTCTTAGAGTTTGAGAATCCAAGCGCTGGCAAGTCAATGTCCTTTTCGGTTAGCTACTTAGGATGAATCACACAGAGGCGATATCAAACATAAGAATACAATATTTTTCAAGAGACAAAAGGCCTAAGAGAGATGGGGGAAATCAAAAATACAAAAAACATATTTAGTATCTTATGTTTAAATAGTTCGTTACTTTTTAAATGTATACGGAGTTTCAATACTCATTTTTGTCTCATCATTATTGCATAATTTTTTTAAATTAAAAATATATAGATTTAAAATTTTAAATTTGCCTTCAATACAAATAAGTGAGTAAGTTGGGAATTGAAAAGAAAAAGAAAAGGCAATAGTAGGAAGTTGCCTTAACTTGAAAAGAAAGGGATACACTATAGAAAATTGTCGGTGTCATACGAATACGATATAGAAAAGCTTCCGTAGCTTTTACTTTTCTAAAATATAAATAAAAAGCTAACCAATACTTTTGACCCTTAGCTTAACCTCATTATCGTTTAATGGTGCATCAACTACTTTTTCCACCCTTCTCCCATGATCTTTTAGTTGTTTAATTAACGAAAAAGGGTCTAATTTTTTTTTAAATTTTGGCAAAATTAAGATTACGATATTAAATATTATAAGAATTATTTATCCGTTGTATTATTTAGTATATTTTAAAGGTATATATATGTCCACGTGGGCACGTTGCAACTTATAATAATGTAATATTTATGATGTTTATGTGGGCATATATATATATATATATATATATATATATATATATATATATATATATATATATATATATATATATATATATATATATATATATATATATATATATAAGATACATTATAAAATAGTTTAGAAATAAAAAAATCATTTCTAAAGTTCGATATTGTTATAATAATTTCAGTCAAAATACGGATATATTTCAGACCTTTTCCTTATAATTAATAGCAAAATACTAGTTGTATTTGAACTTTTAAAATAATTAAATAATTTGAGGTAAATAATTTAAAATTTATGACAATTAATTGAAAATGAGGAACTAATAATATATCCATGAACTTCATCTTATTTAGTTCATATTGACTTAATAAATATTTATTAAAATTTTATTTTACTAATTTAACCTTATTAATTGTTTTTAAAATTTTTAATTTGATTAATACTATAGTTCTCTTGATTCAGTATAATCAATAATTAGAAACAAATTTATTCTTAATTGTATATATAAGGACAAATAAAATAAAATAAAATGGATGGAGATTAATATATTTGTGTATAAATTAGAGTCGTAGTTCAACAGCTTCATAAATTTTATTATTATTCTCGTCCCAACATCCACTTTCCTGTGTTATGTTATCTTTTTCAAAAGTCAATTTAACTTATTTTCAAAATTAAATTAAATCATATTTATAAGCTTTACTTAAACAAAAACTTTATATATTAAAAAACCGTACAAAAAGTATTATACATTGTAACTTTTTACATATCAATATAATGAAAAAATATTTATTCTAAGATGTTAGTCAAATTTTTTATAATTTGACTCTAAATATGAAAAGTATGACAATTAATAGTAAATGAAGGGAGTATTACATAGAAACTAATAGGATTGGATATGATATAGTATGATACGATTTTTGAAATTTGATTACGTAATCTTAATATTTGATTTTAAAAACTGGTATAGCACTACCATATCAATTGCTATTTGGTATAGTTCGATATTTTAAAATTTGATTTCGATATTTTGAAATTTGATTTCAATATTTTGTGGTATCATAAATCGATAAACATAATTTGGCCAGTTTTAATTAATATGTATTCGTATAATAGAGTATTATGATTTCAACAGGTCAAAGAATATCTCAATTGTATCATATCAACACATTACACATGCAAATAGTGATTGACATAGTGAGTTTACCATTTTACCCATATTAATAATATTAATTATGAAGTGAATGAATTAGAAAGTTAAGATTTACAAAAAGTTTTACCATTTTCAAAATATTAAATTGAGGATATTATAGATTAAAAAAATTGTTTTCTTCTGCAATACATGAAAATTGAAATGCAATAAGAAGTTGCCATAATTGATCATGATATATTACATTATTATATACTTGCCAATAAATGTGTGATTCTACGAGGGAACTGGAGCGGCTCAAGCATATTAGTGGCCTAAAGTAAAAATTAAAAGGGATGTTAAATTTGAATCGTCAATAACTTTATATAATTAATTTCTTCTAGTTTTCAATTGATAATATAATCATTCTTATTTTAAATTATTTTTCATTAGACATAATACCTTAAATATGTCAAATTTTTTCTATAATTCCTTTATTTTTCATGAAAAATTTATTTTTTCTACAATAATATTTAATATTTGTTAAATAATAATAACTTATAACCTATAATTATTAAAAATAAAGTCTATTAAATTTGAAGACCTAAGACTCATATCTTTTTTTTTAACAGTGTCGAGCCAAAGTTGGAGGCTGTTAATATGCCTGCTTACTATCATTCAGAAGTTGGGACCATGAAAATATTATGTGGACTCCATTTATATTGTCTATCTATTTTTTATTTATTTTTATTTCTGAATTTTAAGTTTTACATGTTTCTATAAATTAATCAGTGTTTTGTATTAATTAGTATAGAATTTTATATCTTAAAAAAATGATCTGCGGAATAAGTAGTCAAATGTTGACTATTTTTAGAACTATTTTTAATATAAGATTCACCCAATCTAAAGGACAGAGTAAATTTTGTCGTAGTAACTATGTGTTCTTTTTGTTGATATGAAAATTGTAAAAATAAAATATTTGGATAGTCCCTCTTTTTTTTTTTTCCACTTCTTAGTTACTGTTTGACTATAGAAGTAAGATTCACATTTTAAGAATAAAATTTATTTTATTTGAAAATTTTGCCATGAAATTTTGTAATTTGATTTGAAGTTAATGTCCCAAATTGAAAAAATTACATAAATTAATACATTTTAAAAAATAATTACTGATTTATGCGATATTTTTTATTTATTATCATTTATGGCAATGCTTTATTAAATTGTAATATGTATTAAAAGTGAATTATGTATGCAATATATATGAATTATAATTGTTTTTAAAAATATATTATGTTTTTTTGGTAAAAAATTATCACATTGTATTATAAGTGTATTAAAATGTGTGATAAATGTATTATTCATTATTAAAATTTGTATTATATGTGAATAATAAATTGTTCTTTATAATATATATTAAACTTGTATTATAAATAAATTAAAAGTGATTAAGTGAAAAAAATATTATTACTATAAATGATAAATATTTTTTTATTATAATATATTTATATAAGTTTCCCATACCCGTTTGGCCATAGATTTCCCAAATAATATTTGGGGAAAAATTTGGCAAATAATGTTTGTCCATACAATTTGTCATTATTTGACAAATATTTTTTACAAATATCCCAAATTCCCAAATACTAATTTTTTCTAGTATTTGGGCCAAATCTCATTATTTGAGATCTTTTGAAAATTAAAATTTTACCATAAATTTTATCTTTTATAAAAACATCCTCTATAGTAATTGTTTGTGTTGTATTACATAATTTTTTTACGTGAACACCAAAATAGTGATGAAATATTTAGTGAATATTAAATAATGATATGATTGTTGATGAAAATGATGAAAAATTAACTCAAGGTAATAAAATCATGTGCTTCGTCTACTTCACAATGTATGGAATGATACTTGTTGCACTCGCTCCAAATTACCACATTGTTCTAGAGTGATGGAAACTATTTGTTATTGTTGTAACGAACATCCAATTGACTTGTAATACAAACTTATAGTTAGTTTTAATAGTTTTCAAAACTTATGAGTATAAATCATATTTTTCTAAAAAGGTGAAATATATTTCTCAAATCTTATGACCAAACACATGGTGAGAACTTACATAATCCTATAGATATCATTCCACACATTATAAAAACACAATCAATTGGTATAAAAAATTAAGAGAACTTACATAAAAAAAAATTATATCAGGAGGTAATTATTTTGACACACTAGTTTATAATATTTTATAATTTATCTGATTTTGATGCTTTTCAGATATTTTCAAAATACGCTTATATATATATATTCGTAATTTATGCAAATTGATTAGTTCGAATAATATTTATTTTCATCAGGTGTATATATATATAGTCAATGCATACATGTTATGTGTTTAAATTTATAATTTATTTTACTTAACCATCACTAATTAATATATATTTTACTTTATTAAATCAAGTAACAATAAAAATTGCATTAATTAACTATAAACAATGATGCAAGTAAATTTTTTTCTTGGTTCTACCGGAGAATCTAGAAAGATAAAAGAAAGAGATGAATAACGCTTTGAGATCACTCCTCTCTCCCAATCACACATCACACATCACATATCTAACAATGGTAGTTGTTCGTTTGAAACAAATACCAAAATCTGAGAATGACAATTTTCTACTAATTCAACATCTTTGTGAAAACCCCATTTTACCAAACACTTTTGGTAACACAAAAATAAAAACTCTTTAATATAAATATAACCAGAAAAAGAAAAAAAGTTAGGGATGCTATTTTTTTGTTTATATTTTCAATTGTTAGCAGTTAGTGGCATTTCCCATCTCAACCGACAGACATGAAGCACGGCGGACAGAAGAACAATAATCTGTCAATAGTCGTTGTGATTTTCTCCATATTCTTGTTTAGTTGTTTCATATACAACGAAGATTTCAAGTCCATAGCAGAATTCCCATTCTCAAGACCCAAAATTCAATTAGAAAGTGATGAAAACAGAGTTTCATCATCAATGGTAATGAACTCAAGGACGATAGTCGAGACAGAGATAGAACAGAGCATTGAAATGGCTGAGGATGAGAACATTGAATTGCCACCTGATGATTGCGATCTGTTTATAGGGAATTGGGTTTATGATAATATAAGTCACCCAATTTACAAAGAAGATCAGTGTGAGTTCCTTACTTCTCAAGTTACTTGCTTGAGGAATGGAAGAAAGGATTCTATGTATCAGAACTGGAGATGGCAACCCAGAGACTGTTCTTTACCCAAGTAAGACAAATAAGATTTGTCAGCTATTACGTACTTTATGTGTATACTCATTTAATTAAAAGAATTTCAGGTTTAAACCAAGATTGCTTCTTGAGAAATTGAGGAACAAGAGACTCATGTTTGTAGGAGACTCATTGAACAGGAATCAATGGGAATCCATGGTTTGTTTGGTTCAATCTGTTGTTCCTTCTGCAAAAAAAAGCCTAAACAAAATTGGTTCTTTATCTGTTTTCGCAATTCAGGTAATCCTATATTTCTATTATATTCTATAGTATTGATACACTTATTAAGAGAAAAATAATTGATATAATAAATTTACTATTTCACTTTTATTAATCGATAAAATTTTAACATAAAAATTTCATTAAAAAAATTTAATTTTTCAAAACATTAACCTTCTAAACAATTAAGAATATAGTAGATAAAAGATGCTCCATAAAAAGGGATAGAGGAGAGGAAGTAGCTAGTAGGAACTTCTTTAAAAAGATTGATTCTCTCTTAAATATAATGATTATGTTTTTGCTTTCTTTAGTTTGATAAGACTTTAATGCTATAATCAAATTCTATAATGTTAAATACTTTTGTATCAATTAAGATCACTTTAATGTTAACTAACTAATTAATTATCCCAAATAAGTATGAACTAGCGTGCTTTAAAAAAGCATCTCCACTAGTCAATTTAATGATGTACTGTTGCGTAATAAATAATCTTGATTAGTTGTATACGTCACCACTGCGTAATAAGAAAGATTCATAGTCTATTTAAACCTTTTTTCACCTAATATTGGTGAAAGGTTATAAATTCTAATAGTGGTTTGACTATACGAAAATTCAGTTGTAGACATTTAGTGTATATATTCGATTAATCCTTTCGTTTGGATCATATGATTCACTTTACTTTTTAGTCCGTCAAAAAAGATATATTCTTATAATAAGTACTTCCTCTATTTCAATTCAATTATCTCCAGATTTTAAAATTCAATGAAGTCTATTTTTAAGTAATTTTTGAAATAAGTCTATTTTGATTGTTAATTATTGTGACTTATGATACTTTTTACGTAGTTTACATATACATAAATTTTATTTCAAAAAATTTGAAAATCTCATGAGCAAATTCTCGATCAAACTGAAATCGTTTGGTTCTTCAAAAAATGAAATGTGTCGCATAAAATGAGTAGGAGTATCAATTTAACTTTAAAATGTTTATTTACCTTGAATGAAATGATATATAGCTACACAAACATCGATAACTTATTTTAGACCACAAGTTTCAAAAGAAATTTTTGTTTAAATTTAAGTAAGACTAACTCATATAAAATAAGACTGAGGGAATAACTTTTTAGGTTTTTGTATGAATATATGCAGGATTACAATGCCACGGTGGAATTTTATTGGGCTCCATTTCTAGTAGAGTCAAACTCAGATGATCCAAATATGCATAGTATCTTGAACAGAATCATCATGCCTGAATCTATCGACAAGCATGGCAACAACTGGAAGAATGTTGACTATCTCATCTTCAACACATACATTTGGTGGATGAACACTTTCTCTATGACAATTCTGTAAGTAAAATAACTCACCAAACAAATTAATAATTCCAAATTTCAAACAATTATTGTGTGATTTTGTGTTTCCTACCTAACAGACGAGGATCGTTCGATGAAGGAGAAACAAAATACGATGAGATAGACAGACCAACAGCTTATAAAAGAGTGTTGACAACTTGGTCCCAATGGGTCGATAAAAATATAGATCCCAATCGCACCCAAGTCTTCTTCATGAGCATGTCTCCTCTTCATATCAAGTAAAAACAAATCGTTTTCTTTTGATTTTTCAATGACATTAATGATAAAATATACTAATTCGTTATTTAAATAGGAGCTTTGATTGGGAAAATCCTGATGGAATAAAATGTGCAAAAGAGACATCGCCAATACTGAACATATCAATGCCACTAAATGTTGGAACAGATAAAAGGTTGTTTGTGATAGCGGCAAATGTGACTAGATCCATCAAGGTTCCAGTATACTTTCTCAACATTACAACATTATCAGAGTATAGAAAAGATGCACACACATCAGTTCACACAATTCGTCAAGGCAAAATGCTAACGCCTGAACAACAGGATGATCCTGCAACTTATGCTGATTGTATACATTGGTGCCTCCCTGGATTGCCCGATACTTGGAACGAGTTCCTTTATTCACGCATTGTTTCACATTCTTGACACTTAGTCCCTTCTTCATTCTGCAGTTCTTACAACAAATTTTTCTTTTTTAAAACCTTTACAAACAATTTATTTTTGTGTAATTTCAGTCATTGTTAATTAGAAAAGCAAAAGGAAAAATCTAGTAGTTGTCCTTCCTTAGGTTGTGCTATATATTATCATTTGACCTATTTAATTTGAAAAACTGTCAATTAAGCGAAAACTGAAGCGGACATTATATGTTCTATGACTTGTTATACAGTGAGATTATCTCCAACGGAAATAATAAGAAAAGTAGCATTTAAAGAATCAAGTTATTTGAGAATTTATGCAGAAAAGTAAAAAAGACCTCTGGTTAAAGGTGAAGTACTCCCACTAGTGCACTACAACCCATGTTGGTTCTATTTTATCTCTTATTATTATTATTATTATTATTATTATTATTATTATTATTATTATTATTATAATATACAGACTTTGTATATATTAAGAAATTGTATCAGCTGAGCATAACCTGTTTATATACCGCACAACATAAATTAATAAAATATCGACTCATTCTCTAGTATCGCCTTACTCTTTATGGTTTTAGAGCGTCTATAACTCTCACAAGTACTTTCTCTGTTCTTCACTCTCACGAGTACCTTCTCTATTCTTCACGTTAAATTGACCCCCAATGTTTTTGCAATGCAAATAACAATTCCACGATTGTCTAGTTTAATTCTGTCATAGAGTTGCCAATCAAATTAACTGGCATCCACAACTTCTTTCTGTTGGAAAGGTTAAGTATCAATGCTTATATGTGTCCATAATATCTATGGCAATCTTGGTCGATCCATTTATGACCACTCACATGCTCTCTCAAAACAATCAAGATATCAAAAATCCTGCGTTTCTTGTTTGGTTTCGTCAAGATTAGTTGATCCAAAATGCTATCTTGGCCTCTGCTAAACCAACTCTTTTTGCCACTGTATCCGATGCTGACTCTGCCAAAGCTGCTCGGGCGCTCTATATAGTGCTTATGCAATCAAGTCTCAAATAAGAATCTTTAGTTTGTGTGATCAACTAGCCCGTGTAACCGAAGACACTCATCCTGCTGCTGATTATCTCCATCAAGTTAGATCATTGTGTGAGGAGCTTGGAATTGCCAAAGCACCTGTATCTAACCTAGAACACAACTGTTAAAATTCTTATTGAACTTGTGACAGGAGGCTCTCCTCAAGATGTTTTGATGATTTCGCACAAGTGCAATAACCTGTTCCTCTGCAGAGTATGAAACTAGTCTCAGTTGTGAAAAGAACAAGATATTTGTAAAAGATGTCTGCGTCAGAGAGGTTGGTAAGGAGCAGTGTACTTTGCCAATCAGAAGTGACTAGGTTGTTTTGTTTGAAGGACAAAAAGATTGATGATATATATCAAACAAAACACAACACACTACTTATTCATTGAAACAGAAAAAGACACGAGCAAGCATCAAAACAACAAGATATTGATTCAAGGGCTTTCAGTTTGTCTTGTTATTTATTATTTTCATATTTGTTTTTAATTGTTCTAAAATTGTAGGATTCGTTTCGAAGTTGATAGAAACGTATCAAACCTTGGTTGTTTCATTGTAAGGGCTTTAGTTAAGGATAACTAGGGTTCTTACTAAGCAGTGTTGTATCAGCTTGTGCTCAGCTAAGTAATAGGCTGTATTGCTTAGTGAAGAGGCTAGAGGGTCAGTCTTTTGTTTTGTAACCGACTTTTAATTTTGCTTATGAGAAGATTAGTGAAAGTGGTTGTTGAAAAGTCCTGTTGAGAACAGGTCGTGGTTTTACTCCCTTGAGCAAGGTTTTTTCCACGTAAAACTGATTGTCTCTTTTACTTTCTGTGTTTGTAATTTATTTACTGTTGTATAGTGTTACATGGACCAGGTCCCAGCTAATATAAGTGGACGCATACATTCCATCAAGTGGTATCAGATCTTGACTTTTCCTTTTGGCTAACACCAAGAATCGTTTCAATGGACAGTACTATGGGTGGTGGAAAAATTAAATGCATGAATACATTAATGTAGAGGATTCAGAATTGTGGGATGTTATATTGGATGGTCCTTATGTTCCGATGAAGGAGGTGAAGGATGGAAGTCTTACCACTATCGTGGTTAAGACCAGAAAAAAGGAGTTTAATTAGATTGATAGAAAAAAGTATGAAAAGAACTACAAGGCGAAAAAAATCCTAGTCTGTGGTATTGGTGCTGATGAGTATAACTGAATCTCAGCTTGTGAATCAACAAAGGATATTTGGGACTGTCTTCAAATTGCTTATGAAGGAACCAAGAAGATAAAGGAATCAAAGGTGGACATGCTTACTACTCAATATGAAAACTTTGTGATGAAGGATGGTGAAACTATATTTTAAATGAACTCTCATTTCACTGCTATCACAAATGAGCTCAGGGGTCCAGGAGAAGACCTATGTGCAAGCAAGTTCAAAAAATTCTCAAGATTCTTCCAAAATCTTGGGAAATCAAGGTGGATGCAATTATTGAGGCGAAAGATCTAATGACATTGCTTATGGATTAGCTTATAGGAAATTTGCAGACCTATGAGTTAAATAGGAAGCAAGAAACAAGTGGGAAGGAGTCCAAGAAAGAAAAGAACATTTCTTTGAAATCTTCACAAAGCGAGATGACTGAAGAAGAATCTGAGATGGCATACATGATAAAAATGTTCCAAAATATTATCAAAAAGCATGGTGGCTTCCAAAAGAAAGGAACAACCAGCAGAGCAGCAACAACTATAGACTTATGTCACAAATGTGATAAGCCAGGTCACTTTATGAGAGACTGTCCAAGTCAAAAACAAGAATCTCATGAAGTAAGATATCGTATGAAGGACCTGGTCCCAGACAACTTTTAAAGGAAAGCACATGCTGATTAGATGGTAAAAAGAGCCTTTGCTGTATGGGGTGATGAGTCAAGTGAGTCCGTGGAAAAAAATTGAGGAGCATGAAGATGTTTCCATGATGGCCATTGAAGATGGTGAAAGCATCATCAACTCAATCTTCTCATTAATGTCAAGATCAGATGATGAGGACGATGCACCTGAGGTAACTCTCTTTGAATTAAAAGATGATCTGGAAAATCATTCTACTAATAGTGTGAGGAAACTTGCTGCTTTACTAATTGATTCTATAGATGAGAGGTCTACTGAAAACTTAATGCTGACTGAAAAATTAATTTTATTTGAAAATGAAAATGTAGCTTTTCTAACACAAATTTTTGAAATAAGTTAAAGAAAAGGGATACTGGAGTCTAACAACAATGTTGACGAAGAAGAACCTAGTACCTCTAAACATGATAAAAGAAAACTTAGCATTTATGAGGAAGAATCGGAGGATAAGCTTAAAATCTATGAATCTAAGTTAGCTGCTTCTCTTGAAACAAATTTTCAGCTAAGGAAAGATCTTAAGAAAATCAAAAAAGAGTTAAGTCACTCCCTAAAATGGACTGACTCTTCCAAGATTCTATCGAATCTCTCTCAGTAAAGTTTCAAAAGGAAAAGAGGTCTAGGAAGCAAAAGAATAGAACCACCATATAATCCTCATAGCAAATATGTGTCTGTGACTGATAATTTCTTATATACTCATTGTGGAAGAAATGGAGATGTAAAAGAAATGTGTGATAAATTAAAGGATGCTAAGGAGAGGCATGTGAAGTTTGTGAAATTAGGAAGTCGTCAGACTAACAGGGAGCAAGTACCTGGTTCATGTGATGAATTTGTCAGAAATGACAGACTGGTGAAAAAATTGAAAAAGGGATCTGGTTCTTGTTTTCATTTTAGCAAAAACTTCTCACCTCCTTGGCCTAGAAGATTTCTTATTAAGCCTTTTGATAAAGTGGGTTCCTAAAACTAACAAGTAATTATTGTGCAGAAGAGAGGAAGGAGACAATGCTGGTACATGGATATGGATGCTCCAGGCACATGACAGGGGATACCTCAAACTTCCTCTCTTTACAGGTACACGAGGGTGGTGGTGTGGCTTTTGGTGTTGGAAAGAAAGATTCTATTCTTGGAATGGGAAAAATAGGAAAGTCTGAAAGTAACTCAATCATCAATGTTCATTATGTGGAAGGGATCAAGTACAATCTTCTGAGTATATCTCAAATGCGTGATATAGGAAATGAAGTCAAGTTTATTGGCTAATAATTGTTTGGTTACAAACTGCAAAACAGTGAAGGTGGTAATGTCTTCTACAAGAGTCAAAAATATGTACGTAGTAGACTTAGAGTCCATTAAAGGAGATGATCTGTCGTGTCTAAGTGCTCAAATTGATGAATCTGATATATGGCACGTCTTGGTCATATAAGTTCTACTCTACTTAACAAACTTGTTTCAGCAAACCTGGTGCGCGGACTTCCCAAGGTGAAGTTTACAAATGATAAAGTTTGTGATGCTTGTGCGAAGGGAAAACAAACAAAGTCATCATTCAAGGCCAAGAAAGGAGTCAGTACATCAAGACTCCTTGAACTACTTCACATGGACTTGTGTGGACCAATAAGAGTGCTGAGTAGAGGAGGTAAGAAATTTATTCTTGTTATAGTTGATGATTTTTCCAAGTATACATGGGTGATGTTTTTGAGAATAAAGAATGAGAGAGCTGGACAATGGATTGTGTTCTTCAAGGCCATTCAATCAAAGTCAAATTGCATTATTGGAAGGATCAGATCTGATCATGGCACAGAATTTGAAAACATTCAAATTGAAAGCTACTGCGGTGAACTTGGAATAAATCACAACTTCTCAGCACCTAGAAATCCTTAGCAAAATGGAGTGGGATAAAGGAAGAACCGAACGTTGGTAGAAATTGCAAGAACTATGTTGACTCTCAACTTGTCATGAATTTCTGGGTTGAGGCAGTTAACACTGCTTGTTATGTGACAAACATATGTCTCATTAGGTCTCTAATCAAGAAAACTCCTTATGAATTGTTAAATGATAAGAAACCTTCGATAGCTTATCTCAAGCCATTTGGTTGCAAATGTTTTATTCTGAACAATGGAAAGAATGATCTTGGAAAGTTTGATGCCAGAAGTGACGAAGGTGCTTTTGTGGGATATTCCTCTACCAGCAAGTCATATCGAGTGTTTAATAAAAGAACAAATTGTGTGGAGGAAAGCATGCATGTAAAATTTGATGAGGTTAGAACAAAGGATGACAATAAGGATGATCATGAAATGGAAGAGCTGACATAAGATAGAGAAATCACACAAGAAGTGGAAGAAACTCATGCTGAATCGACTGAGGAACTGGTCCGCTGGACATTCCTCCAAATACTGAGTCTCATGATTCAAGTAAAGACGAAGGCAATTTTGATGATGATAGAGAAGAAGAAATTACTAGAAAGTCTGGGTGGAAACATCAATCTTCTCATCCACTAGAGAATCTAATCTCTCCCCTAGAGTCAGGAATTCAAACCAGGTCAATGGCACGCAACATGGTGGAATTTTAAGTATTCTTATCCCTAAATGAACCAAAGAGTATCAAAGAAGCATTAAAAGATCCTGACTGCGTAGTCTCTATCCAAGAGGAGCTTCATCACTTCGAATAGAGTAAAGTTTGGCACCTGGTACCCCATCAATTGACAGAACTATTATAGGGACTTAATGGGTGTTTAGAAACAAACTGGATGACAATGGAATGATTGTTATAAATAAATCAAGATTGGTGGTGCAAGGTTACAATCAAGAGGAAGGAATTGATTAAGAAGAAACTTTGCACCTGTTGCACGAATGGAGGCCATAAGAATTCTAATTGTTTTTGCTGTACAAAAAGAGTTCAATTTATTCCAGATGGATGTGAAGAGTGCCTTTCTAAATGGAAACCCAAAGGAGGAGGTGTATGTTAAGCAACCTCCAGGTTTTTAAGACTCTGAGTTGCGTGATTATGTACTGAAATTGGATAAAGCTATGTATGGGTTAAAGCAAGCGCCTCGAGCCTGGTATGAGATACTATCAAAGTTCTTGTTAACAAATGAGTTCAAAAGAGGCAAGGTAGATAATACTTATTTTTTGAAGACTAGAGGAAAATAATTTTTCATTGTGCAGGTCTATTTTAATGATATAATCTTTGGAGCAACATCATATGATTTATGTAAGGAGTTTGCTGAGTTGATGAGTAGCGAGTTTGAGATGAGCATGATGGGTGAACTCACATTCTTTTTAGGATTGCAGATTAAACAATCCTTTCAAGGCACTTCAATGTGCCAAGAGAAATACATAAAAGAGTTGCTCAACAAGTTTAAGATGGTGGATACCAAAGTTCTGGATACGCCCATGAGCACAAGTGCAAGAATTGATAAAGTTGAAGCAAACAAAGAGGTTAATCAAACCATATATAGAGGGATCATTGGATCACTTTTATATTTGACAGCCAACAGACCAGATATAGTATTTAGTGTGGGAATGTGCACTATTTTCAAGTTGCACCAAAAAAATCACACCTGAAAGCTGCCAAAAGAATTCCACGATATTTGAAGGGAACGCAGAACCTGGTCCTCTTCTAATTAACAAGTGACTCTTTTGAAATTATAGGTTATGCTGATGCAGACTATGCAGGCTTCTTAGAGGACAGAAAAAGTACCTTAGGAATGAAATATTTCTTGGAATCAACTTTAGTTTCATGGGGAACGAAGAAACAAAACTCGATGGCCTTGTCTACTGCTGAAGCGGAGTATGTTGCTACTGCTGCTTGTTGTGCTAAACTCTTATGGATCAAGAAATAATTGAAGAATTTTGGAGTGTTTACTGAAATAATTACTATTATGTGCGACAATACGAGTTCTATGAATATGGCCAAAAATCCAGTGCAACACAAAAGAACAAAGCAGATTGACGTGAGGCATCACTTCTTGCGAGACAATGTAGAAAAGATGAATGTGTTGATGAGATTTGGCAGTACTGAAGATCAATTGGCTGACATCTTCACAAAGTCATTGGGAAAGGAAAGCTTCCTTAAAAACAGACTGAGACTTGGAATGGTTAAGCTCACATAACTCTCGAACAAAGCTACTCAAGGAACTCACATCATTGACTATGCTTAGGGGGACATGTATCTATGTCTAATTAACATTGAGTCTTGAGAATTCACAATTTGTACCTTACTGTAGGTATACACTTATGGTATGAACAACTGAGGAGATGATTTAATTACACAAAAATTGGGTAGTCAAAACATAAGGGGGACCTGGTTCCTCACAAGGTTAGTATCATTTAATACTACACTGACATATGTCTGCATCATCGCCACGTTTCCTTATCTTGTTCATCACGTCAGTTTCAAAAGTCCTTTTATTTCAAATGAAGAGTCGGCACTGTTGAGGACCGTATACCATTTTCTTTGAAATATTTCTTTCTTTCCTCAACAAATTCACATAATCATTCTATAATCTCGCTTTCTGATTGATCGTCGATTGTTTTCTTTAAAGCTTCTATCTCTCAAAATTTCTAAGTCAAATTCTTCATCTCAAGTCCATATATCCCTATAAATTGAAAAACCTAGTTCATTCAATTTCTCAACTCCAGTTCTAAAAGAGTCTTCGTTAACCCCCGTCTGTGGAGATAGAACACATGTTGGAACTGTCTCTCTTGTATATCTAGTCGAAGGAAGATCTTCTCCAGCTAGAATGGACAGAGTACTGTGCTCTCCCACATTGGTATTATCTGAGGAAAATTCTCATTCATCTTAAGCGCAATCAGTGGCTAAGCCGAATCTAAACCATGTTTTGATGAAATCAATGGTGCTTCTATGGCATTATCATCCTCAATGTCAGAAAGATTTTTTTGAAGGTGATTTACATGAGGGAAAGGGTCAAGAATCCTGCATTCTCACAGCAGGAGCAGAATTGGTGGCGATACAAAGTCTGGCCTCACTTAGGGATGAGTTTCATCCTTTATTGCCGAATGAGGAGTTCAGATTCCCAGACTAGGTACCTTCTAAAGGTCAACCTATTTTTGATCATACTTCCAAATCATTTGATGTGGAATCTGAAGGGGAGGAAGAGGAGGAAAAAGTGCCATTATGATGGAAGAGGCAAGGATCGAGAGGAAGTAATTTGTGTTTTGCTGATGGTCTAGAACAAGAGATTGGGGTGGGAAACACTGATGTTGTGGTTCATACATGTGTTGATAGTGATGATAAAAAAAAAGGGTAAGAGAAGTTGATTAAGTCTGATGTGAAGGAAGGAAAATAAAAATATAGTACTAAAAGTGCCACACAAAATGTGCTGGGTAGTGCGATGATGGCGAATGCTGTATAGACACAAAGAAGAAGACAACAAAGAAGTCAAGGGTTAACTTAAGAGGACCCAGTTGTTGACCCAGTCCCGATTGAGGATAGTGACTCAAAATCAAAGGAAAGTGCAAAATTTGTGGCAAAACGAAGAAGAGGGTCAGGAGATAAAAAGGAGAAACCGAATGAGGGTCAAAAGAGTTCAAAGAAACCTCCAGTGATGAAGGTTGCATTTGACTTTCAAACCGGTCTAAATCTCAACTTCAACTTTCCACTTCTTGAATGTTGCAAACACATCTGACTTATGCTTCAAGAAGTAAACCCATACCTTCCTGCTGAAATTATCAATGAAGGTAACATAGAAGCTGGATCCTCTAAGTGATGATACTGGAGATGGTCCACAAACGTCTGTATGGACCATTTCCAACCGCACTTTCTTTGGCTCTCTAGGAGTCTTTGTGAAGCTTATTCTTTTCTGTTTGCCCATAACACAACTCTCACAAAGACTCATATCAACAGACTTCAGACCCTCTAATGCTCCTTTTGCAACCAACATCTTCATTCCTTTAGCACTCATGTGTCCAAGTCTGTTGTGCCACAGATATGAACCAGAAGCACCTTCAGCAACAACGGCCATGTTTATACACCCTGCAGTGGTGTACAAGGTTCCAGATTTGGTGCCATGAGCTACTACCATAGCACCTTTCACGATCTTCCACGAACCTTTCCCAAACTCTGCTGCATATCCCGTGCTATCCAACTGACCAACAGAGATCAGATTTTTCTTAATCCCAGGAATATATCTGACATCCTCCAATGTCCACTGGTTTCCCGAGGTGGTATTTATGCAAACATCCCCCTTTCCTTCAATCTCTAAGGCTTTATTGTCAACAAGATATACTTTTCAAAAATTTCCAGATTTGAAATTTTGAAACAACTCCTTGCTTGGAGACGAATGGAAAGATGTACCAGAATCCAAAATCCATGATTCAATCGGGCTATTCACACTAAGGATTAGAGCATCCCCAATGTCCTCTGCTGAATTTACAGAATCATTGTCATCTCCAAATTTCTGGTTTTGTTTCTTCTTTGGCTTTATACAGTTCGTTCGAAAGTGCCCTTTTTCTCTACAGTTCCAACAAGTCACGTTTGATCTGTTCAGGGATTTTCCTCAATTCTTTGATTTTGATCGACCATGTTGATTTTGGATTTTCGTCTTGCTTCTCCCCATTCGATCAACGCTGAGAGCACTGCCCAATGAATCTCCCACTTCTCATTTGCGAATACTTTCGGTAAGAACAACATCACGGATTTCATCAAACTTCAGTTTCTCTGATCCACGGGAACTGCTAATCGCAGCAACAACAGTATCCCAAGACTCGGGCAGAGATGACATCAAAATAAATGCCTTAATTTCATCTTCGAAATTAATATCCACAGAATTGAGTTGACTCACAATCATATTGAACTTATTTATATGATCAGAAATAGATCCATTCTCAGACATCTGTAAATTGAACAATCTACGCATTCTCCTTCACGATGTTGAACGCCACGTTTCTTGACAAAGTCAATCGGATCAACCCTAGAGCCTGGCGATCCTTAAGGTTCCACTTCCCCTCCGTCATGGATTCTGGCTTCACCCCAGTCAATGGTTCGTGAAGATTTTTCTGGTACAGATAATCTTCGATCTGCATCTTCCAGAAACTGAAATCGGATCCATCAAACTTCTCGATTCCAAGCTTTGAACTATCCATCTTCAGTGATTGTGTTGCATATCCTTAGCTCTGATACCAGTTGTTAGGATCGAATTCACGCACACACACTAGATGAATGAAGAACACAAGAACTTTCTAGAGAAAGAGATGAGAGATCTAGAGAGAGAAAAAAAAACCCTAATATTTCGTGGTAACACCCCGTGAGTAAACTTCCACGGCGGTGAGGTATATTTATATTAATAAATCAGAGTATTTTTGGTTATAGAGAATAAATAGGAAAGGTTAAACCCGTAAACTAATATATATATTAATCAGAGATAACATTTACTATCCCTCATTCTCGATGATATCAAAAGGGGGAAAATTGTAGTAGTCGTTCAGTTATGCAGGGGAATTATGACATGGTTTAAGGGGAAACAATGTCTGATTCGAGATGCATAGGAAGCATGGTCTTATTGGAGATGCATGGGAAAGCATGCTTAAGGGAGAATGATGTCTGATATAATGCTCTATCTATTTTTGAATTAATGTGTGTGAGGAACAAATGCAAATTGTTTGTCATCATCAAAAAGGGGGAAATTGATAGGAGGGTCTCCTCAAGATGTTTTGATGATTCCGCACCAATGCAAGGACCTAGTCTTCTACAGAGTATGAAACTAGTCTCAACTGTGAAAAGTACGAGACAACTGTAAAAGTTGTCTGCGTCAGAGAGGTTGGTAAGGAGAAGTGTACTTCACCAATTATAAGTGACTAGGTCATTTTGTTTGATGGACAACAAAGCTTGATGATATATATCAAACAAAACACAACACATTACTTATTCATTCAAAAAGAAAAAGACACGAGCAAGCATCAAAACAGCAAGATATTGATTCAAGGGCTTTCAGTTCGTCTTGTTATTTGCTATTTTCATATTTTCTTGTAATTGTTTTAAAATTGTAGGATTCGTTTCGAAGTTGATAGAAATGTATCAAACCCTGGGTGTTTCATGTAAGGGTTTTAATTAAGGATAACTAGGGTTCTTACTGAGCATTGTTGTATCTGCTTGTGCTCAACTAAGTAATAGGGTGTATTTCTTAGTGAAGAGGCTAGATGGTTAGTCTTTTATTTTGTAACTGACTTTTAAATTTTCTTGTGAGAAGATTAGTGAAAGTGGTTGTTGAAAATTTCTGTTGAGAACAGGTCATGGTTTTACTCCCTTGAGCAAGGAGGTTTCCACGTAAAAGTGATTGTTTCTTTTACTTTCTGTCTTTGTAATTTATTTACTGCTGTATAGTGTTATGGGGACTAGGTTCAAGCTAATATAAGTGGTTGCATACTTTCCAATAACTTGTATCTGAATTTTGTCAACTTTCTACCACTATTGGTGGAAGCTAGAGATTCCATAATCTCATATGAAGAATTGTATGAAAATTTGCTTGACCATAACCTTTTTCTCAAGCATGAAGAGGCTAGGAAACCACAACCGCCTACAATCCCCGCTGCCATAGCACAAAAAACATCTACAACTCCTCCTCAGAACAATGCCAATTATAACAATAGGCATCAAGGTAACAATGCTGCTAGTAATCAACCATGGCGTTCACAACCATTTTTTCCACACAAAAATCAATGATAACCAGATAGCAACCTTTGTTTCCAACTTTGTGATCATCCAGGACACTCTGCCAAAGTCCGTAACACTGTCTTGAGTTTGATGGTAGCTCTAGTCTTAATAAGATAGACTATTTTGCTTGTAATTCTCATGCTTCAATATAATCAATTGGTTAAAAGTTACTATGCAATTATTAATAATTTTTTAGATTTTGCTTGGCCGTAATGTTACTGAGCCTCAATGTTTGAGTTTGTGTGTAGTAACACACTATTTTAGACTTGTCAGGACGTCATATATATGAAATGCATGGTGGATCTTAAAAGGAATTAATTTAGTTTATTCCTCTTGCTAACGAGACAGTTGCTTGTCAATTAATTCTTTAGTTGTGATATGAAATATTATATCTTAACTAGGTACCATGGGTGGTGCTTTTCTATTGTATCACTTTTTAGAATTTTAGTCACCTAGATCTTAGTGAGTAAGATATGTAATTGACATGTCAATATTTTGTCGTCTAACCATCTACTGCTATATGTGTACAATGACATACTCATTCAAATGGTGATCTTGTTCAAGGAATGAGACACTAATCCAAAAAGCTGTCATATTTTGCTTTAGGGAACAAATACTGACTTTAATTGCCTTATTTTTTCCATTGTTGAACACATTTTTTCTATTTTGATAATTCATAGTTTCTTTTACCTCTACAAGATAAGAAATTGAATACATTAAGATTGTTTGTTCTTATTTTAAGTGAATGGCATTGTTTTGAGTTTGGTAATTCTTCTTTACTACCTATGAACTTATTTCTCTTGTGAATTTTATTTTTGATGTTATGAAAGAGGGTTAAATATGTGAATTAATGTGAATTTGTGATCAACTTTAAGTCATTACAGTAATTGCTTGAGTAGAAATTATTATCTTCACCGGCAATGCCACAAATGTGCTTGTTTCTAAAGAAGCTTTACTGACAATAGTAAATGTCGTTAAATAAAAGACACTAAAAGTAATTACTTTTACAGGCAATAGTAAGAGTTTTTACCAACAACCGACATAAATGCAACTAAAGTCTTTAGAAACATTAGATCGAATGACATTTAATCAAATGCCAGTAAATGTGATAGTGGCAATAACTATTGCCGGCAAATATGCTTGTTGCAATAACTATTGCCGCTAAAAGAAAAATCAATTGCTACTAAAGGTCTCTTTTGGTGTATTGTTGGGCTAAAGACTTGAGAATTAGATTAGGTAAAAGTTGGTAACCTGTTATATTCTGAAAATGAAAACTCGCAGGAATTAACATGGACAAATTTGAGCATCTTAGAAGTCATGACAACGTTATGGAAAATAATACAAAGATGAAGTTCAACCAGAATCCTAGTATGGATCTGCAAAGCAATGCAAGAAAGGGAAAGGATTTGCGAAGCAAAGAATGAAAGGCAACAAATAACTAAAGAAGGAAAAAAGATATTTGTAGATCATTTAGCCAAGATTGAGGGATTAAAGATCATCCAAGATTCAAGGATATAATTACAGAAATCCCATAAACTAATACAATAATATAAGCGCTGATACATTAATATGATACGTGAGATACATTAATCGTTAAGTAAGATACATTACATTTTATACATGATACACTAATATGATGGAAAAAATACATTAATATAATGTGTTGATACATTAGTCTGAGGCACGAGATACATTAATCTGGTGCACAAAAATGAGGGATTTTGGGAATTTGTAAAACTAGAAGAGGATAATGGTAATAAGAGAACTTAAAGGTGGGATTTCTGTCATTTTCCTGTATTTAATCATGCACATATCTAATATGGAAAAAACTTGTTTGGGTTTCCGAAAAAGATCATCACCTTTCATATATATTTAAACCCTTCTTAGACTTAGGAGTGAAGTACGCCCACTTCACTTGAAATTATTTGTAATTTTTTTCATCTTTGGTAAAGCTTTGCACATTGAGAGTGAATAATTGTAAAGAAAAAGAGAAGGAAAGATTCTAATGGTAGGTTATACAAGTAGATGCAGTGTCCACATAGAAGATCTGATTTGGATATCAGACTGGATTCGAAGGCTATACATTTTGTACAACCAAGTTTGCTCAAACTCTTAAGGAAACCCTAGAAACCCAGGGGTTCAGAGATGTCAACTGCTCTCCACAAGAAGTCGATCAGACAAATTTTTAATTCACCCTCTCGTGAATTTCAATTGGTATTAGAGCATGTCTCACAATTTGAGTGTTTAATTACACGTGAGAAAAGATCCAAAATGGCACACTATCAAATCCCTGGATCCTTACTTCAAGATGAACACTCTTCACACTGACCACCATACTTCAACGGACAACATTACTCTCACAATAAAAATAGATTCAAAATCTTTTTCTCCTCAACTAATCATCAAGCATGCATCAAAATCGTGAAGTTACTCCTAGGGATGGTGGAGGTAGTATGGCGCGAGTTGAGGATATGTTGCATAAAATGATGAGGAGGTTTGATGCTAGTGATGAGCACAATAAAGAGTTAAGGAATGATTTGGCAGGTATTAAGCAAAAAGTCGATACACAAGCAATTTCGATTAACCAACTTGAGTTACAATTGGCCAAATTATCTGTGACTGTGAACAGACGGCAACCGGGGCACTCTTACTAGCAACACTGTCCAAAATTCGAAAAATGATGGACATTGTATGGTAATCACTACTCGCGGTGGTAAGCAAACCATTGACCCACCTATGCCGTCTAATGAGAAAGAGGTGACAAAATATACTGATAAAGTGGTAGAAGTTAATGGTGAAGTAGAAGATAACACTGGAAAAAGATGCTGAAGTGCCTAAAAAGGTAACTCCCATGCCTAGGCCACCACCCCCATTTCCTCAAAGATTAGTGAAATAGACTGAGGATGGTAAATATAGGCTCTTTTTAACAATGTTGAAGCAACTTTCTATCAATGTCCCTTTGGTATAAGCTTTAAAAAAATGCCCGATTACGCCAAGTTTATGAAAGATTTGGTTACAAAGAAAAGATCAGTCACTTTTGAGGATGATGATAGAATGCAACATTGTAGTGCTATTGCAACAAGATCTCTGGTACAAAACAAAGAAGATCCGGGTGCGTTCACTATTCCTTGTACAATCGGGCTATTATATTTTGCGAAAGCATTATGTGATCTGGGAGGCAAGCACAAATCTCATGCCCCTATCGATTTATAAGAAGTTGGGTTTGGGTGATCCAAAGCCCACTACGATGCGGCTACTGATGGCTGATCAAACAGTAAAAGGGCCTAAAGGGATACTCCACGATGTGCTAGTAAAAGTGAAGTCGTTCATATTTCTGGCAGATTTTGTTATTCTTGATTGTGAAGTCGATTTTGAAGTGACCATTATTCTTAGGAGGCCATTCCTTACTACGTGAAGAGCCTTAGTATATATGGAAAAAGGGAAGATGAAATTTTTGTTGAACAATGAGGAAGTGACCTTTACCATTTGTAGGTCCATGAGGCAGAGTGGTGAGCTCCAATCGGTATCTTCTATATCCTACAACATTGGTGAGACATCTGAGACACAAATAGAAGAATGTCTAGGTGTATAAGCATTAGCAACAGTGATAATGAATTTTGATAGCGATTGCATTGAAGAGTATGAGTCATTAGTCGCGGCTTTTGAGGAGGTGATATTTGGTTTAAACCGAAGAAATATGAGTTACATATGAAGAATAGCGAGTCCCCACCTTCAAAACCATCTATAGAGGAGGCTCCAAAGTTAGAACTAAAAGCTCTCCCACCTCATCTCAGGTATGAATTCTTAGGAAATGGTGACACTTTGCCGGTAATCATTGCATCTGACCTGAATGAACAACAAGTTGACAGTTTGGTGAAAGTGGTAAAAAGGTTTAAAAGAGCTACTGGGTGGACTATTATGGACATTATTGGGATCCCTCCTGGTATTTGATCTCATAAAATCCAACTCATGCCTGATCATAAGCCAAGTATTGAGCACCAGAGACGCTTTAATCAACCTATGCAAGAGGTCGTGAAGAAGGAAAACATTAAGTGGTTGGATGCCAGAGTAATCTATTGGATTGCCGATAGTAGTTTAGTATGCCCTGTTCAGTGTGTACCTAAGAAAAGGGGAATGACTGTGGTCCCCAATGAGAAAAATTAACTTGTTCTAATGAGATCGGTTAGTGGATGGAGGGTGTGTATGGATTACCGCAAATTAAATGCATGGACTGAAAAATACCACTTTCCGATGCCCTTCATGGATCAGATGTTGGATAGACTTGCCGAAAAGGGGTGGTACTGTTTTCTTGATGGATATTCGGGGTATAATCAGATTTCTATTGCACCAGAAGATCAAGAGAAAACTAGTTTTACTTGTCCATATGGGACCTTTGCGTTAAAAAGAATGTCGTTTGGGTTGTGCAATGCACCCGCCACATTTCAGAGATGTATGATGTCGATATTTTCCGACATGGTGGAAGATACCATAGATGTTTGTATGGATGATTTTTTGTGGTTGGTGATTTATTCGAGCGGTGTTTGAACAATTTAGCTGAGGTCCTTAAGAGAAGTGAAGACTGCAATTAGTACTAAATTTGGAAAAATGCCATTTCATGGTGAAAGAAGGTATTGTTTTGGGTCATCGCATTTTAGAAAAGGGCAAAGAGGTTGATCGAGCTAAAGTCGAGGTAATAGAGAGACTTCCTCCACCTATCTCTGTGAAATATGTGAGAAGCTTTCTTGGGCATGAAGGTTTTTACCGGTGATTCATCAAAGACTTTTCAAAGATTGCACATCCATTGTGTAAACTGCGAGAGAAAGATTGAAAATTTTGTTTTAATGAATCCTGTCTTAAAGCATTCGGCGAGCTGAAAGAAAAATTAGTGTCTGCACCTTTCATTATTTCTCCAGATTGGAACAGTCCATTTGAGGTGATGTGGGATGCTAGTGGGGTTGCTCTTGGTGTAGTATTGGGACAAAGAAAGAACAAAATCCTTAACCCCCTTTACTATGCTAGTAAAGCCCTAAATGAAGCTCAGAAGAACTACACAGTGACTGAGCAAGAACTCCTTGCAGTGGTCTTTGCTTTTGAAAATTTTTGCTCCTATTTGCTAGGTAATAGAGTTATAGTACATACTGACCATTCAGCATTGAGATATTTGATGGCAAAGAACGATGTGAAACCTAGGTTGATTCGTTGGGTATTACTGCTTCAAAAATTTGACTTTGAAGTGATGGATAAAAAAGGAGCTAAAAATCAATTTGCTGATCACTTGTCCCGTCTAGAGGATGAAGCTATGAGAGAGTTAGGGGAGAAGACTGATATTGATGATACTTTCTGTGATGAGAATGTAATGTCTGCTTCACAAGAATTGATTCCATGGTTCGCAGATTTTGCGAACTATCTGGCTAGTGATATTATTCCATCAGACTTGTCCTTTCATTAAATAAAAAAGTTCATGTACAATGTGAAGAAGTTCTTTGGGGATGAACCATACTTATATAGGAGTTGTGCCGACGGGCTTATTCGGCATTGTGTTCCAGAATGTGAGATGTTGAGTGTGTTAGAAGCATGCCATTCCTCACCCGTTGGTGGACATCACAGCGGTATCCGAACAGATCATAAGATATTAAAATGTGGTTACTATTGGCCAACTTTTCTTCAAGATGGTCATGAGTTTGCTAAAGCATGTGATCGATGCCAACGAGGTGGTGGTATTTCAAGAAAACAAGATCTCCATCTAAACCCCATTCTAGTGATTGAGTTATGTGATGTTTGGGGTATTGACTTTATGGGCCCTTTTGTGAGTTCTCATGGAATGAAGTACATTCTAGTAGTGGTTGATTATGTATCTAAATGGGTGGAAGCTATCGCCCTCGCAAACAATGAAAGGAAGAGTGTCACTGCGTTCTTAAAAAAGAATATATGCTCTCGTTTTGGCACCCCAAGGGCAATTATTAGTGATGGGGGCTCCCACTTCTGCAACAGATTGTTCAAAGGGTATTGGAGAAATATGGGGTTCACTATAATGTGGCCATTCCTTACCACCCTCAAACTAGTGGGCAAGTTGAAGTGTCAAATTGGGAGATCAAACATATATTGTCAAAAACAGTGAATGCTAGTAGAACGGATTGGTCAAGGAGGCTTGATGATGCTCTTTGGGCCTACCGGACAGCGTATAAGACTCCCATAGGTATGTCCCCATACCATCTTGTATATGGGAAAGCTTGTCATCTTCCGGTTGAGTTAGAGAATAAAGCCATGTGGGCTATGAAGAAGTTGAAAATGGATTGGAATGAAGCTGCAGAACAACAGTTAATTGGGTTGAATGAACTCGATGAATTTTGCCTGAAATCTTATGAAAGCTCAGCCCTCTACAAAGAAAAGATGAAGAAGTACCATGACCAAAAAATTGAAAAACGAGAGTTTATGTTTGGGGATTTGGTGCTTTTATTCAATTCTAGGTTGCACTTGTTTCCGGGCAAGTTCAAGTCAAATGGACTGGTCCTTACTTGGTTACCCAACTATTCCCTCATGGAGTAGTTGAGTTGGAAACTAAGGAGGGTGTGTGGTTCAAAGTGAATGGACAATGTATAGAAATCTATTTCGGGCATGTGGAATCAGCGAATGAAGTGATCGAGGCATACCATCATGATGAAGTCTGAGTGATCAAGTGTCCTCAGTCGTGCCGCGACGTTAAATCAGGCGCTTGTTGGGAGGCAACCTAATACTTATAGTTTTTCTTCCTAGTAATTGTAGAATTTTCTACTAATGGGTTTCAAATTTTCAGGCACGTCACCGTCGTGCCAGGTACTTCTTTCTGTTATCTTCAAAACTAGGGAACATGCGACGGAACAAATGACGGACCATCTCAGCTACGACGGACCGTCTTCAGGGAATCGTCGCGTCATTAATGAAGCATACCCGACCTGACCCAGCTGTTTTTTTTAAAAATTCTTGACATTTAAAACTCCCACCCCACCCCCCTTCATTTCAGCCCATTCCTTCCCTCTTCCTCCCATTTCCCTCCCTTTTCAACTTCCAAGTTCATAACCCCCCTCGCTTACAATCGATCACTTTCCCAAATTCCCCAATTCCTAAAATTCACAATCTACTAGTAGGAGTCCACCACTGTGGTTCTTTACTTGATCACCAAGTACCTTCCTTGCTTATTTTTCTCAAATTCTGAGGTATGTGTCTGATTTCTACCCATTTACATTGAATATTTTTTTATCAATTAGTATTAGCCTACTTCTTATTGATGGGTTCATTCTTTAATACACACTCTGTCTAACCTAGGTTGAAAATCTTCAAAAAATTCCTTGTTAAAACTCTAGAAATAGGTGCTTTAGCATTGCTAGTTTACTAGGTATTTTGGTTAGACAAATATAGGTTAAAACACTAATAATTCCATTTGGGTCATAGGGGATGAATAGGGAATCCCCAGTTTTGTCACTCAATGACAGAATGAGACCTCGATGACGGACCTTTTTACCCATGACGGACTGTCATTGGGTCCTTTCCAACATCCCTAACACCCCAATGTCCAATTTTCTCCAAGTGTCCACCAACGGACACACGCGAAGGACCATCGTTCCCACGACGGTCCGTCCTGCACAACCGTTCTATTTGTCAGAGACCCTGTTCCTAAGGGTCTCTCACTTTTTCTAAGTGTCCTCCAAAGGACACATGCGACGGACCGTCATTCCCACGACGGTCCGTTCTGCTCATACCGTCATGACAGTCAGAGACCCTATTCCTAAGGGTCTCTCACTTATTCTAAGTGTCCTCCAATGGACATCAACGACGGGCCGTCATACCCTCGACGGTCCATCCTGCATAACCGTCATGACGGTTAGAGACCCCTCTCCTAAGGGTCCCCATTTTTTTTCTAAGTGTCCCACGACGGACATCGACGACGGACCGTCATTATCACAATGGTCCGTCCTTCGTATACCGTCATACTTGTAAGAGACTTTCCTTCAGGGTTCTCCACATAGAGTAAGACATGACGGACCCCATGACGGTACGTCGTATTCACGATGAGCCACCAACTGGTCCATCGTGTTTCACTATTACTATAGAAATGTCATTACATCTTAACTCTTTTATTTATTTTGTGTCGTTTTGATTGTCTTGTTTGCTCCTTCTAGTACTAATAATGATTTTTTATAGGTACTATCTATTATGGCACCAAAACAAGATCGAGTCTATGCATGCGGGCGATCGAAGTTTGTCGCCCCGTCTGCCCGCCTTGTCATTGGCTATGATGATGAATGTGACCCCGAATATGTGCCTCGAGGCACTTTCACCCCATCTCGAGCTGCACGTGCTGCCAGAGCCACACCCAAAAAGATGGCCTCCGGCGTAGTCACTGCCTCCCAGTCTGATGAGGAGCGCACACTGATCGGAACACCTTCTAGGTCAGCTACTAATGAAGTAGGAGCGTCTGTCTCCTTAGGAGTTTCGTGGTCGGAGGAATCCTTCAGATCTGGTGAGGTCCCTGCACCTGCCACCGCTACATAGTCTGCCTTGTCTGATGAGGCTATTAGTTCGAAATCCACACCTAGTTCACTGACTCGTGCTCTCACCCCGGTTGACGAGCATCCCAACCAGTGGTGTGTCGACGGGCAGTATCAAGTCTATTCCGATGGAAAGTTCCAGAATGACAAAGGAGTCATGACACGGACACTTACATTGGAGCGGTGGGTCCTTACGAGAAATCTCCGGACTATGCTAGAGATCCAAAAAAATTTTACCAGACATCGACTGGAGTGGACAGCGCGTTCGTTGGGACGTTATAGTGAAGAGTTGGTCAGAGAGTTCTGCCTCTCTTACGTGGCTATTCTTAGATCACAGATTGATAGGCGGGTTGCCCCCGCCAAATAGGCCCCTCTGGAGCATGTCTGAGTACGTGGCATTCAGGTTGATATCTCCCTGCCTGTCATCCGCTGGTATCTATACAGCGAGGATGTTGATGACAACCAGACCCCTCTCACCGCCGAGTTTGACTACCGGTGGCAAATTGTCAAAGATGGCCAATTCCTGCGTGAGCCATCGCTGAGAGAGACCACCAAGAGGTGGATGGCCCTGCACTTGTCTGTTGATTGAGAGGGTGCTGACTGGGTGACCGAGCCTATGGGACACATCAAGAAGGCTAACCTGACCTTCACGACAAAGTTTTTATGGCTGATTGTCCGCCACTTCCTTCCCCCCACAACCGCTGATAATATAGTCACATGAGATCGTGCAGTACTGATGGTGGCGATGATAGCCGGGTTTGAGGTGGACTTTGCTTGGATTCTACAGGCGGTCATGCACGAGAGGGCTATTAAGGTCACAACTAGTTACCCTTTCCCGTGCATGATAGTTTGTCTATGCAGGTCCGCAGGTGTGCCTATTTGGCACGTTTATCAACTCAAGACCCCGCTGGGCACTGTTGATATCAGCCTCATCAGGGATGAGGCCAATGAGTTGGCTTCGCGCAGAGGGCCCCATCCAGAGTTGCCTCCAGTTGGTGACAATCTGGATGATACGGTAGCACAGGCCCGCATGGCTATGCAGGCTGCTTCCACTGACACTACCCCGGTCGAGTCTATCCCAGGTAGTAGCACTGCCCTGAGCTCCTCTCGCTCTGGTCCCGCTTGCTAGGGTCCAGAAATTAGAGGCATAGATGGTTACACTTCTGCATCACATCTAGCCTTGGATGCAGAGGTCTATTGCTGAGGCAGAAGAGTGCTTGGAGTGGAGAATGGTCCAGCACACAGAGCGGAAGATCGCTGAGGTTCGGGTGCTAGCCCAGCCATCCCGTCTGGTGGATGTGTCGAACCTTCAGGCTGCGGTCGACAGTCTTCGCGCAGACATCGATATGATCTTAGAGGCTAGGGTGCTTGAGTTTGAGGCCCCTTCTGCAGAGCCTGCTGAAGACAAAGTGATGAAGGCCTTATTCGCCACTTCTGAGATTCTACCACCCCCCGAGAGCATGACAAGAGGCATAGGGGTTGAAAAGAGAATGAGGCTCGAGCACGGAAGAAGGAGCGCCGTGAGATGGAGGCTGCGAGGAGAGCCTCGCTTGCTGATGAGGAGGCGCGTCAGATGAGGGAAGTAGAGTTAGCTGCTGGGGCATCTAGCTCCAGAAATGTGGAGATAGCGGGAGGCACTGCTGATAGTGTTGTTGATGCTGTGGAAACAACTGAGGGTGTCCAGATCACAGAGGTAGTGGGTTTCGGGGAACCATACCCACCAACTTGCTGATCATCGGCGCTTTGCGCCCCAGGTTTGCTTCACCTACCACTCTTGTATTTCAATTTTTTTTATGCATTGGGGACAATTGCATGTCTTTTTGTTCGGGGTGGGGTAAATGGAAAGTGAGTGCTAGGGTGAAGTCTGAGTAGCCCAATTCACTATCCTTTTTTGGGGTTTTCTTGCCTGTGTTCTTTTTCCCCAAGAGACTGATTATTTTTTTGTTGAACCGGCATGTCTATATCTTGTGTGCATAGTTTAATTCTGAAGCATGATGGCTAAAATGATATCCCAATAAAATGAAAATGATGCATGACTAGGCATAGTAATTGATAAATATGTGGCTCTAAGCATGACATAGAGGTACACCACTGCCTGACCCTAAGTCTAAAATTCAAACTAGGTGTCTGATAATCTGGTAGAGTAATGAGATATCAAGTGAGTGTAAGGAAGATTTGAATAGTCCACTATTTGTACTGAGCTAGAACTTGCCTGGTTAGTCCTGCTAAAAGTAAGCTGTAATAGACAATTAGGAAAGGATCATAGGCTCTTGTTCAATATAGCCCATATTTAGCCTAAATAAAAGAAAACCAAATGAAATTAATCCTTTTTTGATCCAAATGATTTGAGCTTAAATGAGACCTTTCTTTTTCACCCTAACCGATCTTTCTGGGAATAATGTGTTGGCCCTGGTCCCTCCTTGTACATGTGCACCTCAGCTTATGCCAAAAGCATAAGTTGAGGGTGGCTAATTACCTGACCCAACTTTGGGTATTGTGTACTTTGACTCATGGCAAAGCCATGAGTTGAGGGTGGCTATTATGAGGAATGCTCTGAAAAGTGGGGTTGAAAGAACAAAGAGAGAGAGATAGAACAAAAGTAAAGTGACTCAAGAATCAGTTGAAAGAAAAGTGAAAAAAATAAATAAAAAATACAAGAAATACAAGCAAGAAAAGAAGAGAGTCACTCACAATTGAAGAAAGAAGGGAAAATAACAAGGGGAAAGAATATGAGAAACTGGGCGAAATAAAATGATAAAAAATGGTATGTTTAGCCGATATGTAAAGGATGGCAAAAAGTCACTATAGTATACCTAAATATAGCCTACTTGACCTTGAGCCTATGTTACGAACTAAGAGAGTCCTACCGTGATCCTAAGAGTTGTATAGCAAACTTAAAACAGTGAAAATAAGGTCAAGCTTATGGCAATATGTATGAATGTGTGTGAATTTGTTCTGAGAGTGAGTGTTAAAAAGTAATCCTTATACTAAAACTGAAATAGTTGTGTGAAAAATGAGGATATTGTTTAGAAGTGAGGACACTAGTTGCAATACCTGAAATATTAGTACCTCAGTGAGAAATTGAAGAGGATATGTGTTAGTGCATGGTGAGTCTGTGTCATGGTCTGATTCCACATAATTCAAGCCTAATAGTGATAGTATGCATAAACATGATCAGAATGATCGGGATTGATAGCCAAATGATTGCGAATGATAAAACATGGATACTATTGTACAAAGATTTTGTATTAAGTCATAGTGCGTCGCTTGAGGACAACAATGAATTTAAGTTGAGGGTATTGATATACCGTGGTTTCACGGTATTTTTAATACTTTTTCCTTAAGTTTAGTGTGTCCAAAAGCCTTTTTGTACTAATTTTTATGTAAGTTTCTCTTTATTTGCAGGAAATCTGTCTAAAAGATGAATGCGGAGGTTTTTGAGTAAGAAATACAGAAAATGTAACGACCTGTTTAGTCGTTTTGGGCAGCAGATTTTAATTCTGGGAAATTGGCTGAAACGACGGAACCCACGACGGACCGTCACAGGCACGACGGACCGTCACAGGTTGCGCAAATCCCAGGCAGAATAGGATTCCTCTACACGTTTTAAGGATCGTTTTTGACTATTCTTTCCTTAATTATAAAGATTGAGGGTTAATATTAATAAGTCTAATTTCTTGAGGGTTAAAAGAGGTAACCTTAAGTTAATTAGTGGGGTTTATTGTCCTCTTGTAGTCTTAATTATATGATAATTAGGGTAAAGGAAAGAGGGTTTGAATAAAACAAAACAGAAAGAACCAAGAGAAAGAGAGGAATCGATCGAGAGGCTGAGGAGAAAACAAAGCTTTGGAAATTCTTGCTTGATCACTAGTCTTCGGTGGAGGTAGGTTATGGTTTATGTTACGATAATCGTAGTGAACTCTTA
>CM064968.1:40150169-40317169 GCA_032847665.1 Solanum chilense | reverse complement strand
TTTGTGGATTAGACTTTGTGATTATTGTTACACTTTTGGAGAATCTTTAGTCTTCAATTAATTTCAGTAATTGATTGTTAGTGACTTTTGTTGATTAATCAAGTGAGGATTTTAATCATTCTCATTGAAGTATGTGCATGAATTCATATTACATATTTGAATATTGTGATTATGACTATGGGTAACTAAACTCCACAACTAGGGTTGTGGGAACCATAGGCAAATAATGAGGTAAAACCTAACTAAAATAACAATTCTAGAATAGTGTCTTGCATGTATTGATAATTCTATCGCTTAGAAGTCTTTTTAACGGAAGGCCAACGTTAGAACTCACCTTAATGCTACTTGCCGGACCAAGGAGGTAGATAATAGGAAAAGAATTATCAACATAGATTTAGTGTGTACTATCTAATAGGCTAGTATTGATTGGAACGAGGTAATAACTTAGTCAAATATCGAATACGATGCTTAATATGAGGTAAAGGTAAGGGTTAGTATAGCAACACACGTAGCCGGACCAAGGTGCGGAGTGAAATTTTCTAGATGCCAGACCAAGGATTTAGAAATACATAACTTATCACTTTGCATGCAAGATACTAGGAAAGAATTGTTATAGTTAGAATTATCAAGTTATGAACCTGTGGGGAACAGATAAACCCTAGTAATTTTTTTTAATTGATTAAACTCCAACATTTGAAGCTGTTAGTTGTCTGCTTTAATTTCGCTAGTTATTTTTATTTATTTAGAAATAGAAAACCCCCTTTTTATCATTTTTGCTTTCCAAGGAAATAAGTGACTAAATAGCAGTAATAATAGATTGAAGTTAAGTCTGAACTATTTTTTCCTCGTGGGAACGATCCCAACCTCATTAGTTGGGTTCTTTACTTGATACGACCGCTTTACTTCTTATCTAAGAAGTAAGTTTGAGCGTATCAAAAAGACACAAATAACTATCAATCAATAGTAATCCATACAGAACAGCTCCATATATATGATTAAAGAAGAGTTGAGAAAATCTTTCAACCTTATGAATCAATATGTGAGAAAACCTTTCATAATTTCACTAATACTTAATCTAATATCCTCCTTACATCATAAATATAAATTTTATAAGATATGTATAACTTTCATAAATTCATAGGTCATAAGATTGTTAGTAAGTTCATAAAGAAAATCATGGATCATAAATCTTTTCATATGAATTCAAAATAAAACAATGTAATAAGTTCAAATAATTCAATATAAGATTAAAAACATACAATTTAATCATAATCAAAGAGAACCCGTGGAAATTTAAGAAAATCTTATCTTTAAATTAAGAAATTGAAAACCTTGGGGACCCAACGGAAGAATTTATTCATTAGTGAATGCATGCATACCATGGTAATCAAAGCCTAAATGCAATAGTGAATCAAAAATCCTAGTTTAAACCCTAGCTTCTTCTTCCTTAGCTTGAGAAAGAAGATTTGGGATTCTATGAATGAGTTTTGAATGGGTAGTTTTAGGACTGAAAACCCTTATTAAATCTTAGAAATAGAGTCAAAAAGACCTAGTTTAGGCATAAAATGCATATGAAGAAATCCAAAAGCCCTTAAGAAATAACTATTGGACCTAGCCTACAAAATTGACCTACGATCCATATAACTTTGTATGGACCGTACTGGTTAATCTAGACCAAATAGTGGAGCCTTATGATCAACCTACTTTTGAAGAGACCTGTCTATAGCCCATAGAATCTCCTACGGTCCGTAAAACCAATCCATAGACCTCAACTTCAACCTCAAAATTTTATTAAGTCTAGAAACTTTCTACAAGATCCACCTACGACCTATAGAACATTTGATGGACCATTCTGGTCAATCGTAGGAAGAGTAATGGTACTTTTTCCCAAAATTATTTCTTCACTTCCCAAAATATATTTCTACGGCTTGTAGAACATTTTACCAATCGTAGAATAGTCTCGTAGACATGTACCAGCAACCAGAAACATTAAATATTCTCTTTTTCCAAAATCTGAGGTGTTACATTTTATTGATTATATCCTGTCCTATCAAATATTTTATCAATAAGTTCAATCTAAACTATTTGTCCTTAAACTACTTACCACATTAAAATATACCATTTTTAGTTATAACTTTATCCACGAAACTATTGTCTTAACTACTAGGGGGAGACAAACTAGGTTCCATATCGATCCTATTATAATTTTGAGACAAGAGTATCCAATAAGAAAGCTGAAGAAAGAAAAGCAGCCCAAAAAGGAATTGCAAGTTGGTTCACAAATCTATTAAATTAGGACATTCAAATGAATATAAAGTGATAGCAAAGATAACAATTTAAGGAAAATAACTTTATTATTATAATAAATCATATTTTTTTAAATAGTACATATAAAATAAGCAATTGCCTCCAAAAATATTAACTATCGTGATAATTGTGTAGTCAAGATATCAAGAACACAATTCTCTTATTGTAACTGGAAAGACAACAAAAGTGAATAAAAATCTGACCCTTAAACATCAATCAGATGTTGACAAAATTATATATAATTAATATACTCCCTCCATTACAAAAAAAAATGACATAGTTTGACTTGAAATGAAGTTTAACAAAATAAGAAGATTTTTAGATCTTGTGATCTTAAACTAAAGTTATATCAGATGTACCAAAATATTATTTAATCTTGTGGTCTTAAATATGTCACGTGGAGAGTTCTGTTGCTAGCAAAACTAAAAATAAAAATAAAAAACATAAAATAATTACTATTGCTTTTATAGAGAGATGTAACATAATCTTAGAACACTATCAAAGGGTATAGTAGGATAAATGTGATTGTTTAGTCACTAATTAGATGTTTTGTATTCGATCATTTAGAATGGAGGAACCTTCTTGTGAGGAGAGTTTTTCTCATTAAATGGACTCTATGAGACAAACAAATCTAACTATATCGTGCTAATGTGTCACATATATTGATGTTTTGTATTCAATCCTTCAGAATGGAGGAACCATTTGGTCAGGAGATTTTCCTCATTCAATGGACTCTATGGGACAAACCAATCTAAATTATACATAGTGCCTAGTGGGATGTATGTTATCCATGTGTCCTCAACCAGAGGTCTCTTTCTTGCACCTTCAGAGTTGAGAAACACTCTTACTAGGAGTCTTTCCTTGAGCATGTCGATAAAACTAGAAGTGTAAGGATAACAATTATGTTTCAAGAAGCTCTAAACTTTATTAATACCAATATTCAACAGACTCGACTCAAATTAAAAAAGTTGGGGTGGGGAGAGGTGGATATGACAAGAAAGATAAGTAAGATACTAATAAAGAAAAACACAATTAAAAATGTAATTTTGAGTGACAACCACAAGAGAAACACTTTTTAGGAGCTATTTCAGGTTATTGATCCTTTGACTACATTCTAAAGCTTCAATACCAAGTCCACGTTGTTATCTTCAACTTCTACAACATTTTCAAAAGTGATGGGCTTGTCTATTTTCTTGATTAAAGGCTTTGTGATATAAATTGGGTGCAACTCCTTATCTATGTACACTTGACCCCTTGAATATGATTCTTCAACCATAGCATGACTAGTTGCTCCCGAAGAAAATTTAGAGTGACCTAGCTTATCATCTAACTTGAAATGTGTCATCCTTAACATAGGGTGACCTGCAAATTAAATAATACAATGCTTAAGTAGAAAATAAAATATCAATTAAAATTTACAGGATGCATATATGTATATATATATATAAATTGAGAATGACCATGTGTATAATCAAACTTGAAATTTGTCATCCTGAACACTGGGTGACCTGCAAATTAAATAATATAATGTTCAGGTAAATATATGTTATCGATAATTTTCAGGTATATAAACATATATTAAATCTAACTTGAAATTCTCTTCCTTAACACAAAGAATGTAGAAAATATACTATGATTAGGATTTTTCCGCCGTAAGGAATTTTTTCACATACACTAAGATATCAAAGTTCATCTTCCTCATATATAAAATAGGTGATTTTCCTTGATTTCGAATGTTTTTTTTTTCAAAAAAATAAAAGGTATAAACACCCGAGATAGGATCGCTTTCCTCTGTAAAGAAGTGTTCAAAAAGACTAAAAATCCATAGTTCCTTTTCTTATCAAACCAGATGCATCATCATCGGTCTTAAAAGAGGTAACCAAAAAATACACTTAACATAATTAGAAATTAGTCAAAAAATAGATAGTAAGTATCAAATTATTACACCAAATAATAATAACATATAAGCTAATATATTCATCTACGGGCTTACTATTTTGCTGCATTGCTAGCGTATAAGATTCTTTGCTGTGAACTTCATCAAAATGAGCTAGTAATGGCAGAGAATGTGGAAATATTTTTCCACAAACTCTGCATTCAATTAAGTTAGTGTAAACCACCATTTTTTTCTTATAAGTAAGTTGATGTTTCTGCAAAACATAAACAATGATACTCACTTATTAGAGCAAATGAAAATGATGAACTCTGTGAAAAGGCATGGAAAATATGGATGTATTTATATATGTAAATGATAACAGTGTGAACTCAAAATGTCAAAGTAGTTGTTAATGAGGAAAATGAAATTAATTGCTAATTTTGACGGTACCGTGAACTCATAATGTCATATTTAATGTTAAAGTGGAAAAAAAATTGAATGTTAGTTTGTCGTATAGTTAAATAAATTAGAGTAAAAAGTTATCCATTTAGTCAGAGATATTCATTTATTATCTGGGCGGTCATTAATTATCGAACTTGGACTGAAAAAATATGATCAATTGTCCCATTATTATGATCAGTTAGGGAAACATTACTCATTAGCCTTTTAACTCGAGGTTATTCTAGTCTTTCCCTATGTGTTTTATCCATAAGCTATACTATTTTAAACAATAGTCTAAGACATATATAATGATTTAAGTCCTAAAACTTGTTACACCTCGAAAATGTAATGACTTAAGCTAGAACCTATTGCTTCAATATTGTGTATCTTTTATATTTTGTGATCAACGACCCGAACCTACAGGTTAAGTGTCTACGAATCGAAGCTAGTAAAGTAATCGAACCAAGATTTGGGGTCTTCTCTAATGTTCCATTGTTTCACCATACTTTCAATGCTTTTTCCTTAAGTTTAGTGTGTGTCTAAAGCCTTTTTGTATTAGTTTTAATGTATTTTTCTCTTTGTTTTTAGGAAATCTGTCCAAAATGAAAACGCAGAAAAATTATGCTGAAACTGCACAAGTGACTACCTACGGAGCCATCGACGGTCCGTTGACCCCTTGACAGTCCGTAGGTTACCATCGTATGAAGAAAAAATGTTGAATGAAGATTGGGGACTTCAGACTAAGTGTGGGGCTACGGAGGCTCTCGACGGACCGTCGTCTCCACGACGGACAGTCCTGCACATCTGTCATTATCAATCAAAAGTAGCCTTAATACCCATCCTAAAAAAAAGTTAAGTGTGGAACAACAGAGGAACACGACGGTCCGTCGTGGCCTGGACTATCCGTCATCCAGGTCGTCGACTCAGACGTGGTTTTTGGGCAGATTTTCCTTAAATAGATTTCCCTCATTTGTTAGGACTCTATTATTATAAATACTTGTAAAAACCTAGTTTTTGCGGTTAGACTCTTGGGTAATTTTCAGATTTTATTGTTCTTGTTGTGAACTTGTGATTTTAGGAAATTATTCTATTTTCCGCAAATTGTTTGTTGTAAGCTTATTGATCAATTCACGTAATATTCTCGGTTTTCTTCAATCTCATCAAAGTAAGTGCATGAAATCTTATTAAACTAATATGAATTGTGTGATTATTAATATGGGTACTAAATCCATAGCTAGGGTTGTGGGAACCATGGGTAATTAAGAAGGTAAAAACTAGCTACAATAATAATGCTAGAATAGTGTCTTGCATGTATTGATAATTCTTTCGTTTATAAGTCTTTTAAATGAGTGCACCTGTCAGAACTCGCCTTGTTGCTACTTGTCGTACCAAGGAGGTAGATAATAAGAAAAGAATTATCAACGTAGATTTAGTCGATTGGTGTGAAGTAACAACTAAGCCATACATCGATTATGATTCTTAATATGAGGTAAAGGTAAGGTTTGGTAAAGCACACACACGTAGTTGGACCAAGGTGCAAAGTGAAATTTCCAAGTTGCCGGACCAAGGAATTAGGGGTACATCACTTACCACTTTGCATGCAAGATACTAGGAAAGGATTGTTATAGCTAGAATTACCGCGTTATGAACCAGTAGGGAACACTTAATCCCTAGTTACTCACATTACTTGATAAAAATCAAATCTTTAAACCTGTCACCTGTTTATTTAGAAATAGCTAATTACATTTATTGCTTAAAAACCCCTGTTTGGTACTTGTTTTCAAAAAGAACTTGAGTAAATAGAAGTAATAATAGGTTAAAGTTAAGTCTAAACCATTTTGCTCGTGGGATCGACCCCAACCTCATAGTTAGTTTATTTACTTGATACGACCACTTATACTTTTTTCGAGAAGTAAATTTGAGCGTATCAAATTTTGGCGCCGCTGTCGGGGAAAGTGGCTTTTAGATTAACTTTGAGCTTATTACCAAAGTTTAGTTAACATTTTCCTAATTTTACTTTTTCTCTTTGTTTTTATCTCTTGAAGATCTAACTTCCTTATATGCCAAGTACGCGGAGTAGAGGAGAACCCATACTCTCACCCGACCTCGAACTAGAGCATACACTTCATAGAATGAACTGAAATTTGGGTATTCTCGATGATGATCACAACCCGGAACTTCCACCATCGGTTGATGCTCATGATCCGCACACGGCCATACTACACGGCCATACTTTCGTGGTAACTAGTAGTCTGATGCAAATGCTCACCGCTAGAGGTTTGTTTCCAGGGCTAATGTTTGAGGATCCACATGCTCACATCGCCAAGGTGAGGTCGGAGTGTAAGATTTGTGTAGGAAGGCATAATTTGAATATAAAAGTAATTGGGTTGAGAGTGTTTCCTCCCTCACTGACGGGAGAGGCCGCTATATGGTTTACCGAGCTCCCCTATAACTCAATCTACACTTGGAATTAATGGAGGAATGTGTTCTCAGCACGTTACTACCCGGTGTCTAAGAAGCTAAACCACAAAGATAGGGTGAACAACTTTATGTCACTACCAGGAGAATCAGTCTTTTTTAGTGGGACATGTTCACTTCGTTCTTGAGAAGTGTCCCCAATCACCGCAACGATGATGAATCACTGAAAGAGTACTTCTATTGGGGACAAGATGATAATAATAAAACAGTACTAGATTCGATAGCGGGTGGTTCTTATGGAGAGTATCCTTATGCTGAGATTGAAGAGAAGTTGGAGAAAATCTCCCGAAATAATAAAGCTTGGAGCATTAGGAAGTCAGATACTGGGAGAAACACTTTTGCAGTGCAATCCGTACATAACCCAACCACAGATGAGATTCATGAAGAAATGGCTCAAATGAGAACTGATCTTAGGTTTGTGTTGAAACACGTCACTTGGGGTGCAGAAAAGGTAAATGCGGTGAACTACTTATCTAGACCACCACTGCCGACTGATGAGTATTACTATGAGGAGGACTCTTATGTAGTAAATGAGCGGACAGGGAGTTTCCGACCAAAGTCCCAAGGCTCCAATCAGGAGAATTAGCGCCAAGGTCAAGGAAATAAAGGTCGGAACTATGGTAATTACAACCAGAGGGTCATTATGTCTGATATGGGAATTACAACCACGACAACAACTTCAACTGGGGTAACTATGGTAACAGAAATGATAGGATTGGGCCCTATGTTCCACCTCAAAATTGTGAAGTTGCTCTTAGGGATGGTGGAGGTAGTATGACACGAGTTGAGGATATTTTGCAGAAAATGATGAGGAGGTTTGATGCTAGTGATGAGCACACTAAATAGTTGAGGAGTGACTTAGCAAATATTGGGCAAAAATTTGATGCACATGCCATCTCGATCAAGCATCTTGAGTTGCAAATGGCCCAATTATCTTCGACTATGAACCCACGCCAACTGGGCGCTCTTCCTAGCAATACTGTCCAAAATCCAAAAAAAAGATGGACATTGTATGAAAGTCACAACTCAAGGTGGTAAGCAAACCATTTACCTGTTGACACCCAATTTTGACCCACGTCGGCATAAATTAATTATCGAGCTTCGTGAGTTTTTCAAATTATTTAAGTTAATTAGTTTATAAATCTTGCGAAAATCAAAAATCAAAAATCAAAAAAAGAATATAGGAATATATATATATATATATATATATGGATTTTATGCTACTTATCATAACTTTAGATAGTATATATATGTTACATAATTATGTATATAGTTTGTATATTTTATGATTATTCAAGAACCCTCTAAGATATACATTTAAATGACTTATTAAACTAGATTAATTTAAATTGTAATTATACTTTTGAATCACCTTTTACGATTTTAATAATTATTTTACTAAATAAAGAAGCTCGTTAATTAATTAATACAAACACGTTTACTTAAAGCTTAACCAAATTTTATTATTTTTATTTAATCCAACTCATTTGCCCCTTTAAACACATCTAAAACGTTTGGGCCTCTATCCTTATTGGCCCAAACCTTTTAATCCCAGCCCATTCTCCTTGCCAACCTAACACCACTTTAATCCCAACCCTCTTTCAATTTTCAAACCCAACAGCCCAACACCTAGGCCCATTCTCCTTGCCAACCCAACACCTTAAATCTTCAACCCAACCCAATTAACCCCCAGGCCCAACTCCCAAATAACTCCCATCCGACCCAACCCAATTAACCCCCAGGCCCAAAACCCTTCGACCCGCCACCCGACCCGACCCACTTTTCCCTTCCCCTTTCTCCCTCTTCACACGACCCAACAGCTTTCCCTTTCCACGCCATTTCCAGAAAACGCCAGAGAACTCAGAAAAGAAGAACAGACCCAAAATGGAAATTTCCTCACGCGACCTCTCCCAACGTCTCTCTGGCAGCAGTACGCCTCCAGCTACTGCGTAGCAGGTCGTACTGCTCGTCCTTGCGACAACGAGATGAAGACACGTCGCTCGCAAGGATGATAGCCTCAATCCGAGCCGTCCAACGAGTCGTTTTTCAGAGATTTGGCAGCCTTGTGTACGAAACCCAGCTGGAGGGAGGATTTTTTTTGAATTAGGGGGATGAATAACGATTTTACCCCGATCCTTTTCCAATATTCCTCCGCCCTCCCTCTTCCAAAAACCCTAGCGTCCCTCTATATAAAACCCCCTCCGTTTTCAGAGTAGGGGTTAGCAATTCTTGGTTGAGAAATTTTCAGAAGTTGGGACGATTTGGGTTGAAATTTTCTTTCGAAAATACTCTGTTTCTTCTTCTGTCTGTGGTTGGATTTTTCGGAAATAGAATTTTCAACAGGAAGAAAGGTGAGAGTTTTGGGAGTTAGCAACTTTGGTTGGAATTTTTTAATCGAGAGATTTTTGACTGGAAATCGGAGAGAATTTGATTATAGAGGATTGAAAAATCGAGAGCAAATCCTTGCGTCTTTTCTGTTGGTTTCCTTTCCGTGGGAACTGAAAATATTACGCAAGGTTGGAGAAATTTCAAAAGGGTCGGCGAGTGGTTCGATGCCGTGACCTCCATCTCCATCATTTTGGTGTTCGTATTCTTCCGTCTGGTGTGGAAGTTGCTACCGTTTGCTGCTCGTTCCAGCCTCAGTATCGCTGCACACTAAAAGGTAATCTCCCTTCCATTTCGAATATGCCTCGTTGTGAATGTATTCAGTTATTCGGTCTCTCCAGAGTCTGACGTATATGGATCGTTTCTCATTTGGTTTTGCTGTTCATAGACTGTTGTGTCTTCGTTTTCATATTGGTTTCTCCTCATGTTAAATATTTAGTTGTTATCTGTTAAGTCGCGTCTTGTTGCGTTAGATGAGATATGATATTCGTTGTTGCATCGTTTGTTCTGCTAGTATTTGGGTTGGGTTCGGCTGCTGTAAATCTGTGTGAAGAAACTGTTGAAGATTCGTAGGTTTTCGGTGGTTGCCTCGTTTGGATTCGTTTTCTTTTTATTTGCCAAATGCGTTAAACAATGATCGTAGCGTGTTTAAGTCGTATTATTCATCGGCTCCATTACTACTTCTTCCCCTGTTTCTTCCTGTTTTAGGTTCATCTACGAATTGTTTTGATAAGATGTCTTATGTTTTGTTTGTCGGATTGTGATGTTATTCCTTGGTTTGTTCCTGTCGCGAACGTGTTCATTATAAAGGTTTCCGTTGGATCTATGGCTGTAGGTTATTGTTAGAGTTAAGGATGTGACAAAGGTTCAAGTTTGTTCGTTTCGTTTTAAAATTATCATTGTATAGAGATATACTTTTGGCTTATTGGAGTGTTGTGTTACCTATGCTAAGAAATTAGTTAACTTGATCTCAAATGTGATTCAAATGTTGCAGTTGTCAAGTATGGTTTCGCTGACTTGTTGATTATCCTACATTTTTTGGCATATGAACTCGCTTTTTTGATTATGGTCTATGCGCCTTAAATTTGCATATTCATTTGCTAAAATGAGGTTTTGTAGTATAGGCATTTAGATTACTATGACTTGCCCATGACTTGCCATTAATTTCCTTTCTCCATTTTGCATTCGCCAAACTCATGGCCACTGCCGGCCCCCTCTGCTTTGTTGATGAGTTGAGTTCCTTTATATTTATTACTCGTTGTTCGGTTAATCCTCTTTCATCGTAGGTTGAGAGATATTATCATTGGATGTTATTGCTTATCACTTTTCTTTGTGTGCATGTGAACCCCTTCCGAGTTCGTGACGGACTCATCCCTTGCATTTCCTAGAGTCTTGGTTCATCTTCGAGTCAACCCATCAAGAAAAATGTAGAAAGTCCAATTCGGAATCGCGAAGATTGAAGAACTTGAAGAAATCGACTGGAAATTCCTTTATTTTATATATTGTATTTATTTGTAACGGGCATAAGCCCTTGTTGCTCTACTTTCCCGTATTTTATTTTTTGTACGTTTAGGTTAGGACAGGGCAAAAATGGGTCAAATACCCAAAAGCAAGTGGGTCCAAGTTTCGGTCAAGGCGAACAGAACCCGAAAACTTGGACCCAAATCTCTCTCTCTCTCTCTCTCCCACTTTACTCTTTGTTTACGTGCTCTTACTTGGATGTCGTTAGTTATGGTTAGCAAAATCCAAACCCCCTTCGAAACGTCTATCAATTTTATCAAAACTTAAAACTAAAACGGAATCTCAAAACGATGAATATTTTAAACTTGTAAATTTATCTAGATAAGAGCTTTAAGTTTTGAAATAGATTCGCAAATTGCAAGATAAACAATAAAGTATTCAAAAAAGTTGAAAATTCGCCTAAGTAGGTTTCTAATAAGTTCAATAACAAAAGATTGCAAAAGTTAATAAAATAGTCAAATAAGTTAATCGCTGGAAAACCGTAAGTTAGCGGAGTGTCTTAGGTGCCTTCAACACCTTCCTAAGACACTAATAGGAATCCCGAACCCTTAAAATAATTTTCAAACAATTTTTCTGTTTTAAGTTGTTTGGAAAATAAGTTTTCTTAATTTTCTCAAAATTAAGTGGCGACTCCTAAAAGTCGAAAATATCTTTAAAAATAAACATACTACTTTCGAAATCATTTTTCGATAAAACATTACCCACCAATGTCGTCTGGTGTATAAAATGTGATAAGAGGCGATGATGAGGTAGTGGAGGTTAGTGGTGAGTTAGAAGACAAATTGGGAGAGAAGATAAGGTACCCCAAAAGGTGAACCCCATGCCTAGACCACCTTCTCCATTCTCAAAGACGTTAGTGAAAAAGATCGAGGATGGTAAACAGTGGCGTTTTATCACTATTCTCAAATAGCTTTCCATCAATGTCCCTTTGATAAAAGCTCCTGAACAAATGCCCGGTTATGCCAAATTAATGAAAGATGTGGTCACTAAGAAAAGATCGGTCAGTTTAGAGGATGATGATAGAATGCAGCATTGTAGTGCTATTCTACAAGGTCTCTAGTGCAAAAGAAAAAAGATATGGGTGCCTTCACTATTCCATGTACAATCGGGTTATTACACTTTGCGAAAGCATTATGTGATCTTGGGGCAAGCATGAATCTCATGCCTCTCTCTATTTATAAGAAGTTGGGTTTGGGTGACCATAAGTCCACTGCGATGCGGCTACTGATGGCCGACCGAATGGTAAAGAGGCCTATTGGATACTCCACGATGTGTTAGTAAAGGTAGAGCCATTCATATTTCTGGCCTATTTTGTGATTTTGAATTGTGAGGTTTATTTTGAGGTACATATTATTCTTGGAAGGCCATTCTTTGCTACAGGTAGAGCCTTGGTTGATATGGAGTAAGGGAAATGAAATTTCGGTTGAATAATAAAGAAGTGAATTTCAACATTTGTAGGTCCATGAGGCAGAGTTGAAAAGTCATCTGAGGTACAAATAGAAAAATGTCTGGGTGTAGAAGCAATAGCGGCAATGATCATGAATTTTGATAGTGATTGCATTGAATAGTAGTCTTTAGAAAAAAGAAACTAAAACAAAAAACCATGTCCTCCTATCATATGAGGACATACCAAGCTTCTTGAGAGAATTTTATTCACAAGCTTCACTTCTAAGAGAATCCTCACTTGCCACCTACACTTGTAGAAATAGAACAACATATGGAGTTAGCACATTTAATGCATTTAGTTGGTGAACATGCAACAAAACTATACTAAAACAGACATTTACTTTAGGATGTGCTTTTCATGGTGTTTTGATAGAAATCTCATAAAACAAGTATACGAAATATCTTCAAGTCAATATTCATATATAAGACATACTCAAGTAATCCAAAAAGATATGAAAATGATCATTTAGAATCCAAATAAGCATTACACCCCTACCAAATGTTATCATAAAACTCACATAAATAAGAGAAGAAGAGACCACCTATACACCCTTTTCAAGCACACCTAAGTAATCCTTAAGACAACCTAAAGTAAAAGTATTTTTCCATCACATAATACTTAATTCCATGTTCATCAAGTAACCATTTTCATCATTTAGGCTCTCCACCTAATTAAGACATGAGCCTTCCTATACAACATAATTCACTATGTGAACAATATTCATTTAAGGACATTTAAGAGACAAGTAATCACATAAATTGAGGACTTCACATAAGGGTCTTCGAACACCAATGGGACTCATCCGAGCACCTACTACTTATGCCATGTGTAGATAGCGTTCTATTCCACTACCCACACATTGGATAACCTATACAATAACTAGAATGTACATCCCATATGATAAGAATATGCATTAACCGATATAGACAATACAAGCTAGGTTTGGAATCCGATGTCATAAGGACCCCACACCGTGGAAGGTGTTCTACTTGCCTAAGGTAGAACTAAGACTCATCCCAACTAGGCACATGATTAAGAGATATCAAGGGTTTTTTGTACTCTAGTATCCTTCTCAAATACATCTAATGCCATAAGAAAATCCACTAGGTGCTTTGCCTCGTTTCTCATAAAGTAAATCATCCCCTGTGTGTATTAGAGAAGGTACCATCACTAAGTCCTACCAACTCATAATAGGTTATCCAAGGATAGATCATTCTTTAAACTTCTTTTTATATTCAAGGTTTCACATACATAAACTTCTTCATATTCAACGTTCTACATACAAGTCTTTCATAGAAGACACCTACTTTAGATCTACCGATCCAAGACTCTCATTCTTCATTCATTCATACACGTACATGACAATGGTGTCTAAGTCTACTATGTCAAGAGTTCATAATCCATAAGCTTTCATATATCAAAAAGAAGGACCTAAGTGTACCGATCAAGATACAACATCATTTTATTAAGGTTCTCCCTAGTCCTTCATCATCATATATCAACAACTAGAGAGGAAATACATTAAATCATACCAATATAGCACCCATATAGAATCATATAGACAATACATGAGCATCTTAACTTTATATCATCACATATACCATATCGTGATCATACCATATTTCACGCAATAATGTCGACAAGGCCATGTTCACAACATACATAACATTTAAACACCGCCACCATTAGTGGATCATACCAAATCAATACAATTCAATATCAATTCTATACAAAATAAAGGAATTAGTTCAACTCACCACCTTCCAATCACCATCATTATCATCCTTTAGCCTTATCAACCAATTCACATTACAAAAGCTCTTACCAATATCAATGTATACCATAATAAATAAGCCAACAATCAATCCATATCAATGATCCAAAAAAATTCAATATATACATCAAGAATATAAATCAAGCTATGAACAATTATATCATGATCTATACATATTTCAATAGCCCAATACAATCTACACATGAATTCAATAAGATCAATCCATGATCAATTCACCCACTTTAAAGCCAAAATTAGGAATTCAAGGAATACATGGGTTCATGGATGTTTTGATCATAAAACCACCTATTAAAATCAATTACATCATTAAACATTGATTTAAACAATTTCATGCAAGAACCCATGCTTAGATTTCAAAATAGGATTTCAAGGTTCTTGAACATCTTGGAAAAGACTTTGGAATTGTCTCGTTGAATGAGAGAAGAACAAGGATAAAATCACCATACCTTAATTGAATAAATCCAATAAAATAAAATAATATTCAATGAAGAACTTCCATCTTAGCTTCAACTTGACTTCAAGCTCCCGCGGAGGTTTCGGAGAAACTTCTTTGATCTTGGATATAATTTTGAATAATGAAGTCTAAGTATATGTTTTAGAGTCTTAACAAACTTAAAATATCATAAATAACCCAAAATAACTGTATATAAATTAATTAGGACATTGGGTTAATTTCACAACTTTCCCTCACCTTGGCCGAGACATTTGCAAGAACTTGCAAGTGTCAAATGACAACTCAAACACTGGAGTGTCAGCCAACCAATGTACTGTCCTACTTGTCCGTGGTTTTGGTTAGAGACTGACCAAATGGGGGCAAAGCTCCCACAACTAAGTGTGGAGCGACGGACCCTAACGACGGGGCATCGTTTGATCAATGGGGCATCAATTAGGGTCGTTGGTTGGACTGTTTTGGCAGCTTTATTGCCTAGGTTTGGGTCCTCCTCAAGTAACCTTAAGGTGGTCCTTCAGGATTCGTACCCGAAAGTTTTTACCTTTAACATTCTCATGTAGGTTTTAGAGTCTTCTCTTATCAATTTGGACACAAAACAACACGTAAAACATGCCAAGGCACACCATCACACACAAAGGCTAACTTCCGAACATTATGGTTGTTCTTTGATGTTTGACTTCCAAACTCTTCAATTGGACTTCTAATTCTAATATCCATTATTGTAACACTTTATTAACTCAGAAAACACATGATAGGCTCTAATTTAACCTACTTCATTTTTAGGGTTATAACAATCTCCCCCACTTGGCCAACATTCGTCGTCGAATGACACTAAAACACATTCAAGAGTAAGTACCACATAATACACAATAAACATAATTAGAAGGAAAATCAATTCCACATAATCAAGAGACTCAAAACGCAACAATAAAGTAGGAACTACATCTACGCTTATCATGCAATAAGACTCCAAATTTTCCCATCTCACATAGGAGGAACTTCCTTCTCCATGTTTCATCATGCTCATCTTCATCATATCTAAGCACATTGTGTCAATTTTATCATATAAAAAATGATGCGACATTTTCAAGAACTTCACTATTAAGCATGATTATAAGTTCAATCACGCAAAATTTAGACAATTCTTCATAAAGACATGACAATATGAGAGACAAAATCATTTAAGCTCATTTTACCATATAGACATAACCTCATGAAAATATGCACAATTGAGGGAGATCAATAAAATTCATTTCCACTTAGACTCCTAAACACATGCAACATGCTACTATAAAGTTCTAACTCTCAAGCTTGAATAGAATAGAAGAGAAGAGCCAAAAATCCACAACCCAACTATTCATCATACTTCCCCACTTAGAAGGAACCCATCACAACTCAAAAAAGAACATTATAACTTACCGGTACCTTTATATGGATTTGCTCTAGCATAGAGGTTATAGAAGTGATTCTTTTTTGGTGAACCATCATCCGGGCCATTAGGAGGAGCTTGTTTGGCCTACCTTCTTCTAACTGCAATAGTAGGACAATCTCTCACCTTGTGATGATCCGCTCCACAACCAAAGCACCCACTAGTACTGGCTAAACACTTCCCATAGTGTTTCTTCCCTTAATTAGAGCAAGTAGGTTAATCTAGTTGAGAACCACTACCTCTCTAATAGTTTTCCTTAGGAGCTCTAGAAACACCTTGATTTGGAGCCCTCATCTTAAACTTAGGTTGAACTTGCTCATTGATTCTTCCCTTTTTAGAATCTCTACCCCTCTTTCCAAGTTTACTCTTCAATGGATTGAGTATTCACCATAAGCCTAGATAGAGTCTTGTCACCATGGAGTATAGTCGTACGATACTCTTCCTTCACAAGATCAGAAACACCGGTCAAGAATGTATTCATCTCATCCCTAGAGTTAGACACTAAAGATGAAGCATACTTAGACAATACGGTAAAATTCTAAGATTACTCCTCAACACTCATGTTACCTTATCTAAGGTTTATAAACTCCTCAACCTTAACCTTCTTATTCTCACCGGAATGTATCTCTCTAAGAATGCTTCCTTAAACTCTTTCCATTCTATAGGACCCAATTCAACCGGTCTATTATCTTTCCATTGTGTGAACCACAATTGAGAAACCTCTTTCAATTGGTATGCATCCAACTCCACGTTCTCCCTAGAAGTATCTCCCATTGCATGGACTATCTTATAAGCCTTATCAAAAAATGTTAGGGGATCCTCTCCCAACTTAAAACAAAGGAAGATAGAAGGATTCATCCTCCAAAGTCCCTTAACCTAGAGGTCATGGTACTCTCACGAGCATTCATCCTAGGCAAAACCTGTCTATTAGCTTGAGTTGTCATGGCTTGGTATAGGGTAATTAGAGCTCCTCTAAGCTCCTCATTAGACATGTCCAGGGGAACCACCACATGCTTATTCTCTTGATCAACTATAGGGACATTTTCACCTTGAGTAACTTGTTCACCTTGGGATTTTGTCCACCTTGGGGAACTTGTTCACCTTGGGGAGGAACTCCATCAATCACCACCTCCTAATCCACTCTCCTTGCGGGCATTCTTATTTTATTCATATCATATAAACATAAGAGAGGAGATTAGGTAAAAGACACTTATAACCTCAACTCTATGGAACGACACTAGAGTAATGAAGAAAGGGAAACTTCTATCGTCCAATAAACTCTTTGCTCATAGATGTGTCACGACTCACCACCGATGAACAAGACTCTACTAGACGTGGCTTTAATGAGACTTTAAATCCTAAAGACTGCTTCATAACCTTATGCTCTGATACCAAGTTTGTAACGACCAAGGTATACCCTAGAAGTTACACGGCGTACTTGATCTCTCGCATGTCTTATGTAAGCCCTTAGACATCACTCATCGCATACTTATGAAAAGTAGTGTGGAATCAAAACATTTCACAAGATTAGGAAAACTTTTTATACAATATAAGAAAGAAATAACTCTCTTTCATAAGCCATCTTAGACACATATAATATCATAGGATCACGACCCTTTACATCAATTTAAAAATATAGCTATAGTTTATTACAAATGTCTTTTAGAAAAAGCAAACTACATAAGCCATGTCGTCTAATCATATGAGGACCTACCAAGATTCTTGGGAGAATGTTATTCCTTAGCTTCACATCTAAGAGAATCCTCACTTTCCAGCTACACTTGTCGAAATAGAACAACATATGGAATTAGCACATTGAATGCACTAAGTATGGTAAACACGCAAAAAGACCATGATAAAATGGAGATTCACTTGAAGATGTGTTTTCATGCTCTTTTGATATAAATCTCATAAAACAAGTATAAGAAACATCATCAAATATAACATATAAAACACACGCAAGTAATCTACAAGATATGACCATAATCATCTAGAACCCATATAAACATTTAGACCATCTACCAAAGGTTATCCAAAGACTTACTTAAGTAAGACAAGAACATAATGCCCATACACTCACTTCAAGCACACCAAAGTAATCCTTAAGACTACCCAAAGTAATAATACTTTCCTTCACATAATACTTAGTTCCATTTCACCAAGTAACCCTTTTCATCATTTAGACTCTCCACCTAATTAAGACACGAGCCTTCATATACAACATACTTCACTATGTGAACAATTTTCATTCAAGGCCATTTAAGAGACAAGTAATCACATAAATGACATATAATGGTCTTGGAAGACCTAGAGAACCTATCCAATAACTAGAATGAACATCGCATGTGATGAGAATAGGCATTAACCAAATAGACCACTAGATAGGTATGGAATCCGGTGTCATTACGACCTCACACCGCAGAAGGTGTTCTACTTGCCAAAGGTAGAATTAACACTCATGTCATGTTTGCACATGGTTAAGGCATAACAAGGGCTTTTTGTACTCAAGTATCATACTTAAATATACCTACTACCACAAGCATATTTACCCGGTGCTTTGCCTTGTTTCTCATATTAAATTATCCCCTAGGTGTATTAGAGAAGGTATCATCACTATGTCCTACCAACTCAAAGATAGCTCATTCTTTAACCTTCTTTCATTTTCAAGGTTTCAGATACATAACATTCTTTTCAGATTCAAGGTTCTACACATAAGTCTTTCATTGAAGGGCACCTACTTTAGGTCTACTGATCCAAGACTTTCATTCTTCAGTCATTCATACACGTACATGACAAAGGGTGCCTAAGCCGACCAAGTGAAGAGTTCATAATTCATAAGATTTTATGTATCACGAAGAGGGACCTAAGTGTACCGATCAAGACACAACATCATTTTATTAAGGTTCTCCCTAGTCCTTCATCATCATATATCAACAACTAGAGAGGAAATACATTAAATCATACCAATATAGCACCCATATAGAATCATATAGACAATACATGAGCATCTTAACTTTATACCATCACATATACCATATCGTGATCTACCATATTTCACGCAATAATGCAAACAAGGCCATGTTCACAACATACATAAAATTTAAACACCGCCACCATTAGTGGATCATACCAAAACAATACAATTCAATATCAATTCTATACAAAATAAAGGAATTAGTTCAACTCACCACCTTCCAATCACCATCATCATCATCCTTTAGCCTTTTCAACCAATTCACATTACAAAAGCTCTTACCAATATCAATGTATACAATAATAACCCAACAGTCAATCCATATCAATGATCCAACAAAATTCAATATATACATCAAGAATATAAATCAAGTTATGAACAATTCTATCATGATCTATACATATTTCAATAACCAAATACAATCTACACATGAATTCAATAAGATCAATCCATGATCAATTCACCCACTTTGGAGCCAAAGTTAGTAATTCAAGAAATGCATGGATTCATGGAATTTTTTAATCTTAAAACGACCATTAACATCAATTACTTCATAATACATTTATTTAAACCTTCTCATGCAAGAACCCATGCTTAGAATTCAAAAGAGGATTTCAAGGTTTCTGAAAAAATTTAAAAACTATTTGGATTGTCTCCTTGAATGAGAGAATAATCAAGGATGAAATCACCATACCTTAGTTGAATAAATTCAACTATATTGAATAATAATCAATGAAGAACTTCAATCTTAGCTTCAACTTGACTTCAAGCTCCCTTGGAGGTTTTGGAGAAAATTCTTTTGATCTTAGGGTTGGATTTTGAATTATGAAGTCTAAGTCTAGGTTTTTGAGTCTTAACTAACTTAAAATATCATAAATAACCCCAAATGACTGTCTAGGAATTAATTAGAACATTGGGTAAATTTCCCAAGTTGCCCTCACCTTAGTCGAGACACTTGTAGATAGTTGAAGGTGTCAAACGACCACTAAACAATGGAGCATCCACCAACCAATGGACCGTACTGCTGATACATAATTTTGGTCATATAATCCTTAAATAAGGGTTAATATCCCGCAATTAATTAAGGATCAACGCCCTCCAATGATTGGGTGTCTTTTGATCAATAGGGCGTCTATTAGGGTCGTTGGTTGGACTGTTTCTGCAGATTTCTTGCCAAGGTTTGGGTCCTTCTCGACAACCCTTAGGGTGGTCCTTGGGGAGTCGTACCCATAATTTTGTACCCTAAACATGTTTATCTAGGTGTTAGATACCCCTCCTATCGATTTGGACACAAAACAACACGTAAATCATGCCAAGGCACACTATCACAACAAAGGCTAACTTTCAAACGTCTTGGTTGTTCTTTGACGTTTGACTTCCAAACTCTTGAAACTGACTTCTTATGCTAACATTCATATTTTAAAATTTTATGATGTCACAAAACACATGATGGGATCTAATTTAACCTACTTCATTTTAGGGTTATAACAACAACTTGGAAGAATTTGTATTTTAGTTTTAAGATTCATTCAACTATTTATATTTATTGAATTATCTTATGAATTCTAAACATTGAAAGAATTCTTTGAGAATCAAATCATGAGTAGATAAAATCTTTTATTCTATGGTTACGGGCTTATGGCTATGAATAATTTTGTAGTATTCAACTTTATGGATTGACATTGATTATTGCTTAAACTGCTTTTTTGTACTTGATTTAGTATTTTTTGACTGACTACCATTGAAATAAACTTATCGTCCAAATTGAAATCAGGAGAGGAATATGATAATAGAACGTGGGTCAAAAGGAGTACGATCTTCTCTAGAAATTAGGGTTGATTTTTATTTATGATAGGGATGTACCTAGAAACCTTTCGTGGTTATGAAACAAGATGAAGTCATAATGCTCAACGATTTGTTTAGTTCATCGCCGCTCAATGATTTAGTTAAACTACCAATTGAATTAGGAAATTAGGGGTCAGGAGACCATTATCATACATTTAACCCTGTAAAACAATGATTTGATAACCAATTGAAGTCAATAAAATAACATAGTATGGATGCCTTCTACGTAGGCTGCAACCTTAGAATTTCCTAAGTCATGGTTTAAAATTCATATAAAATTGAACCAGTGTTTGAAAATTTAGTTTACTTTTGAATAAATTGCTCAATTAGAAATAATCATCCACCTTTCTTCGTACATTTGCTTAAATTAGTGCTATTGGAAAAATTGGACATTATCAGATCTTAAGTATATAAGAGTATGAAATATGACTCTTCAAAAGGGCTACTTTATTACTTGCATGACCGCATACAGTTGCATGTGTGTTTCGATATAACAAGTTTTTGGCGTTGTTTCCGGGGACTTTTAGAATTAGGAACCATTTGATTTACCTATTCTCTAGGTTTATTGTTCAAGTGTTCACTACTTGATATCATTTGTCTTTAGCAGTTTGTTTTCAGATGTCAAGCTGGAAGGTGATAAGGAGCATACAAAGTTATTTGTTGAATTAGAATGAATCTTTCACTACCGAAAGAGGCAAACACTTTTTACATACATTATCCCTCTAGTCAAAATTGAACCAGAGATGACAGTGTGTGATGTGGAAACCCCACGCACAACTAATTTTACGTCAAGTATTAGAAGCCACCTGCTGGTGGCATATTTGAGTTAAACAAAACATGGTGGAACTATTTCACAATGGACAGTTTACTGGCTTACCCTATGAAGACCCACAAGTTCACATTCAAAACATTCTCAAAATCAGTGACATATGCACTGTAACTGGAGTATCCCCTGCCTGTGTGAGACTCAACTTGTCCCCTTTCTCTCTATTAGTGAAAGCAAGAAGATGGTTGAACATCAGAGCCAGCAAACTCTATTACCTTTGTGTGAGAGTAATTTCAACCCCTCACACTTTCACAAAATTAGATGGTGCCTCTGTCGCCTAATTAACATAAAACTCATAAACCATGTGCAAGTTGCACACTATCGGCTCAAAAAAATGAACTCCATATGAAGTTCCTGAATTCGCCTCATAATCTGGGAAAGCCCATGGCAATACTGTCACAATCGACGCACACATTAGAGAAGTATTTAGCTTATGTGTGCTTCATCCACCATTTCTTTCCTTCCTTTACTGCTACCTTCAATCCAAAGTGGTTTGTTTTCCCATGAAGGACTATTGGTGTAGGAGGTACATTCCCCCCACTCCAAATTCTCTTTCTTTGTCTCGAGGAAGCCACCTTTTTACCCGGTCTTTGAGTTCTCTATGCCATATCAGCACACCAAAATTCATGCAATAATCAAGAGACGTGGCTAGTTAAAGGACCCCCCGGCACTTACTCTTGTGTACTACATACTCTAAAATTAAGGTACTCCAACTTCCATAACGGTATTTTAAGAATATGGAGAGTATCACAAGGTAAAAAATTTTATGTACACATTTATGCCCACACATAGTTTCTGTCACTACTACAAACAACAAAATATTTTCACCCTGCTAATGTTTACAATATTTGAGTACCATGGTGACATCAAAACTCCAGCCCAACCACACTAAACAGTAAAAATTTGCTTCACGAGAATGCATGCACAGATCCACACACATGAATCATGTATCACATTCATACCCCAACTCGAACCTACGCAACTGTAATCAAGATATATAGCTACAAACACCACCCCCACACGTTGAGAATCAATACACACCCACAATTTCAAACAACTTCAAAAATACTCCTAGCTCACAAGGAGGACAGTGGTTGAAGGCATTAAAAATGGAGAACAAATAGTGCGAGACGTACCTGAATGAATTTAGAAGAAGAGATTGATAAGGGAATATTCATGCAATTCATTCATGTTACAAATTTAAATCTGGGATTTTAGTTTGGTGAAGGGAGACTTCACATAATGGTCTTGGAAGACCTATGAAACGCACTTTAGAATTTTTAAAGCCTACTCATGCCATGTGTCAATAATGTCTCTTTACACTACCCACACATTGAATAACCTTTCAAATAACTAGAGTGCACATCCCAATTGATAAGAATCGGCATTAATCGATATAGACCATACTAGCTAGGTATGTAATTCGGTGTCGTAAGACCTCACACTGTGGAAGGTGTTCTACTTGTAAAAGGTAAAATTAGGACACATATCATGTAGGCACATATTTTAATGCATATAAAAAGTCTTCTTTGTACTCTAGTCTCATACTTCAAGTGTGGAGCTACTACCTTAAGCATATCCACTCGATTCTTTGCCTTAGTTCTCATAGTGTAAGACCCCCAAAATGAGTTACGGTGTGTAGAGTCTCACATGTTCCTATATGCTTTTTAACATGTTAATTAAGTGTTTTAAAATATGCATAGGTAATTTAAAGTCATTTGGAAGTCAAAAATCAAGGGACGACCAAGACGTTAGACGACTAGTCACCAAAAAAAGGCCTTACGTGTTTTTATATACTTATATGTATGTCATGAGATTATGAGGCACTTATATGATTTAAAATGGTGTTTATAGGCATTATATTAAGTTTCATGAAGTTTTGATTTCAAACGTCTAAGGATGTCCAAGACGTTCGATAGTTCGCCCTTGAGACGTGCATGTGTGTGTCTTCAGTATACCTAGAATTATTGGATGTGTTGCGAGTATTTGTTTTGGGTGAAACTGATGTGAAAGGTCATTTACATGTTAAGGTATATATTCACATTGTAAACGTTCGGGTAAGACTCCCCAAGGTATATATTCATATTCTAAACGTCCAGGTCAACCACCAACACCCTGTTGATGGTGAAGAATCGATTGGACTTATGTTGGAGAAGGTTGAACAAAAGGACAACCTCAGACCCAAACGACGGAGGCCACCAGTGGCCCGTCGATGGGATTGAGTGGCGTCGATGGCTGGCCGTCGATGCTGGCTGCATTTAACTGCATGCACGCTGTCCCATTAAGGGGTGAATCGGAAATTCACCCCATGTTCTAACGTGACCCTGCATTGTTTATTTGGTCATTTTTGGGTGTATATAAGTGATCAAAAATATAACAACCCCATTCCCAATTCAATTAACACAAATTAGATTTACCTCCCACATATATTCTCTCTAAAACCTCCACTGAAGGTGAAGCTCAAGAAAATCTTGGAGCTTATATTTCCATGGGTTCTTCGTCAAGTTTTAGAGGTTTTCTTCTACATTAAAATATTGTGATCCTTCATCTCTAGTTAATCTTCCATCTAGAGAGTTCCAAAGTTTTCAAAGAAGTTTCATGATCAAATATCTTCTTCTTCAATCTAGCCATGGGTTCTTTCTCAAAACGTTTTCAAAGGCTTAATCATGATAAATTGATTTTAATATGATTATTGTAACATGTATTTCAATCCAATTGCATGATAAACCCATGTCCCCTTCAACTCTTGTTTTAGCCTATGTATGGGCATTATGATCATGACTTTGTATTGATTGAATTATGATTCTATCATATTGAATTGATTATATCTAATGTTTATGTTTTATATTTATGGTGAATTGTTTATGCGTAATCCATGTGAATCAAGGCTTGATGGTTTTAAATAATAGCCTATGTTCTTCTACATGCTTATTGTAATCTCGATTTCTTGGCAATTGTAGTAGGATTTCATTTAAGTTATGGTCTCTTTAACTACTCCCTTATATGTGTATTGTTAATGAATTGTGAGTATGGATAATTGATGATCAAAGAAAGGAAGATTGGTAAGTGATCTATGTTTCTCTAATTGCTAGTGAATGGATGATGTAGTGTGGATGTTATTAGCATGATCTTATAGTAGCTTATGCATGAGTTCCTATATGATTAATTGTACTTAAGCTACTGCCTATAATGTGTTATAATGATGTATTATGTGTTGTTGTCCCAATGTGGATTGATACTTTAAGAAGTTGATCTCTACTTCTTATAGATTGGTATTCACCGTAATATAGACTCTATAGGGTATGAATGTATGATTTCATCTATGAAGAGATACTTGTAATTATTGTCCTATATATGAATTGTTGATGAAAAAGGTTTATTGAGAAATAATGATCATGGTTGATGAATTGGTAAGAATGTTTGTACTTCTCTACTTCTCTATAGTATTGTTGATAGAATTGTGCTTGTATGGCATTGTGTGGTATAGTCCACTTATGGTGGTGGTGTTTAATTTATTGTGTGTGTATATATATATATATATATATATATATATATATATATATATATATATATATATATATATATATATATATATATATATATATATATATATATATCTTATATTTTCTTGTATTTAGCTTATGTTTCCGTCTTTTTATTAGTTTATTACTTACTTTTTTAGACTTTTTGAATAAAAAATTCTTGATTATCATTTTTTTTATCAAGCAGTTGCAATTTACAATTTTCTAGATTCCCCGTGTTATTATTATTCAGATAAGAATCCAGATAATCATAAATTGGACTATTACTAGTATTAATATATATATATATATATATATATATATATATATGTGTGTGTGTGTGTGTGTGTGTGTGTGTGTGTGTGTGTGTGTGTGTGTGTGTGTGTGTGTGTGTGTGTTTGTATGTGTGTGTGTGTGTGTGTGTGTTTGTATGTATGTGTGTGTGTGTGTGTGTGTGTGTGTGATTTGAACATGGCCTTGAAGGCAATTATAGTATGAATGTGTGTTAATGATGATCACCCTACGTGAAGCTTATTCCTAGTTTACTATTCTAGCTATGATCTAGGTTGTATGACTTATGTTATGAGCATTTAAATGGTCATGTAACTATATAGATATGTGCTGCCTATGAGGAGGTCCTATAGTTCTATGTGTGAAGTAAAGTTAATATAGGTTCATATTAACTAGTGCTCAATGTGAATGATATAGTAAGCCTTGAATAAATGAGTCTTATGTTATGTCATCCATTCTATGTGAAAGTATGTGGCATATCATTATATAGGATGACTTAATAGGTATACTAGTATGGGAAAGGGTATGGTACCTTGTCTATGCATTACACATCTGTACCTTGATAGGATAGTTCCTAGGTTGGTCTTCTAAGTACATATATAGGATTGTATGAACATGTTATGAATATGACTTTCTATGATGTTAAGTATATGATATGATAAAATATGAATGTGCATACTATATTAAAGAGATGTTACGAAAGGATTGTTCATAGAGTTACTCCTATAGACTTATTCATTCATATATGAACATGAGTGACATTAATGTGTTATGTGAAAGGTTTGCTCACATATAAGTATACACACACCCATGTATGACAATCTATTCAGTAGAGGGTACTTGAAAGGTGTGCTCAAGTGTACCCAAAACAAGAGAGGTGCTTTACATATGCCACGTCCATGTGAAAGGGTTTCTCACATGATTAGGTTGATGAACTCTCATCTATAACCTATAAGCTAATCATATGAGGAGTTAACTCTCCTAAGCTTAATTTTATAAATAAAGTTAATAAAGTCTTTTTAATAAAAAGTTAACTTAGCTTAGCACCATGTCAACTTGAAGTTGAGGGGTGTCCCTTCCCATTGGAGGAAGGTAGGTCACCATAGTCCTCACGAGGTGGTTAGCCTCATAGCCCAAAGGGCATAGAGTGATGTTGCCATAATGGATAACTACAATGCCCCATAACTATGCTTGCCACATATACCTTCAAGTCCCATAACTATGCTTGCCACATAGGATCTAGCAAGTGACTTCACTAGTATGCTAGCATGTATTAATGTTCTACCTTAGCTAGGTAAGAACACCTTCCATTGGTGTAAGGCTCTATAACACCAAATTCATGTTTAGCACCCATGGTCTTAATGTCGGTTAAGGTTATAGTTTCACTAAAGTAGAATGGACAATGGAAGTAAAGTAAACATCCTAACTAGGATAAACTAAGGGTAGTTGCTTAATATACGTGGGGGTATGGGACTTCTCCTATGCATTGCACAAGTTTCTATTGAGGGAAGTCCTAGGAAGGTGTTCTAATGCATGTGACTATCTTTATGTTCCTTATGCATGAATTTGTAGTATTTGTTTACTTGTTATGATGAAGTGCATGGTATGAGTCCTAATGGATCTATGTGATGTGGTCATGTTCTTATATGCACTAATTTTGTCTTAATGACTATATGATGAAGGTCTTGCTTGACATGAATGAATTTGTCTTACTTACTATATTGATGTATGAATTTTATGTTATGGCTTGTGGTCCCATGATAGGTTTACTGTGTATGTGTGAGGTTATGGGGCTTCACATGTACATTGAACTCATAGACTTAAATTGCGATTGTGAGTAAGGTCTCATAAAGTTCTATGTGAAGTGACATTAGTATATGTGCAAAGTGAATAGAGTTCACTAAATGACTTTATTGCCTTGACTTGAAGGTGTCTTGTGGTATGCTATATTTCTAAGATAGTATGTGTTGGCTTATGTAGATTGTATGTATGACTTCCTTGTGGACTTAAGGTAATGCATTGCACCAAGTATCACTTGAGGGTTACTTGGGGGAATAAGAATGTAAGAAGAAAAGGATTCATTGTAAAACGAGATAGCTCATTGTAAAGAAGAAAATAGCTTACTGTAACGTGGTTCTAAAATGCTTTAAATGCAAGATGTGATTTTATATGATTGATGACCATTGAATATGTCTACATGAAGTATGTAAATGATAAAATGCTTATTGTATAAAGGTTTTATTAAGTTTTCACAGAAAGGCATGAAGTATGATATCAAGAAAAATTTCCCTTTTAAATGCATGTTTTTGCATGGTTGTCATACTTAATGCATTCTTGTACTAACTCCATTCTTCTCCACTTTTTAAATAAAGTGTAGGTTATAGATGCTTTAAGGATGTCTTTAATGGTGAGGAGCTTGATATGTGATTCCCAAGCTGAAGGAAACGAAATCTTAAGTCCAAGGATATCCTAATGTATAGCTTATTGTAAAGTCAATTTATTATTGTACCTATGTTTTATGTTATAAGGGTCGTGTCCCTAATGTACTCTTATGATGTTGAGTCTGTGATGACAAAAAGAGACTAGATTGTACTTATGATATTTTATATATATCAAGAGTAGTTTTTAGAATATGATATGCTATAAAACATTTCAAATTTTTCGCTAATTTACCTATGAAAATGCAATGAATGATAACTATGGGCTTGTATAAGAACTCCAAGATGTCAAGTACGTCATGTTACTTCTATGGGGGTTCCCTAGTCGTAACAAACGTGGTATCAGATCATGAAGTTTATAAAAGTGGTTTTAGGTTCTAAAAGTCTCATATTGCGACGTCTAGTAGAGTCTCGATCATCGGTGTGAGTCGCAACACATCTATGAGCGAGAGGCTATAAGACAATAGATTTTCCCTTTTTCATCATTCTCATGTCGTGCCATAGAACTTAGCTCTATAAGATCTCTCTCTTATTTTTTTTCTTATATGGTAGTATTTTAGATGTGATTGCTTTAATGAGTTGGTATCTCTATGATTGAGGGATAAAAGGTGATTTTTCATGCCTATCTTAGTTTTATGGTTTCATGAGTATGTGTGAAGGTTAATTTTTTGTATTCTTTGATGATATGATTTCCTTTGTGGCTATACATATGAGACCTATGTGAAATAGCATGTTATGTTGAGAAATGTATGTTATGATATAGTTAAAGCATGTTAGGAGTTTTTATGGTTAAACAGGTCTCTTATGGAATGGTTTGTTACTATATGGTTTTACATGATGGTAGCCTAATGATATGATTTGAACTTGAAATGCTTAGTGACTACCTATGGAGGCATGTTGTCCTAAGAATATGTGTCTAAAAGTGTTCAATGTTTTCCTTTGTATATATGTGGTCCTTTATAGTTGCCTAGTATGGATTGGATTCCTTTTTATAAACTTGATCCTAGGTGTGAATGTACTATGCTTGTTTTGGTAGGGTGATGATGTGGGTTGGATTGACCTAGAAGTTACCATACTGTAATGTTCATAGAAAAGAAAGAGTCCTTACAGCTAAGTCTCCTCTGTTGTTTCCCCTAATGTTGTATGACTTTTGTGTCTATGGTATTGTTGAAAAACTTATATGGTTGGGTATTATGACTCAACTTGATTATTGGGGATAATTTGCCTAGATAATAAGGTTTAGAATGCCTTTGGTATTCCTAGGTTGAGTTACTGTAAGTTCTTTTAAAATGGTAATTACTTTTAAGTGAACAAAATGGAGGTTGATAAGTTAAAATCCTCTCAAGGTTGGGTTAAGTTGCTCTTAGTTGGATTTACCCTAAGTGGAGGATGGTGATGGAGTAGTAAGGTTGTAGATATTTCTATCTTGTCCTTCTATTCTTACTTGAACTTGAATCTAATAAATTTTTAATAAGCTTGTTCATGATAAGAGTCTTGCATTAAAGTATGAATTGCATGACCTCTATATGCTTGATATGTCTTGATTGACACTATCTTAAGAATATTTTGAAGATTCTAAAAGTGCATGAAAAAGAATTTTGATCATATACATGTTTTCTCATGTTGATTGTGCATCTTAATATTCTAGTTGAGCATTTAACTTTATGAGATAAGGTAAGGAGCATGTTTGAAGTCACTCTTAATGTGTAATGTTTAGCCTCATAATGAGAAATTGAGCCTCTTTAAAATGAAAAATATTTAGTCTTTTGAAAATTATGTGACTTCTATGATTTTAGAACCATGATTGTAGGTTCACTCTTGAAAAAATGATGGAATGTATAGCTAATATTCTCTGTGTGTGCCTATAAATTGTGAGATTGTTCCAAATTTATGCATGTTTATGAAAGCTAGTGTTATGCTAGAATTTAAAATTATGTGAAATGGCTTCCTATTGTTGTGATGTTTGTGGTGTGAGTACCATTTTTGACTTTATTAGGAAGAAAGTATGAGCATGCCATGATTAAAAGTTGAGAAATTCTTATGTTACAGTAAAGTTGACATTTGTGTATTTGCTTGGGTAGGAACTCATGAGACATGTAAGTGTATTGAGGACAAGTACATTCCTCCACGGACACAACTAAGCATGGTATGGTTGAGTATGAACTTCATGGAAGTATGTCTAATTAGGAAAGACCCTTGTTGATTTACTTAACTCAAGTCTATGTGCATTGGAGTATGAGTGCCTACTAGTTCTGGAGTGTTGTCAAATCTGCCTAACTTTGAATTAAAGGTGGTTGCATGATGTTCTCTTAATGAATTTAAATGTAAAGACATGTTATTATAAGTAGAAGGATGTTCCTCATATGAACATGAAAAGAGCCTAAGTGTTTGATTCACTTGGAAAGTGAGTGAATGAAGGTTTTGCTTACTTATGTGCATTAACTGCTACATGGTGTGAAGTTATGTTCCTTGTAAGTTTGGTTCATTAACTTCAATATGATTATGTTGTGAATGTTGTAAGTTTCTCTATGATTCATTGAAGTCCTTGTTGTGATTAAAGTGTTCTAAGTGTCATTTGAGGACGAATGTTCCCAAGCGGGGGATATTGTAGGACCCCCAAAATCATTTAGGGTGTCTAGAGACTCACATGTGCCTATAATTTTGTTAACAAATTAAGTATTTAAAATTATTCATGGGTGATTTGAAGTTATTTGAAAGTCAAACGTCAAGGGACGACCAAGACGTTAGACGACTAGTCACCACAAAGGGACCTTAAGTGTTTTTATGTTCTTATGTGTATGTCACGAGATTATGAGGTTCGTATATTATTTATAATGGTGTTTATAGGAAGTATATTAAGTGTCATTAAGTTTGGGTGTCAAACATCTAAGAACATCCAAGACGTTCAAAAGTTAGCCCTTGAGACGTGCATGTGTGTATCTTGAGTGTGCCTAGCATGTTTAGACGTGTTGAACGTATTTGTTTTAGGTGAAACTGATGTTGAAGGATATTTACATGTTAAGGTATATATTCACATTGGAAACGTCCTCGTATGAATCCCCAAGGGGCCTACTAAAGGCCCTCAAGGAGGACTCGAAAGTTGTCGAGACACTGCCTTGGCAGTGTCAATCGACGGATCCAAGGGACGGTCCATCAGTCCACCTACGCCCCGTCAATGGTGAAGCATCGATTGGGACTTATCCAAGAGAAGGATAAGCAAAAGGACAACCTCAAACCCAAAGACGCATGCCACCAACAGCCCGTCGATGGGCCTAAGAGGCGTCGATGGCTGGCCAACGATGCAGGCTACATTTAACTTCATGCACGTTGTCCCATTAGAGGGTGAATGGGAAATTCACCCCACGTGCTAAATTAACCCTACATGGTTTATTTGGTTATTTTTGGGTGTATTTAAGTGATCAAAAAACGTGACAACCCCATTCCCAATTCCATTCACATAAATTAGATTTGCCTCCCAAAAATATTCTCTCTAGAAGATCTATTGAATGTGAAGCTCAAGAACAGCTTAGAGCGTGGATTTCCATGGGTTATTCATCAAGTTTTAGAGGTTTTATTTTACATTAAGGTATGGTGATCCTTTATCTCTAGTTTATCTTCCATCTAGAGAGTTCCTTTCAAAGTTTTAAAAGAAGTTTCATGATCAAATCTCTTCTTCTTCAATCTAGCCATGGGTTCTTTCTCAAAGAGTTTTCAAAGGCTTAATAATGATAAATTGATGTTTATATGATGATTGTAACATGGATTTCAATATAATTGCATGATGAACCCATGTCCACTTCAACTTTTGTTTTAGCCTATATATGGGTATTGTAATCGTGACTTTGTATTGATTGAATTATAATTCTAGCATGTTTAATTGCTTATATCTAATGTTTATATTGTATATTGATTGTGAATTGTGTAAGAGTAATCCATGTGAATTAAGACTTGATGGTTTGAAACACTAGCCTATGTTCTTCTACATGCTCACCGTAATCTCGATTTCTTGGCAATTGTAGTAGGATTTCATTTATGTTATGGTATCTTCAACTACTGCCTTATATGTATATTGTTAATGAATCGTGTGTATGGATAATTTATGATCAAAGCAAGGGATATTGGTAAGTGAACTATGCTTCTCTAATTGCTAGTAAATTGATGGTGTAGTGTAGATGTTAGTAGCATGCTCTTATAGTAGCTTATACATGACTTTGTATATGATTAATTGTACTTTAGCTACTGCCTATAATGTGTTATAATGATGTATTATGTGTTGTTGTCACAATGTGGATTGATACTTGAAGAACTTGATCTCTACTTCTTATAGATTGGTATTCATTGTAATATAGACTCAATAGGGTATGAATGTATGATTTCGTCTATGAAGAGATACTTGTAGTTACTGTCCTATATATGAATTGCTGATGAAAATGGTTAATTGATCAACGATGATCAAGGTTGATGAATTGGTAAGAATGGCTCTACTTTTCCACTTCTCTATAGTATTGTTGATAGAATTGGACTTGTATGGAATTGTGTGGTATGGTCCACTTATGGTGGCGGTGTTTACATTATTTTATATATATATATATATATATATATATATATATACATACATATACATATACATATACATATGTATATATATAAACATATACATATATATATATATACATATACATATACATATGTATATATATACACATATACATATATATATATATATATATATATGTATATATATATATATATATATATATATATATACATATATATATATGTGTGTGTGTGTGTGTGTGTGATGTGATGTGAACATGGCATTGAAGGCATTTATACTATGAATGTGTGTTAATGATGATCACCTTATGTGAAGCCTATGTCTAGTTTACTATTCTTGCTATGATCTAGGTTGTATGGCTAATGTTATGAGCACATAAATGATCATGTTAACTTTATATATATATGCTTCATATGATGAGGTCTTATAATGCTATATGGGAAGCGAAGTTAATATAGGTACATGTTGACTAGAGCTCACTGTAAATGATATAGTGAGTCTTGAATAAATGGGTCTTGTGTTATGTAATCCATTTTATGTTAAAATATGTGATGTATCATTTATTAGGTAGGTGTACTAGTTAGGCAAGGGTATGGGACCTTGCCTAAGCATTACACATTTGTACCTTGATAGGATAGTTCCTAGGTTGGTCTTCTAAATACTTGCATAGGATTGTATGAACACATTATGAATATGACTTACATGCTATGATATTAAGTATATGATATTATAAAATATGAATGTGCATAGTGTCTTAAAGTGTTGATATGAAAGGATTGCCCATATACTTACTCCTATAGAATTACGTATTCATATATGAACATGTGTGACATTAATGTGTTATGTGAAAGGTTTGCTCACATATAAGTATACACACACACATGTATGATAATCTAGTCAATAGAGGGTCCTTGAAAGGTGTGCTCAAGTTTACCCTAAACTAGATAGGTGCTTTACATATGCTATGTCCATGTGAAAGGGTTTCTCACATTATTTAGGTTGATAAACTCTCATCTATGACCTTTGATCTAAGCATATGAGGAGTTAACTCTCCTATGCCTAATTTTATAAAATAAAGTTAATAAAGTCTTTTTAATAAAAATGGAACTTATCTTAGCATCGAGTGAACTTGAAGTTGAGGGGTGTCCCTTCCCATTGGAGGATGGAAGGTCACCATTGTCCTCACGAGGTTGTTAGCCTCATAGCCCAAAGGTCATAGAGTGATGTTGCCATAGTGTATAACTACAATGCCCCATTTGGCATAAAGAGGGTTTCCACATATACCTCCAATTTCCATAATGATGCTTGCTACATAGGATCAAGCAAGTGACTTCATTAGTATGCTCACATGTGTTAATGTTGTACCTTGACTAGGTAAGAACACCTTCCATTGGTGTAAGGCTATACAACACCAAATTCCATGTTTAGCACTGATGGTCTTAATGTCGGTTAAGGCTATAGTTTCGTTAAAGTAAAATGGATAATGGAAGTAAAGTAAGGACCCTAACTAGGATAATCTAAGGGTAGTTTCTTAGTGTACGTGGGGGTATGTGACTTCACCCATGCATTGCGCAAGTGGCTCTTGAGGGAAATCCTAGGAAGGTGTTCTAATGCATGTGACTATGTTTATGTTCCTTACGCATGACTTTGTAGTATTTGATTACTTGTTATGATGAAGTGCATGGTATGAGTCCTAATGGATCTATGTGATGTTGTCTTGTTCTTATATGCACTATGTTGGTCTTAATGGCTATATGATGAAGGCCTTGCTTGACATGAATGAATTTGTCTTCACTTACTATGTTGATGTATTAATTGGATGTTAAGGTTTGTGGTCTTATGATAGGTTTACTAAGTATGTATGAGATTATGGGGCTTCATATGTACATTGCACTAGCAGTGTTAAATTGGGGTGTGAATAAGGTTTCGTAAGGTTTTGTGTGAAGTGACATTACTATATGTGCAAGGCGAACAGAGTTCACTGTAATGTCTTTATGGCTTTGACTTGAAGGTGTCTTGTGGTTGGCTATATTTCTAAGATGGTATATGTTGGCTTATGTAGATTGTATTTATGACTTCCTTGGGTCCTTAAGTTGATGTATTGTACCAAGGATCACTAAAGGGTTACTTGGGGGAACAAGAAAGTAAGAATAAAAGGATCTACTGTAAAATGAGAGAGCTCATTGTAAAGAAGAAAATAACTTACTGTAAAATTCTTTAAGTGCAAGATGTGATTTTTATGATCGATGACCATTGAATATCCTATATGAAGTATGTAAATGATATAATGCTTATTTTATAAAGGTTTTATGAAGTTTTCATAAAAAGGTATGAAGTATGATTTCAAGAAAAATATCTCTTTTAAATGCATATTTTTGCATGGATACCATACTTAGTGCATTCTTGTACTACGTCCATTTTTCTCTACTTTTTACACAAAGTGTAGGTTATGGATGCTTAAAGGATGTCTTTAATGTTGAGGAGCTTGATATGTTACTCGCAAGCTCAAGGAAAGGAATCCTTAAGTCCAAGGATGTCCTAATGTCTAGCTTACTGTAAAGTTAATTTATTATTGTACTTATGTATTATGTTATAAGGGTCGTGTCCCTAATTTTCTCTTATGATGTTGAGTCTAGGATGGCAAAAAGATACTACAGTCTAAATATATACTTATGATATTTTATATATATGAAGAAAAGTTTCTAGCATATGATGTGCTATGAGAATTTTTAAATTTTTCGCTAGTTACCTATGAAAATACGATGAATGATAATTTTAGGATTGCATAAGACCTCCGAGAGGTCACGTACGCCATGTTACTTCTAGGGGGTTCTCCCTGGTCGTGACACATAGAGTAAGTTCATTCACATAAAAGTATTTGAGAAGGCACCATCCCTAAACCTTACCAACTCATAATACCACTACCAAGAAGGTATCCACAAGGGTCTATTGACCAAGGTTAATTAGGATAGCTCATTCATGAAATGGGTACCATGCTAGGTCTATCCGATTAATTTCATTATAAACCTTCTTTTAATAATCAAGGTTTTTCACATCACTTATGGTTCTAGACTTATCAAGAATGGGAACCATCCTAAGGTGTACCGGTTCAAGATATAGTCTAAAAGCCTCATTTGTCATTCTAGGAAGGGCACCAACTTAGGTCTACCGATCCTAGACCTTCATTCATTCTTTCATTCACACTATACAAGATCACCTTCTCATTACATTCAGATTATACAATATCACATACATATATCACATTATCCTTCACTTTATACATTTAGCTAAGCCATGACACTTTAATTAAAGTCACCTTACTTCACATAAGCAAGTTCAAATTATACCTTCATGTATACCACAACATGATACTACTACAATTCACATGATAATGTCGTTAAGGACATGATCATAACATATACAACAATAAGAACTACCACCATAAGTGGACCATACAACACAAGAACAATTCACTTCTCAAATCTAAATTAGTAAAGGAATTAGGTCATCTTACCCTCTACTAATAGCCATAATCACCATTCCTTAACCCTTGATAAATTCATAATGCAATAGCATAAATAAACATAGAAATCAACAATACAACATAAACTAAATCCAATTCTATCAATAAATCATAAACAACACACGCAATTCAAAGTCAAAATTTCAGATTTTGTGAAGATCAAAGGTTCATGGAGATTTTCATTGTAAAACATCAATCTTAGAGAAAATGGATGCACCTTACAACTTGTCAAAATTAATCTATTAGAGGCAATGGATATTTGTTTCTAATGGTGACCATATTAAATTGTTGATAGTCTATGCACATCCTGATACTACCATCATTTTTCATAAGAAAACAAACAGGAGCACCCCATGGTAAAGCACTGGTACGGATGAAATCTTTAATGAGAAGTTCCTGAATTTGAGATTTAAGCTCTCTCAACTTCGCCGGAGCCATATTATAAGGAGGAATAGAGATGGGGCGATTACCATGTTCCAAGTCAATGCAGAAATCAATATCTCTATCCAGAGGCATACAAGGCGAATCTCTACGAAACACTTCTCTAAATTATGACACCATGTGAATGGATTCAATAGAGGGAGACTCAACCTCAACACCCTAAATATGATCCAAATAAGCCAAACAACCCTACTCCACCATGTTTCTAGCCCTAATAGAGGATATGACCTTAGCTGAACTAGGCTTGTACACCCCTTCCTAGTCTAACTTTTCTCTACCCAGAATCTCTAGAGTCCCAGACGTTGCGTTACAGTTAAGCTCAACATAATAGGAAAAAAACCAAGTCATGCATAAGATTATATTGAAGTCAATCATATGTAAAATAAACAAATCATCCCATGTTTGAAAACCCGTAAACAAGATACGACAAGCACAATAGACATGGGTGACTATGAGAGACTCTTCAAATGGGGTAAAAACATGGATTGGAGCATCAAGTACATCAAAAATCATATCAAATACAAAGTCAAACTTAAAGGACACATAAGAATAATCAGAACTCAGATCAAATAACACATTAGTCATGCGGTCACGGACAAGAATTGTACATGTGATCATTGCGTCAGAAGACTCTGCTTCGCTCTATCCTGGGAAGGCATAACATTGAGACCTATCATTTTGATGGGTGAATTCCCTTTCTAGCTCCATCGTACATTTGCTTGTGTTAACATTTCATCGACCTCCACTGTCTTTCTTGTTTCCTCCTCACCCACCTTGTGGATGTCCTTTACCATAATTATCACATCCCGCAGGTATCACAGCTTTAGTCTGCTATTGTGCGAGGTCCAACATATATGGGTGAGGACAATCTCTCTTTATATGTCAAGGTTCTCCACAATTCTAACAAGTGCGGTCAAAATATGGCCTATTGCCCATCGAAGGTGCGGTTACCTAGCTATACGAAATCAAATACTTATTTAGGGTACCCGAGTAATTACTGTAAAATTAGGCATAGCAGGCTGAATTAGCCAGGCTGCAAGTGTCGGCCTTCTTGAACCTCTGGAGTAGGAACCTTGAAAGTTACTTGTGGTCATAGATTTCTTAGTCCACGCCTTAGTCTGCCCATCATGTCTCACTCCTTCTACTTTTTTCACAAAATCCTTTACCCCATTAAAACTTTTCCCTACAGAAGTCGTGTGCAAAGACAATACTAGTAACTCAAAGTTCAGTCCCTTGATGAATAGGCGGATCCCCTATTCATCAGGTGTCACCAATTGCGTAGCATATCTAGACAAAGCATGGAACATAGCCTTATAATATACCAAAGATATACCACCTTTCTCCAAATCCATGAACTCTTCTTTATGATCTCTCAAGGTTCGAGGCACGTACTTCTTCAAGAATAGAGGATGAAACTAGGTCCAAGTAAGTGGGGGTAGAATTGACTATCTACATTCTACATATGCTCTTCACCACTGCTTAGCCATGACCTGAAGTTGGAAAGTCACAAACTCTACTCCATGTTGATCCACTACACATAACATATGTAGCCTCTCATAATAATCCAAGATAAATTTGTATGCATCCTCACTCTCAGAACCATGAAACACATGTAGATTCAAATTTAGAAACTTAGTCAACATCTCATGCACATTACCAGTCATTACGGGACCTAATAAAGGACGGAAAAATGTGCATTACCTAATGTTGCATCTCTCTAGGACTAGTAACAATAGCACACCAGTTGGTTGGAGGTTGACTAGCTTGCATTTCTTGGAGGATTCCATTACCAACCAATCCCTTTAGAAAATATATGATTTGTTGAGCTAACACGGGGTCTAAAAGAGGAATGTTGGCATTTCTTGTGGTGCATCCTCTTTCTTTCCAACATAAGCATAATCCTCAATCACCACATTCTCTTCCACCTCTTCATGACGTGTGGAAGAAACCTCATCTCTTAGAGCATTCTCAACTAGTTCTCCATCCCTAGTAGGTGCTACCATTTCTTAGCATCTGCTCCTTCTCTTCCTCTACCCCTGCCATGGTTGCGACCTCTTTATGCGGATTTCTTAGTTGCTTCATTGATGGGAGTACGGGCAAGTCAATATTGAATCAAGTGTTAACCATCTCCAGACAGAAGAGTGAAGAAGGTTAGACTCAAATTTGGATCACCACATACAAATTGGAACCAAGTTATAGAACAAACGGATACAAGCCTCTCGAAGAGAACTAAAGACATTTTTGTATCGTTCCGCGCGACTCTACTAGACTTATTTTGGTACACTGAGATTTCCTAATGTTTTATAGCCTCTGAATTCTTTCCGTTTGTTCTAGGTTTACAAATAATAAATAAATGCAAGGATTAATAATTAAATTATGATTATCTGTATTATAAACCCAATAACCCAAGACCAAACTCATGATCCTAAAGTGCAGGAAGGGATTTTTCCCACTATCCAATTTAGTCTAAAAACCCTCCCCTTCAAATAATAATTAACCATGAATCTAAGATATACGGATCAAAAAATAAATCAGGGGAGTGAAATCCTTACCTTTAGCCCCTAAAGTCGTGTAAAACTATCAAGAAGTCACCTGGGGTCGTCACTTAACCCTCAAGAATGAAACTTGCAGAAAATAACATTTTTGGGGTTTAATTCTAACTTAAGTCGTGATTGTTCTGCTGTAGCAGTTGTGCCCTAGCAAAATAATCTTGCCTTGGTGTCTTGCATGGAGATAGAGAGTCAAATTTTGAGTTTCAAACCCCCATTTTATGAAAAACCATCGATCCATGGCATTCAAAACTACTTGTTCACGCTAATATCAGTTTTCGAAGTTCTACCCATCCGATTTTAATTCCATAAAATTGTACGGGTTCCTTAGCGTCTTAGATATCTACTATGTGATAAAATAAGAATTAGATCTCTCATTCATTATTAGATTTCCTAGACCTCTCATGACTTTGATTTTGTTCAAATCTGAACTAAGCTAGGATTTCCCAAGTTACTAATCAAAAGTATGATGGTCCCAATTATTTCCTCATTAGTCTTTTCCTAATGATGGGATCAGGTCGTTACGATATATTCCATATGAAAAGTGAAGGTAGTATTTTCTTGCTCCTCTGGTGCCATCAAAATTTTGTTGTATCTTGTGTAACCATCCCGGATATAATAATCTTGCCCTAACCTATCCAACATTTTATTAATAAAGGGAATTAGGTTTTGATATTTTTTGGTGGCCTCGTTCAGCTGAAGATAATCCATGCAAACTCACCATTTTGGTATCAGTCCTTGTGGGAATCAGTTCATTCTTTTCGTTTGTTACCGTTGTCATGTCACCTTTCTTACGCACACATTATATCAGGCTTACACACTTTCTATATCATATTGGGTGTGCCATCATTATATCTAACCACTTTATTACCTCTTTACACACTAAAACCTTCATGACATGATTTAACTGATGTTAGTGTTGTACACTCGAAATATGGATTTCTTTCATATATATTTTATGTATGAAAATTGATGTGTTAATCCCATATATTTTGGACAATGGTCAAGCAATGTCTCAATTCCTCTTTTTTAGAATTGTTAAAGATGTTTAAACTTGTAATTACGATAAATCTACAAAAAGAATCACATGTAAGGTTTTATCATCTAAAGAAATTCATACCTCAGATGTGATGGAAGTGTTTTTAGCTCTAGCTTGGGTGATTCTCCAGTTGATATCTTAGGTGGAGGACCCAACACCCTATTCAAAGGTTCCCAGTTGTCTCTTGAATATTCCCACAGTAAACAAATCCAAAAACAGTACTAATTCATATGTCTCAGAATCGCCATAGATTTCATAGCCCATTAATGCTTGCTCTAATGGATTTCTAGATGAAATTTAATGGGCTTCTGAAACAATATATATCACTATTACAGCTAAAAAATTTCTATACACATCCAACAATTTCAATGCTCGGTACATATCAAAGACCACTACTTAATTGTGAGATCTCATGGTTAAATCACTTGTAGTTACATCTATCAACTCACTTGTGGACAAAAAGGGTTGCCCAATAATGAAGATAACCTTAAGTCCAGGCTTAAAATTTAACAGAACGAAATCAACTGTTATTATCAATGATTCCAGTTGGACCAAAACATCTTCCACAACACTTTCAGGCCTAGCTAGTGATCGATCTACCAACTATAAGATAATGGTAGTAGGATTAGGGCTACCCGAACCTAATTTCTTGTACAAAGATGTTGGAAGAATATTACTTCTTTCACCTAGATCACACAACCCTTGAGCATGAATGGTTTTCCCTATAGTGATCTCATCGTAAAACTTTTTGAATGATTTAGCTTAGCAGGTAGTATATTTTAAATACAGGATCGACATTCTTCAATAAGGTGTCAATTTCATATTATATTATCCTCTTCTTGTTCTCTACAATATCATTCACGTATTTTTGATACCTCGGTATTCTCTACTAAATCAACAAGAGGCATATTAATTTGAGCTTGTTTGAGAAGGGAAAGAAAATTACCAATGCATTTATCACTACTCTAGTTTTCAAAATTTAGAGGAAATAATGGATGTGGCTTCACTTTGTGTTCTACTATTTTCTCAGTATACCTTTTCCATTTTAACTACTCTTCTTTTCTCCTTTAACCATTTCATCGTTTCTCTTTTTTGGAGTTAACTCCTCCAAATGCATTCCACTATGGGTACCCACAACATTGAAATCTCAGGTTAGGGTCTAAGTTACTTGGTAAACCCCTTTGAGGGTGTGGTTTTTGGGAACTAGAAAATTGCCCGAATGCTTTTCTAAATTTTGTGTCGCCAATTGATTGTTTTTCAAATCAACGGCTATCTTTTCCATATTTTCACTTACTCTAGACTACTTATCCATGATCTTCTTCAATATCTCCTCAGTACTCATGTTTCCCTGCTAATCACTTTAATTAACTTTTTGTCCCTGATGTTGATAATATTTCCAATTACCTTGCGATCGATAATGATTTTGGCCATGTGCCTAATTTAGGTTTCTTCCGTATGAAAGATCTTGATGGTTCCGCCAACTAGGATTATAAGTGTTTCCCTAGTATAGGTTTCACCCTCCCCATTATGCATTACCTACGAAATTCACGGCATCTTGGTTAGCTCCACAATAATATGTAGTATATTCATTACTTCCACATATCTCACAGCATGTTTGTGGCTATTGTAGAACATTTACTTGGTCAAGTAGTTGTACCAATGACATATTGTTGAATGAATGTTCATCATGTTTTATATTGCAACAACTTATGCAGTTAAAGTTTTAACTGCGTCTACTTCAAACATCTCACCACTCTTCTGCACCACATGTCTTGCGCCTCCTCCATTCCACTCAAAATTTCCATGTGAGATTCCATTCAACATAAGTCTTTTCCCAAGCTTTCCCTTTTTGCAACTAAATTAAGCAAAATATTTTTCTTGGTTCCAAACCCTCAATTAAGTTATAGAACAAGACTTCCTTTGCTTGATGATGGTTTGGACACCTCAATCGTAATGATTAGAATCTATCTCATGCCTGGTATAAATCCTCCAATACTTTATGCTTTAAATTCAATATCTCTCTCCTAAGCTTGGTTGTTTTACCATATGTAAAGGATCGTACAAAAAATTTCAAGCTAGATCATCCCATGAAGTAATATAGTTCGTTGGCTCCAATTTCAACCATCTTCTTGCTTCCCATGATAGAGAGAAAGTTAACAAGATAAGTGTCACATAATCAGGGGATACTTTAGTTGGATTGCACGTGTCACTAATTTCGAGGAATTTCTGGACGTGCACTTCTGAGTCCTCATGAGGTAAACTAGTAAACTATCCATTAGTGTCCAATAATTTCACCATATTCTTTTTCAACTCAAACCTACCAGCAGCGGGTCATATCTTAATACTCAAAGTAACATTAGTTGTGCATGTGATTATTATGTCACAGAATTTTTCCATTGATACATGTTTTGGTGGTTCTGCTGGTTTGATTTTAATCAAAGGGACATAATACGAAAAAAGTGATTGCCTTCTGATAGTGAAAAACTCGTACAGATTCAACGAATGGATCTATAAACTCCTTATCACCTTCCAGTTTGACATGCACAAGAAACCTTCAATAACCAATACCTCTGATCAAGTTTTTGGCACTTGAATAATAAACTTATAACTAGGTAAATCAAATAAATTATAATTCTAATATCCCTGGCTATGGCGCAAAGAAATTGTTGTGTCCAAACTCACAAGAAAGTGTACGCAATAATTCCAGTAATAAAATAGCCCTTTTTAAGAACCAAATGTCATACCCATAGAGACATAAGATTAAAAGGTATTCAATTTTCCAATATCTATAATTTAAAGCACGTATTTCTATAAAGGTTAATGAATGATTCTAAATTATGCATTAATTAAAGTAAATGAATCTACTTATATGATTCAGTTTCGAGTTGGAGTTAAGACAATGACCTAAGAAAATTCAGGGTTGCAGCCTACGTTGGATTCAAGCACACTATCTCCTTTAATAAACTTCAATTTATCAAATCATTGATTTAATGGAGTAAATATATGATCATGGTATCCCAATCTGTAAACACCTATCGTAATATGTTGCCTAACTACAACATTGAATGGGAACATGCTAAACCAATTATTGAGAATCACATATTCATACTATTATCAAGCAAGCAAGATTTCTAGGTATATCTCAGTTCTAGCTACAAATCCACCTTAGTTATAAAAAAAAATTGTGTTCCTTTTGTCCCACGTTCAATCCTGAAATTCTTCTTCCGGTTTAAATTCAGACAATACATTTATTTCAATGGTCGACAATCATAAAATAATAAATCAAGAACACGGAGGAAATTATGCAATAAACAACTTTAATCCATTAAATTTCACAATTCATAATCATTGTGTAGCCATAACCCTAGAAGAAGGGAATCTAGCTACTATAATGTGATTCTCAACTTCAAGTATTGAACAGTATAAGAGAAATCGATAAAAGTAAAGAGTAGGAAGGAACCCTAAAATTTAAGAAATAGTTCTTCAAGTCTTTTTTCTTCAGAATCGAGAAAAAGAATAATTAAAATAATAAAATCTGAGTACATTTAGAGTTTGGGAAAAGTCAACAGAAATCTAAGCTTAGGGTCGCAACAAAGTGAGTGAACATATGCTTCTTAATTAATTTAGCGGAAAAGGGTCTAAAATTCCCTTTAAGTATTGAAAATGGTACAATATTACCCTCCATCCACCTATTGGCTCCAAAATGCCTTTTTCATCCACCTATTGGGTCCAAAATACCCTTGTCATCCACCTTTTGGTTCAAAATTGACCACTTATTTAACGGTTTTATATTTAAACTATTTAAATATTTTTTAAAATACGTGGCACTCAACTATTTGTTATAATTTAACTTATTAGTACAATTTATAAATCAATCCATTACCCACTCATTACTAATTAAATTCCTCTTAATAAACCCGTCACTTTATTAATGTAACCTACTACCAACTGAGTGTTTTTAAAAATTATAGAAGTAAATTATCATACATTCAAGTGGCTAAATAAAAATCGCCGATAAACTTAAAAATCTGACTATGTCCATCTTAATTATTCTTAGGTCTCAATTATGTGATGTTACTTCATAGGTAACTTTTTTACAAAATAATATATTAAAGGTTTTAAAACAAATCATAAATATTGATAAAATTATACTTAAAAAAAGTGCATGAATTAATTCGGAATGTATTACTTCTTTACCTTTAATCATAAACTTCTAATTCAATTTTGAAAGAAAGTGTCCTCCTAAATAAGCGGCTCAACCTAAATTTAATTGGGGCTTCGATTCGGACTTGAATAATTTTGAATGTCATTTTCAAGAATCTATAATTTCATCGTGTTCTAGTAGTGTTTGTGATGATTTTGATACTATAATTGGATTATTAATTGAGTGAGGTTTAGTTAGTAATGAGCGGGTAGTGGGTTGGTTTATAAATTAATTAATAAATTAAAATTATAACAATAGTTGAACGCCAAGTATTTTTAAAAATATTTAAAGAGTTTAATTTTAAAACAATTAAAAAAAGTGGTCAATTTTGAACCCAAAAGTGGATGACTAGGGTATTTTGGAGCCAATAGGTGGATGAAAAGGGCATTTTGGAGCCAATAGGTGGATGGAGGGTAATTTTGTACCATTTTCAATACTTCAAGGGTATTTTAGGCCCTTTTCCGTTAATTTGATCACCACCTTTGAATCATTAGAGGGAATAGATACAACATCAATCCACCGGGACACTTAATCTACCGCCACTAGAATTTAATGGTTTCCATCCGATGAAGTGAAGGGACCCACGAAGTGAATACCCCACACATCAATGATTTCTACCTAAATAATATTGATTAATGGCATCTCATGTCTTATAAATATAGTATCCAACCTTTGACATTGGTCACACTCTTTTATATAAGCCATAAAATATTTGAACAAAGTGGGCCAGAAAAAGCCAGATTGTAATACCTTGTGAGTTGTACACTCTCCTTCATGAATTCCTCTATTAGGACTTGCATGACAACCCTCAAGTAATTTCTTAACCTTTTTTCTGGAATACATCTTCACAAAACCTATCCATCCCTTGCTTAGCAAGTGTGGTTCATCCTAGATGTAATATTTGGCATCAATCTTCAACTTCTTTCTTTGTTGAGTTGTTACGACCAGTGGTAACACTCCACTCACCAACACATTTGATATGATAGTGTATCATGGCACACGAAAGATATCTAAGTTGATCAACTACTCATTTGGAAATTCTTCACGGATTTTTTCTCGTTCTAGAACTTGAGACATGTCTTCTAACCTCGAAAGATTATAAACTATTTAATTCTATGTGCCTTTTTAGTCTTTGATTTCAAGTTAAAACTCTTGTAGAAGCAATATTAATTGAATGTGCTTTGGTTTAGAATCCTTCTTTTTGAATAGGTACCTAATAGTTGCATGTCCAGTAAAGACAATCACCTTGGTACCTACCAAATACGAATGGAACTTGTCGAAGGAGAACACTATAGAAAGCATCTTCTTCTCAGTCAATGTGTAAATTAGCTTAGGCAAAATCAAGGTTATTTCTAGCATAATATATCAAATAGAATAGATTATCTCTTCTTTGTCCCTATATTGCACCCACTGCTACATCAATTTCATCATACATGAGTTCAAATGCTAACTCCCAGTTAAAGTAATCAAAGTTAGGAATTTTATTTAGTTATTCTTCAGTACCTTAAATTTGTTCAAACAATTTACATTAAACTCAAATTTCACCTCTTTCTCTAAGACACTACACATAGGTCTAGCAGTTTTGAAAAATATCTTTGATGAATCTCAGATAAAAACCTGCCTGTCCTAGAAAGCTTATTACTCATTTGATATAAATCGAAGGTAGAAGTTTCTCTATTACCTCAATTTCGATAATATCTACTTCTAATCCATGCTTCAATACCTTATGACTCAGTACTATTTCTTCCTTCCTGAACTAAGAATTGACATTTTTCTCAATTCAGTACCAAGTTTGTTTCTTCACAATGAGCAAGTACTTTATCAAGGTTTTGAATAAATGCCTCAAAATACTTCACAAAGATGGAGAAATCATCTGTAAATACCTTTACAAAGTCCTCCACAATGTCATGAAAAGAGTCAATATACATCTCTCAAACCTAGTCGGTGCATTGTAGATTCCAAAAAGCATACTCTTAAAAGCATTTGTATCATAAGAACATGTGAAAGTAGTCTTCATATGGTCCTCGGGTGCAATCACAAGTTGGTTGTATCCTGAATATCTATATAAAAAGAATAGTTCTCCTGGCCTGCTAAACAGGTAATCATTTGATCAATGAAAGGGATAGAATAGTGGTCCTTCCTTGTGGCATCATTCAACTTTAGGTAATCCATCCAAATTCTCTATCCAGTAACAATCCTCATGGGAATAAATTCATTATTTTTCATTCTTCACCATTGTCATACCTCTTTTCTTTGTAAAAATTATATGGGACTTACCCATTTAATTTTAAACATAGTGTATACAATTTTGGCATCTAACAACTTGATCATTTCTTTTCTCATCAACTCTTGCATCAAAGAATTTATCCGATGTTAATGTTGTGCACTTAACTTGTGGTCTTCCTCTTTACCAATTTTGGGAATACACAAAGTCATACTAATCCCATGAATATCACACATCTTCCACCTAATAGCTTTCTTCCTTTCCTTCAAAATATTCAATGCTACATTAACTTATGCTTCCAACAACTCTGTCGAAAGCATCACTAGTAAAGTTTCATTTTCACCACGATATGCATACCTTAGGTGATTTAGAAGAGATTTAACATCTAACTTGGGTGCTTCTATAATTGATGGTTTGGGTGGATATCCCAAAACTTAATTTAACGATCCCCCTTTGGTTCAATGGATTCCCACAAGTTCCACATCAAGAAAACTGGATAGCTCTTGGTTTTTAGCATCCCCAAACATGTCATGGCCATTTAGTTCTATTTCCAATGGATCTCCGAAACCAATAGAAAGTGATTCAACCGCTAGGTCCATAATAGTGATTGTATAAAACTTCTCATAGACAACCGTCAATTTCAAAACGCGATAGACATCTACCTTGTCATGGTCTCTCAGGTTCAACTACTCTGATGCTACATCAATAAATGTTCCCCCTGTGAATAAGAAAGGTCGTCTCAAGATGAATGGCACTTTAGTATCATACTCAAAATTTAGGACCACAAAGTCCACCTGAAAAATAAACGACATTACATGTACCAACACATCTTACACTACCTTTTCTGACCTAGCAACAAATGTCTGCAAACTGTAAGATGATGGTGGTTGGTTTTAGATTACGCAATCCATATTTTTATATAACGATGTTGACATGAGATTTATACTTGCGCCTTGATGTGAGGCCAAAATACATATTTTTAATCATTATTTATCTCACGTTTATCATTTATATTTGTCATTTTTTAGCATGAAATTTACGGATTGTACTAAATTGTGTATTTGATTTGTAGGACTGAATTAGTGTGAAGATGAAGAAATTTGGAAGTAAACAAATTAAATATGGAAGGTTAAAGAAGGAAATCAAGCCGATAGCTTAATTGATTAAATTAAATAAAATAATACAAAATACATATATAAGTGCATTGAAGGGAAGAATTTGAATTGGTGTAAAAGTCCTGCCACGTGTCACAAAAGAAAGAAGCATCAACAAAAACAATTGAGATAGCACACAGTTCACGCAGGAATCCAATTCCATTTGGTTTTGGATTTCTTATTTATTTTGAACTCAATTACTTTATTTAGGATTTTCTACATCTATAAATAGTCCATAAAAATAATTATCTATGAGAAGGATACCATATAAGAAATTAACTTTTGATTGAGGGTTTTTATCTTTTCTCTCTCTTTTATTTATTTTACATCTTTCTTTGAATGATTCGTTGTAATTGTTCTATGTCTATGTGGAGTTAAACTTCTTTTTATTAGATTATATTTACTTATAATATGATTATTTAGTGATTTTGATTTGGCATGATTTATCATATAGTTGTTCTTATAGTCTTGTGATTACTATTTTGATGCTTGATCACCACTGAAATAAACATATTGTCCAAATTGAACTCTGGAGAGGAATAAGAGGATAAAATGTGGAATATAAGGAGCATTAGTTTCTCTTAATAATTAGGGTTAATTTGTACTTAGGATAGGGATATACCTATAAATCATGTTTGGTCACTATACAAGAAGAAATTGTAATGCTCGGTAGTTAATCCATCATATCCCCCCCCCCCTCAACGATGTAGTTAGGGTGTTATTTGGAGATTAGAGGTAGGGAGACCATGATCATACATTTAAAACCCTGAATATATAACTAGATAATCAAACAAGTTGATGAAATTAATGCTAAACCTGATTGTTAGTTATATAATAATCCTAGATCGATTCATTTATTGATTGTGTAAACATCTATCTTTTCTTAGTTAATTGATTTTAGTTATTGAATCTTTATTTTTAGTTTAGTTAATATAGTCATATTTAGAAATCCTCCCCTTAAATAAATAATTAAATTAATATAATTTGGTAATTAATTGACAAGTCCTTTTGGTTCAATAATTTGATTCTTTTAAGAGATACTATATTATTTGTATGACCACATACACTTGCGTGTGCAATTGGAAGCAACACACCCAAATGACATAATACCCAGGAATAGACATTTTTACCAATTGAATTTGTACCATGAAGCTACACGGATCTTTCAACTTTTTTGGGTAGTCAATTATGAATTCTTGAACATCACTCTTTATTAAGAGTCATCATTTCATACTTACTCAAACTTTTTTTGTTCGCCACTATATCCTTCACATACTTGGCATATTTGGGACTTCCCTTTAAAATATCAACCAAAGGTAGATTGATGTGAACTTGTTTGAAGAGAGAGAAGCTTACCGAAGCACTCATCTTTGTTGCGCTCCTTCAACATTTTTGGAAAATGAGGAGGTAATTTTACTTTCACGGGAACCCTCTTGGCATTCGAAATTTGACTAACCTCTTCTTGTTTCTTTTCTCTACTTACTACTTCAATATCTCTCGTCTTAGAAGATAGTTTTTCTAATTGTAACTCACTTGTCGTGCCCACAACATCCTCTTGTTTAAAGTTAGGATCTGTGACCTGAAAGACCCCCTTATAGATCTAGAATGGTAGCAGCAAATTGTGCAACCTACCATTCAAAACTTTAATTTGACATTTGAGTGTTTCTCAACTCTGCTCCAAACTTATCTACCTTTGCATTATTTTTCCTATCTTAGTCATCAGTTGTTTGAAAATCTCTACATTAGTCATGTTTTCTTGTTGGATGCCTTGGTTACCGCTTTGACTCTGGTTTTGATACTGCTGACATCTACTTGATTTATGATTTGTCATTACCTCCATTTATCCACTAAAATCATTCATGAAACACTTAATGATAAGGCATATGTCAGCAAGGCAAAAGGGGACATGGTGATTTGGAATAAATGGATCGTTATTTTAGCAATACCTATTTATTTTTTCATGACAGGATTGAGTATTTCAAATTCTAAAGCATGCACCATAATTAGGATAAAACTAAAGGTTCCCTTCTTACATTAATTGACAAATTAAGGTGTTGCCTTGATTTATGAACTTATTTTACATGTAGAATTAATGCAACAACATCCTTCACCTCTTCTGTGGTATTTCTACATAAATATATATCATATTTATGAAAGTTAACATATTGTCCAGATGCATTTTGATAGAGAAATAGGTAGTGTTTAATAATATAAGCCTCTGATTCCATGAATTCAAGAAAATATAAGGTTTTATTTGCAACAAAAAAAGGTGAAATTTATCTCAGATTTATGAAACTTAACCCATATGAATTTTGATAGAGGAGTAGATATTGTTTAATTATATTAGCCTCTAATTCCACAATTTTAAAAAAGTATTATGCATCATATGTATAATAAAATGTGTGAGTAATTAGTGGAGCCTTCAGAGTGTCTCTCACTCTGCTAAGAGTGTCTTGGTGTCTTAATCCAAAATCAGGTGTGATGTCACATATCTTACCCCATCAAGATAGGTCAGCCTAAACAATCCTCAACAAGGGTAAATGTGGAAGTAAGAAAGGACATGTAATGCCCCAAAATGAACTAAGGTGAACTAGAGCCTCATGAGTGTTTCCGGAGTTAATTTGAAGTTAAAATGAGTTAATTTAGTGTTCTTCGAAAGTGTGTGAAGTTTTGTTAAGTTTGGAGGTCAAACGTCCAAGAACGCCCATGACGTTCGGAAGGTGTGCCTTGGAAAGTGGTCTTGCGTTTTGTCGTGTTTGAGTGAGTTTTACGTGTTCATTTTCCTTGGAATTAAGGTAGGATGTTCCTAAGACCTAGACGATTTATCTTAGGGGTTTAATGTCTGGGCACGACCCCATATAGGACCCACAAGGGTATCTAGATGAAGGGACAAAGACTTGGACCAAACTACCAAAGCAGTGACCAAACGACGACCCTAAGGACGGTCCGTTGGTCTACCAACAGTCCATCAACCTAGGGCATCGATTGTCCCTGCAAGTCAGAATGGCCAGGCTCCATTTGGAGCTAAGTGTCAAAGCACGACACGGTACCAACGGTCAGTTGATGCACAGATGGTCCGTTGGTTAGGTCTCGTCTGTGAGGTCTGCCAAAAGTTGTAAGTTTGCTACCTTGGCTTGGGGTGTTTGGTAAATTCACCCAAAGTATTTTATGACCCTAGTACGTTACTGTTAGTGTTTATTAGGTTTATTAAAGTTTTCTAAAACCTAAGACCTCATTTTAGACCCCTCCCTCTTAGAAGACTCTCTCTCAAGTCTCCATAGAAGCTGGAATTCAAGAAATGCTAGGAAGGTTGTTCATGTTTGTTTCTTTATCAAAAATCATGGTATTTCTTCAATGTGATCTATGGTATCCATCCTTGAACTCTCTTCAATTCAAGGAGTCCCTTCAAATTAATCTTCAAAGGGGTTTTCAACCCTAGTTTTTACTATCTTCAAATCTAAATATGGGTCTTGAATGAAACGTTTCTAATGAATTTATAATGGTATTTATAATGTTGGTTATAATAGGTTTTAAACTTCAACTAAATCATGTTAAAGCTTTTCATCTAATGTTGGCTTAAGAAATGGGTTATATGAGAATGAATTGGTAGTCTTTGAGGTTTGATTTCCCATGGTTGTTATTGTTATTTAGCTACTGCCCAAAGGGATAATATATGATAAATTATTGGATAAAATGTTATAGGTCATGAAAGCATGGATTAAAGGGTAATTTGGTTATGTTGTTTAGTTTCAAATTTCTAAATACTCTTGAGTGGTATGGTCCACCTTCTTGATGGCGGTATTTATTTGAATTGTATGAATGTAAAATTACTAGTTTATTGTGAATAAGGCTATTAAGGCTTGTTATGTGAAGTAAGATGATAAATATGATACTCTTGTTAAATGCGCCTTATGAAGTGATTAAGTGAAGTAGACTAGAGTGTATGCTTGAATGAAGTTATTCTTGTTAAATGATTTATGAAACTTGTTATGAGAAGTATGTTAAGGATTATGTATAAAGGACTTATATAATTATTTGAAGTATGTAAGGTGTGTGATGTGATGAATGAAGGTCTAAGCATGTATAGGAGTTAAATGTAAATGAAATAAAGCTTATGTTCAAAATGTGCTCACACATACACACACACTCATACTTTAATGTATGAATGAAGCTAAGTTAAGTTCAAAAGGGGAGTTTTAGGATGAACACTTGTCGTGATTTGAGATGAAGTGTTTAGTAGAAACCCAACTACATCCTATGAGCTTTCTAAGATAGGTTGGAGGATGAATTCCTTTTGTGAGTTGAGATGCGGTGTTCACTAGTTATCCTTAACCTAGAGTCTATAATGTTGAGAATTCGTGGGAAGTTATGCCTAGCACCGAGAGGATATGAAGGAGAGGTGGATTACACTTCCTGAGTTAAGATGTTGTAATCCAATGTACCTCTTGAGATGAGTACTCCTCGTTAGTAGAGAATGAGTTACTTAGTAGCAATCTCCTTATCCCTTAACTATGTGCACGCATAGGTATAGCTATTGGGAAAGCCATGTAAATGCTAAGAGAATGACCTCATTTTAGGTAAGTGAGGATCCCTCATCCGATAGGGGTTAATATCGGGATTCCATATCTATGTCGGTTAATCTGACTCCCACAAAAGAAATGAATGTGCTAAATTTTCTAAAGGAGTGTTCCACTTTGGGTAGGTAGTAGTTTGGAACACTATTTATCCATTGCATTAGGAAGGCAATCTGAAAGAGGAGTCTTGGTGAGACTTATTTGAATTGAATGAACTAAGTCTTCTAAAAGAACATACTACTTAGGATAGGTGGTGGTATGGGACGCTATATATCCATTGCACTAAGTAGGATCTTTCGAAAGGGAAGACTTGGTGCCAAACCTTTTAAAAGAAGTGCTACTTAGGGCAGGTGGTGGTATGAGACGCCATCTACTCATTGCCCTAAGTGGACAGTCCGAAAGGGAAGACTTTGGTGGTTTGTTCGGTGTCTTTTAATGTCTTTCCATTGATTGAGGGGATTGTTTCTCCTGAGTTGAGTAAGACAAAAAGGGTAGTCTTGAGGATCGCTTTGGTGTGTATTGAAGGAGTCATATGCATACTTCCTTCATGTCTTACCTTAGTGAGTCTTAGGATAATCCTAAGGTAGGGAAAATCTTACGGAAAAAGAGTTCACTTTGTCTTTCTCTTGGCCTTGGAAGTCTACTCATTTAGTATAGGATAGTTCTTTGTAATTGCTCAAGTTGAATTCATTGATAATGCTTGACATGATTCATTGTGAAGGCTTAAATCAGTTCATTGTAATGTCAAGTTGGTTTACTGTAAGTTTTTGGAAGTTACTGTAAATGGTACCTCTTGGTGTGAAATTATGGAATCTCTTATCTAGGTGTTAAATGATGGTTCTCATGTTGATTTGCTTCTAAATTCATGAATGTTTAACTTAATTGGCATGAAATGGTATTTTACTAAAATGTCCCTTTTCGCATGTTTTTGCATATGCCATACTTAGTATATTATTTGTACTTACCCATGCTTTTCTATACTATAAGTATAGGTTGGAAGCATTTTGAAGGTTGAAGTCTAGAAGGTAAAGCTTGGAAAAGTTCCTATCAAGACAAAGTATGTCCTCACAAATTTGAGGGCATAGTCTGTTTCTTAATTTCTTAGTTAAAGAATTATTATATATTTCTTTCAATGTAAAGGGTCGTGTCCCTAAGTTATTCATGTAGTGTCTTTAAGTTTGGCTTGTGATGATGAGATTTTTCTATGTATTTATAAAAGATAATTTTTTATATCAAATGTTCTTGAAAAGTTTTAAATTCCGCACTACTTTTCATGTCTTAGATAATGAATTCTAGTTAAAGGGTTTGTACAAGACCCCAAATGGTCAAGTACACCCAGTCACGAAATGAGGGTTCCTCCTAACTTCTAGGGGGCACTTTAGGGTCGTGACAGACTTGATATCAGAGCATAAGGTTTTGGAAAATAGTTTAAGGTCTAAAAGTCTCACAAGCCACGTCTAGTAGTATCTTGGTCATTGGTGTGAGTCGCGACACATCCATGGACAAGAGGATATAGGACGATGGAGTTTCACTTTCTTCATTACTCTTGAATCGTGCCATAGCCATAAAGTCTCTCTCTCTTATGTTCCCTTGTCAGGTGGTCTTCTAGGTGTGATTGCTTGAAAGGAGAGATGTTTCTAAGTTTGAGGAAGAGAAAAGGGTGAGTTTTGATGTTATGATGGTTTTGTGGCTAAAAGAGTAGATTTGTAGGTAAGTTTGAAATTTGGAATGTGATTCCATTTTTGTCTAGGTGTGAATTATGAGGTTGGGAGTGTTGTAATGAGAAACTTTGTGGTGATTTAGTTCTAATCATGGTAAGAGTTATAAGGATGAATAAAGTGCTTTTGAGAATAAATGAGTTATCTTGTGATTATGTTCAATGATGTTAGATATGCTTTAAGGTGTGAATTTGAGGAAATGTTGAGAGTATTGGAGATTTTGTAGGAGTTGAGGGAAACTCCCTTGTATGACTAATGTTTCATAGTTGTTCTTGTGATTGATGGATGTTGTGGTGTAGGCTACACTTAGATGGAAATGTGGTATGAATATCTAGTGAGGAAGTTTTGTTCCATGAAATTGAGTTAAGTGATGCCTAAGAGTTGAATGAAGTAATGTTTAAGAGAGTTTGTCTAGGCTTGAATCCTAAGAGGAAACGGTTATGCTTAACTTGTAAGGTTGATGTTTAATCTTGATGTGCATGAGTTGAGGGTAGTGTGAGTTCTTACCTTGTGAGAGGCATAATGGTGCTTTGAAGTATAAGGCCTTGAAGATGGATTTACCCTAAGTGGGGGAGAGTGAGTTGAGTAATGTGCTTAGTCCTAGAGAATACTCGAGGGTCACTAAGTGGGAGTGGTAGTATGGAATGCTACTCTCACATTGCACTTAGTAAAACTTACCAAGTCTCTTTGGAGTAAGTGATTGTGATCTTGTCCCTCGTAGTGTCACAGCATATTGATAAAGTTTCTTGGAAGGTGCATTGTGAAATTTTTAAGCATGTGATATTGAATTCACTGTAATAAAGTCCAACTTTTTGAGAAAAATGCATTTTTCATGAATTATAATTTCAATTTGTTATAAGATGAGTTTATATGATATTATACTTCATGTTATCATGCCCTCTTGAGGAATTGCTCAAAGAATGGAATTTTGAAATTTTTTACCATGTTGGCAGAGAATATTGTGAATGCTCAATGTGAAATTTCTCATTTTTGAAGAAAATTGTTTTGTCTTTTATTTAAGTTTCAATGTGTGCAAAAGTGTTGTATATGAGCATTTTTAATGTTGGAGAAGGTAGTTCCTCCATAAAAGAAGGTTAAGGGTGAGTTTTGAAAATTTTGAAGTTTGCAAGAGTTACTTAAGTTGCTAAGTGTTTGAAAGTGTGAAATGATGCTCCTTGCTAGTTTATGCTTTGATTTTGAGAGTTTGAGCCTTGATTGTAATGTGTTATGTGATTCTAAGTGACTCCTTGTTGTTCTCGAAGTTTTAGTGTCATTCGAGGACGAATGTTATTCCAAGTGGGGGAGAATGTAACGCCCCAAAACGAACTTAAGTGACTAGAGACTCATGAGTGTTTGTTGAGTTAATTTGAAGTTAAAATTAGTTAATTTATTTTTCTTAGGCAGTGTGTGAAGTTTGGTTAAGTTTGGAAGTCAAACGTCCATGACGTTCAGATGGTGTGCCTTAGAAAGTTTTCTTGCGTCTTGTCATGTTTGAGTGAGTTTTACGTGTTTGTCTTCCTTGAAGCTAAGGTGGGATGTTCCTAACACCTATATGACTTAGTTTAGGGGTTTAACGTCCAGGAACGACCCCACATAGGTCCCACAAGGGACCCTAGATGAATGTCTCAAGACTTGGACCAAACTACCAAGATAGTGACCAAACAACGACCCTAAGGACGGTCCGTTGGTCCACCAACGGTCCGTCGACCTAGGGAGTCTATTGGACCTGCAATTCAGGATGGACAGGCTCCATTTGGAGCTAAGTTTCAAACCACGAGACCCTACCAACGGTCAGTTGATGCACAGACGGTCCGTTGGTTAGGTCTCGTCTGTGAGGTTTGCCAAAAGGTGTAAGTTTGCTGCCTTGGCTTGGGGCGTCTGGTAAATTCACCCCAAGTATTTTATGACCCTAGAACAATATTTTTAGTGTTTATTAGGTATATTAAAGTTTTCTAAACCCTAAGACCTCATTTTAGACCCCTCTTCCTAAAACCCAAAACCCCTCTATCTTTATAGATTCTCTCTCAAGTCTCCATAGAAGCTAGAAGCCAAGAAATGTTAGGACGGCTGTTCATGTTAGTTTATTAATCAAAAATCATGGGTATTTCTTCAATGTGAGGTATGGTATCCATCCTTGAACTCTCTTCCATTCAAGGAGTCCCTTCAAATTAATTTTCAAAAGGGGTTTTCGACCCTAGTTTCTACTATCTTAAAATCTAAATATAAGTCTTGAATGAAAACATTTCTGATGAATTTATAATGGTATTTATAATGTTGGTTGATGATTTTAGGGTTAAAATTTCAACGAAATCATGTTAAATCTTTTCATCTAATGTTGGCTTAAGAAATGGGTTATATGAGAATGAATTGGTAGTCTTTGAGCTTCAATTTCTTATGGTTGTTATTGTTGTTTAGCTACTGCCCAAAGGGCTAATTTATGATGAATTATTGGATAAAATGTTATAGGTGATTAAAGCATGGATTAAAGGTTAAGTTGGTTATGTTGTTTAGTTTCAAATTTCGAAATGCTCTTGAGAGGTATGGTCCAGCTTCTTGGTGGCGGTGTTTATTTGAATTGTATGAATGGAAAGTTACTAATTTATTGTGAATGAGGCTATTAAGGATTTTTATGTAAAGTAAGATGATAAATATGCTATTGTTAAATGTGTATTATGAAGTGATTAAGTGAAGTAGACTAGAGTGTATGCTTGAATGAAGTTAATCTTGTTAATTGATTTATGAAACTTGTTATGAGAAGTATGTTAAGGATTATGTATAAAGGACTTATACGATTATATGAAGTATGTAAGGTGTGTGATGTGATAAATGAAGGTCTAAGCATGTATATGAGTTAAATGTAAATGAAATAAAGCTTATATGCAAGGTGTGCTCACATGTACACACACACTCACACTTGAATGAATGCATGAATGAAGTTAGTAAGTCCAAAAGAGGAGTTTTAGGGTGAACACTCTTCGTGAATTGAGATGAAGTGTTTAGTAGAAACCCAACTACATCCTATGAGCTTTCTAAGATAGGTTGGAGGATGAATTCCCTTCGTGAGTTGAGATGTGGTGTTCACTAGTTATCCTTAACCTGGAGTCTATAATGTTGAGAATCCGTGGGAAGTTATGCCTAGCACCGAGAGGATAAAAAGGAGAGGTGGATACACTTCGTGAGTTGAGATGTTGTATTCCAATGTACCTCTTGAGATGAGTACTCCTCGTTAGTAGAGAATGAGCCTCATAGGTGTAGCTATTGGGAAAGCCATGTAAATGCTAAGAGAATGACCTCATTCTAGGCAAATAAGGATCCCTCATCCTACAAGGGTTAATATCGGGATTCCATGTCTATCTCTCATGGTCTATGTCGGTTAAGCTAACTCCCACAAAAGAAATGAATGTGCTAAGTCTTATAAATGAGTGTTCTACTTAGGGTAGGTAGTCGATTGGGACGTTTTTTATCCATTGCACTAGGTAGGCAATCTGAAAGGGGAGTCTTGGTGAGACTTATTTGAATTGAATGAACTAAGCCTTCTAAGAGAACGTACTACTTATGGTAGGTGGTGGTATGGGACGCTATCTATCCATTGCACTAAGTAGGACCTTTCGAAAGGGATGACTTGGTGGCAAACCTTCTAAATGAATGTGCTATTTAGGGTAGGTGGTGGTATGGGACGACTTCTTCTCATTGCACTTAGTAGACATTCCAAAAGAGAAGACTTTGGTGGTTCGTTGGGTGTCTTTTAATGTCTTTCCATTGATTGAAGGGCTTGTTTCTACCGAGTTGAGTAAGAGAAAAGGCGTAGTCTTGAGGATCGCTTTGGTGTGTATTGAAGGATGCATATGCATACTTCCTTTATGTCTTACCTTAGTGAGTCTTAGGATAATCCTGAGGTAGGGAAACTCTTACGGAAAATGAGTTCACTTTCTCTTTCGCTTGGCCTTGAAAGTCTACTCATTTAGTGTAGGATATTTCTTTGTAATTGCTCAAGTTGAATTCATTGATAATTTAAGTGATTCATTGTGAAGGCTTAAATCAGTTCATTGTAATGTCAAGTTGGTTTACTGTAAGTTCTTGAAAGTTACTGTAAATGGTCCCTCTTGGTGTGAAATTATGGAATCTCTTATCTATTTGTTAATTGATGGTTCTCATGTTCAATTTGCTTCTAAATTCATGAATGTTTTACTTAATTGGCATGAAATGGTATTTTACTAAAATGTCCCTTTTCGCATGTTTTTGCATATGCCATAGTTAGTACATTATTTGTACTAACCCATACTTTTCTATACTTTATGTATAGGTTGAAAGCATTTTGAAGGTTGAAGTCTAAAAGGTGAAGCTCGGGAAAGTTCCTCTCAAGACAAAGTATATCCTCATAGTTTGGAGGGCATAGTATGTTTCTTAATTTCTTAGTTAACGAATTATTATGTATTTCTTTCAATGCAAAGGGTCGTGTCCCTAAGCTATTTATGTAGTGTCTTTAAGTTTGGCTTGTGACGATGAGATTTTTCTAAGTATTTATAAAAGATTCCTTTATATATCAAATGTTTTTTAAAAGTTTTAAATTCCGCACTACTTTTTATGTCTTATGTAATGAATGTTAGTTGAAGGGCTTGTACAAGACCCCAAAGGGTCAAGTATGCCCGGTCACGAAACGAGGGTTCCTCCTAACTTCTAGGGGGTACTTTCGGATCGTGAAATAAAATAAGAACTAACATCACAGAAGTATTTTGAAAATCATGATATAATCAAAACTTTCTTTAAAACAAGGTGTCACGTGTGCAACTTACTAAGTAATACAACATATTGAAAGAAAACACAAGTCTGAATGTCTCTATATCTAGAATATATTACAAAAACAATAAAATGCTAAGTGACATCTATCGACATGACCAGCAGTTACCTTCTGAACTTTAAAAGCAAGCCTTGAACTAAGATACATAAGAATGACAAAATAAAGGTACTCAACCAGCATATTAGTTGACTCATACTAAAGTGATGTCAAACACATGTGCCTGACTAACCATTTGAACCTTCACATAAATCAGAATCAGGTGCAATGAAATGTAATGCAAACGTCATATAAAATGATGCATATTTGTCATATCGGTACACATTTGTTGTATAAGTATACACGACTCATGGGGGACATTTATGTCCATGCATCCGCCCTCAGTGTGGGGCACGTCCTTCAAAATTATATAAAATTGCCCTTGGTGCGGGGCATGTGGTCTCAAAAAACACATGTATTGTTTCTATAAAAACTTTTCCTTTATGACATATATAAATGTTCAAAGTACCCCCTTAATCAAAGATTGGCTAATACCAACAAGTCTCCATCTTAATCAATTCTACCAAATTATTACCTTGAGTTGTGTGTGTGTGTATATATATATATATATATATATGTATATATATAATAAATTTTCTACATTGGTATCCCCATAATTTCTATAATAGTTGTTCACTTTCGAAATAGACAAATTGTTTACATCAACACTGAAGGCATACTCTTTGTATCCCCAATATAAATAGGTCCTACCTTTATCACAAGTATATCATCAATGTGAAACCTCAAATTTATGTACTTAGAGTCAATTATCTTAGAACAATTGAAATATGCAAAGTTTAATAAGCTAACTATATAGTAGCTAAAAATTGCCATCAATAAGCATATTAAGTTCACGAGTAAAGAAAGATCAATTTCTTCTCCTTTCACCTCTTTTCAGAACAATGAATCGAATCCTAAAAAGTTATACAAAATTGTTAATATTTTGAGACAAAAATATCCTAATATTTTTTGACATATCGATAACTAACCTTCGAAATATGATGGATTTGTGATATGTTAGATTATAACTATTGAAGGGCAAAAGAAAGAAATAATTATTTCCTATAAAAGGTTGTGGGCTTGTGGCTATGACCAAAATAAATATTCTTGTGTGGTAACACAAATCTGTCATAGGTTGTTAAGAAATAAGTCTTACATGTGATAATTTTAACCATGACAATAACAATAATTTTCTCCTAGAAGGAAATGGTCACCATAAGAATGGTGTTGTGAAATTTGTGGTAGTACACAAAATTAATTGAGAGTTCTGAAAGGGATAATTTGTTATTATTTGAAGGAATAAATAGTTCATAATATTGAGGTTATTGTAAGTCTCAAAAAAACTTTTTAAATTTCGGAGGAATTGAAAAGAAAAAATATTATAGTGGACTAAAAAATTTTGAAAGATTAAATATCTTCAAATTACTACAATTAAAGTGTGTTATATATATCTACATAAAAGGTTACTCACCTTTGTCTTGTTTGTTGTGTAAAGATATGTGTTGACACCCAATTTTGGTGCTCCAATATATTAATTAATCATCAACTTTTTTCAATTACAAATGATTTTAAATTAATTAGTTTTATAAAAAAAAAGTTTTAAAACAATATAAATATAGTTTGCAAGTTAATTTAAATAGTGGTATCATTTTTGAATTATATATATGTTTCGCATAATTATGTATATACAATTAGTATATTTTATGAATATTTGGAAACCGTCTAATAAAGATTTTAGTTGTACCTAAATATTTGGTTAATTAGTTTAACTAATTTATAGTTTGTCTTTTTAATTTAATTATTTCAAAACTGAATTAATTATTTTATTTCATTAAGATTAAGATGTTTGTTAATTAATTAATGTAATTCATCTAAATTAAACTCAATTGTCTAACTTCTTAATTCCTATTAGCTATACTATTAGCAATCTTTTCACTCCCATCTTAAACCCACTCAACAAGCCAATTTTTGGGTCATTTTCCTATTCAGTTTTTCAGGCCTAATTTGTTTTTTCATCACCAACCCAACATAGCCCAACACCTAAATTACTATAACCTTCGGCCCACCTCAATCCAACTAATAATCCAATACCAAAAGAAACCCGATTCTTTATGGGCAACTTTCACATATAGCAAATAAAAAATTCATATTTGTATGTTATAGCAAAGTTTGCATAATTGCGCTCCATAGCAAACATAGAAACTGTATAATTCGCTATACATATACAGTTTAACCAAATTGTATAAAAGAAGTATATAAAACATGAAAGAGAAAGACACTTGGGCAGAGAACTGTATAAAAACGAAGTGTATAAAACGAATTGTATTATTATAAGTGTATAAAATGATTATATACAATTTGAATTTGTATAAAATGAGAAAGAGAGAAATACAAAAGAGAATTGACAAGGAATATACAATTGAATCGAATTGTATAAAACGAGAAAGAGAGAAATTAGATACAATTTGAAAATTGTATAAAACGAGAAAGAGAGAAAGGCAAAAGAAACTAGGCAAAAGAGTATTTTTATTGTATAATTATAAGTGTAGAGGACGAAAATATATGTACTTGCGTGTGTATATACAATTTTCCCACGCTTTATACAAACAGAAACGCAATTATACATTTCGCTTCTGTTTGTATAAGTGAGAAAGGCGAGGGTGGCGAGCGAGATTTGGGAGAGTGGCGAGCGAGATCTGGAAGAGGGGAGAGAGGGGAACAAAAATCTATATATCTATACAATTTTTTCTGCTTTATACAATTAAAAATAATTTTTATACACTTGTGTTTGTACAAAAAGTGAGGAAGCGAGCGAGAGATTGGAGGAAAGTGGCGAGACAGATATTTGGGAGAGAGGCGCTTGGCAATTTTTTGCAAACGCTTGCTATGGAACACAATTAAATCAAATCCTAGCTACTCTATTTATTTTAAGTTATTAATTTGCTATTATATATAATTTTCTCTTTCTTTCAATCTTTGACCCATCAGAGAACCGACCCGACCCACGATCCCTATGTTTGTCTTCTTCATGCGACCAGAACGCAAATCCGGTACAACAGCAAAGCTCACTCCATTCGCGAAATCATCCCAAAAACCCGGAAAGAGGGTCGCGACTCTGACAGCCACAGAACAAGCGGCGAAGTGACAACCCATCACCATCGCCGTTTCCTTTTTTCCCTTTTCAGGGATTCCCATCTCAGGAGCATATGAATTCAAATTTCTATCCGTTTCTCCCAAGTTCGATATGATTTTTCGCCTTCTATAAATACTTTGTTGTCATCACTGTTAGAGGAGGAAAAATATTGGATTTTTAGGTTATATACGAAAAAATAGCTTATAGAACGCTCTAAGTTTGGTTCTAGGGCAATAGTCACTTCTACACTTTAAAATATTATATTTAACTTTCTGATTCTAAGTTCCGAGAAAATCGACGCTAGAATTTTCTCGGCTTACCATTCGTATTCGAAATTCATGGTAAAAGAATCGCCGCCCCTCCCAGCTCGCTGCTCCAAGAAAGGTAATATTTCCCCCTTTTATCCGTATGTATTATGTATTCGATATTCAGTATAGGTTCTGTCATGGATACCAATTAGTTTCTTCTTTTCTAGTCCTCAATATCAACTTCATTTTTCCAGTGAAATTTTGAATCGTGAGCATGAGTCAACGTGATGATAAGGTTCCTTTCGGATTATGTGTTTGTAACTAGGTTCATTGACTGGATCATATGTCGAAAGCTAGCTGAATCTTCTTTAATTTTCGCTCGAATTAATACACTAGACATTTGGTTTTGACTTCCAGCATGATGATTGATGAATATCGTTCTGTTTCTTCACTATATGTTGGTGCATTTTAGTTGTCTTCTTTTCCGTTTTGATGTATCGCAATAGCTTCTCGACATGGTTAGCTTAATCTCTTAATAGTTATTCATGTTCTTAGACGATTTGAAGGTTGGTTGTGTCTCTCTCATATCCCAGCTATTGATGTTATGCTTGTAGTTCACCATAATCCTGTTTTAATTAAGCTCACATGTCTATCATTAGCCTACTTCCAAATGTGTACCGAGTTCTATGTGTTAAGACTTTTCGGTTTGTCAATGTGTCTGTTTCAAAATACTTCATTTATGAAGATATAGATTTGATAGTTGTTCGCTGCTACTAAATTGCATTGGGAGTTACTGTTATAGAAAGGATTAGACCTTGTTTCACTTCTCGTCTTATAAATTGACCCTTCCTGCTAAAATGCTCAACTTTTGGATACCCCTATCTCAATAATGTTTGTTTAAGTTTAGTTGCGAGATTAAATTTAAGGTGTTTATTTTGAGTAAAAGGAGGCCATTTAAGTTTAAATTTGTGGGTTGTTCGAAGTTTGTTCATGTCTTGAATTTACAATTCCATATTCATATAACTTGTTGTTTGCTACCTTCTTTATTAGAATCCATCTTCTCCCTTAGCATTTGTATGACTCATTAGTTAGCTAAAATAAAATCTAGTTTGACATTTTAGAATTGTTAAGGATACAGTACTTGGGCTTCATCGCCTCAAGACACTCTTTCTTTAAGGAAAGTGAATGCATTTTTGGTGCCTAGTTAATGTAGTCAACAAATACATCAATTTTGTCTGCCATATTTTTTTGAATTGTTAAGTTTTTGCTCATGAAAAGTGAATTCCATTCAATACTACTTGTTTGTTTAAGTAGCAGCTTGCTAGTTTAAATGTATTTGTATGTTTTGGTCTCAATTGAGTTTAGCAAGCCTTTGGTATACCTCCCTGCCTAGTTCATCATAGGCTTTGTCCCCATTTTGCTTATCAAAAATAATTGAAATGATTCATTTTATCATAAGTTGTGTAGTTTCATTAATGCATGGTTATGTCATCATTCTTAATATTAACCTTCATTTTCTTGCTCTTTAAATGTGAAATTTGCTCTGAGTTCGCCATGAACTTCCATCTCCTCACCTTGCATCTCCTTATTGGGCCTTTGGCCCAACGTTACCTCTTATCGAGTCAGCCAAGGCAATAGAACGGAAGTATAGGGCTGGAAATCCAGATTGCAGGTGTCAGAAAGTCCTAAGATGGACTGTACACATTCAGTATACACTCTATACGTTCATCATACATCAATATTCAGGTCAAAAATGTGGGAATACAATGCTGATGCTGAACACATGTGTTAGGAAGCAAGAGATACATAAAAAGAGCTGATATGTACACATTCAGTATACACTGTATACGTTCATCATACATCAATATACAGGTCGAAAACGTGGGAAGACAAGGATGATGAGGAACACGTGTTAGGAATCAAGAGATACATAAAAAGAGCTGATAAGTATGCTCATATACACTGATATACGTCCAGTATATATGCAGATGCGAAAATGGGCTGAAACAGGTCCAAATAGTGCGGCTGGCCCAAAGTTTCTGGGAAACAATAGGCCCAAAAGACAATTCTTCTCTCCCTCTCTTTATCATTTGATTGCATTGTTTTATTTTAACTCTAATTTAAAATTGTTAACTAACTTAATTAAATTCCCCAAAAGATGAGTTATTTTTTGTTATGTTGGTTTACTCTTTATTTTACTAATAGAAATTTATATCATTAATTGAATCAGAACTCTTTGTTCTTAAAAAAAAACGTGTAATATAGTGCTTTTTACTAACACATTTTTAGTTAGTTTAAAATTGTATTAAGTTAGGGTTTTTGCTAAATAAACTTCAAAAAACATTGTTACTTTTACTTGTTTATTTTTCTTTAAAAAATAAAAGTGTTAGTCAAAGCTTTTTATTTATCTTTTGATCAAAATAATAGTTAATTATTATTGTTAAAACAACTCAAGAAAAAAAATAAAAATTTAAATATCTCAATTAAGGTCCCATTTTTTAGCTTTTGTTAAAATTCAAATATATCAAGTTAAGATCTTAAATCCATAGAAATTAAAAATTGTTCTTTGTTTAACTATTCTTTCAAGTTAATATTATAAATTATATCATTTTCTTGAAAAATAGTCGAAATATATTTAATCTAAATAGAAAGATAACTATGTTAGCAGAACCTTCAAATGCCTTACTTAAACCTTCTTGAAGCGTAAATAAGAACTTCTTATACATTTTCTCTTTAAAAAATTTTAAAGACTTAATCTCTTAGAGTCTTTTAAATTAAGTTTTCTTGATTTCTTTAAAAAATTAAGTGACGACTCTTTTTCAAATATTTTTCAAATTGTTTTATACTCGGAATATTTCAAAAAAAAAAAAGAAAGTGATTTTTCTAAAGATAGATAAATTACGGTATAACAATATGAGCATGATAAAGGAATCACATGTAAAAGTAAACTAGAAGTTTACTAGAACAAACATCAGTTGGCATAATTGATTGGATATTGCAATTCAAATGTGACGCAAAATAAATTGAGATTCATGTGAGCATATGTTTGAAGAAATAAAATAATCTTTAAGAATTCTCTTGTGTTGCTTGTTCGCATGATAAAATGAACATTATATCAGCTAAGGTTGGGATTGTATCCCCTGAAATTATTTGGAACATATAAAAAGGTGAATATGAGCTCATTTACCTGACATTTTAATCGATTACTATTATGATTTAATAGATGTTTATATGGTATGGTCACATGTGCATTTGTGTCAACTAAGAAATTGGTTTTTATAAAGTTATTTGCTCAAATTGTTAAATTAAGAGCGACGTTTCAAACTATAAAATTATGTTGATAATACTGATTGGTTTAGCAGAAAATTGTTCCCCTCCAATTATAGTTAGACCAATGATTATGAGAACAAATATCTCAAATAAAATTTGATATGAGACAAAGTTATTGACGTATATGCATCAAGCCAACAAGATTCTCCCATCTCAATTTGTTCAGGGTCAGAAATCAAATAATTTACATCTAAAAGTTTGATGAAGGCACATATGGATTTATTGCTCCACCACACACAGATGGATCCCCAAATGAGGTTGGGGTAAATGTTAGATTTCCTAACATTCTGAGGAGATATGTTTAGAAGCTGAATGACTAAGACTTCTGATATATATTGCACTTGAGAGGAATCATGATATGTGTTTTATTATGGTTATGAATTGACATTAGTTTAATTTGTACTTTTGCATACACACAAAGTTGAAAACCATATTTTAAATAGTTTTTTTTTCTTTTTCTTTATATTGCACTTGTTTTAAACTACTTTATAATGAAATGAGTTCAGTTAGGTATTCACGAGTTGAGAATAGCCAAGGTAAGTGTTTCTTTAGAATCTCTTTCAAGCCTATGTTGTTTTAGCATTCCAACTCGCATACTCACACATTAAATGTATTGATGCCAGTTGGCCTGCATCATATCATGATGTAGACGCAAGTAACGAGGATCGATATCTAGCGCACCGTTGATCTGGTTGAGCATTCCAAAGTCAGTTGGTGAGCCTCCTTGCATTCCGGAGGACTCCTTTTATTGATTTCAATATTTCTTTTCTTTATTAGGTTGTTGTGGAGTCTGTCCCAACATCCATCTCAGTTGTTTTTAGAGGCTTCATAAACAGTGAGTAGTGCAGTTGTCTTTACATTATTATTTCGAATATTGTTTAAAAACTTGATTGCCATTTGGGCTAAGTACTTATATATGTTTGAGTCATATCTATCATGTTTAAGTCTTTCGCTGAGTAAGTAAGTCAGACCAGGGGTTCGCTTAGGGCCAGCAATGATGTTCGAGTGTCAATCACGTCCGGAGTGTACGCTTAAAGCGTGACATAATTTACCCTCATGCCCCCTTTATTCTTACTTTTATCATATTCTCATTTACTTTATCCCGCATAACTAAGGCAATAGTATATTGTTACAATGAATATATATTGTGATGGTATTATGTAATAAGTGAGCATTTCTTTTCTTGATTTTTTTATTTTATTAATTTATTTGTGTACTTTTGTTGTGTGCAAATAGGTGAATCTCATATCAAAATAGATATTGATTACAAGCCAAAGATTGACTGCTTCACGAATTATGATATAGTTAATGAATTAAATGATATTTTGTTTGATGGACCAAATGAATTGTTTCGAAAAACTCTTTGGTAAATATCTAGATAGTCGCTAATTATGGTACAAGGGCGCCTTTTGCATAATTTATTGATAAGGCAAGTGCATTCTGAAGATGAGGATGTGATTGATTTTTTGGTAAATGGTGGCATCTTCAATTTGAGTTCGCTAATTTCCCCCCTTGTTATAGGTTTAAAATGCAAGAATTTATATTATTGTGGTATCAAGCATTGACTTAGACGTGTGTTGTTTGAACGATTATTTATTTATTTTTGATATCATCAGCGTATAATATACTTTAGTGGTATCGAAGAGTAAATGAATAGTATTTTTATTTAATTATTATTTTTTTACCCATGATACCATCAGAATATATATATTTTGATGATCTCAATGTTGGGTTCATTGTATAATGTGTGAATGGATAATGGTACATAGAATAAAGATTGATGAATTGAAAATGTGAAAGTGATGGAAGAATGAATGGAGTTATTACATTCATCAATACTCATGACATATGAATGCAATCTTGTATTTCTAAGCTACCTTTTCACATATCATGCATGAATTATTGTGCTCACTTATAGGTTATAAACATCCGATTCTGTCTCAGATATTAATATAAATTTTGAGATAAGCTTTGAAACAAGTTTACAAGACGGAAAACACTATATAGTAATAAAAAAGTTTCTGGTTTTTCTAAAACTTTATGTGTGATTACAAGTCATTGAGTGGTTCGTTGGAATATAAATTTGAGGTATCACTATTTATTTGTCGTGAGTCATTTTATCCTAAGAGGATATATTCCATAACCTCGGTACTTGAGGAAAATAATTTTCTTAAGGAAACTCTGTGAATTCAGAGGACTTGACTCATTGTCGGGGATTTATTTGATTTCTACATACGTCAGAGCTCGTGGTCTGGTTGTTTCTATTCATTTCTCCGGCATCGTGATTTTGTTGGAAAAATAGATTTTGCACTATGATACTTAACAAGTAATTAATAATCAAGTAATCTTTTCACTGAAGCATTGTCTGTAGTGACTGAAAACGGAGAAACGACATGTTTTGGCTGTATTGACTGCTCATGCAATGCTTAGCCGAAGAGAGTAGTGAGGAGAATGCTGGAAGGATATATCGATTTTCAACATTTAAAATCAAACCTAATCAAATCACACAAAATCTTAGTTTTTAATATGTTTGGTTCAGATTATGATTTGATTTAATTTTTCACCATAATAAAGAACTTGATAGGAGTATTATTTAATTAGAGCCGGACCTATGTTGGGTCAAGAGGGTTCATATGAATCCATTCCTAAAAAATTACATGTTATATGTAAGTATATTTGGTTTGACTTTTGAAATATACAAGTAAAAAGAAACATACCCTGTTTAACAAAAGTACAGTCGTTGGTCTAGTGGCATAGTGGGATAAGTATTGTGGAATTGTTGAGGTTCGAAACGTGTGCACTGTTGTTAATTAATAGGAGTGCTACTTTCGAGAAAACTTTTTTTTATTTTAAAAAATAAGAATCAACTTAGTACAAAGCATCCGCTATTGTGTTACTCTCCTTCTAATCCAAAATAAGTAAATTGTTGTGATTTTTTTTTTCTTCAAAGTTTAAGAGTTGCATTAGTTATCTTTTTTTTTTTTTAGAATCATCCTTCTTTTGAATACAGTTTTTAAGAGATAAATTGCTTTCTTAACAAAAGGACCACATTAGAAAATTATCATTTGATTTATATCCTTAAATATCAATTCAATAATTTATCATAAACTAATATTACAACAACATTTTTTTTCCTTTTAGTGACCAAATTCATGTGTGGTAAATAGAAAGTATCAATACTCACTTCGTCTCATTGTATGTAATAGTTTTCGGATTTCGAAATTTAAACAGATCTATTTTTTACTGTAATTTATTTTATAAATTTTTAATACATTTTAAATTATGAATTATTGTTAATTATAATACTTTATACGTAAATTACAAATATATATAAATTTCAATTCAAAAAAATTAAAGATTTCATACATAAATTTTCAATGAAATTTAAATTATTTGATTATCAAAAATCTAGAAACATCACATAAATTAAGTATATTTCTTGTTGTGTGACACCAGAAATAATACTAAAGCAAGTATTTAGACTCGGTTATATGAAATGAAGAATGCTTATTGGATTCTGAAACAATCCATTGTTGAAAAGCTAATAGGTACATCCAAGAAAACATAAAGTGGAGAAAATAGTTGTGTCGGTGGACAAAAAAATACAAATTCATTACTCCTACTTTTTGAAAAAAAAAAGTAGGTTTAGTTGGTGCAAATACTTGGATTTCGAAATTTAAACAAATCTATTTTTTACTGTAAATTTTTTATAAATTATTAATACATTTTGAATTATAAATTATTATTAATTATAGTACTTTTTACGTAGATTACAAATATATATAAATTTCGCTTCAAAAAAATTAAAAATTTCATTCATAAATTTCCAATAAAATTAAAATTGTTTGATTACCAAAAATCTAAAAATATCACATAAATTAAGTATATTTCTTGTTAGTGTGATACAAGAAATAGTACTAAAGCAAGTATTTAGGCTCGGTTATATGAAATGGAGAATGCTTATTGAATTCTGAAACAATCCATTATTGAAAAGCTAATAGGTACATAAAGTGGAGAGATAAAAGTTGTGTCCGTGGACAAAGAAATACACATTCATTACTCCTACTTTTTGGGGGAAAAAAAGTAGGTTTAGTTAGTGCAAATACTTGGATTTCGAAATTTAAACAGGTCTATTTTTTACAGTAAATTTTTTTATAAATTTTTAATACATTTTGAAATATAAATTATTATTAATTATAGTACTTTTTACGTAGATTACAAATATATATAAATTTCTCTTCAAAAAAATTAAAAATTTCATTCATAAATTTCCAATAAAATTTAAATTGTTTGGTTATCAAAAATCTAAAAATATCACATAAATTAAGTATATTTCTTGTTAGTGTGATACAAGAAATAGTACTAAAGCAAGTATTTAGGCTCGGTTATATGAAATGGAGAATGCTTATTGGATTCTGAAATAATCCATTATTGAAAAGCTAATAGGTACATAAAGTGGAGAGATAATAGTTGTGTCCCTCGACAAAGAAATACAAATTCATTACTCCTACTTTTTGGGGGAAAAAAGTAGGTTTAGTTGGCGAAAATACTTGGATTACGAAATTTAAACAGGTCTATTTTTTTACTGTAAATTTTTTTTATAAATTTTTAATACATTTTGAATTATAAATTATTATTAATTATAGTACTTTTTACGTAGATTACAAATATATATAAATTTCGCTTCAAAAAAATTAAAAATTTCATTAATAAATTTCCAATAAAATTTAAATTGTTTGATTATCAAAAATATAAAAATATCACATAAATTAAGTATATTTCTTGTTAGTGTGATACAAGAAATAGTACAAAAGCAAGTATTTAGGCTCGGTTATATGAAATGGTGAATGCTTATTGAATTCTGAAACAATCCATTATTGAAAAGCTAATAGGTACATAAAGTGGAGAGATAATAGTTGTGTCCGTGGACAAAGAAATACAAATTCATTATTCCTACTTTTTGGGAAAAAAAGCAGGTTTAGTTGGTGCAAATACTTGGATTTTGAAATTTAAACAGGTCTATTTTTTACTGTAAATTTTTTTATAAATTTTTAATACATTTTGAATTATAAATTATTATTAATTATAGTACTTTTTACGAAGATTACAAATATATATAAATTTCGCTTCAAAAAAATCAAAAATTTCATTCAAAAATTTCCAATAAAATTTAAATTGTTTGATTATCAAAAATCTAAAAACATCACATATATTAAGTATATTTCTTGTTAGTGTGATACAAGAAATAGTACTAAATCAAGTATTTAGGCTCGGTTATTTGAAATGGAGAATGCTTATTGTATTCTAAAACAATCCATTATTGAAAAGCTAATAGGTACATAAAGTGGAGAGATAATAGTTGTGTCCGTGGACAAAGAAATACAAATTCATTACTCCTACTTTTTGGAAAAAAAAAGTAGGTTTAGTTGGTGCAAATACTTGTATTACGAAATTTAAACAGTTATATTTTTTTACTGTAAATTTTTTATAAATTTTTAATACATTTTGAATTATAAATGATTATTAATTATTGTACTTTTTACGTAGATTACAAATATATATAAATTTCGCTTCAAAAAAATTAAAAATTTTATTCACAAGTTTCCAATAAAATTTAAATTGTTTGATTATCAAAAATCTAAAAATATCACATAAATTAAGTATATTTCTTGTTAGTGTGATACAAGAAATAGTACTAAAGCAAGTATTTAGGCTCGGTTATATGAAATGGAAAATGCTTATTGGATTCTGAAACAATCCATTATTGAAAAGCTAATAGGTATATAAAGTGGAGAGATAATAGTTGTGTCCGTGGACAAAGAAATACAGATTCATTACTCCTTCTTTTTGGGGAAAAAAATAGGTTTAGTTAGTGAAAATACTTGGATTTCGAAATTTAAACAGGTTTATTTTTTACTGTAAATTTTTTTATAAATTTTTAATACATTTTGAATTATAAATTATTATTAATTATAGTACTTTTTACGTAGATTACAAATATATATAAATTTCGCTTCAAAAAAATTAAAAATTTCATTCATAAATTTCCAATAAAAATTAAATGTTTGATTATAAAAAATCTAAAAATATCACATAAATTAAGTATATTTCTTGTTAGTGTGATACAAGAAATAGTACTAAAGCAAGTATTTAGGCTCGGTTATATGAAATGGAGAATGCTTATTGGATTCTGAAACAATCCATTATTGAAAAGCTAATAGGTACATAAAGTGGAGAGATAATAGTTGTGTCCGTGGACAAAGAAATACAAATTCATTACTCCTACTTTTTGGAAAAAAGAGAGTAGGTTTAGTTGGTGCAAATACTTGGATTTCGAAATTTAAACAGGTCTATTTTTTAGTGTAAATTTTTTTATAAATTTTTAATACATTTTGAATTATAAATTATTATTAATTATAGTACTTTTTACGTAGATTACAAATATATATAAATTTCGCTTCAAAAAAATTAAAAATTTCATTCATAAATTTCCAATAAAAGTTAAATTGTTTGATTATCAAAAATCTAAAAATATCACATAAATTAAGTATATTTCTTGTTAGTGTGATACAAGAAATAGTACTAAAGCAAGTATTTAAATTCGGTTATATGAAATGGAGAATGCTTATTAGATTCTGAAACAATCTATTATTGAAAAGCTAATAGGTATATAAAGTGGAGAGATAATAGTTGTGTCCCTGAACAAAGAAATACAAATTCATTACTCCTACATTTTGGGGGAAAAAAAGTAGGTTTAGTTGGTGCAAATACTTGGATTAAGAAATTTAAACAGTTCTATTTTTATACTGTAAATTTTTTTATAAATTTTTAATACATTTTGAATGATAAATTATTATTAATTATTTTACTTTTTACTTATATTACAAATATATATAAATTTCGCTTCAAAAAATTAAAAATTTCAATCATAAATTTTCAATAAAATTTAAATTGTTTAATTATCAAAAATCTAAAAATATCACATAAATTAAGTATATTTCTTGTTAGTGTGATACAAGAAATAGTACTAAAGCAAGTATTTAGGCCCGGTTATATGAAATAGAGAATGCTTATTGGATTCTGAAACAATTCATTATTGAAAAGCTAATAGGTACATAAAGTGGAGAGATAATAGTTGTGTCCGTGTACAAAGAAATACAGATTCATTACTCCTGATTTTTGAAAAAAAAAGTAGGTTTAGTTGGTGCATATACTTGGATTTCGAAATTTAAACAGGTCTATTTTTTACTGTAATTTTTTTTTTATATTTTTAATACATTTTGAAATATAAATTATTTTTAATTATTGTACTTTTTACCTAGATTACAAATATATAAAAATTTCGCTTCAAAAAAATTAAAAATTTCATTCATAAATTTCCAATAAAATTTAAATTGTTTGATTATCAAAAATCTAAAAATATCACATAGATTAAGTATATTTCTTGTTAGTGTGATACAAGAAATAGTACTAAAGCAAGTATTTAGGCTCGGTTATATGAAATGGAGAATGCTTATTGGATTCTGAAACAATCTATTATTGAAAAGCTATTAGGTACATAAAGTGGAGAAATAATAGTTGTGTCCCTCGACAAAGAAATACAAATTCATTACTCCTACTTTTTGGAAAAAAAAAGTAGGTTTAGTTGGTGCAAATACTTGGATTACGAAATTTAAACAGTTCTATTTTTGTACTGTAAATTTTTTTATAAATTTTTAATACATTTTAAATGATAAATTATTATTAATTATTGTACTTTTTACGTAAATTACAAATATATATAAATTTCGCTTCAAAAAAATTAAAAATTCCATTCATAAATTTCCAATAAAATTTAAATTGTTTGATTATCAAAAATCTAAAAATATCACATAAATTAAGTATATTTCTTGTTAGTGTGATACAAGAAATAGTACTAAAGCAAGTATTTAGGCTCGGTTATATGAAATGGAGAATGCTTATTGGATTCAAAAAACAATCCATTATTGAAAAGCTAATAGGTACATAAAGTGGAGAGATAATAGTTGTGTCCGTGGACAAAGAAATACAGATTCATTACTCCTACTTTTTGAAAAAAAAAGTAGGTTTAGTTGGTGCAAATACTTGGATTTTGAAATTTAAACAGGTCTAGTTTTTACTGTAAATTTTTTTATATATTTTTAATACATTTTGAATTATAAATTATTTTTAATTATAGTACTTTTTACGTAGATTACAAAAATATACAAATTTCGCTTCAAAAAAATTAAAAATTTCATTCATAAATTTCCAATAAAATTTAAATTGTTTGATTATCAAAAATCTAAAAATATCACATAGATTAAGTATATTTCTTGTTAGTGTGATACAAGAAATAGTACAAAAGCAAGTATTTAGGCTCGGTTATATGAAATGGAGAATGCTTATTGGATTCTGAAACAATCCATTATTGAAAAGCTAATAGGTACATAAAGTGGAGAGATAATAGTTGTGTCCGTCGACAAAGAAATACAAATTCATTACTCCTACTTTTTGGAAAACAAAGCGTAGGTTTAGTTGGTGCAAATACTTGGTTTCGAAATTTAAATTGGCCTATTTTTTACTGCCGGAAGGTCAAGGAAGTTGGTGACCTGATGACAGTGGAGCCGGCGACTGAAGCCCCGGTGAACGGCGGCCGTAACTATAACGGTCCTAAGGTAGCGAAATTCTTTGTCGGGTAAGTTCCGACCCGCACGAAAGGCGTAACGATCTGGGCACTGTCTCAGAGAGAGGCTCGGTGAAACAATCCATTATTGAAAAGCTAATAGGTACATAAAGTGGAGAGATAATAGTTGTGTCCGTAGACAAAGAAATACAAATTCATAACTCCTACTTTTTGGGAAAAAAAAGTAGGTTTAGTTGGTGGAAATACATGGATTTCGAAATTTAAACATGTCTATTTTTTACTGTAAATTTTTTTTATAAATTTTTAATACATTTTGAATTATAAATTATTATTAATTATAGTACTCTTTACGTAGATTACAAATATATATAAATTTCGTTTCAAAAAAATTAAAAATTTCATTCATAAATTTCCAATAAAATTTAAATTGTTTGATTATCAAAAATATAAAAATATCACATAAATTAAGTATATTTCTTGTTAGTGTGATACAAGAAATAGTACTAAAGCAAGTATTTAGGCTCGGTTATATGAAATGGAGAATGCTTATTGGATTCTAAAACAATCCATTATTGAAAAGCTAATAGGTACATAAAGTGGAGAGATAATAGTTGTGTCCGTGGACAAAGAAATACAAATTCATTACTCCTACTTTTTGGGGAAAAAAAAGTAGGTTTAGTTGGTGCAAATACTTGGATTTTGAAATTTTAACAGGTCTATTTTTTACTGTAAATTTTTTTATAAATTTTTAATACATTTTGAATTATAAATTATTATTAATTATAGTACTTTTTACGTAGATTACAAATATATATAAATTTCGTTTCAAAAAATTAAAAATTTCATTCATAAATTTCCAATGAAATTTAAATTGTTTGATTATCAAAAATCTAAAAATATCACATAAATTAAGTATATATCTTGTTAGTGTGATACAGAAATAGTTTAAAGCAAGTATTTAGGCTCGGTTATATGAAATGGAGAATGCTTATTGGATTCTGAAACAATCCATTATTGAATAGCTAATAGGTATATAAAGTGGAGAGATAATAGTTGTGTCCGAGGACAAAGAAATACAAATTCATTACTCCTACTTTTTGGGGAAAAAAGTAGGTTTAGTTGGTGCAAATACTTGGATTACGAAATTTAAACAGGTCTATTTTTATACTGCAAATTTTTTTATAAATTTTTAATACATTTTGAATTATAAATTATTATTAATTATAGTACTTTTTACGTAGATTACAAATATATATAAATTTCGCTTCAAAAAATTAAAAATTTCATTCATAAATTTCCAATGAAATTTAAATTGTTTGATTATCAAAAATCTAAAAATATCACATAAATTAAGTATATATCTTGTTAGTGTGATACAGAAATAGTTCTAAAGCAAGTATTTAGGCTCGGTTATATGAAATGGAGAATGCTTATTGGATTCTGAAACAATCCATTATTGAAAAGCTAATAGGTACATAAAGTGGAGAGATAATAGTTGTGTCCGTGGACAAAGAAATACAAATTCATTACTCCTACTTTTTTGGGGAAAAAAAGTAGGTTTAGTTGGTGCAAATACTTGGATTTCGAAATTTAAATTGGTCTAGTTTTACTGCCGGAAGGTCAACGAAGTTGGTGACCTGATGACAGGGGAGCCGGCGACCGAAGCCCCGGTGAACGGCGGCCGTAACTATAACGGTCCTAAGGTAGCGAAATTCCTTGTCGGGTAAGTTTCGACCCGCTCGAAAGGCGTAACGATCTGGGCACTGTCTCGGAGAGAGGCTCGGTGAAACAATCCATTATTGAAAAGCTAATAGGTACATAAAGTGGAGAGATAATAGTTGTGTCCGTAGACAAAGAAATACAAATTCATTACTCCTACTTTTTGGAAAGAAAAAGTAGGTTTAGTTGGTGCAAATACTTGGATTTCGAAATTAAAATATGTCTATTTTTTACTGTAAATTTTTTTTATAAATTTTTAATACATTTTGAATTATAAATTATTATTAATTATAGTATTTTTTACGTAGATTACAAATATATATAAATTTCGCTTCAAAAAATTAAAAATTTCATTCATAAATTTCCAATGAAATTTAAATTGTTTAATTATCAAAAATCTAAAAACATCACATAAATTAAGTATATATCTTGTTAGTGTGATACAGAAATAGTACTAAAGCAAGTATTTAGGCTCGGTTATATGAAATGGAGAATGCTTATTGGATTCTGAAACAATCCATTATTGAATAGCTAATAGGTACATAAAGTGGAGAGATAATAGTTGTGTCCCTCGACAAAGAAATACAAATTCATTACTCCTACTTTTTGGAAAAAAATTAGGTTTAGTTGGTGCAAATACTTGGATTACGAAATTTAAACAGGTCTATTTTGTTACTGTAAATTTTTTTATAAATTATTAATACATTTTGAATTATAAATTATTATTTATTATAGTACTTTTTACGTAGATTACAAATATATATAAATTTCGCTTCAAAAAAATTAAAAATTTCATTCATAAATTTCCAATAAAATTTAAATTGTTTGATTATCAAAAATCTAAAAATATAACATAAATTAATTATATTTCTTGTTAGTGTGATACCAGAAATAGTACTAAAGCAAGTATTTAGGCTCGGTTATATGAAATGGAGAATGCTTATTGGATTCTGAAACAATCTATTATTGAAAAGCTAATAGGTACATAAAGTGGAGAGATAATAGTTGTGTCCGTGGACAAAGAAATACAAATTCATTACTCCTACTTTTTTGGGGAAAAAAAGTAGGTTTAGTTGGTACAAATACTTGGATTTCGAAATTTAAATTGGCCTATTTTTTACTGCCGGAAGGTCAAGGAAGTTGGTGACCTGATGACAGGGGAGCCGGCGACCGAAGCCCCGGTGAACGGCGGCCGTAACTATAACGGTCCTAAGGTAGCGAAATTCCTTGTCGGGTTAGTTCCGACCCGCACGAAAGGCGTAACGATCTGGGCACTGTCTCGGAGAGAGGCTCGGTGAAACAATCCATTATTGAAAAGCTAATAGGTACATAAAGTGGAGAGATAATAGTTGTGTCCGTAGACAAAGAAATACAAATTCATTACTCCTACTTTTTGGAAAAAAAAGAGTAGGTTTAGTTGGTGCAAATACTTGGATTTTGAAATTTAAACAGGTCTATTTTTTACTGTAAATTTTTTTTATAAATTTTTAATACATTTTGAATTATAAATTATTATTAATTATAGTACTTTTTACGTAGATTACAAATATATATAAATATTTTTTCAAAAAAAATAAAAATTTCATTCATAAATTTCCAATAAAATTTAAATTGTTTGATTATGAAAAATCTAAAAATATCACATAAATTAAGTATATTTCTTGTTAGTGTGATACAAGAAATAGTACTAAAGCAAGTATTTAGGCTCGTTTATATGAAATGGAGAATGCTTATTGGATTCTGAAACAATCCATTATTGAAAAGTTAATAGGTACATAAAGTGGAGAGATAATAGTTGTGTCCGTGGACAAAGAAATACAAATTCATTATTCCTACATTTTGGAAGAAAAAAAAGTAGGTTTAGTTGGTGCAAATACTTGGATTTCGAAATTTAAACAGGTCTATTTATTACTGTAAATTTTTTTTATAAATTTTTAATACATTTTGAATTATAAATTATATTAATTATAGTACTTTTTACGTAGATTAGAAATATATAAATTTCGCTTTAAAAAAATTAAAGATTTCATAAATAAATTGCCAATCAAATTTAAATTGTTTGATTATCAAAAATCTAAAAATATCACGTAAATTAAGTATATTTCTTGTTGTGTGATAGCAAAAATAGTACTAAAGCAAGTATTTAGGCTCGGTTATATGAAATGGAGAATGCTTATTGGATTCTGAAACAATCCATTATTGAAAAGCTAATAGGTACATAAAGTGGAGAGATAATAGTTGTGTCCGTGGACAAAGAAATACAAATTCATTACTCCTACTTTTTGGGGGAAAAAAAGTAGGTTTAGTTGATGCAAATACTTGGATTTGGGTTGGCATATGCAAGAAACTCTGCATCTTTTTCCAGAAACCTAATCTCTTCCTCATCAGAAGCAACCCACAACTCTATCCCTTGTTGGCTCGCACTTTCTATAAACACAAATTGTTGCTTCGATCTAACATTAGCAACAAGCAAATCACCCATATGAGCAACCCAAACTGGTTTTCCCCAACCAAAATTAACATCATATAGTCCCATATTGCACCAACTTGTGAATCTATAAGTCTTTATATTCTCATTTGTTGACAAACTTTCAAGCACCTCGCTTAGAGATTCAAACACACACTCGCTATCTATATCTGTAATTAAGTAAATAAAAGTATAAGCTCAATTTTATAATTTCAACAATTAATAAATCAAACCGTACGTACATACATACCTTTAATGTTTTCTGCAGTTAATTGGGCAAACACTTCCCTTAGCATTATTCCCAAATCAGGCAACTCATTGTTAGTGTCTAAAGGATCATAAAAGGCAAATGCTAACCAAAGAAGGTTACCAAATGTTTTTTGAGGTAATGGTGGGTCGACTCGAGACCTTAGATTAGCTGCATGAGTGATCATTAAGGTCTTTGGTACATTATTGGCAATGAGGGCTGCACCAATCCGTTTGCAAATGAAAGCTGTCAATGCTTCAATTTTTGATGGAAATGGAACACTTTCACTTGATGTGTTAGCTTTGAGAGCTTTTATTGATTTCGAGTCGAACAAGAACCTTCTCATAGGAGATTTTGAGCCTTGGAAGTAGAAGTTGTCGAAATCGGTTATGAACTTTGTTGGTAATGAATCTATAGGAGGGAATAATGATATTGCTGAAGTGAAATCTGGATGTAGTGTTTTATCCCCTTCACCACTGCTGATTTTGGCCCATGTTTTCAAGAAGACACTCATCGTCGATGCATCTACAACCTGTTATGTTGGACAAAAAGTATAACAAGAAAGGTTTACATATATACTCATGTTCCTTTTTACTTGTCAAAATTTTGAATTTTTACTGGATCGAGAGAATCTGGATAGGCATGATCGAAAGAGGGGGCAACTCTGTCTCCGCCTCTGCTCGTGGACTCGTTAAAGTCATGGCCTAGCCTAGTTGGTGAAGGAGCCTATTATCACTTTTGAGAAATCAAGAAAAGATAATATCTTTTTACCTATTATACCCTTAATCTGTTAGAAACTTAATGTGCTGAGTAAATTGATTCTAGAATTCTATCAATTATTGTGGATAAATGGTAAATTAACTATTTCTGTTATTATTTTCTTAATATGTATCTCAAGTAAATAGGGACAAAGGAAGTATTACTCTCTCTGTCTTTAGATGACACTTTCTTTTTTAATGTCAAAAAAGAATGTCAACGTCAAAATTTCAGTTTAACATAGTCATACAAAATAACAACTAAGATTTATTTTAGATCGCAAATTTGACATAAGAATGAACGACGTAATAACCTTATGAAGCATGCAAACTCCGATGGCCATTCCACCACATTCAAATGTGGTAGTTTGTAGAGCAACAAGAGGTTGATTATAACTTGGCTCTAGGCAATTGCCTTTGAAAGGAAGAAACTTGTTAAGGAATGGAATGTCAGGATTTTGAAGAAACTTTGAGAGATTAAAGTTTGCTTGAGCTTCAACGTATACAACGCCTTCGTCATTGCACTCAATGGAATAAACATCTTTAAATCTACCAGCAAGAGGGTAGTAATAACTTAAGGTTTCAGCCAAGGCAACCTGCATTGGTTTTAATTCATGATCAACGTCATCGTTAGCATTGTAAAACAAGATGACTGGAATGTATGAGCATGGAGTAAATTGGTCTATGAAAGAAATTTTGTAGTTCCTCAAATGTTGAGGAGTTGGTATACAAGGCTTAATGCTTTCCTTTGAGATAACTTTAACATCCATATTTTAGTTTATCAAATATTTGTGATAATGTTACATCTCTTTGTGTGCCTCTATTTAAAGGATATTGAAATATACGATGAGAGGCACAAATATAGTGGGGTGAAGTAAATGGTCAATCCATTTAATAAAATGTTCAGAGGTTGGTGACCAACTTATATCGGTAGCCTGCGAATTCATTCATTGCATGAGAATTAATTGAAATCATAAATAGGAAAAAGAAGAGTGTGTTTGATATTTTGCTAAAACATGCTGCTTCTTTTTTCTTTTTTTTTTTAAAAATGCTTTTGAAAGTTAAATTACGAAAAAAGACAAGTATCAATGTGTGTTTAATATTAAGATTATTATATAGAAAAAAATTCTTTACTTGGTTCTTTTTTTATGTCACCTTTTTAAATTTGTACTTACATGAAGTAACTTTATTCTTCTACTTTTATTTATTCTTCTACTTTTTAAAATGCATATGACTGTTTAAATTTTTGAGTTTATATTTTTGGAGCCAAAGTTTTTCACCAATTGATCCAAAAAAATTGAAAATTATTTTTTTCCACCTCTATTTTCCTATATATTGTGTAAAAATGTTTTTATTTGTTTGTTGATATTTCTTTTTCAAAATCAGAATTTTTAGAATAGTGAATGAAAAAGAAGTTAATGTATGAAGTGCTCCAATGAATATTAATTAGGAAAAACTACATAAAATGGCAAACTATATTTTATATTAAAATAATATAGCTATACTTCCATAAATTTTTATTTTATGACTATATTTAATTAATAAATAGCAAATAAGTATTAAATAGCAAATAAATATTAAATTATCCTAAAAAATATATTATATGCCCCTAATTTAAGGAAGTATTCATTCCATATTAATTGATCTTTCACGCCTCACGTTTCTCTCTCTATAATATAATCCCATATTAATTACATTCCATATTAATGATCTTTCACGCCTCACGTTTCTCTCTCTATAATACACTCCTATATTAATTAGTATTACTCACGTAATTAATTATGTTCCTATTTTAACTTTTTTATTCCTTCTATAATAATTATGGATGTATTCCTTCCATAATTTTACATGCACGCCTCCATTTATATTAATAGCACATATATTAGTACTACAGAGAATCCCATTTTTCAGCTTTTTACTTTATCTCTTAAATCCTACCAAAAATCCGATTTCTAGATTAGTCTTTTTCCAAGAAACCATAGATTAGTACTACAGCAAGCCTAACTTCAATTAAAGAAGCTATTTTCACGTTAATTCCAAGAAACCTTTTTTCAGCTTCACGCCTAGCTTCAATTAAATAAGCTATTTTCACGTTAATTCCAAGAAACCTTTTTCAGCTTACTACTTATCTCTTAAAATATGATTTCTAGAGTAGTCATTTTCTAAGAAACCAATTTTACAGCTTCAAAATTATATCCCTAATCCTCCCAAAATCAAATTTACCATAAAATTCTTAATCAATTAAATCTCTATCAAGCTTCCACGAAATTAGGTTTTATTTTTTCAAATCAAATACGCAACATTTCTTGATTTTCGGAAATATTTATGTTGTTTAATATTTATTTGTTTTTAATTTTTTAGGATCTGGGTTGTTGAATATAATGTCTAAACGAAATACCACAAGGATAATAATAAGAGGTACAAAATATACATTACATAACATGGTTGAAATACCATCTTTTGACCTAGGTATTACTCAGATTAAAACACAAATTTCAGGATATACTGCTGCGATGGAATTACATAAAAAGTCGAAAGATGAAATAGTAAGGACTCCTTCAAAAAGAAAAGTAGGGTCAACGGTGAAAGAGATTGAAAAATATTGTTAAAAGAGGAGGAAAGTAAAAAATGTAGTTTCCGACATGATCGGAGAACATGCAGTTAATGAAGAACAAAACGAAGTCAGTGAAGAATTAAAGGTATGTACATTTTTTATTTTTTTTATTTTTTTGAATAATTTTTGCATATGTACATGCAGTGTACTTTAATTTGTAAAATTTACTTAAATGAATATAGTTTTTGATTATGATATAGTATTTATGTTGTTAAATGGTGGTAATTGTAGTGTAAATATATATATGCATTTAATTTTGTAAAAAGTACATAAGTGGATACATCTTGTATGAGAGCTTTTTGAGTGAATGTAGGCAGTGATGTAATGTATACAGGTTGATGTAATGTATGCATGTTGCATGTTATAGTGATGTATATTGTGTTATAATGTAATGTAAGTCGAACAACAAAGGTTACATTGAGTATATACCAAGAAAGATTATTAGTAGTTTTTCCTTTTTTTGAATGTGTTATCTTTTATAATTACAGGGTATCAGATTCCATGTATTGGCTCGCCCAATTAAACCACCACGCATGCAGGTTTATGTGAACCATAACATAGTCACAGATTTGAAGGGCAAGCTTACAGCGACCCAATTCAATCATTTTAAAGATACATGTTTTGGAGCATATACAAAAATGCACGTGTGTGGAGCGCAACCACAAATGTTTAGGTGTTTCATGGTATGTGAATTAGAGGACAGTTCCCCTGATGAATTGTTGTTTCATATAAATCATACCACGCTCTGTTTTGGTATCAAAGAATTTGCTATCATTACTTGTTTGAACTGTCTTGGTAATAAAGATAATTTTTTATTTGATACAAGGAAGCCAAATAGATTAATCAATCAGTATTTTGAGGGTAAAAGTATTGTTACAAAAGTGGATTTGATCAGTAAGTATAAAAAAAAGGTTTGGGGTGGCAATGATGATGATGCTGTTAAATTCGCTATTCTGTATTTTATTTGTACATTCATATATTCCGGCGAGAAGAAGAGCTCATCAATTCCAAGGATACATTTTGATCTAGTTGAGAGCGGCCGGTACCATGAATACCCCTGGGGAAAGATGTTTTCTACAAATTGCTCAAAAGCGTAACAAAAAAAATGAGTGAGAAGAAAAAGTATTATAGAATTGATGGTATGCCTCTAGCCATGCAAATTTGGATATATGAATGTTGTTCTGCGGTTGATTCGAATATTACTGTAAAGAAGAGCAATCATATACCCGGAATTGTCAATTGGATGACCAAAAACAGCAGAATACATTATAAATTCCTCATGGAAGGAATGTTCAGTGATAACGGCAATCCGGTAATTTAACATATTTTAATTAGTCAGTTAGTATAGATTTTGTTGTATTTCAATATAATTTTTAATTATAATTATTTTGTGCGCAGTTAAAATTCAAAAACATCGAACCTTCACTTAAGGAGATTGCATTTTATCAGCTTGAATAAAAAAGTAATGCAAACACAGAGAATACCTTTCAAATTGTTAGTGACAAAGACGACGACGAAGATGATGATTTCACTTCAAAGCCTCCAAGTCATAAGCCACACAATAAAGCAAAAGGTAAACACCCCTCACTTAAATGACTTAAAACTTACCCTTAGGATATATATAATCACCCCTTAAATTACCCAAAACACCCCTCACTTAAATGGGTCTTTTTGTGAAGAAAAACTGCTTAAAATACAATTTCAACGAATCTGTAAAGTGGCTGCGCGTCGCGGGGCTAATTTCACATTTTATTTTTGAAATCTGGTTTGAGGTGGTGAACCTCATGGATTTCACGGGTAGTGAGGCAAATTTTTCCACGTGTCAGCTATGCGTCGCGCAGTGGCCTTCAATTCTAGGTTGTCGTAAGCTGCTTTCGCAGCTTGCTTGTGAAGGTTTGGGTCCTCCTCAAGGACCTTTCGGGCGGTCCTTGGGGAGTCTTTACTAGACGTTTGGACACTTTGTACTACATTCTACCTATTTAAAGTCTTTTTATAAGTTTTGGACTTCATTTGACGCTCTCAAACCTTCACCAAACATAGGGACGTCAACTAGTTCGATTTAGCATGTTTCCGGATCTCATTGATGTTCCTTGACGCCTTGACTATAGAACTTCCTAAATGGTTTATAAAAAATATTTTAGGCTTATAAACAGTGTTTTAAATTTTAGTTCATCATGTAAAGCTCTAGCTTAGGTCATGGACTTTCGGAGTGTTGCATTATACCCCATTAGGAACATTCATCCCCGAATGACACTAAAATCTTTTGTAGGGAAAGGATAGACTCAATTCTAGCAGCACAACCAACAACATGCATATAATCATCATGAGTCACAGCTCATAGGAGTACTTCACAATTCCATTCAAGACATAATCATGGCCTTACACATAGCAATTTAAATCACAAGTCATTTCGCATAAGAGCTCAACTTTCGTAACATATATTGAGGAAATACCTTATCAACACCCATCATGAGCTCAAAATGACACCAAAGAGTTACCATGCTATTCTTATCAACACAACATCAACGGGCCAAAAATCTCAAGAAGGTAAAAGCATATATTTCATATAAGTGCAAGTTAACACAAAATGCTTCTTTCATGAAATCTCATTTTGACACAACGTTTATCAAAATATGAACATCTTTTCAAAACAAGCCAAATTCAATTATTCATTATTTTTATTATTAATAAGCATAACTGACCTTAATTAGCAAAGAGATGAGGATAACGGGACTTCATGTCGGTCTATAAATAAACATATTTGTATTACTAAGTTAGGTTTCCCCTATAAATAAATGGTTTTCCTTTATTGTAAAGAAGATCCGTGAATCAGGAATATACTTCAAAACGAATAAGAAGTCTTTTCTCTTTTTCCTACTTTATTCTTCTCTTGTTTTATATTATTTCATAACACGTTATCAACATGATTTTTGTATTCTTAAAGAATTATAATATAAGGCAGGATAAGTGCAAAAAAGATCCTACATAAGTGATACTATAAGGTTGCAATAAGTTTCTTATGTCTTCAAGGTATGATTTATCTTTACGTTATAATTATTTATAGATAGAATACTATATATATATATATATATACACACACACACAAAACGACAAAAAACTTTAAGACTATTGCCACTAACATATTCATTAAGATTATCATTTCAAACAATTCAGGCTCTGATGCCACATGTAAGATTAAATACTTTATAACATAATATCAGGATATTGAACATGATAATCTTACGTAGAGATCGTTAGGAGTACATACCTGATGAGGAAGAAATTATCACAGATAAAATGGAAGCGTTAGTCGTAAATTGGTTTCTACCTCCTTGCCCTAACTTTATGTTATCACAACCATCAGCGATGAAATTATTGTAGTGAATATGTGATAAAACTAATGGGTGGAGGGAGGATCAATTTATAGAGGTTATGACTTAATCTGATACGTCCATAAAGTAACCAATGTACAGACGAGATCTATTCCTTATTAAATATTATTTATGGTATTATTTGGATTACGAACAAACTTGGATCATAGGTAAGAAATAATTAATAATAATAATAATTCTTACATGCACAAGGTAATCTTAAGCTGTAAAAGTATATCAGACTATTCCTAATCTTAGACTATGATTTCTATGGAAAAGAAAAAAAAATATTGGCCTTCATGAAGGCTCTTTTTCTAGATGTAAGGTATTATGGGAAAAAAAGGTTTCAACATTCATAAGTTGTTCAAGGTGTGATTTAATTAGGCTTTAAATACTCCTCAAATTTAACCTTCACATAGTTGCTTTGCTTGATAACTTTAGGCCAAGAAGTTTTACCACAAAGTTGTCGGATGGTCCCCTCCTCTTGGGTGGTTAAAATATAACATTGATGAGACTTTTAAGAGTAATAATGGTCCTAGTTATACTGCTTTCTGCATTGGAGATCAAAATAATAATCTAATAGAGGCTAGAGGTGTGAAAATTGCAGACTACTAATTTGGTGGTTAAAGCAATTTCTATTAGAGATCTCCAATATTGCCTTGATAACCATTTCTCTCGAATCATTATAGAATCTGAGTGCAATTTTTCATGAATAATTGTTATGGTGTTATTGAGAACTTTAGAAGTGGCTCATTAGAGATGACTTGATGAAACAATGGTTGTTCCTCAATTATACAATTTCAATATCCTGATAATACATGGACATACCGTGGTAGTATCATTCATGCATCATTGAATGATTTCAAAAAAATTTATGCAGTTCTTTTTGTATGTCTTGTTCCTTAATGATACCCTAATAGTATGACATATACTATTATGATATCATTGAAAATTTAGAAATTCCACATAAGGATTGAGAATTGGCTTTGTGAAAATTTTGGTAAGGGATTGTAATTGCGCAGGAGATCCCTTTCCCAATTTCAGTTTTTTTGGGGTATTAATTGTAAAAGGTATTTGTTTATAATTATTTGGACAAATTATAAAAATCACATAGTTTTAAGGTAAAATTGCAATATATCCCTTAAAAGTGTACAATTACAGAAATTTCTCAAAAATTATTTTAAAAAAAAACAGATGCAATAATATAAGAATTGATACATTAAAAAGAGGGTTGGATACATTATTAATTAAAGGTTACATCTTTTTTTTGTTGCGCTTTTAATTCAGAATTAAAAGTAAAAATTACAGAATTCCCTAATTTTAGTTTAAATTTTGAATCATGAACTTATTAATTATTTGTAAATAATGTATCTTATATGTAACTTTATATGTAACTGATTCAACATTTAGTATGAAACTTCAAATACCAGGTACACATACGGATCCATAAACAACTAGTTAATAGATGATACAAAATATAACACTTCGTTAAGTAAGATACATAAATGGCCAACATTTTATACATGATACACTAATAAGGTGTATTTTGTTAAAATTTTGAATCATGAATTTATTAACTATTTTTAAATAATATATCTCATATATAACTGATACAACATTTTACTATGAAACTTCAAATACCATATACGCATATGGATCCATAAAGAACCTGTTAATAGATGATACAAAATATAATATCTTGTTAAGCAAGATACATTAATGGCCAACATTTTTACATGATACACTAATTTGATATATTTTGTTAAAATTCTGAATTATGAACTTATTAACTATTTGTAAATAATGTATTTGGGGGAGAAGATTAAGGAGAGAAATAAGGAAGGGGTGAACTCTGTTTTTTAGCGTATAAAATCATAGTCCGTGATTTATGACTTAAAAGATTAAAATAAAAATTTTGGAGATTTGTAAAACTAATAAGGGATAATGATAATAAGTGAACTAAAATAAGTAATTTCTATAATTTTTACTAATTATTTTGCTTTTATGGGACACGAGCGCAATTTTCTCTTTTTCTTTAATAAATTTGGCCCAGCAGGCCTTTAACAAAAAAAATGGGAAATTAAAAAGGGATAATTATATAGAATGACAAACTAATAATATAAAATAAATATAGTAGCTATCCTTTGGTTTATTTGTATTCCATAGCGAACTGTTTGTTAGTCCCTCTCTCCCTCATATTCTCGCCCACCAATCTCCCTCTCTCGCTCGATTATTCATGTCGCTCGTCTCTCTCGCTTTATAAATTGTGTTTATAATTGTATTAAGCGAGAGAAAATTATATAAACGCATGCAAATACATATATCTTTGTCCGATACACTTATAATTATACAATACAAATATTTTCCTACCCAAGTCTCTTTTGCCTTTCTCGTTTTATACAAATTTAAATTGTATATAATTTCTCTCTTTCTCGTTTTATACAATTCGATTCAATTGTATATTCCCTGCACAAATCTCTTTTTGCCTTTCTCTCTTTATTGTTTTATATAAATTCAAATTGTATATAATTTCTCTCTTTCTCATTTATACAATTCAATTCTGCCTTTCTCGCTTTCTCATTTTATACAATTCAAATTGTATATAATTACTCTCTTTCTCGTTTTATACAATTCGCTTCAATTGTATATGTGTAGCGAATTATACATATATAAGTTTGCTATGGAGCGCAATTATGCAAATTTTTTGTTATAGCATACAAATATGAATTTTATGTTTGCTATATATGAAAGTTGTCCAATTAAAAACCTGCAAGGAGAAACTACTTGGATGAGTACCTTTTAATAAATAATTATGAATTTTAGCGATACTTTTTATTCATTACCATTTATATCAATATTATGTTAAATGTGCAATATGTATTAAAAGTAAATTATGTATGTAATATATATGTATTATAAATATTTTTTAAAAGATATTATGTTTGTGTGGTAAGAAATCGACACATTGTATTACAAGTGTATTAAAATGTGTGAAAATGTATTATCCATCAATAGAACTTATATTATATGTGAATAATAAAATGTTCTTTGTCATATGTTTTAAAAATGCATTACAAGTGTAATAAAAGTGATCAAGTGAAAAAAATGTTATAACTATAAATGGTAAATATTTTTGTAATATAGTATATTATATAAGTTACCCGTAGAAAATACCCCATAAAAATAAAATGATTACAAACATATACTTGTCATATTCATATCCCACTAAATAATTACACTATGTACTAACCGTCTCCCCCAAACTAATTTTGCTTAATTGGTATTATATATATATATATATATAACCGTCTCCCCCAAACTAATTTTGCTTAATTGGTATTATATATATATATATATATATATATATATATATATATATATATATATATATATATATATATATATGTATGTATATATATATTCACATACACTGATTTAGTATCAATTTAGCAAAATTATCGATCTAAATGAATGGAGTATGAGTTGTAACTTTTTTTTTGAAAGAATGGAAAATGCATAAGTACACCCCCCCCCCTCCCCAAACCTATGCCCGAAATCCCAGAGACACACTTATACTATATTAAGGTCCTATTATCCCCTGAACTTATTTTATAAATAAATACTACTTTTTGGCCTACGTGGCAATAACTTGAAAAATTATGTCAACACGCGTTGGGCGCACAAGATAGTGTCGCGTATGCCGAAAAGGGGTAGAAAATCAATAAAATAAGTTCATGGGGTAATATGACATTAGTATAGTATAATTGTGTCTCTGAGATTTCGGGCATAGGTTGGAGGTACTTGTGCATTTTTCCTACTTTGAATAGCTGTATGAAAATGTGATTATCTTAGATTTTATGGGTCATTTATATAGTTTCCAAAAAACAAAATTAAAAAGGAAATGTTATGCAAATTATTGTTCATAAATTTTAATTACTGTTATAAATCTATTGAACAGTAAATGACCATTTGGTTTATTCATGAACTACTAAATTCATGTATGTATATTCCCTAGATGATATGAACCCCCCTTTTGGATAACAATGTAGATAACTATGTGTCTACTAGTTAAATGACTTTTGGGAGTGATATCTCAACACTAAAAATAGAAATATCACTCACCATTTGATATACACTTGAATAAGAAGAAAATTCCTCTTTTTCTATCTACTTCTCTTGTATTCTTCTCTTTATGATTATATTCTTATAGCTTGATTTTATAACACGTTATCAGCACGAATATGCTCTATAGCACTTCACAAAAGTGTTGTAGTTGAAACACTTCTGAGCAGGAACACGTTCTATTTATTTTTTCTTGTTACACATCTATATTTTCAAAGTTTCTCTTATACTAATAATTTCTCTTAGTATATATGTGTTATATGAAAAGGTTGAAATATTGGTTTGTTTTACTTCAACAATTTTATAGATTGGTTTATGATTATACTAACAGTTCTGCGTTTCAGAAAAGAATTGAAGGACAAAGAAGTAAATTTTCATGTTGATTTTCTAAGTGTTAATTATGATGAACTTATTAATATTTACAATTTCTAGAGGTGAGAAAACTCTCAATCTTATTTTGATAAAATTTGCTCCTATAATTCTTGATTTCATTTAAAGGCTCATGGTTGAGTTCTATGGGTCTTGATGTAACGACCTGTTTAGTCGTTTTGAGCAGCAGATTTTATTTCTGGAAAAACTGTCTTGGTCGACGGATCCCACGACGGACCGTCATGGGCACGACGGACCGTCGAGGGGGGTCTCGTTCCAAAACACTTGGAATTCTGAAATTTGGGTACTGAAATCGACTCTCTGAACTTCGTGACGAATTGGCAGGATGGACCGTCGTTGGCACGACGGACCGTCACAAATCTTTCCACAGAATTAACTCTCTGAACTTTGTGAAGGACCTGTAGGACGGACCGTCACAGCCATGACGGACCGTCACAGGTTGCGTAACCCTGGCTGGGTCGGATTTCTGTTAAAAGTTCTTAAGGGGCGTTTTGGACTATTCATGCTTATAATTATAAAGTTAGTGGGTTAATGTTAATAATTCAATTACTTGGGGGTTAAAGGGGACAACCTTGAAATAATTAGTGGGTTACTTTTACCATCTTTATACTTAATTATATACTAATTAGGGTAAAAGAAAAAGGGTTTGATTAAGAAAAATAGAAAGAACAAAGAGAGGGAGAAACGAACGATCAAGAGAGAGAGAAAACGAAGAAGAACGCAGCTTTGGGAAAGTAGATTGCTTGATCACAATTCTTCGGTGGAGGTAGGTTATGGTTTATGCTATTTGATAGTAAACTCTAAATAGCGAATGATATGTATTGGGTAGTATTATAAAGTCTTCTATATGCTTAATTGTGTGCTTGCATGATATGATTATCTAATTGTGATAAATTAGCATGATGAGGCTGTTGAATCTTAAATCCTAAATTTACCTTGTTAATGATGATGCCTTGGTATAAAAGAAGGCCTGATGAACTAAAGTAATGAGATTAGAGAATCGGGTGTCACGTTCCGACACCAGGATAGAAATAGAGGATCGGGTGTCACGTTTCGGCACCAGGATAGTATATGGATCGAAGTGTCACGTTCCGGCACCAGGATAGTATATGGATCGGAGTGTCACGTTCCGACACCAGGATAGTGTATGGATCGGAGTGTCACGTTCCGACACCAGGATAGTATATGGATCGGGTGTCACGTTCCGGCACCAGGATAGTATATGGATCGGGTGTCACGTTCCGGCACCAGGACAGTATATGGATCAGAGTGTCACGTTCCGACACCAGGATAGTAGTAGTGGAGCGGAGTGTCACGTACCGACACAAGAGGAATAAAGATAATGAATCTTGAATTATGATAATATACTAAATTTTAAAGAACTAATTCCCAAATGAGTAGGATGGGGAGGCTTGAGTCCTCATTGATGTGCTTGGTGTTGTGACCAAGGGTTATGGTAATTGTTGTGGTCGCCTGTTAAGAATATTAGTTGATTTTATGTTATTATCTGATATATACTGTTTTCTATTTTGAGTTGGCCGATGATACCTACTCAGTACTTGTGCCTTGTACTGACCCCTACTTGTATTTGTTTTTCTTTGTTAATTGTGGAGTGCAGCAAACGTGCCACCGTCTTCAACTCAACCGCAACTCTAGCTAGTCTTCATCAAGCCAGATTTCAGGGTGAGCTATTGCTTCTAGCTTGGACTGGATCTTCCTCTTCATGTCTTGATGCCTTGAAATTCTGGCATGGACTAGCTTTTTATTTATTTTAGCTTCTTAGATACTCTTAGATTTAGTGATTTGAGGATAGATGTTCTTGTGGTGATGACTTCCAGATTTTGGGGATAATAAGTATTAAATTTTAGAATGTTGTTTATTGGTTATACTAATGAGTTTTAAGTCTTCCGCATTATATTCTATTTATTAAGTTTAAATGTTGGGGTTTAGATTGGTTGGTTCGCTCACATAGTAGGATAAGTGTGGGTGCCACTCGCGGCTCATTTTGGGTCGTGACACTTGACTTATATGACATTGATTGAGGGTTAAGGTTAAAGTCCGGATGCACCATTAAAAAATATTTGAGGGTAAAATGGTAGATTCAAGTTCTATCCCACCAAGAGATAAGACATCAATTTAAATTTTGATGCACCATGATGATAAGGATTGGGTCAAGTCCCATAGAATTTGGCCTAACACGCCTTATATGGTTAAGACATTGAGTTTGAGTCAATGCACCATAGTGATGATATAATGATGACTAAGGCTTTGATGAAAAGTCTTGAAATTCGTCATGTTGAATTTGTTCCATTCATTGAAAAGAATGTGGTAGCAACATATGATAATTTTGAAATCGCATGTTCACTTGCTCCATTCTATCGTATGAATATGGTAGCAGTAAATAGTTAGTCTGAAAGATGACAAATGATTAACGATATGAAAAGGGGCATGAAATGACGGAATTATAATAGTCATTGATGTGGTAATTATAAAAGGAAGAACACTATTGGTTCTTCAAATAGTCCTTCAAAATGTGAAGGCAATTTTTACTATCAAAATGGTAGAAAGGTCATTAGAATTGTGAATGTTGTCGACCCAATAATTTGACAAGTTTATAAATCCTCCATTAAGAGACTAGAAGATAAAGTGATGGTACACTTGATCTTTCAAAGTGATGTTGAGGTGTATCATGGAAATATGATGAATTTTAAAATCATGACAATGTATTTATAATACAAATTTATGAAGGACATATAAATTATTAGTCCATTCATTGAAGAGAATGTGACTTGTGATGATTATCGTGAATGCTCGACCATTCTACAAGAGGTCAAGATGTGATAAAACCATTATGGTTGAATATATGCCACAACTCACCTTTATGGGAGGTTTGGGAAAAAATGATATATACAAAAATTCACCTCTACAGGAGGTTTGAGAGAAAATAAATTTTATTTGCCAGAAATAATTAATGGTATTGTATGTTTATACATCACTATGGTATGTTTATTGTGAACTACCGAAAGGGCAAAAGAAATAAATAGTTCTTGCCTAAAAGGGTTGTAGTCATTATTGTTTGGCAATATAAATTTGTCATTGGTTGTGTACCTATGGTACAACAAAAGTAAAGCAAGAAACATGTCTTGCTCGTAATGATTTTGACCATGACAATGATAATAAATTTCCTCCTTGAAGGAGATGCTCACCATAGGGATGGTATCATGGAATATGTGATAGTACACAAAATTAAATTGCAAGCTCTAACGAGTTGTGCTATTATCAAAGGAATAATATTGGGTTGTAATAAGTCTCAAAAGAAACTTTTTAAGTTTTGTATGAATTGAAAAGAAATATTGAGACTATAAATTATGAAAAGATTTAATATCTTTAATTACTACAAACGAAGAGGGTTATAAATATTACCTATTTTTTCCTCGTGTTTGTTGCACACAAATATGGGCATGCTGATTGAATCACATGCAAAAGTAAACTATAATTGTACTGAAATAAAGATCAGTTGGCATGATCGGTTAACCATTCTGATTTAAATGTGATGCAAATGTAATTAAGCATTTATGTGGCATATATGATGAAGAAATATAATATTCTTCAAGAATTCTCTTGTATTGCTTGTTTTCATTGTACCAGGTAAGGTTGAGATTGTAATCCCCTAAAGGTTTTGGAACATATAAAAGGTGAATATGGGCCATTCACCTTCCATTTGGATCATCTGCAACTATATGATAGATGCATTCATGTAATGATCACATGTGCTTTATTGTCAACTTACAAATTAGTTTTTGTAGGGTTGTTTGCTCGAATTGTTAAATTAAGAGCACACTTCAAATTATGAAATTATATTGATAATGCTGATTGATCTAGCTAAAATTGTATGCCTCCAACTATAGCTAAATCATGGTTATGAGAACAGAACTCCCAAAACAAAATTTGGTATGAGATAAATGTATTTAACATGTAACAACACATGTATGCATCAAGCCAACAAGGTCTCCCCATTAAAATTTGTTCAGGGTCAGGAACCATATAATTTTCATCTAAAATGTTAAATGTGCGGTTATGATTTTAATTGTTTCACAACGCACAAAGATGAATTCCCAAATAAGATTGGGATCGTTCCCACGAGAAAAATAGTTCAAACTTAACTTTAATCTATTATTACTATCATTTAGTCAGATATTTCCTTAGAAAACAAAAGACAATAAAAGGGGGGTTTTATTTCTAAATTAATGAAAAAACTAACTAAATTAAAGTAAACAACTAACAGATTCAAATCTTGGAGTTTAATCAATTAATAAAAGTAACTGGGATTTAAGTGTTCCCCAAAGGTTCCTAACTTGATAATTCTAACTATAACAATTCTTTCCTAGTATCTTGCATGCAAAGTGATAACTTATGTATTTCTAAATCTTTGGTCCGGCATCTAGAAAATTTAACTTCGCACCTTGGTCCGGCTACGTGTGTTGCTATACTAACCCTTACCTTTTTTTTTTTTTTTTTTTTTTTTTTTTTTTAGTTTTAATTACCCTTGGGGGGGTAAGGGGCTGAGCAACACCCCCAGGCCTTAACATTAATAAAAGTAAAAGATACAAGGAGGGGGGCATAAACCTTACCTCCTATCCTAAGATGGTTCAGAAGTCAACTTTCCCAAAAAGGAAGTTCGACTCATCCCCTTACAATAAAAGAGAAACCAAAATACTATGTACCTAGAAGAGAGGACTCCTCTCAATACAAAGTATCTAGGAAACGTAAATAAGGGAGACTCTCCCCTTACAAAAGTAAGACGAGAATATAAGGTGTATCCTATTCAATGAGACTATACCAAATAGCATAGTCTAAGTGAATAGGCTCCTAACCAAAAACGGTATAAAAACTATACCATAACAAAGACGATCATGGAGGTTTCTTGATTCTTTTCAATTTCTTTCTCCTGAAATTAGCCATGCCAAATTTTTCTAGAATGAAGCTTCCTCTCGCAAGAGTAGGTAATTGATCCTTGATGTAAAAGTGTTGAACAATGTCTGTGTTGTGACTATATTTGGATAGCCGATCAGCCGTGTTGTTTGCCTCCCTGTAGACATGAGTAATCTTGAATCTTTCCAACTGATGCACTATTCTGTGGATTTCCAGGATGTATGGCTGTAGGTTCCATGGGTAGTTGGTTTGATTCGAAAGCCAATGAATGACCAATTCTGAATCCACTTCCAAGTGTATTTTTCTATATCCATGCTGAATGCACCAATCTAAACCATGGCTAGCTGCTTGAATTTCCGCTTGGTTGTTGGTACCAATACCCAAAGGAATAGTAAATGCATATATCATATTACCTTGATAATCTCTTACTATTCCTCCTCCTCCAATTTTCCCGGGGTTGTTGAGGGCACTCCCATCAGTGTTGAGCTTGAGGAATGGTTGTTGAGGTTTCTCCCACGTTACTTCTTTAACCATAATAGCATGTTTGTACCTTGCCACCATTTCGATAAGAGAGTTCCAATTGTTAGGCCATTCGATGTATGGATAGGCTGTGTTGAGGAGATGGTTGAAGTCTTTGACAATGAGGAATTTTACTCGAGCTGTGTTGGATTGCTTTGCTCCGTATTTTGCTGCACAGCGATTTTTCCAGAGATTCCAGAGAATGATGACTGGCAGCAGCCTGGTTGCCAGCTTCTGCACTTCAGTTGCCTGCGCCAGGTTCCTCCATTTCTGCAGCAGTGTGTGAATTGTGGAGTGCTCATGTTGTAGCCCTGCAGCTGCAGAAAAGAACCTCCAAATATTGTTAGCAAAATGACCAGTTACAAATATATGATCTATGGTGTCTTCCCCAGGGTTGTAACAGCAGGAACATTGGGCTGCCTCCCTCCCAAATTTAATAATTCTTTCGTTAGTGGGGAGCTTACCACGCAATGCCCTCCACACTAAAAAAGAAATTTTAAACGGGATTAACTTATGCCAGATATTCTTACTACAATTATTTTTCTCCTTCCTGTGACGAATGTGTTCCCAGGCAGTAGAACAGGAGAACTGCCCTTTCTCAGAAGTTTTCCAGACTGCCTCGTCCAGCATGTGTTCCTGAAACTTAATGTCAGTATTTAAAACTTTTGCAATCAGTAATGGAGGAACCCATTGTCGAAGCAACCCTTACCTTTTTACCTCATATTAAGCATTGTATTTGATATTTGACTAAGGTATTACCTCGTACCAATCGACACTAGCCTATTAGATAGTATACACTAAATCCATGTTGATAATTCTTTTCCTATTATCTACCTCCTTGGTCCGACAAGTAGCATTAAGGCGAGTTCTAGCGTTAGCCATCCGTTAAAAAGACTTCTAAACGAAAGAATAATCAATACATGCAAGACACTATTCTGGAATTGTTATTTTAGTTGGATTTTACCTCATTATTCACCCATGGTTCCCACAACCCTAGTTACGGGGTTTAGTTACCCATAGTCATAATCACAATATTCATATATTTAATATAAGAATTCATGCTTCTCTCTTCATTACCCTCCGTCGTCCCATACATTATAAATTCTTCTGGTGCTTCCTTCATTACCCTCGATGGCATGTATGATGGACCGTTCCAAGCACGATGGTCCGTCGAGGGTCTCCGTTCCATAACACTTAAACTTCTTGGGAATTGGGTACTGGACGACTCTCTGATCATTGCGACGAACCAGCAAGACGGACCGTTGTGGCTATGACGGTCCGTCATAAACTTCCGTAATCTTACACTAGGTCATACTTCACCATCTTCCTTCAACAGCTTCTCTACGATGCCACCTACGAACCGTCACAAGCTCGACGGACCATCACAGGCTCCGTAGGTGGTCTCTTCTGCATTTCTCGCTCAAAAACTTCCGTGTTCATCTTTGGACAGATTTCCTGCAAATAAAGAAAAACTTACATAAAAATCAATACAAAAAGGCTTTTGTACACTCACTAAACTTAAGGAAAAAGCATTAAAAATACCGTGAAACTACGGTATATCAGGATGAATGTTAGAGTTTCTAACATTAGAGGAAGAGATAATTTTGACAGCTGAAAATTATGTGTGAGCTTAATTATGAATTATCTAGATCCTCGTTATATATATATATATATATATATATATATATATATATATATAACGAGGATCTAGATAATTCATTTGCATAATATTGCAAATCAACTGTCATATGAATGCACTAACCCTATGATATAATTCAGCTGCAAACGCTCCAATCTGAAGTCCTTGAAGGACAGAGTCTATGATACGCCGGAAGCGTAATAGACCAATCAGTTCCAAATATAAAATTCCCTGAAGAAGAAAGGAGCAAATGATCAATATGGTCATGATAACGAGGCAAGTGCTATAAAATAACACATTGACATAACACTTTATAAGACCTCGAAAAAGGTTAACGTACCTGAAAAATGATGAAAAATGAAGAGATCTCGATAAGTTATGTCATATGGGAATCAATATCAAATAATCGTCCACGGTATCTTTCATATGAGGTAGCGCTCAATGATATAAATTGTGACGAGGATATTGAATTCAAATTTGTCATATAGTGTGGACAGATAAAAGGTTGTCCAAGCAAAAAACACGATTCAAGTATATTGTTTCACTTACAAAAGTGACGTTTTGGACAGATAGTCCATAAATCAAGGTATAATGTCAGTGGGGTATAAATAAATTATTATGCGATTGTATAACCATAAGATATCAAATACGGTTTGTGCCTTGGGGCATAAATATTTTTCGCGAAAATCCTGACATTTTTTAAAATGTTTTTCTCCTATGGTTGATGCAATAAGGTTTGTTTTGATATGGCAACATACAAAAAACTTGAATGCATGTAACGAATAATTGTAATGTCTAGTTAGACAACGAAGGTTATATGAAAATCCTTGAAACAATCGAGGTGTCTAAAGCATATAAGAGTTTGAAAGAAACTTTTTCAATAAAGCTTCAAGAATCCTTATATGGATTGAAATAGTCAAGAAAGAAAAGGGTACAAAAGAATGACCCTAATTGTTCTTGTATTTTACGAAAAGGTCTTGGTAAGAAAGAATTTTTTCTTGACCTACTGATTGATAATTTCACAAATGAAATATTTGTCTATCAGTGCACATATACAGATATGTTTTGATGCGTTATATATGGATAAATCACATTCATTGAGTACCCCAATGATTATGAGATCGTTTGACATAAATGATGATTTAGTTTGATCTCAAAAGAAGTGTAACACCCCGTAGCCAAAACAGAACAAAATTAGTTTTTCAGAAAAATCTGCATGAGCTACCAACGGTGGCATCGACGGACCGTAGCCTGAATCGCAGTCCATCCTGCACAACCGTCGATGGGATCAAAAACTCCCAACAATTTCAGCCTAGAAAAATTGGTTAAGTCTTGGACGACGGACGGACTTACGGTCCGTAGGTCAAACGAAGGTCCGTAGTCCGTGACCGTCGATCAAGACTCCCTTCAACCACTCTCTGACAAGAGCTATGGATGACCAGCATGGTTCGTAGGTGGACCTACGGTCCGTAGGTGGAAAATTTGCAGCCAGTTAAGGGGAAATGCAGTTGTGTCAACTTAAAATGATCATAACTCTTAATACAAAATGAATTAGGTCTCCCATGACCTACCCACATATAGATAATTGAATTATCTTTCCATATCTACCGACCTTACTAAAATCAGACCTTCAAGTAAAAAGTTATGCCCATTTTAGTAAAGGTCCGTCGAACAGGCCCTCACGACGGACCAAACAATGGGGCGTCGGGCACACGACGGACCAAACAAAGGGGCGTTGGTCACACGACGGACCGTCAGTCCTGGACGTCGTGAGGCCCGACATCAACTTTCCCAGGGGTCTTTTTGACCTTTCCCACTCCGTTTAAACCCTAAGTTACGTCGTTTTGACCCTATATCATCAGATTTTAGTCAGTTTAAGCCTAGAAACATAATTAAAACATATTCAAGTCAAATCATTAAATCAAAACTTAAAAAATTAGAAGCAAAAAAGGAGAAAAAAGCTCAACAACCCTAGTTCAAGAACGCCACAAACTCCAGCAATTCCAGCCCCGAAACTTAAGTACTTTTCAGTGGATTTCAGCACCAGGTATGTGGGATTTCACTAGTGGGTTCCTTTCACCCATTGGGTCCTTAGTTTCAGTAGTTCTTGATTATCTTATCATGATTAAACCTAGGGTTTCTAGAACTTTGACATAACTTCATGAATTTATTAAATATATGTTCCAAATCAGATTATCATGTTATTACTCAGATTATCGCATGAATTTTAGAACCCTAGCTTTGTATTTCTTTAGTTCTTGAATTACACATGCTAGGTCATATATTTCAGACACTTCAGATATACATGCCTCTGTTATAAATGCATAATTACCAGATTAATTGTTGCATTCTCAATTTGCATATTCAGTTTCGAGCTATCCAGTATTTACAGAAATTCAGATATAATCAGTTAATTTACAAAATTCATTGGGAGTAGCATAATATCGAGTTGGACTAGAGTTTAGCGTACCCAATAGTCCCAGAACTACTAGCCGAGTAGGTTGTAAGTCCCCTCTATGGGCAATATGTTTAGTAATCACGCCAGCATGCCTTTATACCTTTGGTAGGGTATATTAGGTCCTCTCGATGGGGTGTATACATCGAACTCCACATTTAGCTCATGTGGTTTTATTATCGGTTATTAGTAGCTCCCACAATTCTGTCAGACTCTCTGCATTGACCATTTATCAGTATATTCAGTATTCAGTTTCAGCATGTTATAAATTGGTCATTGCATCCAGTTAGCTCAGAAATCAGCACAGCACGTTCAGATTATTATACTTGTTTTTGTGCTTGTTTAGTTATGTTTTATTTCAGCTTTACTCTATCCTACATGCTCAGTACCTTTCAAATACTGACGCATACGTGCGCTACATCTTCTCGTGATGTAGGTTCAGGTTCTCAGCATCCAGATCACGCATAGATTGAATTCCCGATCTCCAGTTCAGCAGATTCAGTGGTGAGTCCTCATTCTCCGAGGACAACAGTCATGAGTTTCATTTCAGCCTTTAGTCATTTAGTTTAAGTTTTTGCTAGATTTAGCTGGGGCTTGTCCAAGTATTTCTAGTCTAGTTTAGAGGCTATTTTCAGACATAGTTAGATTCAGCTTAGCATTGAGTTAATATTTCTTTTGTATTAAAATCATTGTTTTCAAATATCTCAGTTATAGAATATGGGTATTCCCCATCTTTTCATTTAAGTACGATTTAGCTTCCGCAACAGTTTATTATATTTAGTATGCTCGTGATCATGTCAGCAGGGTTAGCTTAGGATCACTTGTGGTCCTAGGTTCCGTGTCCGCGTCTCGGGGTAGCTCGGGGCGTGACAAAACTTGGTATCAGATCACTAGGTTCAAGAGTCCTCGGATGTCTGAAAAAGCCGCACTAAGTAGAGTCCTTTTCATGGGTGTGAAGTGCACGACATCTAATGTTAGGGAGGCTATAAAGTTTTTTAGGAAAATTTCACCTTCTTGTTACTCTTATCGTGCGTAAGGTATGATCTAATTCCATTCTAACTCGACGTTGAGCGCTTAAGATCATGCCTTCTCGTAGAGCTAACGCTAGGAATGTGAATGCCAGGAATGCAAAAGCAGCTCCTCCAACCCCAAATCAAGAAGTCTCCAATGATGAGTTCAGGAATGTCATACAGATGTTGGCTCAGAGTATGACCCACCAAAACAATCGGGTTCATGATCCTATGAATGAAAATAATGGATCAGCAGCAGCAAGGGTCCGTGACTTTGTTAGGATGAATCCGCCTGAATTCTTAGGATCGTAGACTAATGAAGATCCTCAGAATTTCTTGGACGAAATCAAGAAGATCTTTGAGGTGATGCAGGTTACTGGGAATTATCTGGTTGAGTTGGCGTCATACCAGCTGAAAGACGTGGCTCATATCTTGTACACCCAGTGGAAGGAGAATAGGGGTGCAAATGCAGCTTCTATTACTTGGGAGTGCTTCAGTGAGACTTTTCTCGACAGGTTTTTCCAATAGAGTTGAGAGAAGCAAAGGCCCAAGAATTCATGGACTTGAGGCAGGGAAACATGACAGTCCAAGAGTATGGGCTGAAGTTTAACCAACTCTCCAGGTATGCTCCTCACATGGTTGCTGACTCCAGGGCTCAGATAAATAAGTTCTTGTATGGAGTATCAGATTTGGTGAAGACAGAGTGCAGAAATGCTATGTTGCTGGGAGATATGAACATCTCTAGGCTTATGACTCATACTCACCAGGTTGAGGGTGATAAGCTTAGGGAACAGGCTAAGGAAAATAAGAAGGCTAAGACTGAGAACTATGACTATTCTCAGCAGAAATCAGGTGGTGGAAATCGCTCGCAGGGTCAGCAGAAGTTTTCAGCTCCAGCCCCTTCATCAACTAGTGTTCCATCCTCCAAGATTATGTATGACCAGAAGGGAAGAGCACCAGGCTCTAAGTCTCAGGGAAGTGTTTCAGGCACCAACACTTACCCCATTTGCCCTAAGTGTGGTAAGAACCATCCGGGCGTGTGTCTTGCAGGAAAGGAAGGATGTTTTGGATGTGGTCAGTCTGGTCACATGTTGAGGGACTGTCCTTCTAGACAGGGTCAAGGAGGTGGTAATGGTAGAGCTCAGTCTACAAATTCAGCAGCACCAACAAGTCGCCCAACTCAGCAGGGTAACTCATCTAGTACAGGTGGCGGTCAGCGCCAGAACAGACTTTATGCTTTTCAGGTTTGCTAGGATCAGGAAGGTTCTCCTGATGTAGTCACCGGTACGTTACGAGTCTTTGACCTTGATGTTTATGCATTTTTAGATCCAGAGGCTACTCTTTCTTTTATAACTCCTTATATAGCAGTCCAATTCAGTGTCAGTCCAGAAACTCTCTCAGAACCCTTCTCAGTCTCTACTCCAGTCGGTGACCCAGTTATAGCTAGACGAGTATACAGAAATTGCCCTGTCATAGTCTCTCAGAATGTCACCTCAGCAGATCTAGTAGAGTTAGAGTTAGCACTAGTGTATCTTACTAACAATATTTGACCAGATACTTGTTTTGCAGTAAATTTATTTGCAAGATTCAGTTTCTCCGCGATAAAAAGACATTGAAATGGTGTTGAGCACATGATTGAATATCCTCGAAGGACCATAGTTATGAGTTTATTCTATCCGAAGAATCTAAGACAAAATTGATTGGTTGCACAGATGCAGAATATTTATCTGATCCGCATAAAATTCTATCTCAAGCACTCTATTTGTTTGCATGTGGAGGCACAATAATATTTTGGCTATCAATGAAGCTAATGTAGGTGATCATTTTTTCAAACCATTCAGAAATAGAAGTCTTCCATTAAGCATGTCAAGAGTGCGTCTGGTTGAGATCAATGACACACCATATTCAGGAAATATGTGGTTTTTCTTTGAGAAAGAATTTACCAACCACAATGTACAGAGATAATCAACTGCAAATGAAAGTGTTCACGAGATGATTATTGTTGTGAACAAGTTTAATGTGCAATTTACTTGCAACAACAAGGTCATGACGAATAGAATGATATTCAATAATGTATTCGACTAAGCTCAAAGACTCGTCAGATGAGTTCAACGATGCAACATCTTCGTGAATGTGATTTGATCACAAAGACACTGTCAATATCAATATTTGGGAAGTTTGTGTACAAGATTGAAGACATCATCACAAGATATTAAGTGATGTTTTAATCAGGGAAGTATAATACGCGTTGCACTCTTTTTTCCTTGACCGAGGTTTTGTCCCACTGGGTTTTTCTGGCAAGGTTTTTAATAAGGCAAAAAATAGTGCGTATCAAAAGATATGTGTACTCTTTTTCCTTCACTAGAATTTTTTCTTACGGAATTTTTTTTAATAAGGTTTTAATGAGGCACATTATCTATGGACATCCAAGGGGAAGTGGTATAAATCCATTGAATAGTGGTTGACCATTTGCATGAACTACTAAATTCATGTATGTGTATTCCCTAGATGATATGAAACCCCCTTTTGGATAACAATGTAGATAACTATGTATCTACTAGTTAAATGACTTTTGGGAGTGATATCTCAACACTATAAATAGAGATATCACTCACCATTTGATATACATTTGAATAAGAAGAAAATTTCTCTTCTTTTATCTACTTCTCTTGTCTTCTTCTCTATATGATTATATTATTATAGCTTGATTTTATAACAATTACCATATTTTTAGCCCCATTTTATAATATATTTTCATAAGTTTTCCTTTTTAATATTACTTAATATGGTCATTCGGCCTTGTTAATTTCCAAAAAAATAGTTGCCCGCTTCTTGGTCGTCTTCTTCGGCAGTGTTCTTCATATTCTTCTCCGTTGTTCTTCAGTATTTTCTTTTACTCCTTTCTGATCCTCTTTCTTCTTCCTCTTCCTGCTTCACCATTATTCTTAGTCTTCCCTTCTGTCTTTTTTTTTTTTAAATTCCACGTACTTACATGTGAAATAGAAAATACTAAAATTCCAAAGGAACAGAAAAGATGCCCCATGAAAATCGGAATAGTTCTACATCAACAGTTATCATAAAGCTTGAAATGAGGAATAAACCGTATGCTTGTGTATTGTGCCTGCTAAAAAGAATGATAAAAATAACCCAACCAAGAAATAACAGCAACAGCATACAACATACAATGAAGACAATCGCATAGGAACCACAAAAAGAAAAAATGTAATATAATTATACCCTCAGGGAAATGAAGCTACAAACAATTACAAAACTGGAGATGACGCACCTTAAACTTAACCGACCCCAGCAAATCAATGCAAGATGCAAAATTAATGCATCTCTTTGGTCCTTAATAATAAAAATTTCCCCCTTTCTGCCTAACTACAAAAAAAAAAAAAAGCCTCTTCTAAAAGAATATTACAAAGGAGAGATATATCAACACCCTATAACACACAACAGAACAATTATTTTATCAAAGCCTCCACGAGTGGTCAACAACTGCAACGTAAGTGACAAAAATACAAGGGCAATAACCCTAAACAAAATGCAAAAGAACCCCAGATCATCTTTTTGCCTGCCCAGTTCTGTTTACACCAGTATATTGAACACCATCATATTAGTAGGGACCCATTGGTGGCATGCCAAATGGAGGCATGGGAGGCATTCCCATCCCACCCATTGGAGGGGGTGGCGCTGCAAAACCTCCTCCCATGCCTGGCATTGGTGGAGCAGGCAAAGCCAATGGCAGCAGCTGTGCATACATATTCTGCAATCAACCAGTAAATATTATTAGCAAAGTGTTTGTTGGACATCAACAGATAGAAAAGAATGTCAATTTTGACACAAGAAGGGTGTATGTATGTGTCAGTTGTTAATATATTACAAAGATCCATGCAATTTCAGTAATAAATTCCAGGTCATAATAAAGAAATAAATGCATCTAGTTGTAACCATGGTTAGGTTCGCTATGTACGTACCTGCTGCTTCATAACATCCTTCTCTTCATTCTCTCTGGCTTTTGCTTCACTTTGAGCTTCAATCTTATCTTTTATTAGCTCATCAACCTTGCCAGTGTATTCACGGATAAACTGAGAGAGAGAAAGCCAAGTTAAACAGTGACTGCTGATGGCAGTAAGACTATATAGAAGCATCCCGATGGACGAAACCAAAAATGACATGATCAAACAGAATTAAACAGAGAAGAAATGATGAAAAACATGAGCAAAGAGCTATAAGAAGCATACACAAATAAACTGGAAAAAAAGACTTCGTGAGAAGCTGGACTATAAAAATAAAAGGCTCACAATAAATAGGTCTACCAGAGGAAAGGACACAACAAATCCAACTAACAAGGGTGTCTTTTTTATTACTTCATCCCATTTTATGTAGCACCCTTTCCTTTTTAGTCCATCCCAAAAATAATGTCACTGTACTATAATTAGAAACAATTTAACTTTAAAATACCCCTTTACCCTTAGTGAAATGATTCTCATCCACAAAAATATCTAAGAATTGTTTTAGACCACGAGTTCACAAAGGCTTCATTTTTTATTAAACACCGGTCGAACTGAAATGGAACCACATTGAATGGGATGGAGGGAGTAGCAGATACGCAAAAGCTCACACATACAGAATCAGGATGGAGGTTCAGATAGTTACCTGTAACAGGTAAGGGAATGCAAAGTCAATCATATTATTCATCCAGGCAAGCTCAAGGGCAACATCTGGCCGAATCAAATCATAACAAACAAAGAGGCATGATGCGAAGCATTCTTTCTTTCCCTGCAAAAACAAGCATCAACAGTTAGGAGCTCAATTTCATTTCCCCCTAAAGCTTTAACAATGATAAAAAGTAAAAAAATCAAATAAAAGGTTAAAAGTAAAAGACTTCAAAAATTCTAGATGTCAGTACATTAGAAGTTCATTAGCATTTAAGAATGCACAGATAAACGGGGAAATCCACCTCAGACTTTGTCAGACCAACAAATATCATTTCCAGCCAAATTATTTTGTAGCCTCCTTCCAACTCCCATCCGTAAAACAAATTATGCATATAGCAACACAAAACTCAGTCTTATCTGTCAATGCTTTAAAGTATACCAACTCTTTTTTCTTTTTTTCTTGGTTATGTTGCATTCAATCTTAGGGAGTGTGTGTTCTCTGACACCCACAAATTCTCAGAGAACCAAGACAGCCCACTCCTACTCGCATGTCACAATAATTAAATTATGAAGCCGACATATGACGGAGCAAGTATTAACTTATTTTCCGCAATCACTGAGTTTACCTCTTTAAAAGCTTGTAAAAAGGAAGAAACATAGATGATTCTTAAAATTAAAGCCATATACCTGTTCGATGAAGTAAACAAGCAACTCCTCTGCAAGTTCGCGATCTCCAGATTGTGAGGCTGTCTCCATAGCATCTTTGTAGAGATTATCTTTCTTTGACAAAGCAATAGATTGCTTCCACCTACCAGCTTTCTTATAGATAGAAGCAGCAACACGCCTCATCTCAAGAAGCTCATGCTTCTCTATCTGCTCGGAAAACAAGAAAAGTGGAAATTGTTATGAGACATATTATACACAGAGAGATAACTTTAGAAGAACTAGCCTCCACCTTCTGAGCAAGGCCTATCTGATCAAAGTTATCATGCAACTCAATTGATTCACGTAGTCTATCATAGTCTTCTTCCTCGACATAAATTTCGTTAAGTGCCTCATTCACCGCAGAAACATTGTTGCTCTGAACAGCAATCATGTAAGGCTTGACTAGGCGAAGGTGACCAGCCTGATGTCAGTCCAACAAAGAAATCAAATGGTTTAGAAAGAAGAATATATATCACAAAATATAATCCAAACAATTCCTCAAGCCAAGAGATTTGATAATAAACCTTTCTCATTATGTCCACAACGCGTGTGTGATCTACTCTAAGTGCAAGAACATTTAGAAGGTCATTAATGAGATCAGGATGCTCTTGCAAATAAAAGTGGACAGCCTTGTAATAAAGCTCCACATTAGCAACTTTGACAACAATGTCTTTGAACTGCATATGATCCCAGGCATCTGGAGAGTGATTCATAACAGTGGTGGCAGCATTATCAAATTCATCATATTGGATGTACAAATATGTGAGTTCCTTCCAGTGCTGTTGCTCATCGCAGGCACGAATAAGCTTGGGAATGTTGAGTCTGGTGGAGAATAATTTAATGTGCTCCATGAGCTTCTCGTGACGATATCTGGCATATAAAACACCAAGTTCTGTGAAGATACCCATATGTGCACGCTCCAAACCCAACCCACTCTCCATAAGAGAGATTAATTCATTAAAACATCCTCTATTTTGGTAAAATTCACTAACTTCCTCCAAGTCATCCACCTACAAAAGTAAAAAGAGATGATACAAATCAAGAGTAGCCCAGAAGATGAACTTAGATGCAAATGAAGACAATAGAAGTACCAACAATATCTGCTCAATAATAACTCGTAAACACAGAGTTAGATACCTGCACTATAATGTTAAGCCCACAAATTTGAGCCAAACGGAACTCCTCAGCATCGACGCAAGCAAAGCAGACGTCTTTCCATGTCTTCGCACTATTTGCCTTGCGTGCTGCATCAACAGCACCTTGAAATTGATTCAACTTCACTAGTGTGCTGGCCAACTTGGCCCAGTTAGAAATGAAAGCAAATATGATCTTTGCAGCCTCATATAAGCCTTCATCAAACAACTTGTCACCAACATTAGGTAGATTAGCAACATTTGGCATGAGAATAAACTCTTCAATGTCACCCAATCGATCAATTTTAGCATATGCATAAATGAGTTCACTGTCAACTTTGGGCTCCTTTGTCTTCTGCCTTACCATCAGGAGATACTTCACCAGGTCATGGTAAACATCTGCATCCTCTGCAGCATGAATTACATCCAAAAAGTGGGTGGCGTCATCTGCACGAATAAACGACTCAATAGCATCACTCACTAATCCTTCTCTTAGTTGAGCTTTAGCCACCTGACTCCAAACAGCATCTTCTTCAACTCGGAATGCAAACTCCACAGCCCGGTTAATATCACGAATGTTGTCAAGCAGAACATTAACAGCCTGGACATTCAAGTTGAACTTCTTGAAGATTGCAAAAGCTTCTTCATAAAGTTGAGCTTCGACAGCAACCTCCCCTACTGCAGGTCCATCAAAATTATCAAGTCTATTGATATAGTCCATCACTCTGGATGGATCGGCTTTGATAGCTGTCAGGATAAGCAAATTCTGCAGATTGAAGTTCCCACTGAATGCAGAATTCTGGAGCACTATCTTTTCAAGAAGTTCAATCAATTCATGGGGAAGATCAGCAGTCATGAAAGCTTTAACAGCTGCAGAAACTTGCTCAGGACTCTTGCTTTCAGGCAGAGCAGTGGAAACAACTTGATCAATAAGCTGCCTTCTAAACTCATTTTCAGGGTTAAGAACTTTCTCCCAAATATCACCATCCATCCTCTCAACCACATACCTGAAAACAATTATAACATGACAGTTTACTCCACTGATAGACATCTGATGAACCAGTTATTATCGCAAACCTAGTGATAACCAACCTTGCTTGAAGTTTGAATAAAGAGTTCTTGTTTGTCACATTAATAAGTTCATCATCACATTGACCTCTCCTATATGCAACAACAGCAAGGGTAGGATCACGCTTTTCACAATATTTACCAACAACGCGTGAGTCGTAGTATGGATTGGTTGTGAGGAAGTGCTCTGGGTTGTTATTGCTATCTATGATGATCTTTCCCAGGGCATTGTGTACATGCACATCTTGACTTCCTTCACTTACAAGATGCTCCAAAAACTGTGTCAGCAAGCGGAGTCGATTCCTGAGAACCAATTGGGTTAAAGGCTTAACACACTAAAAGTTGGTAACAAACACTTTTGAAGCAACTCTACAAGGATAAACAAAGACCTTTTTTCACATTCTTCCACTAGGGGTTCAACTGGAAGCAGAGAACGCACAGACAGGATCAATCCCTTAATAAAATCCTCGGGACACTCATCATCTAAAAGCTGCCCTACGACTAAAGGTGCATTTCCTGGGTTGACCTGTTCCATAGAAGATAAAAGGCTTGTCATTTCCCACTTGCAAATACTTCCATAAAACAACTATTACACAGAAACCATACAAACCTTTTGGACATAACCTTCAATATACCGTAGCATATTGTTGGTATAGAGGTAGTGTGTGAGGTCAGGAACAAAACCAAAGCGGTCACAAACATTAATTAGAGGCCGAGCATCAGGAAGTTTGGCTTCCATTAAGAAGTTCTTCGTCTTTTCCGCATCATAGAAGTTTGATTCTCTTGTGACACGCTCAACCTCCTTGATTTGACCAGTCCTGGCAGCTGACTCGATATATTTAAAGTGGATATCAGGATCCTCACTGCACGAGACCCAAAAAGACAGATTAATTAACAATTAAAATTAGCCCGCCAAAATGCAGAAAGTCTTATCTAGTATGTACCTGGAACTCAAATATGATCCTAGGAAGAAATATAATCCCTCATAGGACTTAAATTGCTCAAAAAGCTTTATGCAAGCATCAACACCCAACTGCTCACAATACTCTTTTGCAACCTGCAAAACTCATAATCAGCCAAGATACCATTACTGTGGAGTATTCCCAAGAAATGACTCTGTTTGAGTTTATGCATACATTTTAGGTGCAGGTACATGATAAACTCTAGAAGAAAATCTCTTCTGCAATATGACAACATAACCAGTACCTGAACAATTATTTGAAGGTTTCCTTTGATATTGATAACAAGGAGGTCCTTCATGCACTCAAGTGCCCATTCACGTGAAAGGGTCCCAAAAAACTCAACCAAGGCCTAAGAGGAACAGCATCAATCAGGTTAAGTCGTGCAAATTCCTATAGAAAAGGTATATACTATCTATGAATATTCCAACCTGAGGCTCAATTGCATGTGTATTAACAATGACGCGCTTGATATCAGGCAGTTCGGAATAGTGCTGCAGAAACAAAAAATGATTATTCTGACTTAGCAGAGGTTTCTCAAGGAACGTTAAGGCAGAAATGCTGATAATGATTCAACCTGAAGAGCCCGCACGTAAAGACCAGCTTTCTCACAAAGTTGAGCAATCCGAGGTCGATCATAATGACTGAACATTCCATTTGCTAATATAGCATCAGCAACATTTGGGAAAGTCACGAGATTGATTTCCAAGACCTGTATAGAAGAGATAAGTTACAATTCAGAAGCAGAATGTACTAACAGACAGTTTCCTAATGAAAAAAGTAAAGAAACCTTGGTCTGCAGAAAGCCATGCTCTGGAAGGTTAGGTTTCAGAACATCCAATAAAAATGCTGTTGCCTCACGGATCATATTCCTCTATTAACAAAAGCAGAAAGAAAGAGAATATGTTGTCAGCTATGCACTGCATATACCATAGATAAACATAGGAAACATTGTAAAGCGCTTAAGAAAAGGATAAAATTGTAATAATTGCAAGTCGATTAACCTGCAGAAATAGATCGGTGATAGTATTGTAATCAACAGGACAACCACCCTCCATTTGGGACATCATGAGCGCAAAGTTAACAGCTCCCTGCATAAACAGAGCAATTGTTCAACTTCATCGAAACGAGCACTGTCAGATTTACAAGTGATCATTTTCTCTTCATCACAGACAAGGCAACTTTCCAAATTGAGTACAATATATTGAAATGACATCATTAAATACACAATTCGAGTTGCAATTTTATCCTCAAAAAACAAGTTGAGCAGTACCATAAGGTCAAAAATATTAACATTCCAATATCACGGAGTAAATCCCGTAAAATATACTAAATGAAGCTAGAAGGTGAGGATGGGAAATAGAAAACATTATGACTTATGTAACTGTTCACATCATACCTGAGGATCAGATCGAAGAATTGTTTGAAGGAGGAACAAATAGTCAGGTGTATATCCAACCTGTACCAACCAAAAAATCAATTTTTAATATCCAACCCAGAATTAATTTATACTAGAGAGGGTTGAACCGTCTTAGATATATCCAGCTTAGACAAGCACCAAAAAAGAAGAAAACTGAACTAATCAAAAAACAGAAAGAGGGGGAAGGACAGTAAAAAGTAGTCAGCCAGATGAACACAAATGGAAATCACTTACCTGCTTGGAATATATCAGAATCTTGTCAAACTCCCTGCGTTCAGCAAATGCAGCAACAACTTTCGGAGTCGCTCTTGCTTTGATATATATCTTTAGGGCAAGGTCATTATCAACAGTCTACAAAAGAATTATGACTGCAATCAATAACAAGAACAACGGACTACTTGCATAAACAAAATCAACTAAAGTGATGAGCATAAGATAATGAATTTCACTTCAAAATTTGACCTTCACAAGATCCCCAAGTTCCTCACTACACTCCAGCTTATCCTCAGCCAACCAGTTCTCCAACAGGTTTTTCTTATTCTGGTTGACAACAAGGCGCGACAGTTCCAATGATTCAAAAGCATTTAGCTTTCCTTTCGTTAAAAGTGTCCCAAAGTACTGCAATAAGGGAGGTGTTTGCCCTGCTTGAACAGGAACACTCTGCAAAGAAGACCAATTACAAAACTAAATAAATTAATATGTGTATCACCTTTTGCTGAATAACAAATGAATTCCAGAAACTCTTCCGAGACCAGTAAGCCAATGAAATCCTGCGGAAAAAAAAACATAATTTCCATATCATAACCAATACCTGAAATTTGGCAACAGTGTCAGGCGTACGGAGTATGCCTTGAGGTGATTCCGCTGCAAGCTCTGCAGCTTCTTTGTACTTTGTCTGGGCAAACAACTCTTGGAACCGCTGGACAACCTAAGGACATATAACAGACAATGATAGACTAAGATCATTGTAGAGAAAGACATCCTCAGATTATCAACATGTTGAATCAATAGGATCAAAAGATTTTGATAAGACTGCTAACTGCTGATGATATCTACGACAAGCAATAATTCATTTTACTATATTGTTCTCAGAGAAGGAAACGATGATAGGATAGCAAAAATCATGGTGCACCATGTAAATGGGTAAAGGTCCAGTAGATTTCCAATAGAAGTTGACAATATGATATCAACTTACTAAATTCTCAGCCCCAGGAAGGTTTCCTCTTTTGGCAAGATTGACAGCAAGCTCCAGATTATTCAACTGGAATATATGTGTACAAAGTTTATGTTTAAGGTAAATAAAATGATAATGATACAACATAATAATAGAATAAAATGAAAATTTGACGTACTTGGCCACTGACAAAAGGTACTAGAGTTGCTTCATTAACTGTGGCAAGCAAAACTTGGCCTCGCCTGTTGATGGCATAGAAACCACCAATAGATGAAGCTTCTGCTGTCAGAAAAATAGGATCTGGGCTGATCCTATTTCTGTACACTGCAGTAGCTGTTTCGAGGTCATAGACAAAGAGAAGCCCAAGCTTTGTGATGACATAAATTAAACTGTATTTATGAGATATCTGCCAGAATAACAAAGAGCCGTGTTATAAGAAACTGAATTCATAAAATGCAGCAAGACAAATAAAGTGACAACAGCTCCACACAGGAAAGGCAAGAGATACCTGCATGGCAACTGGGAAATCGTCAGCAAAATCTGGAGGAAAGAAGAGATCTGCCTGTTTCTTCGTAAAAGATGGTTTGCCTGCAAACATTTAACATATTAAGAGAACTGATGACAACCATATGAGGCAGATTTGCCCCCACAATTTTACTAAATAACTTCACAATTAAACTACAGGTTGTAGTAATAAGAGCAGTGTTCTGACCAGGCTGGGCTCCAAGCTCAATGACATGCAACTTTGATGTGACTTGTCCAGCATTTGAGGACTTTGTGGCAAAGGAAATGAGTATGGAATCCCTTTCATTTCCAGGAACCTGAATAAAGCAAGAAACAGTCAGGCAGGAAAACATAAAATCAACAATGGCCGAACACATTAATGAAGAATTATGGAGGATTCTTTCTCACCCTGAATGAGGCAAATGCTGCAGCATGTGCCTCGAGAGCTTGACTGCGTTGCTGATCCACTGAAAATAATTGCATGTTTCCTTTGACCAGTTGAGGCCTCTATTAACCGAAGTCACAGCAGAATAGTCAAAAAAGGAAGTGCACGTCCCTTCTATATTCAATAAATATGAGAATGTTAACAAGTACAAACATGTTTCTCCCAGATTTTTAAAATGCCACTCTTTTGAGCTCAAAATTTTTAATCAATAGCATCTAACATCCAAGTAGCAAAAAGTAATTGCAGTATACTGGTATTTTGATGCAATTAACCACTATCATATCATGTTACACAATCCAAATATAAAAAAAAACATGCAAAAGCATGTTACAATGATGGGGCATAGAGATAGCAATCAGAGACTAAAAAATCTGACAATTTAGAAAAGCTGGCAAGCCCTACACAAATGTCTTAGTGTCTGCATCCCCAATGACATTGAAAAGGCTGATTGGGAAGTTAAGTAGGTCTGCTTTCAGAAATAATACATCAAGATTAAGTTCTCCACTAAGATGTAAGCATTACACACCTCTGGTGAACCTGGGGCGATACCAATCAAAACCAACCATTTCTCAGAAGGATCACATCGGTAGTTGATTATTTGGTTGTTGGCTAAATTGGCCGTTCTATCAAACATCTTCACAGGCTCAGAATCCCCTGCACAAAGACAAGAGGGAATTATTAAGGACAAAATCATCCACCACTTTCAAAATGTGTAAACAAATCATTACCAACAGACAAAAGAGCTTCACCAGGCAAACAGGATCAAAAAAAATGTTGTAATGTGAAAGAGAAGCTGTCTTACCTTCAATTGGCCAATGATAGACAGCCGTTTGTGTAACAAGACCTAACATCTTCTGTGTAATCCATTTCCAGAAAACAACCTGTAGTACACATTTGGTCATTATATGGCAGAACTCATCACATGATTGATGACCATGGGCAGTAAATAATGCAAAATCAAATCGAGTAGATACGTAAAACAATCACCTGCTCAGGCATCTGATATGATTTTATTTTCTGTTTTGCCTCAATATTGAAAATCTGCAAGTGATCTTGACTGGTTCCAGGAACTTGAGCTTCAAGAGATAAGAGAGGATTGTATCATGTCATCATCAAGAAACAGAGGAAGAGTAGTCTTCCCATTTTTCAAAAAAGAATAACGTGAGGAAGGGCAGTTTTTCAAGCTCAAAAATATATTAACCCATTTAAAACAGATTTCTCCTGTATATACTACATCTCTTAAAATTAAAAAATTATTCGATTGAAATAATAATCTATAATTCGTTCAAGAAAACAAATAGAAGGGTTGGTTTGGCTTAGCCAAACAACAAAGTGTTGGTTCTAATTAGAATCCCAGAAACATACACTAGGATGTCAGTGGGAAGAGGGATTCTGTAGGGAATATAACAGCTGACATGTAGCAGCAACACTGATAAGTTCCACTATTGTAGAAAATATGATGAACATCCGACTAGAAACTACATATTCGAGATAAGCTAACAAATGCATTAACCATTAGCATCAAGTTAACAACACTCGAGTGAAATAAGGTTCTGTGAGAAAAAGGAACTAAAATGTATGGCACAACTTCTTCAATTTTTACAACTTCCTCTGTAAAATTAAGAGTGGTCAACATTTAGCTTCTGATATTTCACTCACTCCAATCAAAAAGTGTGTCATCCACACAAAGAGGAGATCACGACACACAGCAAAGTCAAACCTAATCAACCACCTTGATATATGCCATAATTATTACATAGCTTGCTAAAAGTTTCACATGTACGCTTTGCACTATTATGAGTATTGCTGTCCCCTTCTTTTCTAGTTTCAAAATTCTTTTGCTATCCCTTTTACTTATTTCTAGTCTCAGAGTTCTTTAGCACATCAAGATAATGGTGAAGAGAGACTTCTCTTTTGCTCAAAGTTGAATTATCCAACAAACTATGAAGTCAGTAATAACAAACTACCTGCAGTTCAGGTGTTATCAAACCCGTTCAGAAGTCAGTAACTTTTAACCAGTACAAAAACCATCCATGAGAATTTAACACTTGTCAAAGATTACATACCTTTTAGAGCCAAAATTCTAGAATTAGGATTCATAAGAGCAGAATCAGCCGTAATTGGACGCCTCAAAGGTTGCATTGGCATGTTCATATCAATAATCACCACACTATTCTGAGGCGACGTCTCCCTTACACATATATACTTATCCGATTCCATGGTAACATTAGTGAATGTGATGAACTGCGGGTTCACCCCTATACTTTGCAACTGCCAGAACCAATCAACATAATTTGAAATTAAATGCCAAAAGCAAAAACAGTATCAAGTCACAGATCTGGCAATAGAACTACATATGACAGATCTAACTACAAGTCCATACATGCTAAGCTACCAATAGAAAAATACTAATATGAATTTACCGTAAGGGTCTCTTTCATGGTGATCGGAGCATTGGCAGCCGCCATGATGGCGAGATCAAAGATAATGGATCAGAGCTCCGGATCTGTGAGAAATTGCAAAAAGCGAGGGCGGATGAAATGGGCGATTTGGTGCGAAGCCCAAACGCCAGAGATCTCAGACGAAGAATACTCGGTGTCTCCCAGAGATGAAAGGAAGTGGGAGAAAGAGATCCAGACACACAGAGAGAGGGGGGGGGAAGGACAGGGTTCTTCTCAAGAGAGAGGACTGATGCTTGAAATGAATTTCATAATCAGTAAGTACTGGGTATGTCTAATTAATATTAATCTTAATTAATATTAATCTTAATTAATATTAACATTAATATAATGGCGAGGGCAGTAACTATATACTCGTTTCTTTTTACTTGTTCATTTTTAAATTAACACAGTTATTAAGAAAATAATTAATGACGTACTGAATTTATCATTTTATTTCTATTAATTATGAAATGAATGAAAAGTTCTATATTTTTCAAAGTAATTAGTAATTTAATTATGGATATAATAGGTAAAAAAATATTGTACTTTTTTTATTTATCAAAATGGACAAGTAATTACGAACAACTATAAAAAGAGAAGTGAACAAGTAATTAGAGACGGAGATAATATATAATAACAACAAAAAATGGGTATACAGGCAAAATATGGAATTTTTGGATTAGAGAAAACTAAATTGGGCAAGTCTTTTGAGTTGTAAACAGGTTGTCTCTATGTGATCCCAACAAATGATAAGTTAGGGCCCGTTTGGTTAAATGTATTATTAAAATAATGAATGTACTAATTTTTTATATTAGTAATATTTTGTTTTATATAATTTTTCATGTTATGTATAATTAACGCACTTTATTGTATATTTAGAAGTTTATTACTAATATCATGAATTTTTAGATATTAGTAAATGCAACGGGATTTAAAAGTTGGTAAAATTTACTTTTAAATTATTTAAACTTTTGGAAATGTTTGATTAAATTAAAAATAACTTAAAAATCAGTTTAAAAAGATTTTTTTATAAGAATAAAATAAAATGAATTGTGCAAGCAGACATATACTAGTTAATTACTTAATATATCTATAGTTTGCCTTGATTACTACCGCGACCTATTTTTAACTATAATAACGTGGCTCAGCTTTTTTGTTCTATATAATTCACACGTTTGTGTAATTCGGAATTTGTATAATATAATTTGCATAACTGTTTACACTTCTAATGTTTGTAATTGTATAAATTCGTTATTTCAAATTTATACAAAAATAATTGAATTATACAAATATAACCGCGAATTATACAAACCTACGAATTATACAAATCCATCAATTATACGAACAGGGCAGCTTAAACTATAGTTACAACCTATAAATATTCAAACTACAGCTGTGGAACGTAATTAAATTTATCATAGTGGCTATTTGCGAAAGTTTCTCTTTTAAAAAAGTTAATCCTACTTTTTATTTTTTGACTTAAAAGTCATTTAAGTTTGATTTTTTATTTTTTACTTAAAAACTATTTTTAAGTCAATTTAAACGAGCTCTTAATACCTGCATTGACATAATTAAAGACTCAATTACCCATAAAACTTCTTTTACGTCTGTACGACTTGTTCCCGTCGTTATAGAAAAGCCAGTGAGAAAAGAATTGGGGTGGGAAAATATTTTGATAGTAACTTGAGAATTCCTAACCTAATCCAAATAGTTAGTGAGGTCTAAGGAGATCTGATAATGAATGAGAGATTTAATATTCTGTTTGATTACATGAGTAGATAGCAAGGACGTTACGAAATCCGCATGACTTTACCGAATCAAATTTGGGCGAGTAAAGCATGAAGGGATAGTCTTTGGACATCATGGGTAGAAAGTGTGTTGTAAAAAGGGGGTCTAAAACTCTAATTTCAACTTTCTGTTTTTCGTGTTATCCTCCAAGGTGGGATTGTTTCTGCTAGGGCGGAGCCGCTGTGGCGGGGGGCCGCCATAGCTGTTCAATCGCGAATTAAGTCGCAAATAAATCACAAAAACGACATTATTCTGCAATTTTCATTTTTGATAGCTAAGAGACGAACCAGGGCAAGTTCTTGACAATTTTCCACCTCTTCTACTATTAAAGGTAAGGATTTTACACCCCTAATCCGTTTTTTGATCTGTAGAACTTGAATTTTCAGATAATTATTGTTAGGGGGTTTTTGGACTTAATTGGGTGGTGAGAAGAAGCCCTAGTGGCACCTTAGGATCATGGGCTCGGTCTTGGGGTTATTGGGTTTGTTATAATCGGATAATTTAGGCCTTTGATTGATGATCCTTGCATTGAATTGATTGTTTGTAGACCTAAAATAAGCGGAAAGAATTTGGAAAGGGAAGAATCTAGTTTCTTAGGAGGATTCAAGCTTGATTTCGAGGTAGCTGTTGGTTTGATTTCACGTTTGTGCGATGTATGTTAGTATTTGCTTCTTGTAAAGCATGTATGTGAATGTTGCACTATTGATCACACCAAATGTGAATAAGTATGAATGGATGATTGTATGCTATGAACAAACACTTGTTGTATGAATTTGAGGATATATATTGTGATTATGGCATTTCGAATGGAGTGTGTGTCACGTTCTGACACATTAACTAGGATCGAATGCCATGTATCGACATACATATTGAAACGGATGTCACGTTTTGACACACTAACTTGGATCGGGTGCCACGATCTGACACACTAACAATTTGGGTATGGGTTCCATGAGAGGACTATTGAGTTGTCATGTATGTGTATTATTAAAAATGTGAAATGACACATTGATCCTTAAATGAGAGTTGATATTGTATATGTTCGATATATGCGTGTTTACTATATTATGACTGTTTTTATGTGTTTCACTTACTGAAATAGTCGTGTGATCCTACCAATGCATTGTGGTTGTGTAATGATATTGCACTTGCTCTTTCTTTGTTGAGTACAGACATCTTCAGGCGGCTACTGAAAGACCTCATCTAGGAGATCAGTGATCAAATCGAATTCAAGGGTGAGCCAGTTCTTCAAGGCTGCCATCCTTTTGCTCAGTCCATCTTATTCGGACTTAGATTAGTACTTTAGATGTTCAGTTGTTTTAGCTTTCAGGGTTGTACCACTTATTATTTAGTCATATGATTTCCTTAGACATTTTGGTACACTGACTTTCAGTTTCAGGGAATATTTCCGTAATGTTTTGATAGTCGTTTGTTAAATTTTCAAAGCTTAGGGGAACTCCTTATTTGTTCCTGCATTTAAATTTACTTTCGTATCATTAAATGCATAATTTTGGTTAAGTTGTTTAGTTTGAGTTGTAGTAATGGTTCTTCTGCCGAAGGGTTAATGTTGGTTTTAATTACGATGGTATGGATCATGACAATGTCTTTTGACCATTTCTGTGAAGCATATTCTTGTAAAATATATATCTTTATGTAATGTATGTTTTTTGCTAATTCACCAAGCCAAATAATACATAAAATAACTATATCTATAAATTAATACAATTATTATTAATACACTTTATTTAGCATTATTTTTATAGACCTCTCAAATGACTCATTTGTAGTTGATGCCTTATTAAAAGCTTTGAGAATTGGGTTTATTTGAATGTGCTCTAAAAGGGCGTGGATGCAAAGTAAGACTTTTTTGTTTTCCATTCGGTGTCCGAAGCTCGCATTAGAGTCTCAACTAAATTGGATCGTGCACTGCAGGGCCTATTCGGAGGGAGGGGGGTGCTCCTGTAAAGATATGACATCTGGTTCTAACTCAACCCAAAAGGTTCGGGGGTGGTCCTCCTGTAAATCAAATTTGTGGCTATATTTTGAGACTAAATTTGTGACTATATTTTGAGATATATAGTGTGCTGCCACATATGGATGGAACTACATTTTTTAGCCAAACTCTTGTTATATTTTTATCATTTGTTGCTATATTTTGAGGTGAAATGTTGTTGTGTTAGTTAGTTAGTATATGGATGGAACTAAGCTTATATTTTTGGGATAATGTGTGGCTTCGTGTTGATGAAAATAGTTGTTGCACCTTAGCTAAGCTATCAAACAAATGTTGCTAACTTAGCTGTTTTATGTTTGATCAATATCTTGTTTAAAGAAAAATTGAGGTATTTTGTTTAAAATTGTAATCATGAGATATAAAAATAATTAATATAGCAGCAACACAACTATATAGCAGCTATATAATTGAACTATATGAACTCATATTATTGAGATTATAAATACCAACTAACTAATGTGTTTTATATGAGTGGCTAAACTATAGAATGTGCTTACAGAATATGACGATCTTTATGCTCTGAAAGCAGAAATCTTCAACACCAAGATCCGAACTTTTTAGACGGCATAAGTAGAGGAGTTTTTGATGGAGTTAGTTGACCGAGTTGGGATGATTTTAACATTGACTAGTTTGTCCATTTCACATATTATACCTTCTGGGTCTATCAATCTGCCTCTTGTTGACAACGATCATTTCGTGAATAAGTATTCTCTACTTTAAGAATACGCAATTCTCATTTATTTATATTATGCAGTGGCAGTAATCTTCTTTTTGAGCATCTATATTGAATACTTCATGCGCGAGTCCAAGAAGAAGATGGCATGATAAGGCTATGGCAACTCCATTTTTTGCTCTATCGAATTCATGATAATTGACAAATTTTTTTTGATATCTTTTTAGCGCTTCTCGTTTTAAATAACCCATGTCACACATCAAATAAATTTTTCTGTATTCTTGAGTTCCTATGAGTTTCCTAGCTGAAATATTTTATAAAAGTATAACTTGGAGTACTTTAAACTATTTCATATAGTACAAGGGTATATTTGGTCCTTTGTCATTTAAAAAATCATCAAAAAAAAACCTCGAGATTCAATCGGAACCCCGTATACACAAACCACATATGCAAATCAATTATACTCGACTTTCCATACTCAATTGAACCTTCAAAACACAAATTCAAGGTCTCCTCAATCCGGTATCTGTGAAAACCACAAGAAACTAATTCATGCCTAAAAAGAAGAAAACAAGCTTGGGACTTTCCAAAAATCAACCAAGACCTCATATAGACCAAAAATAATATCCTCCAAATCCAATGGAACTCTCAGAATCCGATGCGAGCATTCGAACACCGAATCTTGACCAAAGTCAACCTAAAGGCTAAAATTATATAATTTCACAACTCAGGACCTTAAATCTTCAAGAAGACTTAAAAACTGAAATCGACAACTTTCACTACTTAGATTTCACATTTTGGGACTGACGAAACTGACAAAATTCCATTTCGGAACTCAAAACTCCAAAAACCACTTTAGTAACAACTTAACCTTTAAAATTCACAAACTTACCAAATTCTCAAATTTTACCTCATAGTTCAAAATTAACTTTTCAAACTCATTCATAAAATACTCGAGGTCGATAATGGGAGGGACATAATGGTAAATCCATGAAAATTTCAAAAAATAACCAATCGGGTCATTACAAGTATTGTCACCCATAAAGAATAAATTATTTTTAAAAGTTGTGAATTATGTATTGTCTCTAAGGCAAGTTAGACATAGTACAACATGAGTTGTGGTGCACTGGTGGGAGTGCTTCACCCTTAACCATGCCATGGTATGGAGAAAATCTGGTTGGGAGCGTCACACCCGAATGGGCCCTGCAGTGCGCTATCTTAACTTTGTCGGAGCTTCAATATGGGCTTCAAGTACCATGTGGAAAACCAAAAAAAAAGGTTAGACATGGTGAAATAGTGTAAATTTTTGCCTGTGAGGCATATTTATCTTTAGAAAAACTCTCAATCTATGTTTTGCCTCTAAGACAATAGTTATTATGCTTCGCATAAGTTCGACCTAGTGAAAATGGTGTAAATTGTTGTCCATGAGGCGCAACTTACTCTTTGAAAATTTTTGGTTATGTATTGCCTCTAAGACAAGAATTATAGAGCATCTCATAAATCAAGACGTAATGTGGTAGTATCAAGTCTTGTGCATGGGGTTTAACTTGTTGTTTGGAAATCCTTGGGCTAATAAGTCTTACTTCTTAAGCAATAGTTATAGAGTATCTTATGAATCAAGATCTTTTGCCCATGAAGCATATATTATTCTTTGGAAGTCCTTGGGACAAGTCTTACCTCTAAAGCAAGAGTTATAGAGCATCTGATAAATGAAAACACAATGTGGTAGTGTCAAGTCTTGCCCATGGGTCGTAACTTGTTTTGAAGTTCTTAGTGTTAGTGTTGCCTCTAAAGCAATAGTTATATAGTATTTCATAAATCAAGATCGCTTGCTCACGGGGCATAACTTATTCTTTGGAAGTCCTTCGGCGAAGTCTTGCCTCTAAGACAAGAGTCATAGAGCATATGATAATCAAGAACAATGTGGTACTTTTAAGTCTTTCCCATGGGGCGTAACTTGTTATTTTGAAGTTTTTGGTCTAAGTCTTGCCCATAGGGAGTAACTTGTTGTTTTGAAGTTCTTGGTCTAAATCTTGCCTCTAAGACAATTGTTATCCAATATCTCATAAATCAAGGTATATTGTCCATGGGGTATAACTTATTCTTTGGAAGTCCGTAGGCTAAGTTTTATCTCTAAGCAAGAGTTATAAAACTTTTCATAAATCAAGACAATGTGGTAGTGTCAAGTCTTGGCCTTAGAGTATAACTTGTTATTTTCTAGTTCTTGATGTAAGTCTTGCCTTTAAGGCAAGAGTTACAGAGCATCTCATAAATCAAGATACAATACGATAGCGTCAACTCTTGCCAATGAAACATAATTTGTTCTTTCAAAATCATTGGGCTAAGTATTGCCTCCAAGGCAATTATAAGAGTATTTCATCTTTAAAATAGTAATCATTAAAAAATTATCTTGAACCTTAGGCACTTGGATCTAGGGGTAAATTCTATTTTATAATAGTACAAATGTATAAATTATCTAGTTGTTTTAGCTCCGTAAATGGGAAAAAATGAAAAGAAAGAAAAAATAAAGATAACCGGAGAAAAAAATATTCTTACAAAATAAATGGAAGGAAAGGCAAAAAAAAAGAAAAAAAAAAGAAAAAATTATATAATTTTTAACTTCATATATTTATCAAGATACAAATGATAGATATAATATTAAGCTCTTTTTAGTTTGTGAGGTTTGGAAGGCATTTTAGTCCAAAGAATTTTCATTAAATAAATGAAGATTATTTTTGTAAGGCTTTTATGAAAGGAAACAAATATCAAAGATCAGTCCTATGAGTCATTATGAACTTGACCCATCAAGTCATCGTTAATAGCAAATACTCAGAAATTCCAACCAAATTGTCTTTGTATACTTTAGTTTCAACACCATTGAGATATCAAGGAAAAAACTGTATAGTCCAATACTCAAGAGGTACTCACGCAGCGTCTGGCCGATGGACATGCATTATGATTTAAGAGTTCATGAAGTTAGAACTCCACATAAAAAAGCAAAATGTTTGAGTAGAACACTTATCTTCTTTTTGCTTAGCCACAATGCTAAGAACACTGCAAGTCGACAACCCCTGATCTCATCTTAATCAGAATATTATAATCGAAGGATCATATTGAAACGAGTCAGTGAAGTTCACTATACATATCATTACTGGCACTGTATAAGAGTTCCAGGCCGTCACATACAATTTCAGCGTATCAAGGAAATAACAGGGTGATATACAATGCGGTCATTTCTCAACACTAGAAATCAACCCTTCACCTAGAAGAGTAGAGGAATCAAAGCCTCTCCATCTTTGAACTTTCAACAAAATTACATGCACAGTACGATTCAATTGGACACTGCAGCACTGACTTTTTCCTTCTCCGTAGGTTGAGGCTCTGGATACACGTGAAAAGATGGAGAGTTAGATAGTGAAGAGGGGAAAATGGAGTCATGATCTGATCATCATTAAAGATGCAATAGCTAGGCAGCAGACAATGAATAGTAACAGCATAAAACAGCTGGTGGTCACATGACTAACATTTGTGAAATACTGACATGTGATCTGTATTTTCTTTGTGGATACGAGTGTATTCTATATTTATTCAAGGAATAGACATCTAAGGGAAATATGCAAACAATTTCTCAATATATGTCTCGTGTCAACATCCACAATGATTAGGGGAAGAGTATAGGAGAGGTTATGCAATTTGATGCAATTTATGGGATAAGAGATGGAGTTGTATTTTCCCAAACCAAAGGTGGTAGTTTCGCGTCTTCCCTCCTAAGTGAGGCTATGTCATTAAAATACATTGTGGTAATGTTTCCACAATTCACTGAATGTTTGAGCTCTTTTAAAAAGCAAAGGGTGCACATCAACAGAGCCGTGGTAGGAGTTAAGGTAGGAAAAATATGAATGAAAAGCACAAAAATTAAGGCTTGTAATACATTGGAAAAACTTCTCTAATAACGATATTCACTCTCTTTGCTTTGCGGGATTGCTATGGCATTGAATACAACTTAGCTTTAGTGGATATCACAAGTACTTTTGACTTTCTACACTAATGGAGAAATTCTTGTTAGGAATGCATCAAATGACATCTTGATCTTTTAATTCTAGAAGTATCAAGTTGCTATGTCTTGCTTTCCTAACCAGAATTTCTTCATTATTTGTGTAGTTAGGAGCTAAAACAGCTCGTCATACCCACTAAGCTATTTTCATTCATATCTTATCTCAATTTTACAAAAGGTAGGGAGAAAATATTGCTAATATAGAAGCGTCTTAAACGTGTTTGATGCCATCTTTTGTCTTCCAACAATCTAAAAGCTACATTTTTTCATCTATACCTACCCAATGAAAGATGGTGACTGGAATGGGACATAAGTACGCCCATGAAGGAAAACAGAGATCAATTGCCTGTTTCTCACCCCAGTACAAGCCCCCACCTTTGTTTTCTGGACCATTACTGTTGAGGACAACAAGATTAAATGCAAAGAGAGTGGAAGCTTCATCAGGCCATGCATACCACTAAACCAGAATAGAGGCATGCCGCCTCATATATACACCTCAGGAACTCCGCCATGGTTTTCGGAGATCTTTACTGGACGACCCAATTACGACTTTGGCCTTTGATTAAGAACAGAGGCACCTTCAACCATGAGATTGAGGGGCTCAAGTCACAAATGGGGAGTGAGGGAAGTTACGGGTGGCCCCTGCGGAGGGGTAATTTGAGCAGGATGAGAGTTTACCATATCCAAGCAACAAAAAAGAAGGAAACCTTGTAAATTCATGTAGAAAACAAGAGTTTGCTGGAGCATATGAAAACCTCAAATTTGATGGATCAATCCAACACAATCTTTGGAAACAATAAAAGGGGGAGAGATTTTAAAATTTTCTTCTGTACCTAGAAAACATATAGAGGATTTTACTCATGTTGATAAAACCCCTGTGACCCAAACCAACAGTTTTGATCTTCATTCTAGTGAGCCACGACATAACAGATTAATGGAAGAACAATTTGGGGATGAAGAAACATGAATGAGGGAAAAAAAAAAAGATGAAAAAGATAAAACACTCACTAGTCCAGTTACAGAGGCTTCCTGTAGCTCCAAGTGGAGGAAGAGAAGAATACATAAAAACATCACTTGTATAGAATTTTTTTAAACACAAAGGAATTAAATTTTGCTAAACTTGTCAACTCCGTTCAAACATGAATCTGGCGGAGGGGCAGGCAGGACGGGGACACTTGAACAACCATAGCAAACAGGTGTGGCTAGAAACTAGGGCGGAGACCATCCTTTGCACGTCCTGCTAATCCTACTGTCTCTAGCAGTTCTAAATTTATCCAACAAAAAATAAACCTTAAGATGGGAGGTTTACATTTGTCTGATAGATTCCAAGATCCTAATCAATCACTTCTTCCAAAATAATATTCAATGAATAAAGGATGCTCAAACATCAGAATCTCCTTTCTTTTTTACTTATTCTGTTAGGCTACTGTTTTCATAAAAAAGAGAAGTTCAGCTTCTCTTTGGCAGGACTAAAAAGGAGATTTTTTCCCAAAATTTTGTTTCAAGCTTTTCACGCTTAACAGAATACTTTCAATTAACAAAGAATGAATCTTAACTTTTTTTTTCTTTTCAGAAATCTTGTTCTTTTCCAAAGGATACAAAACCTTGAGATTCACTAAAATAATTTAAAGACTAATCCTTGTCTTGATAGTTATAAAGTGAAGTCTATCGACCTATAAGTTTGGGAGTTGAATTAATATGTTTAGTTCAAAGTCAAATTTACAGGTCATTTAAGTAATAAGACAATCACAAAAATAGTTCATCTATTGATTAATAGAGTAATTAAGTGCTACATAAATTGTTTTACGAAACCACTTTTTAACTATCACTTTACAATCAAGTTTTACTTTAGCCACAAAATTTGTCTTAAACTCTGTAGGTAAACGTGTTCGTGAATTTCTCGAGATGCCAATCACCTTACTCGGTAAATCACTTGAATCCTTGCACTTTATCTGGTTTGCAAACATATTTAAGGTTTAACCATCTCTCTTTCAAAAAATGGGCTTCCTAATTGCCGAATTAAAATTAGTTCATAACTATGTGTTATTCCACAAATAGTCACATTATTGAACATTTTTAAACGAGTTCAAAATCAGGTCGCAACGCCTATCAGGTGCTTATAAGCAAAAGGAATTTACTTCTAGCCACAAGAACAAAAGTTCAACATCACAAGCATCATCTAAAGGTAGTCTCAAAAGTCTAATAATAAAGAAGCTGGTGATAGTAAATGCTTCAAATGTCAAGATTAAAAGAAGCACACTTAAGCACAAAGCTTTATATTAACAACACAAGATGATTTGAATAAAAGGTATTGGAGAAAATACTGCATGTATTGGTATTACTAATCGCTTGTTTTGGTACAAGTTTTCAACCTATGTCAAACTAATACAAACCCTATTTGGTATTATCCTCAGTATAATAATACATACCAAACCATGGTTTTAGCAATACAAAAGTTTTTGATACATGCATAAGCATGGTTAAAGATACACTGGTTATGTTGTTTATCTTGATGAGATCAATCATCATCCTTATCTTTAACAATATTAATCACACATTTTTTAATTATTCTAAATCACCTGGATTTACATTTCTATACACTCCAATAATGTCTATAACCGAGTAATTGAGTATAACAAGTAAGTTAGTTCTGGATATACAAAGAAGTATGATGTCTTACTTGATATGAGTGCCTTAGGTCTGGTTTTGAAAAGAATTCTTTGACGAATTACTCCAATAACGTCCAACTCCACCTTTGTTGAATTGATGTCACCCTTCTCTTCTTCAGTGGAATGTTTGATTTTCTTCAATACTAACATTGGTTTTTTTAAGGGCATCTTGGTTCCGGTCAACTCATGATATCCAACAGTAAATGTATAATTTTCCTAAAAAATTTCATCATTCAATAAACAGCAACCAAAAAGGAAAGATATTAAGCATCTCATGAAACAAACCTGGGATGTGGGGCGGCAAAGAGTGCCAATTTGAAGATTTTGGAGTCGATCTTTGAAGGAGGGTTGGACTTCAACAACACCTTGAAGCTCTAGAATTGCCCATTCCGGGCATTTCTCCTCTCCGCAACTGCATTTTACCTGAATCTGCATTTTAATTTCTATCAAACAATAAGGATGAGATGTTGCTTTCTCTTTCGAATCACTGAATAACCTCAAGAATGGGTTATGGCGGGAAAGTGGGAATTCGTTTTGGCGGGAAAGCTTGTGGCATACATTAAAAAAGAATAAAAGGGAAAAAAGGAATAAAAATGCCCTATGCAAAAGAAATAAAAATATAGTTTGACTAAAAAATATCATTATCGTTAATATTTTGATTTTAAAATATTTTTTTGGCCTTTAACTATATGAAAGGAATAAAAGTGTCTTCCACTTTGAAGTATGGTTCAAAATGTCCTTGCTGTCAATATTTTGGTTCAAAAATATTCTTATTGTTATTTAATGGGTCAAATATGCTTATTTTCTAAATAAATATGTTGTTATTATTTTCTTTTGAACACATACTTTTTCTAACATAGTGTTTTTAAAAATTAGCAAATGTTATCTTACTTCATTTTAGAAAAAAATAAAAAAAATGAAATTATTTCTTATTTTATTATCATTATTTTTATCGTTACATAAAAACAAATTGATGATGGATAACTATAAATCTTATATATATGACATATATTATCTGTCAAAAGCGTACATGAAGTTATTATATTTTAATTGATAAAATGACATTAACAAGAAAAAAAAAATTTCATATATTTTTATTTGTTAAAGTGATTTTAGAAAAAAAAGAAGAGAATAATGTTCTTTAATAGTATTTGAATTAGGAACAAGATGTGTTTAAAAAATTATATATTTATTCAAAAAGGATATTTTTGACCCATTTTATATAATTATAGAAGCAATTCTGAACCAAACTATTGACTATGAAAATACTTTTGAGTCAAATTATAAACTGAGAATATTTTTTATCCCTTTAACATAGTGTAAGGGTATTTTAAACTCTTTTCCAAAAATAAATTATTTCAAATTTTTTTCTCTCTCTTGGGCTCATTTGTTGGGTATTTTAAACCCCACGCTCCACACACATATGCATTGAATAAGATTTTCCTTTCAAAATCATATATATAATGATGTTATATTTTTTTATTTTTTTTCAAATAATATAGATGTGTGAACTCATATTCAAAATATTATATAATGCGATGATGATTGGATGCATTTATGAATGTGAGGTTAGAAATTTGAATTTTATACCAGTCTTATTTTATTTTCTATCTAAAATTAGGTAAAGTCTCTCTAAGCCGTTATTAGTGGCACTTTTGGTGTTTTAATAATTGTATATATATATATATATATATATATATATATATATATATATATATATATATATATATATATTGACATTTTAATTTTGGATCTATAATTTTAGAAATATAACTCTATTTAATGATAAGAACCTAAATTTAACTCTTTTCATAGTGCAACTCTCATCTCAACACTTTTGACTCATAGATCCATCAATAGGAGCAAAATTACTAATATGAGGCAGCATACAAGTTGTCAGGCTGATGACATTGACAACTATTAGCAACAGAGTAAACAATATACCAACCTTGTCGATATGACTTGTGTTGGGAAAACGCGGACGAGCACAAAAATATATATGGTAAAAGTAATGGAAATAAAATGGGAAAATAACGACACCAAGAATTTTACGTGGAAATCCTTCTGAATAAGGGAAAAAACCACGGGCCAAGAGGAGCAATTGATATTACTATAGTAAGGAATTTTACACTGTGTAGTCACGAATACAATACTCAAAGTGACTACTACACACTCAAAAGGAACAACACTCTTTTGGTTTCCGTCTTACTAAAATATCGCTCACACTCTATTTTTCTTCACAGACTATTTTCTTATATAGTCTATGGAATACCTCACTTTGCTCTCAAAATGATTTTTCTCTCTAACTTGGTGTGTTTTACAAATGAGCAAGAATGCTCTATTTTTAGAAGGATAAAACCATGCTTATGTCACTAATGACATAGGTAAATATAGCAAAGTCAAAAATGGTTGCAAATCTTACCAATTTGTCAACTACCAAATCTTTTCTTTTCAACTCCAATTACTGTTCCTTTTTAACAATTGCTTGTACCAATTGAATAGCTAAAGTTGACCAAAAAATGGGATGGATTCAACAAATCTCCCCCTCCAGTCCCATTTACTGAAAAAAGGTATCTTCAACTTCTTTAGAGAGAGCTCATACCCACAAGTTCTTTGCATAACTCGAACTTGTCTTTTGGTATCATCTTGGTCAGCATATCTGCAGGATTTTCACTTGTGTGAATCTTTTTGACGTGAAATGATTCATTCTCCACTTTCTCACGAATCCAATGATATCTAACGTCAATGTGTTTTGTTCTTGCATGGTACATGGAGTTCTTGCTCAAGTCTATTGCACTCTGGCTGTCACAATAGACAATATACTCTATCTGATTCAAACCAAGCTCTTGAAGAAATTGCTTTAGCCATATCATCTCCTTGGCTTCAATAGCCGCAATATACTCAGCTTCAGTTGTAGATAGTGCAACACACTTCTGCAACTTTGACTTCCATGATATAGCTCCCCCTGAAAAAGTAAACAAATATCCAATAGTGGATTTTCTGTTATCAAGGTCACCTGCCATATCAGAATCTGTATAGCCTTTCAAGATTGGATTTGATGCTCCAAAACACAAGCATTCATCTGAGCTTCCTCTAAGATACTTGAGTATCCACTTCACAGCTTCCCAATGCTCTTTTCCTGGATTTTTGAGAAATCTACTGACAACACTAACTGCGTGAGCAATATCAGGTCTAGTGCACAACATTGCTTTACATTAGACTTCCGACAACGGAGGAATATGGAACTTTGGCCATGTTCTCTTTTTCCTCCCTAGCTGTAGGATACATCTTCTTGCTCAACTTCATATGACCAGCAAGAGGTATACTAACAGGCTTAGCATTCTTCATATTGAAGCGCTCCAGTACACGTTCAATGTACTTCTTCTGGGACAAATAAATCTTCCTTTTATCTCTAAGATGAGTAATTTTCATGCCCAAAATTTGCTTGGCATGACCCAAGTCTTTCATAGAAAATGACTTACACAACTCTTTCTTCAGCTCGTCAATCTTGAAAGTATTCTTGCCCACAATTAACATATCATCCACATACAACAAAAGGATGATAAAATCTTTGTCAGAAAATTTTTGTACAAATACGCAATGATCTGAAGAAGTCTTCTTATAGCCTTGCTCCTCCATAACATATTCAAACTTTTTGTACCACTGTCTGGGAGCTTGTTTTAGTCCATAGAGACTCTTTTTAAGTTTGCATACAAAATTTTCTTTACCATCTACTTTGAAGCCCTCAGGTTGTTCCATATAAATCTCTTCTTCTAGGTCACCGTGAAGGAAAGTCATCTTCACATCCATCTGCTCAATCTCTAAATTAAGACTAGCAGCCAAACCTAGAACTGTGCGAATCGAGGACATTTTCACAACAGGAGAAAATATTTCGTCAAAGTCAATACATTTCCTTTTACCAAATCCCTTAACAACCAATCTAGATTTGTACCTGGGCTTCAAGTTGTGTTCTTCAACTTTAACTTTGAACATCCACTTGTTCTTCAAAGCTCTCATGCCCTTGGGCAATTTTACCAACTCATAAGTGTGGTTTTCATGCAAAGACTTCATCTCGTCTTGCATGGCTTCAATCCATTGATTCTTGTGCTCATCTTCCATGGCCTCCTCATAACATTCAGGTTCTCCCCCGTCAGTGAGTAACACATACTCATTGGGTGAATAATGGGAGGAAGGAAACCGCTGTCTTGTGGACCTCCGAAGCGGAATATTTGATTCGTCCACAACTTCATGAGCAACGGGATCATCAATAACAATATCATTGTTATTATCACCATCAACATGTTGATTCGATACATGATTCTGGGTGTCGCCATGATTATCAAACCCAACAAGATCATGCACACTTGTGTGAGGAACTTCATCATGATGAACTATACCATCAAAACTTGAAGATTCTACCTTCTCCGCTTTGTCAATATCTTCAATTATTTGATTCTCCATGAAAATAATATCACGGCTTCTCACAAGTTTCTTTTCAATTGGATCATATAGCCTGTAACCAAATTCATCTAGGCCATATCCAATGAAGATGCATTGCCTTGTCTTGGCATCTAATTTTGACCTCTCATCTTTCGGCACATGTACAAAAGCTTTGCAACCAAATACTCTCAAATGGTTATAGGAAACATTCTTTCCATACCAAATACTATTTGGTACATCACTTTGCAAAGCAACATCATGAGATAGATTAATAACATGTGCAGCGGTCAATAAAGCCTCACCCCAAAATGAGTTTGGCAACTTTGCTTTAGAAAGTAAACATCTAACTCTTTCCATCAAGGTCCTGTTCATCCTCACAGCGAAACCATTAAGCTGAGGAGTCTTCTGGTGTCTAATACCTTGATGCTTGCAATATTCATCAAATGGTCCACAATATTCACCACCATTATCAGTACGGATACATTTTAATTTCTTTCCAGTTTCTCTTTCAACTGAATCCTGAAACTGCTTAAAGACACCTAACACTTGGTCTTTAGTTTTCAAGACATAGACCCAAAGTTTTCTCGAGCAATCATCAATGAAAGTGACAAAGTAAAGTGCACCACCCAATGTCTTTGTCTTCATTGGACAACATAAATCAGAGTGCACTAACTCAAGCAACTCTGTCTTTCTCGAAGGAGGGTAGGACTTAAAGGAAACTCTATTTTATTTACCAGCCAAGCAGTGCTTACATTTTTCTAATTTAGCACTTTGGGAATTTGACAATAATTTCTTCTTGGCTAAAACATTAAGTCCTTTCTCGCTAATGTGGCTAAGCCTCTTGTGCCATAATGTTGAAGAGCTATCGCTCTCAACCGCATTCACCATATCAACACAAGCAGAGGCCGTAGTCCAGTATAGATCACGACGTTTGTTACCACGAGCCACAACCAAGGAACCCTTAATGATTTTCCATTTTCCATCACCGTTGGTACTAACATATCCTTCATCATCTAAAACACCAACAGAAATTAGGTGCAGATGAACATCAAGAGCATGTTTCACATTGTTCAAAAGTAGTTTAGTTCCAACACTAGTTTCCAAACAAATTGTACCAATACCAACCACCCTAGAAACAGTCTCGTTACCCATACTCAAGGTTTATAATCACCAGGAGTGTAGGAAGAGAAAAAATCCTTCATTGATGTCACATAAGATACGACACCAGTGTCCACAACCCAGCTTGACTCATCACAAACAATATTTATCATGTTTGCATCAAGAACGGTAACAAGATCTTCGGTGGTGACGGTGGCTAGGCAATTTTCATTGCCATCTTCTTTAGTTTCCTCTTTGTTTTTGTTTTCCCTCTTCAACTTCCTGCAGAACTTCTTTGTGTTCCCTTTCATGCCACAATGATAACACTCAATATCCTTAAGTCTGCCTTTGGATTTGCTCCTATTTTGTTTTCTATGCTGAGAACCACGAGTTTTATTTCTCCCCCTGGGGCCAGTTATCAGGACATCCAACGAAGAGGAACCTTGAGTTTTTCTTCTCATCTCTTCGTTCAAGACACTACTCTTGGCGGAATCCATAGAGATCACACCATCCGGAGCAGAATTTGAAAATGACGTTCTAAATATTTCCCAAGAATCTGGTAGGGAACCAAGTAGAAGCAAGCCTTGAATTTCTTCATCAAATTTGATGCCCATAGCAGATAATTGGTTCATAATCCCCTGAAAATTATTCAGATGATCTGTCATTGGAGAACCATCATGATATTTCAAACTCAACATCTGCTTTATTAAGAACATTTTGTTGTTGCCAGTCTTTCGAGCATACAAATTTTCAATATTCTCCCACAGGGTTCGAGCATGTGTTTCCCCAGAAATATGGTTCAACATATTATCATCGACCCATTGCCTAATGAATCCACAAACCTGTCTATGCAACAGATTCCACTCTTCATCTGTTTTATTATCAGGCTTTATAGTGGTAAATACTGATTTGTAAAAATTCTTAACATAAAGCAGATCTTCAATTTTTTCCTTCAAAATGGCATAATTAACACCATTTAAAGTAACCATTCTACTTGTGTTGGCTTCCATTGTTTCCCCCAAAAAATATAGTTATCACAAATCAAAGTAAATCTTTTCTGATGTAGAAGTTTAGAATGTGCTGTAACCACAGAGCATACTCAGATAAAACCTTTGCTCTGATACCAGTTTTTTGGGAAAACGCGGACGAGCACAAAAATATATATGGTAAAAGTAATGGAAATAAAATGGGAAAATAACGAAACCAAGAATTTTACGTGGAAACCCTTCTGAATAAGGGAAAAAACCACGGGCCAAGAGGAGCAATTGATATTACTATAGTAAGGAACTTTACGCTATGTAGTCACGAATACAATACACAAAGTGACTACTACACACTCAAAAGGAACAACACTCTTTTGGTTTCCGTCTTACTAAAATATCTCTCACACTCTATTTTTCTTCACAGACTATTTTCTTATATAGTCTATGGAATACCTCACTTTGCTCTCAAAATGGTTTTTCTCTCTAACTTGGTGTGTTCTACAAATGAGCAAGAATGCTCTATTTATATAAGGATAAAACCATGCTTATGTCACTAATGACATAGGTAAATATAGAAAAGTCATTTACACACTGACAACTACTTAGAGAATTAGGCAACCTTACAAGGTACCATATGGTGTTGCAATCCACATTCTCACAACTTAACTTTGGAATTGGACTCCCTACTAATTATTAATATGATTTTTGGCCTTAATAAGACTCCATGAAAGCTATAGGCGATTGTTAATAAATTCAAAAGAAGGTAGAGCTTCATGGAATCATGTTGCATGGTGCAACATTTTTATAGAGAAGGTAATACAATTGCATATTTTATTTCTAAGTATGCTATCAATGTCGCCAACAATGAATTGTTCTTTCAGGAAGATGATCTCCCTCAAGAAATCAAAGGTGCACTTTGAATAGACAGACTACAAATGTCTTTTTAAAGATAAAAACTAAAAACTGTTTTTTTTCGATCCCTTAGAATTGTAAAGGGGGTGTTATAGGGCCCATGATTTAAGTTTCAGAGTAGTCTTCCTCCCCTCTCAGTGTGTTTTTACATCTTGTGTCAATAAGCTTTTTATTACCTGGAAAGTTAAGTCGATGTTCTCCTTGAATGTATTCATAGGTTAGTAATATACAAAGTAGGGGTCTATGCCAAACCCTTTACCACCTAGGAAACTCGTATTCAGGATGATTGATTTAAAAAATAATATAAAATAAAATAAAATAAAATTTCAATTATAAAAGATCGAAAGGATATCAAACTGAAATTACCAATGCAAAATGGATACAAATAATCAATCTTTGTCCTAGGTTTTCGTAGTTTTATAAAAAATTAACAATGCTAATTAAAATTTAAATAAAATCTTGATGATACAAAATGTTTCAATATATATGTATTATAGTTTTGTTTTGTCGACTAAAATATAAAATTATATATACTTAAATATCTTTGACATAGAAAAAAAATTTCTTTACGATATCTTGAAAACTCCTTTTTGGTAAACCACTTAGTTAGTTAGTCGACTTACCAGCAAGTCAGTATAAAAAAGATATCACAATGAAGAAATAATAAGTAAATGATATAAAATTTTATACTGGTTTGGATCACTGATGTGGTGCCTAGTCCAGTTCCCTTTTTTTAGAAGGGTTTTCGTTAGATCAATGAGGAACTTGGTGAGTTACAGACGGTTCTTGCAAAGTCTCCTATCAGATATGCAAATTGGATACTTCTGAGTGACACATTCTCTACCTGTATAATCTACACTCAAATCTTTCTTTTTCTTTTCATTTTCAGTTGAATACTTTCAAGTATTCAATGTTTTTTTGAAATATAATAGAAGACAATCGTACAAGTTCAAGTGAAGTGCGTACTTCACAACTAAGGCTAGGTGAGGATTATATAGTATTTGAAGACTGCTCTTGTTAAGAATGACCTAAGGGATTTTTAACCCAATTAAGGACAATTGACATATTTCTTGATTTAGGCGATTTACTGATCCATGTCCATATCAGATATGTGCATTGTAAATCGCTTCTCTATCCTTCTTGATTTGGATGGCTTGATTCTTGTCTGATCAGCAAATCTTAAGTCTTTGGCGTGATTTGCTTCTCTATCTTGCTTAACTTGGCTGACTTGATTTCTTTCCTTGTCTGGTCAGCATGTCTTGAATTTTTGGCTTAATTTGCGTCTCTCCTTATATTGAAAGCTTGATTTCGTCTTGTCAATCAGGGTGAGCTGTATGCTGAATTTGGGTCATCTGTACATTGATTCTTATTTCTTATATTGATGCTTTCCTTTCTATGATTTTAATCATATATTTGTTTCCATCTTAGTGTTGGCTGCATAAATCACTTCTTTTTTTATTGGAATGTCTATTAGATTTGTGAGTACAATGTTAAAGTGTTTAATCAAAACCAACTAACTCTCTAAGGAGTTAACAATGCATTTACCGCTGCTGCTGCTGCTGCTCCTGCTCCTGCTACGGCAACTAGCAGAACAATCAGGATGCACTCCAAATGTCTATATTGTACTTTATTCATACATTCATCTTGTCTCAAATTGATAATATATCTATATCTATTGTCAATTTTCTAATGATTGAAGATGGTAGATGTCAAGATTATCCTTAGGGACAGATTTCTTTCTCAAAGCTCATCATTTCACTTAGACTGGATTTCGATATTAGAAAAAAGTTATATCGATTATATGGACTGCCTTATGACCTTAACGTATGGATATATGAATGTGCATCCCAGTTATATCCTGAAGTTGCTGTCAAGGATCGGAATATCATCCCAAGAATGTGCAATTGGAGAGTTGTGTCTGATAAGGCAAAGTTTGAAATGCTTATGTCTAACATTAGAGGTAACATTGAATCCTTTTTTATATTTTTAAAAAAAGGTTGCAAGTTTGTATCTTTAATTTCATTATCTTCTGTGTTGTAATACATCATGTCTTGTCTTAATTATTTTCCACTTTATTCTAGAATGCATGTTCAAACATTGTCCCAACAATGGAGGAATTTGAAGTTTTTGACTTAGTTGAAGTATCACATGCTCATCCTTCTTCACCCCCTTATCAGATATTAATTCCAATATAGTACAACCTAATGATGAAGATGATTTTGATGATTTCTCCACCAAACCTCCCAAACCGTTAATGAGGAGATCTTCTAGAATGTCTAATACATCTACCCACCACCCCCAAAAAGAAGAAAAAAAGTTGATAAACATAAAATAAAGGTTTCAGAACTCAGTCAGCCTGATTAATCAAATGTGTCTCCAATTCAGGTTGCTGATGTACATGTTTCTATTCTAGACGTGCCTCTGACCCGACTGCTGATGTACATGGTTCTGCATATTCTCAGAAATCTAACTATGTAATCTCAGATATTGAAGAGTTGAAAGATCATCTAAAAAATTATGTAAGTTAATTATTTTGATATTTTTACTCAAATGTAATTTATATTTGCCCTAAATGTATTTATAATTCATAGGTTGAGAAAATTTTTGAAGAACTGCTATATTGATAAAAGAAAATCACTCTTAGTTGATGCAATATCGACGCCAGGAAAACATCAATGTTAACACTAAATCAAGCACATTCCAATTTGAGAAACAACCATTTCCACCATTACGGATTGATCTTGCTGATATGGGTTGTGAACCTGAGGATGATGTTGGTGTTTCTGGTAACGAGGTTGAACATCAAGTCACTGACGATGCGGGGATATAGCTGAGGATGGTGTTGGTGTTTCTCTTAACGAGGATGAACATCAAGTCAGTGACGTTGCGGTAAATGTAGATGATGATAATGTTGGTATTTCTGTTAATGAGGGTGGACAACTAGTCAATGTTAATCCATAATGTATAATTCTGATACATTGTCTATAATTTGTAATTAAGTCATTGTCATGTTCATGCACATCTAGACACTGTTATGTATCATGCACATCTAGTCACTGTTATGTATCATGTATGTAAAGTTAAGTTAATTAATTTAATCTTACATCTCATTCAACAGATATATATATTTATATTTTATATTCATCATCATGTTAAATAATGTATCATCAAAAAATATTTAACACTTTTTACTATACAAAATTTAAATATAAATTGATCATACTATCAGTAACGAACAACAAATGAAGGATGTTTCATAACTCAATGATCCTAACAAGGTATCAGTTCCTACATATCAAACTACACATGTTGATACCGAATCTAATGATCCTAACAAGGTATCAGTTCCTAAAAATTTGTACATTATATTTTTTGTTGATACATTATCACTTTTTTTATATATGATACATTGTATGATATTATACATCTGATACATAAAATTTTCCTATATTCAGTATGGTGAAGCACATCAATCGCATCAAGATTTAAGTAAATCGGATCAAGATGGTCCTGACACGACTCAACACAATATCCCTCACATTTTGTCCGATAAAATAACAATGGATACATCAGTAGATTTTTCAATTATGCTTTATGACATAGACTTTAATCACATACAAATTATCATTCTATCATAATATACAGGGTTCTTCCACATCAACAACAATATGACCATCAACTCAAGCAGCAATAGATGCACTTATAAAAAATCTGGAAAAAGATCCTTTATTGTTAGACCATTGTATGTTTACAATCCACAAAATTTAATTAGCAGCCAGTACTTGTTGACTGATAGTTAATTACCCACTGATATTTCAACAACCGAGATTGAAATTAGAGGTGATTTAATCAATCCTGTGCCTAGAAATAGAATGCCTTAGAGAAATATCCAATCTCCATATTGTACTTCTTTTGGATCAAGCGAGAAGGGAAAAGAGAAATTGAAGGATGTTGCTCGTCTCTTTTTCCCATTTGAAGGATGTGGAATTACAGATCAAGCTTCGTCGAAACTTATTGATGATTATATGAAGTGGTTATCAAGTAGGCTCATCAAAAATCATGACAATAAGTAAGTCTTATACATATATTTTGCAAATGTTTGGGTTAATTTATTTTGATCATAACAAATTCATAATACAAATTTATGTTTTTGATACATTGTCTATAATTTTTCATTAACTCACTGTTATGTATCATGCACATCTAGTCACTGTTATGTATCATATGTGTAGGAACCCATCAAACAATAAAAATACAGATCAAAATTGTTTTCTTTAGGATTTAAGATGATGGACTTTGTAGTTGCTTTTTCAATGAACAAGAATTGGTTCTATGTCATGTCACAACCAAAAAAATATTGGACTGATGAGGTAAAGTTCTTAAACTAATTATTAAATGTGTACTAGATATATTTATATTAGTATAACATGATACATAATATCCTGATGAAATTTAATATATCACCTACAAAATTTATATTATACAACCAGAACCTTTTTTCAATAGATACATTCAATTGAAAATATCAAAATATTAAATTAGTATAAGTTAAGATCATCATTTAATGTATCAATTATATTAAATTAGTATAGAACCTTGTTTATAAGTATATAATTTCTGATTCTGTTTATCATGTTTTTTTATAGTATCAATGTGATTTTTTACTACCTTCGTAAAAAATCAAAACTGTAGAGCATGGATCAATACAGATACATAACAACTCACTGTTTGTTCATGTCACATGTGAAAATTGTTATGATAGATATTACATGGATAATAATGATGATAACCATAGTACCCAAGAACATGTTGATCGCGCTCAGTTGTATCTGTATATGATAAGTCAATAATTAACATCATCAAAGATTTTGAAATTCCAGCTGCTTTACTATGGCATCTTGTAGATGATGTCTACATCCCGATTAACTGCGATCAAGAATTTATTTGGGTGCTGGCGGTTGTTGAATTGAAAAATAGGGTGATAAGAGTATTTGACTCATCAATATGCTCAAGAAAAAAAATAGTTCCGCACGAGATAAAAATGTTGTCTAAAATGCTTCCTTCTTACCTAATGGACAATGAATTCATTGAAGAAATTGAGGGAACAAACTTTGGTGATTGTCATGCGTACAAGGACAACATTAATGGTTCACTTTTGGAGATTCAAATTCCTTTCATGATTGAATTCGCACAATACATTGTACCACAGAAGAGCGATAGCCTGTAAGTATTCTGATTTTTTTTATTTTTAATCATGTATCATTTAAGTTTGTAATTTATATTCTGCATTTTTGTAGAGACTGTGGATTATATGTTGTTGTATTTGCGGAGTATGTGAGTGATCAAATCGAAGTATCATTTGTTGATTTTCGTCCTGAAACCTACGCCAAAGATATGGAACATTGCTGTGAAGTTATGGCAACGAGAAGGCTAAGTGTGGTTACGTTAGTGAAAATGATGATCCACCAAAATCTATGGGTGTAGTCACACCAACACTAGAAGAAGATCTGGTCCACATAGAGTAGTATCTTTGCATAAACAATGTTTAATGTTATGTTCATTGTTTTGTCAATTTTTCTAAAGCTTTATTTTGTTTTGATACATTATGGAACAAGTAATTTTGCTTATAAAAAGTTAAATTTCAGACATATTATGGTGTTACACAAAGAAAAAGTGCTGTAAAATTTTTATTAATTAGATATAGTTAGTAATAAATAGTTTTTTGAAAACTAAATTTACATGATGATACCTCATTTATAATGAATATTACAATTGTGCTAAATCCAATAGTTTTGTAAAATAGTTATTTAATGTATATATCAAATAAATCATCTCACATGATACTTAATATACATTACATGATATATGATTTATAGTCATTGAAAATTATACAGTAACCTTAACAAGTGTTTTTGAATTAAATGTACATGATACATTAGCTAACACACATGATACATGTGTGTTACGTTACCTAATAATCTATTTTTGTAAAAAATAAAAATATCTTATTATGTAATATAATAATTACAAAATTTATTTAACAAAAGAAATATTGGCAAAAATGTATGTCTCAACACAAATCATAATAAAGTATTTATAAGTAAAAGTGCAACTTAAAATTTACTTAACACAAATTATTAATAAGTTTTTTTGTTCCCAATACCAACAGTGATTAAATAGCAAATGTAATCAATACTTAAAATGACAATTGTATACTTGAAAAATTATTCAACAAAAATATTAATGTCTTAGAAACATTATGACTATTTCACTTCTCTTTTGGGAAGAAAGTACAAGTTCTTTTGTTGTGTCCTTCTTGTCCACAATAAATTGTGTTCACCGTAATCTTTTCATTTACTTTCTTTTTTCTTCTTTTCCTTGATCGTCAAGATAATATCTAAGTGGATACACAATTTCATCTACCATATTCTTAGGAGCTGACCAATCAACCTTATCTGGCATTGGTACCATTGGAATCTCATATGTTTTTGTCAATGCATCAGGCTTGTAATAATCAGAGCAATATGGATGCATATCTTTGACATTCTTTTCTTTTAAAACAGTGATAGCATGTGTACAAGGTATCTCCTCTAGTTGAAATCTTTCACAAGAACATATTTTCGCTCAAGACAAACAATGTATCTTCTTCAAGCTTCATAAACCGAGAAAATAAATTGATGGAACAACCTGCGTACATTAAAATATATATATATATATATATATAATTATTTCCAAATAAATCATGTTCAAACTGCAGAATGATACAATAAATTAGATACATATAATATAAAATAGTATATAATGATACATGCCTCCATCTTTGAACTTAGTCGTGTTTATAATCAACACCTCTTCAAATTTTCTCTCTAATGTGTCCTTTGTATATGAGGCTATTTCTCTGTTTTTGCAATGCCAAGAATCAAATAAAATTCTAACTTCTTCCAAGAATTCTAATATAGTCAATTGTCGTGCTTCAACAAGACAACCATTGATACAATCCGCAATGTTCGAAGTTATCATTCTACCTCTATTTACTGTTGCATGAACTCTTGATCACTTCTCATACCCTGCATCCTCAAGGTACTCCTTAACCCTGTGATCAACTTTATCAACCTTATCCATCAACTTATCAAATCTTCCTTTGTGTATGCCTTGGGTATAGAGTAGAATAGCTCACTTAGGGCCTTTCTGCTCCTTTTAAAGTTGCCACATACATTCTTCCAAAGATGTCATATGCATGAATAATGAAGTACATTTGGGAAAACAATCCTTACACTCTTCATAATACTCTCATTTCTATCTGATACAACACACATATCTTTTTGCTCGCCAAATGCATTTTCGAATTGCTCAAAAAATGATATCCACGAACAGTCATTTTCGGTGTCAACAACACCTTATGCCAATGGGAATATGGAACCTGATTACAGATACACATTATATCATTACGCAACCTGTACAAACACATCACAACTACAAAAACTACATACCTGCCCCATCAAGTGTGCTTACTGATACAAATGTTCCTTTGTAAGCTACACTCAGATGTGCACCATCGACAACAACTATTGGTCTGCAGTAATCGAACCCCCTAATAAATGGTCTTAAAGCTACGAGCAAATACATAAATTCATCTTTCTCAGTCTTCTGCATTCTTATATAAGAATTTGGATACACGATATTTAACATGTGTATGTATCGCGACAACCGTCTATATCCTGCAGATGGTTTTCCCCTAATCATTGCTAGTGCACGTTATTTAGCACGCCATGCTTGCTGGTAAGATATTTGAACCACATTGAATTCTCTAATATCATCAATTATATCTTTAGGAGTATAAATTTGCTTATGGTTGACCAATTTGGGAGCAGAAACTCCACTTACAAATTTGACTGTTGCTTGGACTTTGGTTAATGACCTCTCCCGCATCGTACATATATGTTCATTATTGAAGCTTCTAACTATGAAAAAATCAGATTTTTTTCCTACAGGAAGCCTTCATAGTCCAATCACATTTGTCCGAAAAGCATACCAACACATAGTTGTGTACTTTTTTTTCATCATATTAATACATATAGCAGTTACATCTTATAATAATACAAAAAATAATGTTTAAAGTAATCAAATAATGACGTATACGAATGTATCAAGTGTTTTTGAAGAAAATTATTTATACATGTATCACAATTTTTTGTAATGTATCAGTTTTTTTATGATTGTTGAAATTACTAAAGTCCTTAATGTATCAGCAGTAGCATATTAAAATATCAATAGAGTTATTTCAATTTATCAGCAATATTAACAAACTAATGAATTATACATTAAAACTGATTTAACTCAAAATATCAACGAACTAATAATACATGATTGTTTCTATAAAAATCATTAATGTTTCAACAACGCTATCTTAACAACCATTTTCACTTAATGTATCAAGAAATACTCTATATACCAAAATTCATTTTCAACATCTATACACAAATCACAGACTTTATCTAATGTATCAGTCATTAAAACACACTTATTATATAACATTTACAAATCTATAAATTTCAAATGCTCTCATACCTTTGTTGATCAGATCTATTTACTTTGCAATTGAAGTTATTCTTTATCTTATATTTCGTCATCACATCTAGGAGTATTGCTTTATCCTTATATATCTGACCTGTCTTCACCACTACACTTTCTGAATTGATTATAAAATTTGTAACTCCAAATTCGAAATTATCATTTGAATCACATATTCTGGATTCAACCATCGCCAGAGCTTGTGTATCCTATGTTTTGCTTTGTACACGTGTAATTTCTCCATATGTTCCATCAAAGTTATGTACAGTACCTCCAATCTTTTCAATTGTGTCAACGCATAATGGATACATTCCAAATCCTGGCTCATTTTTTTCACTTCTGGATATAGTTTAACACCCATATTATTCTTAATCTTCATTGGACACGAGTTACCTTCTATGATGTAATAAATTTCAATATTTTTTCTTCATACATCGATATCCAACTCGGCTGCAATTACTGCTTTGAGATTCAAAAACGAAATTGAATCCCCAACAACGATTCCATCGCTTTTGTAACTTTCATACTGCACTTTGCTGACCCATATTCCCGAATGTCTCAGTAAAATTGATGTATTCATCACGTATCAGTCAAAATAACAGAAAATTAATTCGTATTTCTCGCTTTTTCAATTGATATTCATAAACTTTTCTTCAATGTAGATGATATAATCTTGAATTTTGAAATTTGTAACGTGTGATTCAGTTACCTACTGAAAATATGGAGTCTTTATGATTAGTTAGCCGTAACTTAAGCTAATTTAAATAACCGAATTGATTATTCCGTTTTTCCTCCTTTTTATCTCAACAGTTATTTAATTGGGACATGCTGTAATTATTATATTACACTATGAGATTCCTTTAATTTTTACATGAATTTATAACAAGAGATTAACTAGAGAAGTATTTATATTTTTTCATAGTTAGTGGTTAATTTAATATAGATATTTAGTGTCACGACCCAAAACGAGTCGTGAGTAGCACCCACACTTAACCTACTAGGTGAGCGAACCAACAAATTTAAACCCCAACATTTACCAATAGTTCAACTATGAATAACAAAAATAATGCGGAAGATCCATAACTTATTAATGTAAGCAATTAAATAAGCTTCTAAAGTTTAACACTTATTATCCCCAAAATTTGGAAGTCATCACATCAAGAACATCTATCCTCAAACTACCAAGTCTAAGAGTATTTAAGAAACCAAAATAAGTAAAAAGACGGTCCATGTCCGAAAATCAAAGACGTCAAGACGTGAATGAGAGAATCCAGCACGAGCTAGAAATAATAGCTCACCCTGAACTCTGATGTGTTGGAGACTGACTAGAGCAGAGGGCGAGTCGAAGTCGATGGTAAACTTGCTGCACTCCACAAAAGAACAAAGAAGAAAATACAAGTAGGGGTCAGTACAAGAAACACGTACTGAGTAGGTATCATCGGTCAACTCAAAATAGAAATAAATATATAATGAATAATAATATAAAATCAACTACAATACTTAACATGTGGCAAGCAACAAACACATGAACCATTGACAACAACAACACCATAATAGGTACACCATCAATCACAACATCAAACACGCCTATGAGGACTCATGCCTCCACAGCATACTCATTTGGAAAATAGGTTCCTTGAGATTAAGTATATTAAGTTACTTCAAGATTCTTTGCCTTTAATGTTATTGTGTCGGAACGTGACACTCCGATCCCATAATACCGTGTCGGAACGTGACACTCCGATCCAATTTTCTCATTATTTTATTTCAGCAAGCCTTCTTTATTCAAGGCGTCATTTTAATATGGAGGGTTCAAGATTAGAAATTCAACACTCTCATAATTTTAGGTCAACCACAAACCACACAATCAAAACATACAACCACACAATCAAGTACATAGGAGACTTTACAATATCACTCAATACATATCAATCGCTATTTAGAGTTTATCTATCAAATAGAATTAAACCATAACCTACCTCCACCGAAGAACCGAAATCAAGCAAGCTACCTCTCCAATGCCTTTGCTTTCCTCAATGCCTATGAACCTTTTCAATCTATCAAATATATATACATATTTGTAAGTTAACGAGTCTACAGACATCATATTACTCTAGCCTAGACCGAAAATTCACCTAACTATATATATATATATATTTCCTAAAATTCAAACCTAAGAGAGTCTTAATTCCTCCACTTAGCACAATTTTTATAATAATCATATAATATAATACACTAAATATTTAATTACCTATCTCAATATATCAAACTTTAATTTCTTATATCATAACAAAATTTTATAATATTAAAATTAGGCCACTGGTTACGAAACACGTGGCAGATTAGCAACACCTTGAAGCCATTTCCTAATTTCCCACCAACGTTAACAATTGAAGCCACTGGTCACGAGACCAGTGGCACACATGCATTAATCCTCTTTTTCCTCAAATAGCAATCCATTTGCAGGTTTGTCCCTTAATTCATTGTCTATCAAATAATATAATATAAATATATATATATTAACATTCCTCACTTTTTTTCCAATTTCATACACATATTCCTAGTATAGAATTTTAGCGAATGATTTATCTGAAGTCTAAGTAGCTTGCGTTCTTCTTTCGTTCTCCTTTTCCGCTCTTTTTATTTTTCTTCTACAGATTCTTTTTACCCTAATTATCATATAATCAATTATAAAAAGTGATAAAAGTAACCTACTAATTATTTCACTATTATCTTCTTTAACCACCAACTAAATAAATTATTAAAATTACTCCACTAATTTCATAATTATAATTATGAATAGTCTAAAATACCCATTTAAATCTATCGGAAAAGTATTTTATCAAATAAAAAGTTCTAGTACTCAAAACAACCAAATGGGTTGTTACATTTAGTAACTGGATTAAATTTTTTTTATTTAAACGCTCAAAGTATCATTTTGTAACTTTGATAGGTGATTTCCTTTTATATACTTGACTATCATATAAAGCAACATTGTATGACATTAACTCTTTAAAATAGATAATATGGATCGAACCTATATTTCGGCTATATGAATGTCTTATATATTTTTAAAAACATGATAACAATTGTTAGAATATATAAACTTATATCAAGCTTTTATTCATAGTATGCAAATAACCTGCCTTAAAAAATTCTTTAATAGTTCTAATTCAAATCATGCAAAACAATATGAATTGTGATTTTTATAAAAATATAACAACAAACAAATCATTTTTGTATCCTTCTTTAATGGATATTCATAAGTGATCATATTTGCCTTAGTATCTCAACTGCAAGTCAATAAGCTTGCAATTACCAATATAAATTACTCTCAATTTTAATTATTTCTAGGTTGGTAAGATTAATTTTTTAAATCAAATTATAAAGTCAAATTTAAATGACTTTTAAGTCGAAAAGTAAATAGGGAAAATCTACTTTTGATTTTTCAATTTATTTAAAGTCATTTTAAATTTACTTTAAGTTATCATCAAAGTTGTCAAACATTTCCTAACTTAGTTTAAGTTATTTTTATTTATCAAACACTTCGAGAAGTCCAAAATTGACCTAAAAGTAAGTATTTCCTACTTTTAAGTCAATTTTTGACTTCTGAAAATGTTCAACAAATACAAAAATAACTTAGAATAAGTCAAAAAATGACTTAAAATTAGGAAGTGTTTGACACCGTCAAAAATAACTTTAAAATAAATTAAAAAACAAAAATAGATCACCCTACTTTTTATTTTGACTTAAAAATTATTTAAGTTTAACCTTTTATTTTAACTGAAAAAATAATTTTTTTTAAACCAATCCAAACCGGCTATAATTCTCAATCTTCTTTTCAAGTTTTTTCCCCAATTTATCTGTGGCCAAACGGCACCTTTGAAAAGTTATTGTGTAAATTAATGAGCAAAAGGGCAAAGCGCTAAAGAAATAAAAGTTATTCTGTTGTAAAATAAATTAAAATAAATATTTGGGTTTTTTTCAAATATATATTCATCCTTTTAATGAAGTTTACATTTTCTTAGATAAATTACACTACTTTTACAAAAATAACAAAAGGACAATTGTGAAAAAATATTGTTTAGAAAAATACTTAAATGTCTTCATCTAGTATAATACATAAGAAACTAGAAAAAATAAGTATATAAGTATTTATGAATTTATGTTTAAAATCTTTTTAATACTTTTGTATATGTGACTTAACCATTCATACAAAAATCAACAATAAATTCTTTTTATAAAAAAAAAACAGATTACAATATTCATATCTTCAAAAAGAATTAATTTAAAGGAAGGATAAAAATAGTTAATTAATTTTTATCATAATTTTATAAATTTAACAAAATAATTTGTGATATATATTTTTAGTAATTTGAACAAGTCCTACGAAATTGAGGGAGTATCAACTTACTCAAAAATGAAATTGTTGTTGAGTGGAAAGTGGAAAACCGAAAAGGGATTTGAATAACAGCATCTCAATGGAATTCAGAATTTATGTTAGAGTCGATCAATTTTAAATTCATGTCAAAAAGTCTCACATTAGCGATGAAGCACCTTCTCACAAAAGCGATTTCATTTTCAAGAGGACTCATACTCAACACCTTCGATTAAAGATAAAAATGACTCCGTACTCAAGAAGACACGAACTCAACATCATGAATGAAAATTTACTTCTCAACTATAACCCTACTTACAAGAAAAACAAAAATTATTATAGCTAATTTTATTTGTGTAATTAATTAATGTTGTCCCTAGCAACAAATCAATTTTTGGTTGAAAAAAAGTATATTTGGTCAAGTTATAGCCTATTTAGGTTTTAAAACAAAATCCAAAAAATTAATCAGCAATCAAACGCAAAAGTAAATTATAGCAAAAATAATTTTCTCAAAATAAAGAGAAAAAGTCAAGATAAACATGAAATAAAAGGAGAAGAAAAAAAGAATTAATGTGATCAACCACCCAAAGTTATAATGTAAATTGTATTACAAAATATAATTATAAGGGTAAAGCTGATCAGTACATATTCTATGTTGCTTCATGGTTACGAATTGATCGGGAACCTTAATAAAATCCCGTCAACAAGACAGTGAAGCTCCTTTCATTTCGAAAATACAAAAAATAAATCTAATGTTCTCAACGATCCAGATATGTAATATTCAAAATTATATTACACATCAAAGAGCAAGTTGAGTATACATTTTATATAGCTTCATGGTTACGAATTGATCAAGAACCTTAATTAATCTCGTCAACAAGACAGTGAAGCATTAAATATTATCAAAGGAAAATCGATCGATAGATCGATCAATCTTCTATTTAATTAAAAAAAAGAGATGATAATTAAGAAGCCAGATCTGGAGATCAACTCTTCTTCTAGACCATAACATAATGATATATAATATTATGGTAAAAGTATAAAGTCTCTCTTTATATAGAAATTATATTCGATAACTTTTTGACACGTGTCACCATAATGAACGTAAAATTGTAAAATGTTTATTGGCTAATCACAGCTGTTGTCTTTTCGTTTTTCACGTTTCTCTTTATGATTTATCCTTTAAAATAAAAAGACGTAAAGGAAAGGGAAAGAAATGAAAATATGACCAAAAATTTACAGTGGGAGAGGCCTAATCAATAATAGTTGAATATCCTTTATTGATTAATTCACACAGATAAAGATACATTTTCTTTTAAAAAGAATTAATAAATATTTATTTTATCAAAATAATTAAAAAAAATTTAAGACGGAGTATTTAAAATATTAATATCATGCAATATTTTTTAATAATATCAAATTAACTAAAAAAATATTTACTGTTTCAATTACTAGCACCTAAAACAATAAATTAATTCAAATTTAGTTTTTCATTTTTTTTAAATTCTGTTTTACATTATATATTTATAGTCATTGTTATTTTAATTCTGTTTTACTTTATATATCATGCAATATTTCTTTTAATAATATGAACTAAAATAGAATTAAAATAACAATGACTATAAATATATAAAGTAAAACAGAATTTAACAAAATGAAAAACTAAATTTAAATTAATTTGTTTTTTTAGGTGCTAGTAATTGAAACACTAAATATTTTTTAGTTAATTTGATATTATTAAAAAATATTGCATTATATTAATATTTTAAATACTCTGTCTTAATTTTTTTTTAATTATTATGATAAAATAAATATTTATTAATTCTTTTATTCAATATATCAACAATTTAAGAAAATAAAGTTAAAAAATATTTATTAGAAGTAAGAAAATAAAAAATTAAAAAAAAAAGATAAATAAGAGAGATGGTAAAAAAATTGTCAATTAATCAATGGAGGGTCACCCAACTATTGTTGGTTGGACCTCTCCCATTGTAAAATTTTTCAAAATATGACTAACAGAATATCTATCACTTAATTAGGGATGTAAATAATGTATTTGGTTTGGTATATTATTAATATTTTATTTGGTATATTATTTTTAATTTATATGGATAATATTAAAACACTCTTTTTAATCATTGTAAATTGTGATATCTCAAACAATAGTATCTTGTAAAAATTTAACTATTATATTATTCTTTAATGAAATGTACCTATGTTTTTGTACATTAGTTTTAATATGTATTTATTCAGTTAATTTCAGAACTTTTATTCTATTGTCCATAATTTTTTCATTTTTAGATTTAATTAATTATGAAATAAAATGAAATAAAAAAAAGAGTTATTAATTTCTTATAATTATAACTTTATATTACTAAAAATATTAATTGACAATTTATCTACTTACATTTTTAAAATGGATTAATTTTGTATTAAGTTGAAAGTAGAATGATAAGTCTTGCTATGCATAGCAAAAAAGGATAAAATGAAATATAGATTAAAAGAAGACTCCTAACATAATTTAATCTGTTAGAAGTGATTATGAATTAAAGTTCAAGTTAAACACTTCCACCTTTATCGAATAAATTTTATCTCATATTCAACTCAAAATTTAGTTTTATTCAAATTCATAATTATATTAACTGTTGCTGCTTTAATTTTAATTAATTGCTATTGGTTAGAAGGATTACGTTGAGCATTTCAAGCGGAAAAAAGGTGAGGATAGTTTCAGTGCTATCACATAAAACTTAAGTAGTAAGCGATTGGACGTGCGATTCAATGTTGATTTCATTTTATAATTTTATATTATAAGATGAAATTTTAAAATTTTCAGAAATTATGATTTGGAATATTTTAAAAGTAAAAATTAATTCACAAGTTTATATTAAAATAAAATTTTTTTATATATAATGACAAACTAATAAATCAAATTAATTGCTAACATATACTAAAATTTATAGTAGTCAGCTATAGTTTAATTTTTTTGATATTTACAGCTATGCTATTAATTTTATAGCAAAAAGTGAGTTTAAAATCAAATTAAAATCTAGTTATACATAATCTTAATTCTCTCTCTTACCTTTTTTTTCGCTTTACTTATTTCAAAATCAAATTAAAATCTAGTTATATTTCCTTCCCAAATTTACTATTTTGAATTAAATCAAACTCTAATTTCAACTTCTTCCTAAAATTGTGACTCTGAAGGTGAATGTCCATCAACGTTATAATTTCACAACATCATGTAACTTCTATTTAGTTGTTTCAATTTTATTTATTTTTTTGAGTTTTTTGTGGTTTTATTTTGGTATTTGTATCATTGGATTCCAGTGAATTTCTTCAATTTCAATTAGGGTTAATCAAAAGGAACTTCTTAAATTATTAATTTAATGGCAAAGTAGGAGAGGATTATAAGAGGTATTTGATATAATACTCATTTTCTGGATGTTCCTCTTTTCAGTCAAGATCAAGGGTCAAAGTGAGCCAAGAGAAAAAAGAAGTGTTGAACTTTAGAAATCTTCAAAAGTGTCCAATAGAAGACTCTGAAAGAAGAGACATTGTATCATATCTTTCAGCAATGTATTTGTATTCATATCTCTTTTGGGACACATCCTTTGTATACATTTTCATTATTGAATGAAGAAATACAAAACATGTGTATATACTGTATCACATGTTGTATTCAATGTATCTTTTTGTATTTTTCATATTCTAAATATATACTTTGATATGTTGTATCAAATTTTATTCATATTGCGTGGTGCAATCGTATTCATGTATCAACCCTAAAAAAAGTATCACACGTTTGACTAGCAATTATAATAGTAGGAATTCAAGAATTCGTAGGTTGAATGGACCAACAAATATATGTATTCATACTTTAATACAACTTGTATTCTTTGTATTTATATTCACTGTATCTTTTTTGTATTTTTCATATTCTAAATATATTCTTTGATATGTTGTATTCAATTTTATTCATGTGCAATTGTATTGCTGTGTCAACCCAAAAAGAATTAGCACACACGTTTGTATTAATTATTAGAAAGTATAATAGTAGTTATACAAGAATTTGTAGGTTGAATAGACCAACAAATATATATATATTCATACTTTAATATAACTTGTATTCTTTATGTTTGTATTCACCGTATCTTTTTATATTTTTCATATGCAATACTGTATAATATATATATATATATATCAGTCCTGAAATTGTTTGGCACCATTACATTGATGTATCAATTCTAACAAGTTTTTATAAAAGTTTTGAAAACAATAATCATCAAATTTAAATAGTGAGATTTAAGGTATTGTCGTTTTTTTATAAATGGATTCTACGTTTCAAATGTCCCCAAATTTTGATTTGTATACTAGTATAGAAAAAAAATTTTGGACCGTTTTAATTGAATAATGAAAAATTTAAACTTTGACGGTTATTGAAGGCATGTCACTTATAATAAGAAATTTACCTTATTTAGTGCTTTAAAATTATAAATATAGTAATGTATTGAAGAAAATTGATTGGCATAGAATACGGCTAGATTAAGTAAGAAAGTATAGTTATTTTATTTAAATATCACACATATAACTATTCCAATTTAATAATCCTAAAATTATTGTTATTTACGTAAGTTGCTCTTTAATACGTCGCATGATCATATGGGTCCTTAGTTACAATGTACTACATTTTAGTTTGAAAATGCTTTTTTTATATGCTATCAAAATCACGATAATCTAATAAATGATTTTTATACTTTTTTTATTTAAATAAATATGAAAAAAATATTGTCAAAAATACAAATTGTACATCTAGAAAAGTACAACACTCCTCATTCAAATGGATGATTATTTAAAAAATCTTAGGATATTGATTTGTCTAATATATATTTTAAACAAATAATTATAATTAAATTTTTTTTATTTATATTAAGGGCAAAAGAATGAAAGAAAAAAATGAAAGGAGTCTACAGAAATATCATAAGTATAAATTTTTTAAAACCACATATTTTATCTTTTAAATGTGGGTTTTGGTTAAACTTAAAAGAGTCTCCTCTCCATATCAATTAATGATTCTCTGCAAAGTCAAATTTTATCTCGATTGAAATTCAATTATTTGTATGTTGTCATGAAATTATATAATAATAAAAAGAAAATAGAGAGAAGGAGAGGTTTATTAATTCTCTTGGGGGATATATTTAGAGATTCACAGATCTAATGTACAATAAAGAAAAATTCATTTATTTATAGGAAAAACTTAATTTGATTCCTATTGTAGACACATTTGTGGGCAAGACATATATGCGACAGAGAGACAAATAATTTTATTTAATTATAACACCAATAGTTTTCTTATTATTCTAGAATACGAATAATTTAATTATATTGTTAGTAGTTTTCTTATTAGTTTAGAATACAATTTATGTTTCCTAGTTACATAAGACTTCCTATTACTATTACTGTAAGAAGACTTCCTATTACTATTACTGTAAGAAGACTTCTATTTATAGGAGGATTTGAGAAATAAGAAGTACGCAGATTTTAATCAGAAAACAAGATATTAAAGTTCTCTTTTCCATTGATATCTAAGGTTTCAGCTTCCCTTTGATGAGCTGAGTTCATATACAAAAATAGGTCGATCTAGGAATTCGAACAAAAGCAAGAAAAAATCAAAGGCAGTTGAATTTGATTTCCATGTTCATCGTCCCCTGACTCGATCCTTCTCTAAGAATCCTAACAATTTGGTATGAGAGCCTAACACAATGGAGGATGAGATCAATTCTAGGTTTCAGGAAGAACGTGTGATAATAGAAATACTAATAGACTCTAAACTTGAAGCAATGGAACAATGTCTCGGTGAAAGGATTCTCCAAGCTATTCAAGAACAATTAGCTAGCTTAAGAATTGACTCTACAAAACTAATAGCCCAGGGACAGACTCCAAAAGTGATCCAACAATAATTGGATCAACTAATTCGGCTCTTAGAGGCAATGCGCTGCATATTCATCCGACTGATAAGAATTATCAAAGTAGTGGAAATTGCAATTCAACAATACCAAGATATGCAAGGATGGATTTTCCTACTTATGATGGCACTAGCAACCCATTAATTTGGGCATATCGTTGTGAACAATTTTTCAAAAATCAACATATAGCAGATGCAGAAAAGGCTGGAGTCGTTGGGTTTCACTTGTTAGGAGAAGCAGAATTATGGTACTATCAGCTTAAACGAGCGAAGGGCCCAATGAGTTGGGAAGATTTTCAAAAACCAAGTTTTCAGCGATTTTTACCTCTTGAAAGCAACAACCCGGGGGTGAACTGGTCACGATTCAATAAACTAGTACAGTTGAAATTTATCAACGTCAATTTTGAAGAAAAGTTGGTTAGCGATGATGAGCTTATTGTTGGGCTTTGTGGAGGCTTGTGAGCCGGCCCGACCCATTACTGAAACCCTAGGTTAACCATTTGGTTTTCCTATAAATATGATCCTTGTATTTGTAATTCTGAAGCAGCACAAGTGAAATAAAATCCTCCTGTTACAGTCGTGGAGTAGGGAAACCGAACCACGTTAAATTCTTGTGTGTCCCGTTTGCATTCCGTTTCTCTTTTTTCTCTAGATTATTTGTGTGTGTTGTGTGTTTAATTCCCAACAATTGGTATCAGAGCGAGGTTTCAACAACACTGTAACACAAATTGTGAGAAATTGTCACCTAGGGTTCTTGTGTGAAGAACTGTGTGCAGGAAGGAGTGTGCCGCCGCCGTTCGCAAGCTACAGCCGTGCAAGACGCCGTTAAGGGAATTGCCGAAGGTGTGTGCGATTTTTTTTGTGGTGCAATATTTCTGACGAAATTACCAAGATCTGAAATTAGTTGTACCGAGTATCTCATTTAGTCCTTTGAGATGACAGAAGATGGGAAGTTCCGAATTGAGAAGTTCGATGGTACAGATTTCAGTTGGTGGAAGATGCAGATTGAAGATTTGCTGGTTCAGAAAGATTTGGACGTAGTGTTGGGTGACAAGCAAGGAAAATTGTCTGATGCAGAGTGGGCAGTTTTGGATCGGAAAGCTATGTCAGTTATCCGACTCTCATTGACCAAGAATGTTGCGTTCAACATTCTTAAGGAGAAGACAGCGAAAGGCATCTTGGAAGCCTTGTCTAACATGTACGAGAAGCCATCTGCAGCAAACAAAATTTTTCTGATTAGAGAGTTGGTGAACACAAAGATGAAGGAAGGCAGTTCAGTTACCGAGCACATCAACTCATTGAATTCGATCTTAGCCAGACTTTTGTCAGTTGGCATTAAGTTCGATGATGAAGTTCAAGCTTTACTACTGTTATCATCATTGCCTGACAGTTGGTCCGGAACGGTTACAGCAGTTGCCAGTTCAGTGGGACCTAATGGATTCACCTTTGAGAAGATTCGTGATCTCGTTCTTGGCGAGGATGTCAGAAGAAGGAGTTTTGGAGAATCATCAGGTGATATGCTAAACGTCGTCAGAGGCAGAGGAAATAACAGAGGTAGTGGGAGCAGGAACCGAAGAAGGAATCAGTCGAAGGCTCGGGATGGCTCAGGTGTAACATGTTGGAACTGCAAGGAGGTGGGGCATTTCAGGAATCAATGCCAGAAAGACAAACAAGTCAACATTGCAAAAGACAGCGCCGACGAGGATTTGTTTATCTGTTGCGCGGAGAGCAATGTGGATTCCTGGGTCATGGATTCTGGTGCTTCTTTTCACGCTACCCACAGCAGTGAAGCACTGCAGAATCTGGTTATTGGAGACTTTGGAAAGGTAAGGCTTGCAGACGATAGAGCTCTTGATGTTACGGGCATGGGTGACATGGTGCTGAAGACGCCAGTCGGTTTCTGGACCTTGAAGGATGTCAGAGTTGTTCCAAGCTTGACGAAAAGTTTGATTTCTGTTAGGCAGTTGGATGAACAGGGACATCATGTGAAGTTCGGAAATGGGCAGTGGAAGGTCGTGAGGGGCAATCTTGTCATGGCTCGTGGAACAAAAAGAGGATCGTTGTATATTGTCGGATTACCGTCTGAGGGAGTGACCGTCCCAGTTCAGAAGAAAAACAAAGTCCGGTTCACAGAATCTCGTGGGCAGAAGAAGGTTGTCTTTGCAAGAAAGAAACCCAGAGCCACAGGTCAGATTCAGGATGAACGAGCAAGGAAAGGTTCAGGAAGACCAGTCAGAGGCGTTTGTGGCAGTGGGAGCACCGGCCGTGCTTCAGCCAAGGCTCCTAGAAGACAGTGGGTCAAGAGAACCAGTATTCCAGCTGTTGATACGTCTCCAGAAAATATCTTGCTGAGTATGGAGAGTGTTTGTTCTCAGGGAGTTCTAGGATCCGGCAGTTCGTGTCTCAAGTGGGAGCCGGTAGGGACCGAGGACGAGTCAAGGGCAGTTTCAGCCGTGACTGATGTGTTGAAGCTTCGGGGAGCTTCAACGGGCCTTTCAGTTGACTGATGAGAAGGCCGCTGTAGCAGGAGAGAGTTGAAAAAGATTACTAGACATACAAGTGTTCTAAGTGGATGACAGTTGAAATTCTTCAAGCCTCCAAGTGGGAGATTGTTGGGCTTTGTGGAGGCTTGTGAGCCGGCCCGACCCATTACTGAAACCCTAGGTTAACCATTTGGTTTTCCTATAAATATGATCCTTGTATTTGTAATTCTGAAGCAGCACAAGTGAAATAAAATCCTCCTGTTACAGTCGTGGAGTAGGGAAACCGAACCACGTTAAATTCTTGTGTGTCCCGTTTGCATTCCGTTTCTCTTTTTTCTCTAGATTATTTGTGTGTGTTGTGTGTTTAATTCCCAACACTTATTCCCGAACACTTGCACGTGGAAATATGATGAGCTCTCCCTTTATACAAACACAAATTATACAAATATAAATATTTTATAAGGCGAGAAAGAGATTTGATATACAAGTATAAATATTTTAACTCGGCTCTACAAATTTAAATTTTATGCAGATATACAAACACAATCATTGATACATAAACATAGTAGAGGAAATTTAAAGAATTAGATGATTTTCTCAATTTTTCGTGTGTATTAGCCAATGAATATTTTGGTGGTCTGGTTTTCGATCAAATTTTTCCGCGAAACCTTTATGGAACACACTGTAGAGAGTTGGGGAGTAGTACATACGGTTTCACTTTTTTTGAGGGATTACTGGGCATTTAGGGTTAATTTACAAGTATTAGGTGATTTTTTCAACTTTCATATTAGTCTAAGAATATTTTGATGATATGACTTTGATTGATTTTTTTTTTCAAAACTGTTACGGAATCTTCCGTCAGGAGTTGGAGGGAACAATACATGCATACACTATCTTTGAGGCATTTTGGGGCCAATTTAGTGAAATTACACAAATTTCTTGATTCTTTGTATGCTATTCCATAAATATTTCAGTGATATGGTTTTCAATCAATTTTTTTGCGAACCTTTATGAAACCCTTTGTAGAGAATTGAATGAACAGTACTTCTTAATCTATTTTGAGGCATATTTTTTCATTTAGAGATCAATTTATAGGAATTAGCTGTTTTTCTTAATTTTTAACGAGTGCCCTCATAAGTGGAAGCGCAAATTTATACATTATTAATACAAATATTTAAAGAGAAACTCTAATAGAGTTCGTTATTTGTATATACATTGGAAATTACAAACATACAAACCTTTCACAACAGCTATTCTTCAGCTTATTGCCTTACATAGCTCAACTTTCCCATACTTTTACAATTGAAGAAGATGAAACTGAAAACCAACCAAATAAAGAAAAAGAAAATTACATTTTGAAAAAACTGAACAACATATAACATATTGTTTTCACATCACTATTTCTGGTTTTAGGATGCTAGATTTGATCTCCTTGTGGGGTAAGACTACTCCACCATTGCTGTAAATTTCATCACAAACATGAACATCTTCGCCAAGAATGGTCATATTCTCAACACGAGCCCATTGTCCAACGGTTGAGTGCCAACCAATAATGCTACCTGAGACGCATGCATGTTTCTTAACACGGACTCCGTGCATCACAGTACAACGAGAGAGCCTAACCCCAGACTCAATCACACAACCAGGGCCTATCGCAACATCTGGTCCAATCAAGCATCCTTCTCCAATTTTGGCAGTCTCGTCCACTATGACATTTCCAACAATATGAGAACCTAATGCCAGTTTTGGTGAAGACCTCTTCTTTAAAGAATCTAGGTAGAGTCTAAGACCAGTGATGTAATCCCTTGGCTGTCCAACATCCATCCAAAACCCAGGAAGGACCATAGCGTATAGCTTTTTCTCGGCAGCAATATTTGGGAAAACCTCTTTCTCAATAGAAGTTGGTCTTAATTGAATTCTCTCTAGAACGCAAGGGTCGAGCAGGTAAATGCCAGCATTGATCTTGTTGCCAACAAATAACTTAGGCTTTTCCACAAACCTCTCAACTTGACCAGTGGATTCTTCCATGACAACAACACCATATTTGGAAGGCTCATCCACCTGTATCAACCAGTTATATTTACATATTATACCCATCATCATCCTCATAAATCATGGAAATTCAAACGGAAAATGTAACTAAGAACTAACCTTAGTCACCATTAAAGAAGCCTCCCCTCCATGAGATTTGTGGAATTCAATCATCTCCTTGAAAGGATACTCACTGATAACATCACTGTTAAGAACAAAAAACGGCTCACCAGAATCATCTACCAGCTTGTCTCGAGCCAGAGCAAGGGGACCTGCAGTCCCAAGTGGTTCAGTTTCTTGAGAACATGTAATCTTAATCCCCAGTTTTGTCTCAAATTCTTTCAAGAAGTTCAGCATCACCTGCGTCAACCAACATTTATATATTCTTTTCGTTGCTCATTATATATTTACAATCTCTAATAGAGAGAATCTGACCTCCGGCTGATAGTTAATAGCCAAGACCACTTCAGTCACTCCAACAGCCTTGAGAGCCTCAATCTAACATACAAAAGTGTTAAGTAAGATATGCTTCAGCATAATTTATTTTTCACCAGCAAAATAGGAAAGGAGAACATATAGAACGCGTGCAAGACACAAGTGAATTCTTATTTAGATTTTCCATTCCCATTTAGAATCATGTCCTAGCAAAGGCAGGGGTGATTAAGCCCTAGATATTCCAGGACATAGGACACCTGAAACTTTAAAATGTTCGGTGACAAACAATCCATTTTTCTAATATAAAGTCCAAAACAAAACATAAGCTAAAGTTGTCAAAATTCAAATAATCAACTAAAAGGAAATAAAACAATATCAGGAATCTACTTAAAATGCGCATTTCTATGAGGAGGTTTGATATTAGAATGATCTTTATAAAAGAATCATTGCTATGACTGTAAAATAAACGAGGCTAAAACAGAAATTTTACCTGATGCAAAATCATGGGCTTGTTTGCAAAATCAACCAGTGGCTTTGGGACACTAAGAGTTAATGGCCTCAACCGGGTACCAAAACCTCCAACAAGAATAAGTGCCTTCATCCTAATATCTCAAAACTCCTGCTAATAATAAGACAGAATTTTTAACACAGTTGATCAAAACATGTTACAAAAGAAAACATGTACTGAATTTATAAAAATGGACTCTCTCATCTTCACTTTATATCAATCCAAAAGAAAGATACGTGCAAGACTACGAAAACCTTATATTGACATCCGTATAGAAGAAGAAATGATTACACTCACCTAAATGTAAAGTGTTGTACATGACATGTAGCTTATAAAGAGAGATAGTCACACATATAATGTTCAATTAGGAGACCCATGAAAGTGGATTAAAAGTGAGAGATTACCGAAAGTTGAAGACAATCATAGCAAATGGCCAAACTTATACATGAATCTTCAAATGAGCTGAAGTCATAAAGTGGTTCTAAGTGGAGTATTTTACTGGAAAAAAGACAAAATCCCAGCAACACTCTAGGCTGGATCACTTAATGAGAGTGCCAATACATCCAATATTTTAGTACTATATGTTTTGGTAAACTGAGTTGCCTAACACAATGTAAAATTTTACAATCACAGACTCAAAGTATATTACTCCCTTCGATTCAATTTGTTTGTCGAGTGTAGGTCTCTTTCTTTCTATGACAAATCCTTAATTTCAACATTTTGATACATTTTACATATATTCGACAAAAAATTCAAAAAGGGTATTTTTTTTTTTACTTTCTTAAATTTTCCGTGTCAAGTCAAAACCGCACAAACAAATCAAAACTGAAGATGCTACTCTCTTCTATGTCTCCTCAAAAGAGGTTAGTAGAGAAGAAGAAAATCACAGCATCAGCAGGGAGGTACAGTTGGGGAAAAGGAAAATAAAACCTCATTCCAGCTGTAATCCTAAAGAAACAAATAAAAAACCAGAAATTGGGGAATTGATAGATGATATTGAAGTTTTACAAGAAGACAAATAGGATTACATACAAATCTAACATCTACCCAATTCAAAATACCTCACCATATGGAAAGGGGATAAAGGCAAAGGACAAAAACAGAGCATCACAACATCCACATTACACATTAATTAACTCTATATCTCCAGTCTGAAAACCTATGAATAACTCATTAATGAGACGAAATAAATAAAATAAATTTAATTTAATAGTTCATAAAAAAAATAATTCAACATACGAACAGGATGGATAAATGAAATCCAGATTCAGATGAAGATGTGGAACAATGCACAAATTTACAAATAGAACGTGAAATTCACCTTGAACTAAATCACCTTCCAAGACTGGAGTTGACTCTAGTCAAGCAAAAAAATTGATAGATCACAAACAGTGACGGTCGGGTTGTGTTGTAGAAAAGCCTAGATAAAAAACAAGATAAATCCTACACCTAATTTAAGTACTAGTAATTACTAAGAATTTGATATTTTTAAATAACACTTTCTCTATCATATTTTGTGAATATGATATCTGATTTAAATTTGTGAGATGTATATATTTTTTGAATATTAAAATTGATATATAAGGTGTTCACAGGTCGATTTGGATCGATTATTGGTCAAAATCAAACCAAATCAACTTAATTGATTTTAAAATTATCAAAATCAAATCAAATCAAACATAATATACATTTATCGGTTTCGCTTTGATTTGGTTCGGTTATTAACTATATACAAAAATAAAAAAAACAATTCATTCAAAATATGAAAAAGTAACAACAATTCATTCAAAACAAAAAAATAGTTAGAATGACATAAATTACTGAACTTTCAATCACTAAATTTACTATCAATAAAGTTTTAAAATTCACTATATTGGCCTAGAAGGAATAGACAATAACATTTTCAATTTAAGAAAAAATTGTCATAAACACTCATATACATGAAATCAATAAGATAAATATTTCATCATGGACATTTTTGCTTTCAATAAGTAAATATAATGAAAATATATAGGGATAATACACAAGTACCCCTCAACCTATGCCTGAAATCTCATAGATACACTTGTACTATACTGGAGTTCTATTACCCCTGAACTTATTTTATTAATAATTTTCTACCCCTTTTCGACCTACGTGACACTATCTTGTGGGCCCAACGTTGGTTGACTTTTTTTTTCAAGTTAGTACCACGTAGGACGAAAAGGGGTAGAAAATTACTTATAAAATAAGTACAGAGGTAATAGGACCTTAGTATAGTATAAGTGTGTCTTTGGAATTTCGGGCATAGGTTGAGAGGTACTTGAGCATTTTTCCTATAATCTGTTTCATATTTTACTTTTAATTATACATCATTAATTTTTTTTACCATCTCAAAATCACATGAATCTAGCATGTTGTTTTTACTTTGAGAAAACTCTAGATTTGATCACTTAAATATTTAAAAAGTAAGATTAGATTCGATTCATGTATTTCTTTGAATAAAATTATAACCAAATCAATAGTATCGATTTTTAAAAAAAATAACCCAATAAACAAATAAAATTGATATCAAATCACTTAATATAGGGCAAAAATAAAGAAGTGTATTTATGTTTAATTTATATTCATTTTATTATTTTTTGAAATATTAAATTCATTAATATTATTTATAAAAATAATAAATGCAATAATTTTCATATATTTGTCATATGCATCTAAATTTCATATATTTGTTATATGCATCTAGTATTTATTTTATTTATCTATTTATATGATATAATATTAAATTTATTTATCTATTTATACGATCTAATATTACATGTATCTATAATTTAATGTATTATATATTATTTTCATACATTATTCAAAAACGCGAATCTTCGATACACAATTAAAATACATGAATTTAGGAACAAATTGAGACGGTAGAGTATCTACACGAGAGTGAGATTTAATATGAGTAATTTCATAGCAATAATAATATAAGGATTCTTAAAAGCAAAAACCAAACTAGGACACAATTATATGTCTTATGGCCGTCAGCAAAATTAGGGGAAAAGGGAAATAAAACGGAAGAAAAAAATTCTGAGTAACTTACGAACCCTTTTCACCGCCAATCCACAAAATACTGATTTTCTCATAAAAATACATATAGAGTGTGTTTGGTTTTCCAATTTTCTCATGTTTGGTTGGGACAAAAGTTTTGGAAAATGTTTTCCAAATCAACTCATTTTCCTCAAAATTAAGGAAAATGACTTCCCTTCAAAAATTAAGGAAAACATTTTACAAAGTTCTCCTCCAATTTCAAATTATATTTTTTTTTTGGGAAAACAAACATTAATTTTTTTTGGGAAAACAAACATTAATTTTTTAAAAAAATATTTTCAATTTCATAATTTTATTTTTTCACTCGATCTCTGACCACCTCGCCCTACCCCCCCCTCCGGTCCCCTCCCAACACCACCCCTCCCCAAAAAAGTTAATTTTGCTTTTTAAAAATATTTTCAACTCCAAATTTTTATTTTTAAGCTCCTATCTCCCCCCCCGGCCAGCCCCCCTACCCACCCCTATTAGCCCCCTCACCCCCTCCCCCAACCCCCCAAAAAATTAATTTTAATTTTTTAAAAATACTATCAACTTCAAATTTTTATTTTTTCACTCCTACCCCCTCCCTCTGCCCCCCCCTACTACCCCCACCCCCTATCATCACCACCCAAAAAAAATTATTTTTAAAAAATATTTTCAATTTCATAAATTATTTTTTATTCTAGTAAAAATAAAAGATATTCCTCAAAAATATTTTTCATTCATAAATTAAACACAAAATCATTTCCGGAAAATATTTTCTACTCACCACCAACCAAACATGAGAAAATAAGTCCAAAATCTACTTGTTTTCAAGAAAACATTTTCTAGGAAAACATTTTCCATGGAAAACATTTTCCATGGAAAACATTTTCCTTCATACCAAACACACCCATAATCTAAATTAAGATATATGAACTCTTAACTAGATATATGTACATCTAATAATATCCTTTGTATCTCTCTCCTCTTCAGTAGAGGGCTAATACCATTCATACTCTAATCTGTCTCTTCTTGCTGATAAGATTTTGGTGCATATTGTTGGCCTTTTGATTTTACTTTTTGTATAGAATTTGCAAGTTTGGTTGTCAAATTGTTTACGTTGAATAATTCGTACGAATATTTAATCCGGAGCAATTGATGTTTGAATTGGAGTAATCCTCATTTATATGACTTGATATGAATGAGTGTAGGTGCATATGAGGGAATATATATTCGTTAAAAGGATGAAAACAAAGATACATAACACCGTTTCAATTTACGTGATATTTTATTTTTCGTATATTTTTTAATTATTTTAAATTGTTAATTATTGTGACTTACAATACTTTTTACATAGTTTATAAGTATATAAATTTCATTTAAAAAAATTAAAAATTCCATATGCAAATTTCCTGTTAAACTTAAAATGTTTGACTCTCAAAAAATAAAAAAGTGTCACATGAATTGAGACAAATAAAATAATAAACCTCCATGTATAATGGTGATTATCAAGATTTTGTTTTGTAATTTAGAGATGTAGACATGTATTGAGAGGATTGAGAAAGAGAGATATAAGAAGTTTAAATTTTAAGATAATTATTTATATCATATTTAAAGGATTTGTGTATTTGATTAATTCTTTTAAAATATACTATATAATATTAAAAATGGTGTCATGTGTAATTATGTAGTTTTTTAAAAACAAAAATCAATGGAAAAAAGGCATGAATGAAAAAAGAAAAAAAAATAAACATAAGATTTTCTTTATTTGTTATTTTATTGTTTTTTTTTTTTTTAATATAGCTTTTATATTAAAACATTTAATATTTACAGGTCAAATAGGCCCAAATTTATTGATTAAGGAAATGCAATAAGTAATTATTAGAAGTACAAAAGGCCTAGAGTTTAGACCAACAAAAAGAAAATAAGTAATTAGAAGTACAAAAGGTCCAAGACCAACAGAAAGGAAACAAACTACAACAATAAAAAATAAAAATATCTGGAAAATAGCTCAAAGTGTTCTCATCTTCTTCTCAAATTCTTGATGTGTAAATTCATGGAGCTTAATTCTTGCTTCCAACTATGGAGTTTAAAGGTAAGCTTGTTACACTTCGAATAGTAGACACTTTTAATCATTTTGCTATTTTTCACTTTACTTATGTTGTTGCATTTGACTTTTTGTCGTAGCGAATATGTGGGTTATTCTCAAGTTTTCAAAAAGTTCGACTAATACATATATTGATCACTATAATTAAGAATCTCTTGTTGCTTCAATTGATATTTTGCTTATTTCTTAATCTAAGCTTTCCAATAAAGATAATATACAGTAATTTTCTAAAAAATCAATTGATTGTGAACGCAATGACCCGAAGATACGACCAATTCTAACTTTTTGTAGCTTTTTGCAGCACCATGATAAGACTGAAACTTTAATCTTTACTATTACCTTAACATTGTTTTCCTTCTTTTTTTTATGTAACTAAAGTGAATTACTTGAAGCTAATAAATGTATAATACAAAAGAAAATGAATCTACTATGATACCATGTGAATCCTGGTTTCATATCATAACCACAAGCTCTCACCATATGCTTTAACATTTTGTCATATTAGTAAATCTAGATTGTTCATGTGAAAAGACACGCCTTGATTCTTATGTTTGGTATGCTTTTCTTGTCTAAGTTGATATTTTTTTTTTTTAACTTGAACTGAAACTATCCGAAAGTTGTTGTATTCAAAGTTATTTGCAAAATCAAAAACTAAGTTAGCAAAAAATTAGCAAGAGTATTTCCCTTCCTCGAGGAGTGTTGTACTTAGGGGTGTCAAATGGGAGAGTTGAATTGAAATTGGAGATATTAAAATGGGTTGAAATAGAAGTCAAGTGGGTCTTGATCCGCCTAAGTTTACTTTGGGCTCAAATGAAATAAGACTGAAATGGCTAAAAATGGGTTGAGTCTTGACCCGCCCGATTTGACTCGATTAATCTCAATGATTTAACATATTCATATTTAACTTTTATAATCACATTTTGAAATTCAGCTCAAAAATTTCTTTTAAAAAGTAACAAATGGATAGATAAATCCTAACAAATGTAAATAGATATTAATTCATACCTTCAATATAGTAACACATTTTAAAACAGGTTGAAATTGGAAATTGAATTAGACTCAATTTAGGATTTTCTTCAAATGGATTAGGCTTAAATGAGTTGAAATTAAACCCAATTCAAATCATCTTGAGCCCAACCTTTAAAATTATAAGTGGGTTGGGCGGGTTACCTATGTTTAGATTCATTTTTGACGCTCCTATTTGTACTCTTACGATAAAATCATTCCTTAGCCTATTAATTGAGTTGACCTCCATTGTCACTCTCCAAGGCACTTCTCTTGTCACGATCCCGACCGTCGTGATTGACACCCATACTAATACTCTGATGGGATAACCACTACTATGATCCAAACTAAGCAGATAATCTAAAAATTAAGGCAGTTAAGTTACGAAAGCAAGTTAAATAAACTAAGTAAGAAGTTTTCATAAATTTCAACACGGATTCCAAAGAGATAACTAAACAAATGCGGAACTACACAACCTCGAACCTGAAAGTCAATGTACCAAAATTATTAAACGATATCCAAGTCGAAAATAAGAAGGGATTCAACCCTAAGCTAATCATCTAAATAACTAACTAGAGAAAATAATTAAGTCCAAAAATGGTGGACATAGACTAAAGAGAATTCCATGGCAGCTTGGACTATGCTAACTCCACCTTTGAATTCGGAAGCAACGATCACAAATTTTCTAAGCAAGCTCTATCAATAGCCTCCGAAAGATGCCCTATACTCAATAAAAATAAGAGCAAGTGCAATATCAATGCACAACCATCGTGTATTGATAGGATCACACGGCTATCCCACTAAGCGCAACATAAACAAGTTAATACACCAATATAATCATGCAATATATCAAACATATACAATATTGAATATCACATGCTCCAACAAATTCACATTTATCACAATTAGTTAGTCCTCTCATGGAATCCAAAGCCAAACTATTAGTGCACCAAAACGTGGTACACGATCCTATAGTTATACTGGAACGTGACAATCCAATCCATCTACGTTGAAACGTGGAAATTCGATCTAAGTTAGTTATGCCGGAATGTGACAATCCAATCCAAGTTAGTTATGCCGGAACCAGGCAATTCGATCCAAGTTAGTTATCTCGCAACGTGACAATCTGATCCATCACACCACAATCACAAACACAAGTATACTTTCAAGTCATACATTCAAGTGATTCAAGACATATAATGATTCATCTATCTCATTTACAACAATTGTGAATCAACAATGGAACATTCACATACATACATGCATCATAATGATGTAATTTTAAGAATACATCACACAATCATATAATCACAATCATCACCTACCTCAAAATAAACTTGAAATTCTAAGAAATTTGATCCTTCCCTTTCCGAATTAGTTTCGCTTGTTCTTGGTCTATAAACAATCATAATAACATGGAAATCAACAAACAATTGCTAATTACCCAAATCTATAACAATTCTATGAGCCCTAAATCAAACCCATGATCTCAAGTATCCAATTTAGGGTTGTTTCTACCATAAAATCTATATCAAAACCCTCCCTCATCAATATTAACAAGTTCCATTACGTTCTACGAATTGAAAAAATGATTCGGGGAGTGAAAAACCTATCTTTAGTCTCAAGAATGATGAAAATTTGTTAGGAGTCACCTAGGGTTCGTTTCTTAGCTCAAAAAGTCAAAAAGGGCATAATGAGATCGTTTCAGGATTTATTAATAACTTTAGTTCGCATTCTGCCCGCCACAACGACCATCACCCTACGACAATGGCGACGCCATAGCGACACAAACCCCCGCCAAAGCAGCCAAAATGAAACCAAGAGCTAACTAAAGAATTTCAAAATTCCCATTTCACAATAGACGTCTAACCCACGACCCTCACAAAATACTATAACACTAAGATTGATTTCGAGAGTTCTATTCACCCAAATATAATTCCATAAAGTCGTACATATTTTTGTTAACGATTTATCTAACTACTCATGAAATTAAAATCATAAATGGTTCACCCGATTGTTACCATATTTCTCTACACCATTGTGACTCTGATTTCTTCTAAATCTGGACGAGGTTAGAAAAATTCCAAATTCTACGAAAAAGTTTTTTGGCCCCAAATTTTTCCCCGTTGACTTTTCAATAACGACGGATTCAATCGTTGCAATAGATACCAATTTACTCATCACTCGTCCTCGAGTGGCAAACTTGGAAAAAATAGGCTAAGGAAGGAATGAAGTAGTAGTTGATTTAATGAACAATTGAGGATACTTGTATCGAATACCCTTCTCGATCTCCCAAGTAGCTTCCTCAACTGGACGATACTTCCATTAAACCTTCACAAACTTAATTTTCTTGGTCCTCAACTTGCGCACATCACGATCTAGAATCGCAATTAGTTCCTTCTCATATTGGAGGTCCTTATCTAACACAATTGAGTTCCACTTAATGATAAAATCCTCATTACCATGATACCTCTTCAACATGGTTACATGGAATACCGGATGAACACTTGATAAATTTGGAGGTAAAACCAACCTATACGCTACCGGTCCCACACATTGAAGAATTTCGAAGGGACCAATGTACCTAGGACTTAGCTTACCCCTCTTGCTGAATCTCATCACCTCCTTCATGGGTAATATCTTAAAGAGAACATTTTCACCGGATTGAAATGTCATGTCTCTTACCTTATGATTCACATACTTCTTTTGTCTACTATGTGCTACTAGAAGCTTAGCTTGAATACTCCTCACTTGATCTTGAGCATTTTTCACTAAATTAATCCCCAAAGGCTTCACATCTCCAGCCTCTAAGCATCCTATGTGTGATCTACATCCACTTCCATAGAGTGCCTCAAATGGTTCCATATCTATGTTGGAGTGATAACTATAATTATAA
>CM064968.1:40132189-40148969 GCA_032847665.1 Solanum chilense | reverse complement strand
AGATGGTCAGATACCAATTTGTATCACCTAGATACTAATTGGACTCAAGTAGTAGCACGAAAGAAAGAATGAAAGAATGGAATTTTCCTAAAGTCTTATAGCCTCTCAAAGAAAAGTAAATGCGTCCCCCTACCGTTCCTTAAGACCCTACTAGACTCGTTCTTGTGTGATGAGACCAACGAACCTAAGGCTCTGATACCAAGTTTGTCACGACCCAAATCGGGACCGCGACTGGCACCCACACTTAAGCTCCTATGTGAGCGAACCAACCAATCTAACCTTAACATTTCAATGTATAACAACAGAAAATAATGCGGAAGACTTAACTCATTAATAAAACCAATTCAATAACTACTAAAATTCAACATCTATTATTCCCCAAAATCTGGAAGTCATCATCACAAGAACATCTACGATCAAATTACTAAACTAAAAATGTCTAAGAAGCTAAAACAAATAAAAGCTAGTCCATGCCGGAAGTTCAAGGCATCAAGACTTGAAGAAGAAGATCCAGTCCAAGCTAGACGCATTAGCTCACCCTGAATTTCCGATGAAGTGAAGACTGGCTAGATTACTGTTGGGTTGAAGAAGACGGTCCGTTTGCTGCACTCTACAAATAACAAAGAAGAAAACATAAAAGTAGGGGTCAGTACAAACCACGGGTACTGAGTAGATATCATCGGCCAACTCAAAATAGAAACAGTATATATCAGTTAATATCATAAATCAACTATAAAACTCATCATGTAGCAACAACAAGTACTATAATTATCAATAAGTACTATCAAATTCATCCATGAGGGCTCAAGCCTCAATACCATACTCATTTGGGAATTAAGTTCATTATGGTGAGTAAATTATCATCTTTCAAGATTCATTATCTTACTTCCTCTTGTGTCGGTACGTGACACTCCGATCCCCTACCACTATGTGTCGGTACGTGACACTCCGATCCCCTAATTCTACGTGTCGGTTCGTGACACCCGATCCCCTAATATGTGTCGGTACGTGACACTCTAATCCCCTAAATCTATGTGTCGGTTCGTGACACCCGATCCCCTAATATGTGTCGGTACGTGACACTCCGATCCCCTAAATCTACGTGTCGGTTCGTGACACCCGTCCCACTATTACTATGTGTCGGAACGTGACACTCCGATCCACTAATACTATGTGTCGGAACGTTACACTCCGATCTACTAATCTCATTATATCAATTCATCAAGCCTTCTCTATACCAAGGCATCATCAATCCCATTACTTTAATTCATCAAGCCTTCTTTTATACCAAGGCATCATCATTAATGAAGTATATTAAAGTTTCTTTCAAGATTTGGGATTCAGTAGTTTTCATCTTGCTCGTTTTATCAAAATCACATAATCATGTTCATACAAGCATACAATCAAGCATATAGAAGGGTTTACAATACCACCAATACATATTATTCGCTATTAAGAGTCTACTACGCATAACGTAAAAACCATAACCTACCTCCACCGAACATTAGTGATCAACAATAATTTTCCCAAGGTTTGTGCTTTTCCTCCTCTTCGATCGATCAATCCTCTCTCTCTCCCTCTGTTCTTTCTCTTTTTCTTATTCAAAACCCTCTTTCTTTTACCCTAATTAACATATAATTAAGTGTAAAAGATGACAATAATACTCCACTAATTAACTTAAGGTTACCTCTTTTAACCCCCAAGTAATTAGACTTATTAACATTAACCCTCTAACTTTATAATTAAAGCAGGAATAGTCCAAAACGTCCTTAAAACGTGTAAAGAAATCCGACCCAGCCTGGGATTTGCGCAACCTGTGACGGCCCGTCGTGCCTGCGACGGTCCGTCATGCAGGTCGTCGCAACATATTAGAACTCCATTTTTCTCTAAGGATTCTGTGACGGTCCGTCACCCTTGTGACGGTCAGTCCTGCACTTCCGTCACGACGTTCAGAGAATCGTTCCCTATACCAAATTCTCAAGAGTTAAAGTGTTTTGGAACGGGGCCTCACGACGGTTCGTGGTAGCTCTGACGGTCCGTCCTGCACGTCCGTCACAGATTACAGAGAGTCGATGTTAGTAGCCCAATTTCAAAATTCTAAGTGTTCTGGGACGAGACACCCTCGACGGTCCGTCGTGCCCATGACGGTCCATCGTGGTATCCGTCGTCTCAGCCAGTTTTTCAAAAAATAAAATCTGCTGCTCAAAACGACTAAAGAGGTCGTTACAAAATCAATATCCGAACGCAATCTACAAATGTATTCACCACTATTAAGCCCTAATAAATTCACCCACATTATAGTGAAATTTAGTTATTTTAGAAGATCAACGGTTCATGGAGATTTTCATTGAAAAAAATCAATTAGACATTAATAACATTATGTCTCATTGTTCGAAAACATTTCATGAAAGAAACCATGACTCTGAGTGAATATTGGACTTTTTCATAAACTTTTAAATCACATTGAAATTGGCTCTAAGGTGATAAAAAGCCTTAGATAAAGAACTTTCACACCTTATTACAAGAATCTAGACATATGTTGAATTTTTTATTATGGAGTCTTCTACTTATATTTTTTTCTTGAGGTTTTATCCCTTATAAGAAGAAACTTGACAAATTTTGAATTTCATTAATGGAGTCTTCTACTTTGATTTTTTTTCTGAGGTTTTTCCCCAGGTCTTGAGAGAGAACAGAATTATGAAAAAGAAGATAAGTATAATTAATTAGGGCTTAACAAGACTTGTGAAATCCATTTTTTGGTTTTGCTAGTGGAAAAAGGAGATGAAATTTATATTATATAATATTTTACCGCTGCTAAAATGAAACTACACTATAATAGTCAATAAAATGGTCATAACTTTTTTCTCAAAAATTTGATTGATGCAAAATTAGTGTCGTTAGAAAGAGGATTTAGATAAATTAGAGTTCATAGGTTATGGCTAGCATATTTCTTTATATTAAAAAAGATATGGTCGTTTAATGTTTACTAAAGTAAAATTTTATGCCAGAACATAATTAGTAAGGAAACTTGTAACTCTACATTGTGCAAGGGATTTCTAATGAACTTAATTGATATTCAAAATCGTTCGCACATTAAACAATTAACTTAACACGTAAGAAAATTAAGAGTTACTTAGTATGAACTTTTAAAAAATCTAAGACTACCTTGGGCTTAACATACAAATTTTGGGGTATAATAGACAACAACTCATCGATTCCTCGTAGACCCACCTCCGGACCTTCCTACTGGTGCGTGTTTTGGGTCAGAGGCTGGACTATGGGATCCAATCTCCCTAGACTAAGTCCACACATTCACACATCTATAGGCGAGAGGCTGTAGGAAGATAGATTTTCCCTTCTCTTTTACTCCTATGTCATGCCATAGAGTAAATTTGAGAAAGTTCCTCAAGTTGAGATAGTTAAGCAAGTTCCTCAGGGTCCTCAATGTGATAAAGTCCCAATTGTGGTTAGAGGTAATGATGCTCCGATGGTTCCCCCGAAAATGACTAATGGGGAGATTAGAGAGGCTTTAATCACCTTAGCCCATGCTTTGACTAACCATGTGAATATGGATCTTGCACCTAGAGTGAATGTGGTGGAGAGCACTATGACATCTATATTAATAGATTTTGTGAGGGTGAATGCTCGTATATTTGTTAGATCTAAGGTGGTAGTGGATCCCTAAGAGTTTCTATATGGTGTGTAGAAGGTGTTGAGTGCCATGGGGGTGACTTCTAGGGAGAAGGCGGAGTTCGCTTCATATCAATTCAGGGAGGTTGCTCAAGTGTGGTAAACATAATGGAAAAACAATAGGCCGGTTGAGTCGGGTCCTATTGACTGGAAGAATTTAATGAAGCTTTTCTTAGAAAGTACTTTCCCCGTGAGAGGAGGAAAGTGAAGGTAGAGGAGTTTATCAATATCAAGCAAGGCAATATGAGTGATGAGGAATACTCTTTGAATTTCTCTATGTTGTATAGATATGATACATCTCCTATATCTAACCCTAGGGATGAGATGAGTAGGTTTATGATGGGTATCACCGATCTATTGTAAGAAGAATTCTATATGGACATGCTACATGATGATATGACCCTAGCTAGAATCATGGTGTATGCTCATCCGATTGAGGATTCTAAACTATGTAGAATTTCTAGAAACATTAAATAGAGTAGTTCAAATGAATAAGGTCAATCTAGGTTCAAAAAGAGTGCTGAAACTCAAGATGAACCTAGTTCCCCTTAGGTGAAATTTGAGAAAGGAGGTGGTTCTCAAAATGGCATATCTACATATGTCACTTGTGGAACGAGGCACTATCGGGAACTCCTATGTGTACCGGGAGTTGCTTTGGATGTGGTAAAGATGGATACAAAGTGAGAGATTTTCCTACTATAGATAGTAAGAAAGTTGCTCCTAATGTTTCAAAAGATGATGCTCCATATAAGAGGCGTTTCGATGCACTCCGTACTAGAGGAGAAAAGCCGGATGATGATGAGGATAATGGTAAGCTCGTCTATTTCTTTAGTGTTATGAGTTCCATCTATGTTGGGGAGTATGGTTAATAGATGAGCTAGAATGTCATAGATACTTGTTGCATTTTCATGGTGCTTAGGAGTCATGTTGAAGAATGTGTTATATGGTTTTACCTTGCATATCAACATGATTCCATCATGAATTGCCTAAAATTTGCATTTTTTTAAAAAATGCGTAAATCCCTGTAAATGCTTCCAGTTTACTGTGAAGATTTTGTGAAATAAGAAAATTCATTCTTTGGTTGAAATTTTTTTTAATGTGGTTAGAACTGACGTATATGAGCATGGTAATGAATATAAAATGAGTTTTTGCTATTTGGAATGAAGGATGTGAGTTTTATGACATTATGAGTTGTACAGTTTATTCTTGTTTCTTCTTATGTTTTGATGCTCTTGATTATGTGAAATTGATGTTTTCTTAGATGTTTATTTTGTATAAGATGTTATATGTTATTGTTATGATATACTAATTAAATCTATATTTGAGTGGCAAGTGTCATTTGAGGACGAATGATGTCCAAGTGGGGGATATTGTAATACGTAGAAAATAACTTAGGTGAAGCTAGAGCCTAACATCGTTGTCACGAGGGTCTAAGATCTAGAAATAGTCTATAATGTGGTATTAATGCATGTGTTTGTGCTAATTCCATAATTTTATCTATCTATGTAGTGATTCGTAGGTTAAGGCGCTTTTGGAGAGCAAAGCTTTGATTAGAAGATCGTTCAAGCAAGTTGAAGTATTCCTCATTTGAATCGAGGGAATAGATTGTATTTTATTTCACTTATTTAAGTATTGTAATAGACTCAGTAGTACTACATTTGTATTGTGTATGAGTCATGTCCCATGTACTCTTGCGCCTGAGATTTGATGAAATAAGACTTAGTATTCCTATGAGTTTTAAATGAAAGATATTTTAAAGACATATTGAATGTTTGTGAAAAGTTTTAATTTTGTACTACTTTTCATATGTTTATATGTGATTAATGATACAGAAGGTCTTCTACAAGACCTCTAAGAGGTAAAGTACGACGGTTGCACTCCGAGAGTGTTATATCTTCTTGGTGTGGTCTCGCGATGTAACAACTTGGACGCATCCCATGTAGTCACATTTATAAGGAATATGAAGGGTTTTCTTTGCACTCTAGACTCATTATTTAAGTAGAGCTACTGTCTTTACCATACTCACTCAGTGCTAGACTTTGTTATGATTGAGTAATTTATGTAAAAAATCACATGAACAGGTTCCATATTTATGTCATGATCCAATCACATTCACCCTATGAAAAAGGTCCGCTGCGGCTTCCTTTGAATGGAGAAGAGGATAGCTTAATGACATTCATAATGATGATTTCATATCGTTCTATAAAACAAACCCTATGTCCACCATTCATACAAGAAGGATATTATTTCGACTTTCGATTTTGAAGGACATCATAACCTTAAAACTAGGTTGAAGGCTCCACATAAAGGACATTCATAGCAACATTAAAGGGGAGGTGTCATTCATATATACAAGATTAAAAGTCTTTAGCATCATAATTCAATGCATCTCATATCAATTAAGGCACATAAGTCTACCGCACAAGACACACTAAGACCTCACTTTATCACATATAACATATCATTCTAGAAGCACATAGGAATAACCATTAAAATCTATAATTCAACCTATACACTACTATAATATCATCAATATAACCATAATAGACACCTATAGTGAAGTAGGAAGAATGATGCATCAACTCTGAGACTACATACATAAGGACACAGTCATAGTCTAACATGATAACCTAATGTCAATAGAAGAACACATACATTAACCTTAATAACAAGTATATGTATTGATCATACTTCACATAAATCAATGACACCAATCATCATAGTTTATCACGTATTGCCGACAATTCCATGATAATCGTAATAAATAAAGTAACACCGATAAGGACCCATCATTCACAAGTAAAGAACATACCACCGCCTCCATAATTGGACCATTCTAATCACCAAATAATTCAAGACCTACATTTTAATAAACAAAGAGAATTAGGGCAGCATACCACCAATCCATTCTCACAACTTCAATCAATAACTAAATAATCCAATTCAATACCAAAGGCCTTTACCCATGGACATGATCATCAATTCAATACATAAATCATAATACTCAATGAATTTAGGTCAATTCAAAATAGATTTGTGTCAATTTAAAACATACTACAAATCAATTTGATACAATTCTTAAATCATTCAATATCCCATATAAAACAATACTAGAATTAATCAGCATTGAGACAATATCATAGCATCCATAATATAGCCTATTTGAACAGATTATGATTTTCATGTGTTTATAAATATTTTATGTTAAAATCATCATATTAACAACATTTCAATCCATAAATAATGGTTCAAATGGATATATCATAAAATTTTATAAGTTTATCTTTAAAAGACTTTAGAAATCTCTTTGAATTTTGGGGTCCTTGATGTAAAGAGTTTCAAGGATTAAAACCCATACCTTGATGAAACTAAATCATGAAATCTATAAAGGATCACCAACTAAATCTTCAATAAAAGATCTTCCTTGAGTTTTGACATCAATGGAGTTCTAGAGAATTTCATAGAGAATTTGGATTTTAATTTTAGGATAATGAATTTATCTAGGTAATGAGGACTTCTAAAACCTATTAGAATTCCTATAATTACCTTACGAAACCTCCCAAACTCTTATTTTGATGTTAGATGAATTTACCAATTCACCCTTGCACTTAACAGTGCGCAGTTGCAGGCTAAACTTACGAGTGGAAAACCTATGCCCATTCACCCAACAAACGGGCCGTCCTGTTGGTCAGTGGTTAGGGTAAAAGAATGTTCCTTGGCTGTCTATCCTTCCCATGCCTAATTATCAGACTACGCCTCCCACCTATGTGAATTCAACCAGGCTACTGGCCGTCGATTGCCATCTGTAATTGGGACTCCGTTAGGCTATTTTGGCATCTTTTTGGGTCTCTCCTCAAGGAGGCTTGATTGGTCCTCGGGGATGTTTTCCCATAAAATTTCCAACTAGAATATTCTTGTGTACGACATTAGTACCTCTCTTATCAATTTCATAAAAAAAAACATATAAAACTCGATAAAACATACAAAGACACACGAGGTTGTTCCAGTCAAACCTTTTGAATGTCATGGATGTTCTTGGGAGATTGACCTCCACACATCATGAAAATTTAAACATTATAAGCAACAAGCACTTAAGAACATCCTTCTAAGACTTACCTCAAGGTTAATTAGTGCAATGTATAGGTAGATTCTCATACCCCTTCCTAGACTAAGCCGAACCCCTTCGATAATGCTAGTTAGAGTTACTTTTTTGTTTATTTTTAACTTTCGGGAACATAATGACTTAATTTACATTGACCACACGATCTAATTTTGAATCCGATGTCATAGAAGCCTACACTGAAAGAAGGTGGACTACTTGTGATGGTAGTACAAAAACATGAGCATTACATTTATGTGGTACCAATAGCTAGTATTCCTATGGGGACAACATAGTTCAAGAACTAGAAGATGTAGTTGGGACCCTATTTATGCTATATGCATTATAGTCTCCAATCTCATTAGTACATTAGTGATCCCACCTTTCTTATGTGGGAAGGGATACTACTCACTTCTAGTGTACTCAGTGCTAAGCTAGAGTCCCTTTGAAATACCATTCATTATAAATCATAACTTGGTTTAGGTCATAGGGTGTACCCCTTATATTATCATCATCATATCACATTTGAAATCAATATTTGTTCTGTTTTGCCAGGGGTGTATTAAAATGTCAAAATGACATTTGGAGTTACATGAAAAATGGTTTATTAGTACCAATTAATCACTAATTAACGACAAAATATATCTTCCAGCTATGCTTTTAAAAAACAATTTAAATTTAAGTGAAGACAATTAGTCATTGGAAATAGTACTCCTCATTCTCTAATTATTTATTTATATTTTAATTAAAATATCTATTAAGAAAATAATAATATCAATTGCATGACTTTTTTACTTTGATTATAATTCACACATGTGAGGTTAATATATTTGCATAATCAAATTATAATAAGGCACATAGCTAAGTTATCACCATCCTTATATCATTACATCTTAGCCAACAACTTATAAGTCATATTTCAAGATATTCCAATTCAACATCATACAAACACTTATAAATCTTATCATAAGGTATACTCCAATATAATTTTATCACTAAACACAAGTAATCATAAGTGAAGTAAATGATTGAGATCACAACACTTACCGAAATCTCCTTCACAAGACATCATCAAAGTTTTACCATCAACCATCCGATTCAACCCAACAATGGGTGTAAATTTCATCACATAATTGTGATCAACACAATAATGGAATCAATTGAATCACTACAGAAAAATTAATGACTAGTTCATAGCCTACAATTATGGACTTAGGTCAAATTGATGATCTGTTTCACAACACAGGTTTATTCATCAAGAACCAAAAAAATTTAATCATAGAACATCATAATCTTAGTATAAAAACCAAAAGTAACCATATACAATAAAATTTGGAAGATCAAATTCATAATAGAAGAAAACCCACTTGGAACTCATCTTTATGAAATCACTTAAGAGGAACCCTTTGGGGAAAGGAATCCCATACTTTGTTAATTAATGAAGAACGATGGAAAAAAGCCCCCTTAATTCAACCCTTAGACCATGAACTAGGTCTTCATGGAGTTCTTATATTTTGGAGAGAGAAAGAAGAGAGAAGGTAGAGCGATTGGGTTTCGGGAATTATAAGAGTTAGGATTAGTTTAATTAGGTTAAAGGTCTTTATAGAAGTCATTAACTAACATATTTAGACCTCCCTAAGAATCTTAAAAATAAACTAACAAGCTAATTAATTAAATGAAATAACCTAAAACATAACAGTAAAACATTTGAAGGATCTACGAGACGTAGATCGACGGTTCGTAGGTCAACCTACACACTTTTCCCCCACCGTCATGCATATCCGTCGATTGTGTTAGTGACTAGTCCAAATGGAACTTTGGCAAAAATTTCTAAGTTTCCAACGAGGGTAGATATTGACACCCCATCAATGGGACTACACCCCGTTGTTATCCCTCACTTGTAGACACTCTCAATGACAACTTTTTAGCAAACATTGAAGGGTCCTCCTCAAGGACCCGTTGGTTGGTTCTTTAGGAGTGCTACCCAGATGTTTAGACTATAAACAAAAAATAGTACATCATGGACACCTAAATACCAAATTTCATCAAATTCCGAATCCTTAAACCTTTTAAAATAGGGAAAGGCACACTATCATCTCTTTAACTAGTTTTCGGACATTATGGACGTTTGCTGATGCTTTGATCCTGAATGTTTTTAAATTAATTACATACACTATATTTGACGTTGAAACAATGTACATTTATTAGAATCTCATGTTTGGATCTAGGTTAGGCTTTAGACTTTCGTAGTGTTAGATTAGAAGCAGTAGATCCATCTTGTTTCAAGCCCTCTACGTAAACATTGGTTGGTTTTGCTCTTCATATCTACCCCTATTAAAATTACTTGAGATACAAATATGTTTTGAGTCTTAAATAGGTTTATCATACACTGTAATCCTATATAAGTTCATGTCATTATGGGTCATAGACATACAAAACTTTTCTTTCACAAGGTCGGCAACACCGGTCACAAAACTACTCATCTCATCCATTAGGATACAATCCAAGAATGGAGACAACTTAGAAAATAGGGCAAAAATGAAGGAGTACTCCTCAAATCTCATGTTACCTTGCCTAAGGTTTATGAACTCCTCAACCTTAACCTCCTTCTTGTTCCAGGGAAAGTATATTTCTAAGAAACATCCTTCAATTTGTAAGAATCTAATTCCGCTTTATTCCTAGAAGTAACTCCCATATCATTAACAATCTTATACACCTCATCCAAGAAGAGTTGGGGATTCTCTCCCACCTTAAAACCAAGGAATATAGGAGGATTCAACCTCACAAAGTCCCTCAATCTAGAGGTCATAGTACTCTTAGTATCATTCCCCCTAGGCCCAACCTTTATATTCGCTTGAGCCTAATGGATCGACCTTGGGTAAGGAGGGCCTATCTAATATCTCCATTATTCATGTCTGAAGGAACCAGTGAAATTTCATCCCCTTGAACCACTATAGGGACTTTCTCCCCGTAAGGAACTTGAAAACCTTGTGGAGCTTGTCCACCTCGAGGAGGAACACCATCAATCACTTCCTCATCCACTCTTCATGACCATTTCCACCTCGTATTAATCTCGTATTAACACACGGTAAAAGGATCATGAGATTACACTAAAAACTTTTAACTCTTCGCCATGACATAAAAGTAGAAAAGAAAGGAAAAAATATTTTCCTACGACCACTCTCTAATAGATGTGTCGCGAGTCACACCGATGAACAACACTATACTAGACATTCTTTTATGAGACTTTGAATCCTAATGACTATACTATGTTGTATCCCACATAATGAGAATATATATTAAGCGACGTAGGCGATACTTTCTAGGCATGGAATCCGATGTCTACGCAACTACGATGGAGGGTGTTCTACATGCCATTGATAGAACTAGGACACCAAACATGTAGGCACATGGTTAAAGTATATCAAGTGCTTGTTTGCAATCTAGTCTCATTTCTAAGTAGAGACACTATCACAAGCATATTCTCCTTATGCTTAGCCTTAGTTCTCATAGAGTAATTTCATTTACAATACAAAAGATTGGTCCTAAAGGGGTGCAACCAAAAGGTCTATATAAGGATAGCTCAATGACTTTCCTAGAGTTGGTTTCATGTTGTTTTACATAATGAATCCCTAAGTTCACGATTAAAACAAGAAGGATACCATTACTACTTTCTACTTCAAGGATATATCAACATCGTGTCTACAATAAAGGTTACACATACTAGACATTCTTTACATTTATAGGTCATTTCCTAGTCATGATTGGAAGGGTACTGGCTTAGGTCTTACGATGCTAGACATTCATTTAATATTTATTCATGCACATAGAAGACAAAGGTTCTAAAGCGTTCTAAGTCAAGATGCTCATATTAACATACTTGGCATGTATCAATTCAAAGGACATAGTCATTATTAATACACACACATATCCTCTTCAGACAACCTTTATAATAATAGTCATGTATGATGTAGTAAAAACTAAGGCAACCTAACAAGATACAAAAACAATGAAACTAGATATATCACCCTAGTCTATGATTATCACATAGTACCACTTAGAGAGAATCATACTTCAATCTCTCATATAAACATATACACATGATCATCTTGTCACATCTGGGGAGCATCCCCTAGAAGTAACATGGCTTACTTGACCTCTCGGAGACCTTATACAAGGCTATAATTATCATTAATCGCATTGTATTAGGCAAATTAGCGGATAATTTAAAACATTCCTACACATCATATGCTAGAACATTACCCCATATATATATATGTATATATGTATAATATCATCATACATAGTTAAAGACTCTAGTCTCTTTTGTTGTCATCCTAGACTCTACATCATAACAATATTTTAGGGACACTGACCTTATAAGATAATAAATTAGTAAACTTGTACATAACTATACAGTAAAGACATGACATAGATTTCGTTGGACTTAAGGATTCCTTTGTTAGAGCTTGGGAATAATCTATCGAGATCTTTAGCATATAAGACATCCTTTCATCATTCATAACCTGCACTTTGTATAAAAAGTAGAAAAGAATGGATTTGTTACAAAAAATTCACTAAGTATGACAACCATGACAAAAGACCCATTTAAAAGGGACATTTTCATTTAAATCACACTTCATGCCTTTTTGAGAAAATCTTCATAAAACCTTTATAAAATATAACATATAAAATCATATAGTATATTTAAGGCACAATTGATGTCACATTACGGTTACCTATTTTCCCTTTATACGAAGCATTTTCCTCTTAATAGTGAAGTTTTTATTTTAACTTCTTAACCTCCTAAATATCCCTCTAATGATACTTGGTGCAATGCATTACCATAAGCAATAAGACTTCTCAGTAAATGGTGCAAGATTGGTGTTTTGGGAACTAAAATATCACTGGAAGTATCTGCCTAAGTAAATGAGGCATTGATGCTATTAGAACTAGAGCCAGATGTAGGACGGAATTAACATCCTGTCACGACCCAAAACTGAGCCGCGAGTGGCACCAACACTTATTCTACTATGTGAGCGAACCAACATATCTAAACCCCAACATTTAAACATAATGAACAAAATACAATGCGGAAGACTTAAAACCCAACTACTATTATTATTATTCCCCAAAATCTGGAAGTCATCATCACAAGAACATCTATCCTCAAATTACTAAAACTAAGAGTATCTAAGAAAGCTAAAATAAGTAAAAGCTAGTCCATGCCGGAAATTCAAAGCATCAAGACTTGAAGAAGAAGATCCAGTCCAAGCTAGACGCATTAGCTCAACCTGAATACTGGCTAGAGTTGTGGTTGAGTTGAAGACGACGGTATGTTTGCTGCACTCCACAAATACAAAGAAAGAAACATACAAGTAGGGGTCAGTACAAAACACGAGTACTGAGTAGATATCATCGGCCAACTCAAAATAGAAAACAGTATATATCAGATAATATCATAAAGCCAACTCAAAATAGAAAACAGTATATATCAGATAATATCATAAAATAAACTACAATACTCAATATGCGGCATTTACCATTACCATATCTCTTGGTCACAACACAAAGCACATAAATGAGGACTCACGCCTCCCCATCATACTCATTTGGGAATTAGGTTCATTAAATTGAGTATATTAACATATTTCAAGATTCATTATCTTTATTCCTGTCATGTCGGTACGTGACACTCCGCTCCATATACTATCCTGGTGTCGGAACATGACACTCCAATCCACATATACTATCCTGGTACCGGAACGTTGCACCCGATCCATATTCTATCCTGGTGTCGGAACGTGACACTCTGATCCTCATCTATCCTGGTGTTGGAACTTGACACCCGATCCATATTCTATCCTGGTGCCGGAACGTGGCACTCCAATCCTCATTCTATCCTGGTATCGGAACGTGGTACCCGATCCATATACTATCCTGGTGTTGGAACGTGACACTCCAATCCTCATATACTATCTTGGTACCGGAACGTGGCACCCGATCCTCTATTACTATCCTGGTACCGGAACGTGGTACCCGATCCCCTAATCTCACTACTTTAGTTCATCAAGCCTTCTTTTATACCAAGGCATCATCATTAACAAAGTAGATTAGGGTTTCTTTCAAGAATTAGGATTCAATAGCTTCATAATGCTTATTTTATCACAATTATATAATCACATTCATGCAAGCATACAATTAAGCATATAGAAGGGTTTACAATACTACCAATACATATCATTCGCTATTAAGAGTTAACTACGAATAGCATAAAAACCATAACCTACCTCCACCGGAGATTTGTGATCAAGCAAGCGAATTCCCAAAGCGTTGTTTCCCTCTTCGTTTCTCCTCTTCCTCGTTCGTTTCTCCCTCTTTTGTTCTTTCTATTTTTCTTATTCAAACCCTCTTTCTTTTACCCTAATTAACATATAATTAAGTATAAAATATGAGGGATTAACCCACTAATTAACTCAAGGTTATCTCTTTTAACCCCCAAGTAATTAAACTATTAACATTAACCCACTAACTTTATAATTAAAGCAGGAATAGTCCAAAACACCCCTTAAATTACTTAAGAGAAATCCGACCCAGCCTGCGATTACGCAGCCTGTGACGGCCCCTCGTGCATGCAACGGTCCGTCCTACTGCTTCCGCCACAGAGTTCAGAGACTAACTTGTTACTAAGGGTCTGTGACGGTCCGTCGTGCCTACGACGGTCCGTCCTGCACTTCCGTCACGAAGTTAATATAATTGTTCCAGTACCCAATTTTCAAGAGTTGAAGTGTTTTGAAACGGAGGCTCACGACGGTCCGTCGTGTCTGTGACGGTCCGTCCTGCAGGTCCGTCACAGAGTTCAGAGAGTCAATTTCAGCACTCAAATTTCAGAATTCTAAGTGTTTTGGAACGAGACCCCCTCGACGGTTCGTCATGCCCATGACGGTACGTCGTGGGATCCGTCGACTCAGACAGTTTTTCCAGAAATAAAATCTGCTGCTCAAAACGACTAAACAGGTCATTACAATAGATACCAATTTACCCATCGTTCGTCCTCGAACGATCACAAGAAGAAAAGCAAGGGCGAAAAGGAGTACATGGATCTGTAAATAGGTGTGGGTATCTTTCTTGCATATCAGCCTCTTTCTCCCAAGTGGACTCTTCGACTGGTCGATTCTTCTATTGAACTTTGATGGATGCAATCTCCCTTGACCTCAACTTGCGAATTTCTCTATCTAGAATGGCAACAGGCTCCTCCTCATAAGTCAAATTCTCATCAAGCAGGACTGAATCCCAACGAATGATGTAGTTCCCATCCCCATGTTATCTTTTCAATATAGACACATGAAATACCGGATGCACTCCTGACAGTCCTGGAGGCAAGGCTAATTCATAAGCCACCTCCCCAACTCGCTTAAGTACTTCAAATGGTCCAATATACCTTGGGCTTAGCTTACCTCTTTTACCAAACCGCATCACCCCTTTCATGGGTGAAACCTTCAGCAAGACTTGTTCACCCTCCATGAACTCCATGTCTCTAACTTTTCGATCTGCATATTCCTTTTGCCTACTTTGAGCCGCTAAAAGCTTTTCCTGAATAGACTTCACCTTCTCTAATGAATCCCACAAAAGGTCAGTACCCCAAGGTCTAACCTCGAATGCATCAAACCAACCAATGGGAGACCTACATCTCCTCCCATACAATGCTTCAAATGGATCCATGTCAATACTGGAGTGATAGCTATTATTGTATGAAAACTCCGCTAAGGGAAAGAAGTTTTCCCAATGACCACCAAATTCTATCACACATGCACGAAGCATATCCTCCAACACTTGAATCGTTCGCTCAGACTGACCATCAGTCTGAGGGTGAAATGCAGTACTAAGGTCAAACCTAGTACCTAATTCCGCATGCAATGTTCTCCAAAACCTAGAAGTAAACTGCGTACCTCTACCTGATATGATGGAAACTGGAACTACATGCAATCGAACAATTTCTGAGATGTAGATTTTGGCTAACTTCTCTGCATTGTAGGTCACCTTGACCGGAATGAAGTGAGCAGACTTAGTTAATCTGTCCACAATTACCCAAATAGGATCAAACCTTCCCAATGTCTTTGGAAGACCAATCACGAAGTCCATTGCAATTCTCTCCCACTTCCATTCAGGAATGGGCATTCTCTGAAGTGTTCCTCTGGGCCTCTGGTGTTCATACTTTACTTGTTGACAATTTGGACATTTGGCAACAAAATCAACAATGTCGCACTTCATTCTACTCCACCAAAAGTGTTGCTTTAGGTCACGGTACATCTTGGTTGCACCCGGATGTATAGAATATCTGGAACTATGAGCCTCTGTAGGAATAGTGTGGATCAAGTCATCAACACGGGGCACACATACCCTTCCCTTAATCCTCAAAACACCTTCCTCATCGATTATTGCCTCTTTAGCCTCTCCTCGCAACACCATATCCCGAATTCGACTTAGTTTCTTATCATCAAGCTATTTTCCCTTGATCTTGTCAAGAAAAGAAGATCTCGCCTCCACACAAGCTAAAAATCTTTCCTTCTCATTTACATTTAGCCTCATAAAGTCATTAGCCATGTTTTGGATTTCTCTAGCCAACGGGCGTCTAGAAACTTGCAAGTGAGCTAGACTTCCCATGCTTCCTGCCTTTCTACTTAAAGCATCTGCCACAACATTAGCTTTTCCCGGATGATACAGAATAGTGATATCGTAGTCCTTCAGTAGTTCCATCCATCTCCTCTGTCTCAAATTCAAATCATTCTGAGTAAAGACATAATGTAGGCTACGATGATCCGTATAGACTTCACACTTAACCCCATACAGATAGTGCCTCCATTGCTTCAATGCAAATAAAACTGCGGCCAACTCCAAATCATGGGTCGGATAATTACGTTCATGCACCTTTAATTGCCTCGAAGCATAAGCAATTACATTCTTCTCTTGCATTAGCACTGCACCCAAACC
>CM064968.1:40100871-40129628 GCA_032847665.1 Solanum chilense | reverse complement strand
GTAAGAACCATTAAACTCACCTCCCTTTCGAAACCTTTTTGATGTCGATGTCGTGGTGAAGTCATCTGGCTTCACTCCTTCCACCTCTATCACGAAGTCTACCACCTCTTGGAAGGATTTTGCCGTAGCCGCTACCTGTAAGGCTGAAATCCGCAATTCTGACCTCAACCCCTTCACAAAACGGCGAATCCGTTCTTGTGGACTGAAACAAAGTTGGGTGGCATACCTGGATAATGCACGGAACTTAGCCTCATATGCAGTAACCGATATCCTACCTTGCTCTAGGCTCAAGAACTCATCCCTTTTCCTATCCCTCAAGGTCCGGGGGATGTATTTCTCCATAAACAAGCTAGAGAATGATGCCCAAGTCATAGGTGGTGCCTCTGTTGGTTGACACTCAATATGTGACCGCCACCACATTTTGGCGTTCCCTTGAAACTGATAACTCATGAACTTGACACCAAACCGTTCTACTATACCCATCTTGTGTAGTAGCTCATGACAATCAACCAAAAAATCGTAAGCATCCTCAGATTCTGCACCCTTGAAGACAGGAGGTTTCAATTTTAAGAACTTACTGAAAAGTTCATGCTGATCATTTGTCATTATAGGCCCTGTAGTCAGACGAGGAAACGTGCCTATTTCCAATGAGGCATCCATGCGGGGAGCCACAGTAGCCGCATGTTGTACCTCCGAAACCTGAGGTGTTGGTGCAAAAAACACTGGAGGTGTTTGGCCCTGATCAGACAACCCACTAAGATAGGCAAGAACCTGATTAATCATTTCTGGGGTAGGTTGGGGTGGTAATTCTTCATTCCGCACTTTTTCATTCTCCCCTTCCTCACCCTCTCTTATCACTTCCTCAGTCGGTGGAGGAGTCACCGCCCTAGTACCAGATGGGCTAGGTGCTCGTCCTCTTCCTCTAGAGGACGTCCTCCTACGACCTCTACCACGGCCTCTTACCACTGATCCTCCTCGAGCTACAGCCCCAGTGGCTGGCTCAGACGTTTCTTGCCTTGCCGTTGTCGCTGCTGGCACGGTCGTTGCTCTAGTTTTAACCATCTGCGAAATAGATTGAAGATGGTCAGATACCAATTTGTATCACCTAGATACCAATTGGACTCAAGTAGTAGCACGAAAGAAAGAATGAAAGAATGGAATTTTCCTAAAGTCTTATAGCCTCTCAAAGAAAAGTAATGGCGTCCCCCTACCGTTCTTTAAGACTCTACTAGACTCGTTCTTGTGTGATGAGACCAACGAACCTAATGCTCTGATACCAAGTTTGTCACGACCCAAAACCAAGACGCTACTGTCACCCACACTTAACCTACATTGTGAGCGAACCAACCAATCTAAACCCAAACATATTGAATAAAATACAATGCGGAAGACTTAAACTCATTATATAAATCAAACAAAATACTTCTAAAATTCAATAACTCATTATCCCCAAAATCTGGAAGTCATCATCACAAGAACATTTATCCTCAAATTACTAAAACTAAGAGTGTCTAAGAAAGCTAAAATAAGTAAAAGCTAGTCCATGCCGGAATTTCGAGGCATCAAGACATGAAGAAGTAGATCCAGTCCAAGCTAGAAGCATTAGCTCACCCTGAAGTCCGGTGTATTGAAGACTGGCTAGAATTACGGTTGTGTTGAAGGCGACAGCGCGTTTGCTGCACTCCACAAATAACAAAGAAAGAAACAAACAAGTAGGGGTCAATACAAAACACGGGTACTGAGTAAGTATCATCGGCCAACTCAAAATAGAAAACAGTATATATCAATTAATATCATAAATCGACTACAATACTCAACATGTAGCAACAACAAGTACTATAATCATCAATAAGTACCACCAAGTTCATCCATGAGGACTCAAGCCTTCATGCCATACTCATTTGGGAATTAGGTTCATTATGTTGAGTATATTAACATCTTTCAAGATTCATTATCTTTCTTCCTCTTGTGTCGGTACGTGACACTCCGATCCCCTACTACTATGTGTCAGTACGTGACACTCCGATCCCCTAATTCTACGTGTCGGTTTGTGACACCCGATCCCCTAATACTATGTGTCGGTACGTGACACTCCGATCCCCTAATTCTACGTGTCGGTTCGTGACACCCGATCCCCTAATACTATGTGTCGGTACGTGACACTCCGATCCCCTAATTCTACGTGTCGGTTCGTGACACCCGATCCCTTAATACTATGTGTCGGAACGTGACACTCCGATCCACTAATACTATGTGTCGGAACGTGACACTCCGATCCACTAACATCATTCTATCAATTCATCAAGCCTTCTCTTATACCAAGGCATCATCAATCTCATTACTTTAGTTCATCAAGCCTTCTTTTATATTAAGGCATCATCAATCCCATTAACAAAGTGAATTAGGGTTTTTTTCAAGATTTGGGATTCAATAGCTTCATCATGCTTATTTTATCACAATCACATAATCATATTCATGCAAGCATACAATTAAGCATATAGACAGATTTACAATACTACCAATACATATCATTCGCTATTAAGAGTTTACTACGAATAACGTAAAACAAAACCATAACCTACCTCCACCGAAGAATTCGTGATCAAGCAAGCAAATCCTCACAATCTTTGATATCCCCTTCGTTCCTCTCTCTCGTTCGATCCTCTCTCTCTCTTTTTGTTCTTTCTCTTTTCTTTATTCAAACCATCTTTCTTTTACCCTAATTAACATATAATTAAGTGTAAAAGATGACAATAATACCCCACTAATTAACTCAAAGTTACCTCTTTTATCCCCCAAGTATTGAGTTATTACTATAAACCCACGAAATATATAATTATAGCAGGAATAGTCCAAAACGCCCCTTTAAAACTTAACAGAAATCCGACCCAGCCTGGGATTTACGCAACCTGTGACGGCCCGTCGTGCCTGTGATAGTTCGTCAGACACTCGATTTCCTTAAGGAGTCTGTGACGGCCCGTCGTACCTACGACAGTCCGTCCTGCACTTCCGTCACGACGTTCAGAGAATCGTTCCCTGTACCAAATTCTCAAGAGTTGAAGTGTTTTGTAACGGGGGCTCACGACGGTTCGTCGTACCTGTGACGGTTCGTCCTGCAGGTCCGTCATAGAGTTCAGAGAGTCGATTTCAGCACTCAAATTTCAGAATTCCTAAGTGTTTTGGGACGAGACACCCTCGACGGTCCGTCGTGCCCATGACGGTCCGTCGTGGGTTCTGTCGACTCCGACAGTTTTTCCAGAAATAAAATCTGCTGCTCAAAACGACTAAACAGGTCGTTACATAATAGGACAGTGTTCTTGAATATATATATATATATATATATATATATATATATATATATATATATATATATATCTCTCTCTCTCTCTCTCTCTCTCTCTCTATATATATATATATATATATATATATATATATATATATATATATATATATATATATAAATATATATATATATATATATATATATATATATAAGAGTGAAGTAACAGGACGACCAAAGACAAAAATGTAATTTCACGCTAACAAGAATCTATTAAGAAAGATAATAATTAATTCTAGAAACAAATTTCTATATATAAAGCGAATAATGTCAATGGCTAAAATGTAATTTCACGCTAAAAAAATCTCCAGGAATGATAACAAAAAAATTAAATAGTTCTAGAAACATATTAAGTTATTGTTATTACAATACTTATTTTGATATTAATTCACTTTCTTTTCTTTTGTGAGTTATTGTGATATCTGTTTTATTATTACTCTATTTTATTATTATTTTAATTTGATTCTTAATATCTTTTTCTATTCATTATGCTTATAAAAAAATGCCTAGTTTTTACATAAAAATTTATCACGAGTTAATTATTTTCATCTTTATTTTGGCTCTAATTGATATACTTGAAAATAAATAAGTGTGATAGAATTAATAGTATATATTAATTTGAAATTAACAAAAAAGATGTTAAAAAGTAGCTTTACAAATAAAAATGAATAGGATGATATATTTGTATTATAGATTATTAAGAATAAAAATGTATTTCATTCTAAAAAGAATCTATCAAGAATATTCTAGAAACATCTTTCTATATATATGAATTGAATCGAATGATGAGCAAAGGTAAAAATGTAATTTCATCTACCACGAATGATAACAAGTAAATTAAATAGGTCTAGAATCGTCTTTAGTTATTATTATTAATATTACCTCATTTTTGTTATTTCTTCATTTTTTTTATGAGTTATTGTGATGTCTATTTATTATATGAAAGTAAATAAAATAATGATTAAGGTTAGCACTAATTAAATATCAAGTATAATATTTGGTGGAATCAATCAAAATTTATATTAAAATTAAATTTATATGTATATTTAAATTTTGTGCATTGAAATACTTTTTAATTTTTGTGATCTTAAATATGCTATATAAAAAAATTAAAATTCAGGAGTTATTTTCGTTTTGAAATAAAATAAAAAAATAAGTTCATATAGATCAAAAAGGAGGGATTCATATATTAAAATGAAATATATGTGTGTTATTATTAAAATGAGCTTTCATATATATATATATATATATATATATATATATATATATATATATATATATATATATATATATATATATATATATATATATATATATATATATATATATATATATATATATATATATATATATATATATATATATATATATGAAAATTCATATTTAATAATAAAAACACACACACACACACATATATATATATATATATATATATATATATATATATATATATATATATATATATATATATATATATATATATATATAAATCGTTTGGGTTCCTTCTATTAATTTGTATATGTGGAGTTTTAAAGATTTGAACATTTTAATATAGAAATATAATGATTTTAAAATTTTAATTCTTCTTTTAAATTTCTAATTTTTTACATATTTGAAAATTACATTTTTAAAAAAGCTTTAAAATGTCGAAACAATTTAAGATATTTTTAGAAAAACATCTCTGCTTCACTGTCAATTGATTGGCGCATCAACGAAGCTGTAACGGAGCATGTACGCGACGATCAAACACGGCTTTGCCAGCTGCCTGTGATAGGAAAAAGAAAAATTGATCAGATAGTTCGTGCGGGGCATTTCCCACCTCGCCTTTGATCTTTCCCTTGCCGTGTAGGTACACATAGTTAAAAAGCATAATGAAATTTGGTTGACTCCTTATTTTTATGGAAACGAAAAAAAGTTGCATATATTATTTGAAAATAACATAAGAACTAAAAAGTACCACGAATTACAGCAAAATGACAACTAAAAATATGTGAGAATCATATAAAAAATTTCGTTGACTTTCCTAAAATCACTTGTATCACTTAAAATAAAACATATGTAGTAACATATATAATTCGAAAATGACATAAAAGATGCATAAATTAATAATTTACAAAAAAAAATTAAAAAAAAACATATAAAAAATTTAATTCACTTTTTCAAATTTCATTTATGACACATAAATTAGAAGAAAAAAAAAGTAATATATGTTGGGCTTGCGCTAGCGGGCAACTAAGGGTAAAAATGCAATTTCATTCTAACAAAAATCTATTAAGAAAGATAGTAACTAATTCTAGAAATATCTTTCTATACATGAAGCGAATAATGATCAAGTGTAAAATAATAATTTCATGCTAGCAAAAATCTATCAAAAATGATAACAAAAAAATTAAATATTTCTAGAAACATCTTTAGTTATTGTTATTACTATTAACTTATTTTGTTATTACTTCACTTTCTTTTCTTTTCTTTTGTGAATTATCGTGATATATATTTATTACTCTATTTTACTTACTTTGATTTAGTTCTTAGTTTTTTTTATATTTATTATACTTATCAAAAATGTCAACTTTAAATATATAAACTTGTCATGAATTAATTATTTTCATCTTTATTTTGACTCTTATTAATATACTTGAAAAGAAACAAGTGTGATAAAATTAATAATATATGTTAGATTGAAATTAAAGAAAAGGATGTTAAAAAAAAACTTTACAAATAAAAAAGAATAAGATGATATATTTGCTTTTAAGACGTTCAAGAATAATTATAGAATTTCATTCTAACAAAAATATATTAAGAGAGATAGCGAGAAAAACAAATAATTCTAAAAATATCTTCTATATATGAAGTGAATGATGATAGAAGGTAAAAATGTAATTTCACGCTAACAAAAATCTAACAAGAATGATAACAAGAAAACTTAATAGTTCTAAAAACATAATTTTGTTATTACTTCACTTTTTTATGAGTTATTGTGTATCTATTCATTACTCTATCTTACTATTAATTTAGTTTAATTCTTAATATTTTTCTATACATTATTATACTTACTAAAAATGTCTACTTTAATATAAAAATTTATTATTTTAAAAAATAATTAATTATTGTTACTTTTATTTTGACTCTAATTAATAAACATGAAAATAAATAAGTATGATCATAAATTAATAAGTTTCAATATTTAAAAAATATATTTTAAAAGTAGGTCATTATTTTTATTTCTTAAACACCTAACAAACAAATTTTAAATATATTTAGAATTGATCTATAGATGGATCAATAGACTCTATTGTCATATAATTTATTAAAATTGTTAATATATTGAGACTCATAATTTTAATTTACTCTCTTGATGATTTTTAAATAAAATAGAAAAATTATTTAATTCGAATGTATTGTTTGACACCATGTTAAAAATAATCACTAAAGCATATATATATATATATATATATATATATATATATATATATATATATATATATATATATATATATATATATATATATATATATATATATATATATGGCCCACGGACCTTAAATTATCGTGTGCGTGTGTCTGTGAGCTTTACATTTAACGTGTTCTCTTGTTTATTGTGGGAGTTATTGTAGAGAACATTTGTAGCTTTTCTTTACTCAAAAAAATAGGACTCCGTAATATAGATACTAAAGGTTTAAAAGTGCATATTTTTTTAGCTTAAAAAAAGGGGGAGGGGGGCAGATTTTGAGATCCTTGAGAGGTAACAATTTGAACTTTAAAATATATTTTTGAGGTTAAAAAGTACAGATTTTTTAATCTTTAAAATTGCAGACTTTAGCGCGAAAAAGCAGTTTCAGCATGCTTTGATAAGCAAATTTTTGTTAACTTAAAAATGAAGATTTTCTGGTTTGGAAAGTGCAGATTTAAGGTTTAAAAAATACATATTTTAAGGGGAAAAGGTTTGCTGATTTAACTTGCTCTGCCAAGCAGATTTTAGTGTAAAAAGTGCAAATTTTAACATGGAAAAATGCAGTGTTTTCTGCTTAAAGAGTGCAAGTTTTGAGCACCAAAAGTACACCATTTTTTAGCCCAAAAGAGTGCCAAATTTTAGCTCAAAATGTGCCAGACTTGAGCACAAAAGTGCAGATTTTGAAATTAAAGATGCAATTTTTTGCTCAAAAATCGCAGATTTTTAGTTTTAAAGGGTGCAAACTTTTGAAATGGAAACATCACTTTTAGGGGGTTTCGAAGTATAATAAGTCATGTATTAAAAATCAATACCTTGAAGACAGCATTACATAATTTTAGAACTTACTATATCTACCAACTTACATTTTCATTTTTTATAAGTTCTAAAATTATGTAATATTGTCTTCAAGGTATTGATTTTAATACATGACTTATTATACTACGAAGCCCCCCAAACGTGATGTTTTCATTCAAAAGTTTGCACCCTTTAAAACTAAAAATCTTCTATTTTTGAGCAAAAAATTGCATCTTTAATTTCAAAATCTGCACTTTTGTGCTCAAGTCTGGCACATTTTGAGCTAAAATTTGGCACTCTTTTGGGTTAAAAAATGGTGTACTTTTGGTGCTCAAAACATTGCACTCTTTAAGCAGAAAACACTGCATTTTTCCAAGTTAAAATTTGCACTTTTTACACTAAAATCTGCTTGGCAGAGCAAGTTAAATCAGCAAACTTTTTCCCCTTAAAATTTGTACTTTTTCAACTAACCTGAAAATCTTCATTTTTAAGTTAACAAAAAAAAAAATCTGCTTACTAAATTAAAGCATGTTGAAACTGCTTTTTCGCGCTAAAGTCGCTAATTCTAAAGCTAAAAATCTGCACTTTTTAACCTCAAAAATATGCATTTTTAAGTTCAAATTGCTACCCCTCAAGGATCTCAAAATCTCCCCCCCCCCCCTCCTCCTCCTCTTTTAAGCCTAAATATTTATTTTATACGAGTCACTTAGCTTTTATTTTTAGTTTTATCAACCACTTTAAGTCACTACCTCTTAAAATGATCTCCCTCTTTGCCCCTAAAATAATTAATTAGAAAATGATAATAATAAACAATTAAATAAAAAAATGAATTCTCTTTTACTTAGTTATAATATGGAAAATTATTTAAAAGATCATTTTAGTCAAATCGTCGGTCAACCGCGAGTTAGCGGGCATTTCGAGGGCCTAATACCTTCTCGGAATGTACATTTGAATTTCAAAAACTCTTTTCAATTGATTATATTTGTTTAAATCTTTTTAAAATAATTATAAGTTTTCTTGATTTTTTACTTAAAAAATTGAGTAATAAGTTTTTCTTGATTTTTTACTTAAAAACTTAAGTGGCGACTGTGTTAATTTGGAAAGTCAATTTCTCTTAAATCATAAGATTATTTGATTTTTCGAAATTTAGTCATATTTTCTTTTACTATATATATTTTCGTAAAACAAAAATGGCGACTCAGCTGGAGACTAACTAAGTTTTAACCATGAGATTTGATTGTTTGACTAAGTGTTGTTGATTACTAAAATGATTATTTGTGTTTAATCTGTTTAAGTTTTATAATCGTCATTGCATTTCATGGCATATTCTTGTTGTGTGTATAGTATATTAAGGGAAGGTTTGTGGAACTGCAATCGAACTTTTATATATTCAACCCTTTTCTGGAATGATCGACAATTTATTGGTTTGTCATGCGTCCAATGGTTGTGGTGAGTTTCAGCCTAAGTCGTCCGCTTGGATTCCCGGTCTTTCAAAGTCACTCTTAGTCAACTAGTGTAGAGCTAAACCAAAGCCCGAATCTAGAGCATTTCGAACTAAGATGACCCAACACCCAAGACGTGTTTTGTCAATTAGAAGACCACCTTGAGTCCAAAACGGCCCACGTCCTAAACGGATGTTCATACTTATGTGATCAAATTTGAAGGATGTATACGTTGTTTGAAAAATCATTGTCTCATAGGGTAAGGATTAAATTATAGTTTATTTAGGTTGAAGAAAGAGCTTAACAAGCTACTAGTCCATTTAAAGAAGTTGGTATCCGTAGATGGCGAGAAGAAATGAAAAAGGAAGAACCTTCCATGGAAGCATAGTTTAGGGTCGTACCCCTGCATGAGACTGATTATTTTGTATCCATTTTCCATATTATGTATCCCATTTATTTTGCTCTTAAAATTTGTATAAATTTGGATTTTGGGGCAATATTTCAAATAACTTATACATCCCTCAAATCGCTAGGCCTACCTTTGGCACAAAAAGGTCACATATTTGTTTAGAACGCGCAATATTTTGTTTATGCATTATAACTGCTTATGTGAATATGTTGATTTATTTGGAAATATTCTATCTTACTCTTCTTCAAGTTGTTTTTAGATCCCTTAAGCACAAATGTCAATTCACTATGAAAAGTGTGTCTAAATACTCTTCTAGTCTTTAGTTTCCCGACAAAAAATTTCAATTACTCTCATATCAGAAAAATATTCATCGTCTCAAAAGGCATGAAAAATCAAGTTGGTCGAACTAAGTAGGACCTTAATTCTCCTCTGCGAGATACGTAGGCAAACCATCCAAGGTTCGGTCCCCATTTTGAGAAATTCTGTCTTTTACAACTCTTACAATGATATTAGAGTTACATCTCAATCAAAAATCAGAAGTACAACAATAAAATATTCAATCGACTTTGTCCCGACTTAGGCCGACATTAGACGAATTTCTATCTATCTAATCATTTCTTTATATATCTGTGGTCTAGTCTTTTTTAAAATGAAGCGTCTGTTGTGTGCTTACAGCTCTGTGTGTGATATTTTATATTACCTACTGCCTATACAAACTAACAGATTTGCCTTTGAGTTATTTTTCCTTGTCAGGTACTCAAAACTAATTTGTGTTGATTAGTTGTTGAACATTCAATTTTTTCAAAGATTACTTTCCAATCGAAATTTGTTGAAAGAGAGAATAAAAATGACTCAGAATAATGAGAATACCAGCCTGACCGAAGCTGCTATAGTTCAACCGCATATCCTTGAACAAAATGAGTTGATTGCGCAGTTGATGCAACATATTGCTGAGTTGAGGGTTGAGCTCCAGGAAAAACAAGATTTGTCAATTCCGACTATCGATGTCAACACTCTAGGCAATGGAAGGCTTTCACTCCATTTTGCTCCTCTGACTTCAAATTTAGAACATGTCCTAAATAACCCACCCTCCAACCCTACTCAAAATCCTTCCACCATCGACCTAACCGCGTTAAATCTTCATTAGACCAACACTTCATACCAAGTAACGCCTCATTTTCAAAGCCTGAATCCCAACCCTCAAGTTTTTCCTCATCTTCAAAATCAAAACGCAAATAACTCTCAAATACTCCCTCCATTTCAGAGCTTAAATGTCAACAATCATTAAACAGACTCTTACATGTATCAGACCCCTGCAAAAGGCACTCAAAATCCATCAAATGATCAACCCCTATCTCCATAACTAACTTTTGATATTCCAGGCCATGCCAAGCAACAACTTCACTATACTTCCTATTCCAAACTTGACCACTACGAAGAAAAAGAGAGGGAGTGGAGGGCCAAAGAGAAAACAACTAAGAAGATCATGAAGGAAGAGATTGCGAAAGTGATAAAAGAATTTGATTACGCTTCAGAAGAGGTGGGGCTGAATTATGAAAATTTATGCATTCATCCAAATTTGAACCTTCAGGAAGGGTTCAAAGTGCCAAAGTTCGTCACTTTTAATGGAACTGGAAATCCTCTAGCACATCTAAAAGTTTATTGTGATCAAATCATGGGAGATGACAAAAATGAAGCATTGTTGATGCGTCTCCTCAGTCTAGTCTAAATGGAGAAGCTCTAGACTGATTTACATCACGAGGATTAAAACAATGGACAAGTTGGAATGCACTTGCAAAAAATTTCATGGAAAGATTTGGACATAATGTAGAAGTTGCCCTAGATCGTTATTACTTGTTGAAGATCAATAAAAAGTCTACAGAAAATTATCAAGAGTACGCTTTTCGTTGGAGAAAAGAGGTCGCAAGAGTTCAACCTCCCATGTTTGAACATGAGATCACTGAAATATTTATTCGAACTCAAGAACCTGAGTACTATGAAATAATGTTGTGTATGATGGGACAAAAATTTGTCGAGATCGTCAAAGTGGGAGAAGCTTTGGAGGATGGTTTTAAGACTGGAAAGATCACAAATCTTACCGCATTGCGAGATAATGAAAACCCATGAGAACAAATGATATGAATATATCATAAGGAAAACAAGAAGAGGTCTCTATGGTCACAACTACTTATATGCGCTCACTGTCAGCTCCACAAAGGAAATATCAAAACCATGATGTCAATAAAAAAAATTCTCCGCCCAAACTTTAGGAAGGCTCCAAAAGTATTTAAACCATTAAGGGTAACTCAAACTCAAAGTTATGAAAGTTTGAAAGCAATAGGTATGCTCTATCCTATACAATGAAGACCAGCCAATCCTTTGGGAAATTTTCCAGGGCTGACCACAGATGTTCTTATCATTCAAGAGTCGTTAGACACGACACAGAGAATTATTCAACCTTGAAGCACAAGTTACAAAAAATTATTAACAACTATTTGATCAATATTGAGGAAACCACCTCAAGGGATGAAATATTGGATGGTTAAGAGTGAGTACAAGAGATTTTTGAAGTGATTCATTTGAAGATATTTATTATCAAAGCTCAAGAAGAAGAATGCCCAACATTGGCAAAAATTCTGCATATAAAATTTTTGTTACCTTTCTTTTGAAAATGTATTTAACCCTTTTCCACCATTTTATCGCACATTTCTTGTAATTGAACTACGTTCGACCTGAATACTCAAGAAAAAGATACGTAGGAGACCTATGTCGGCCTCAGTCGGTTTCTTTGTAAATTTCTTAGTTTTGTCAATCTTTGATGGGGAACTACGTTCGGCCTGATTCCTGCCTCATGGTATATATAGGCGCCACAACGGCTTGGTCATATTTTCTGTAAGATTTTCATTTCTCTTCATAATGGAATCTAGGACAGAATTTATGAGAGGATCTCAAAAGTTAGTTCAAAGATAGGTTGCTATAACAAGTCAAAATTGAAGACCAAAATTTTACGGAGTTAGCTTTGGGTAGATCTCAAAAATTACGATAATTAAGTTTGCAACTGGGACAGAATTTTTGAGATGATCCCAAAAGCTCCACAAATGTCATTTGTTACTTATTGAGACAAAATGGGATAGAATTTTGAGGAGGGGCCTCAAAATTCCTGAATGAGCAACCTCAGAATTAACAAACCAAGTTACAAGAGTTTTTCTTATTTTAGACTGGGATAGAATTTTTGAGGAGGGTCCTCAAAAATTCCTGCAAGACTATCTTACAAAGGAGAGGCGGCCGTGTAAGCCAACCGCATGAAGGATCGTGGAGACAAGATCAACACAAATCAGTCTTTCAAACTAAGAATTTCTCTTTGGATGCAGGAACATTGAAGTCACAAAAAATGTCTATGTAAAGTTTTCAAGTGTGAAAAAAGACGTCATTTGCACCCATCGTGGCCTCATCAACAAAACCTCAAAAACCTTCCATCGTATTTTATATTCATTTCATTATGTTTCCTCAAAGTGTTTTTTTTAAATAGATTTTATTTTTATTTTTTCAAGAACATTGAAGACAAACGCTAATAGATTATTTCAAAGTTTTAAGAAACAAAATGTTGGAGGATTACTAGTTATGAGTCACGATCAAAGTTTCAGTTAGGCTCATCATAGCCTAATTTCGATAACCCAAATCACTTAATCTAGATCTTCAACTTTACTTTTATTCTTTACTTATTGTCAATACTAATGTTTGGTGTCGAGATTTGCAGGTGATAGCATTGGTAAAGTCAAAATCATATGTGAAATCGAGATCAAATTTGAAGATGATCAAAAGTGACACTATCTTAGAGGTGTTGCAAGAAAAAATCAACGAGTCCATCACATCAGAAATATGATGGTGACCGTAATATCTCCTTTTCAGTCAAAGTTATCTAATTATTATAAGTTTTTTATTACGATTGAAAATGACTGCAACAAACTCAATTTTTGTTGTGTTTGTCTAGGAAGACGATAGTGACTTAATTTTCTTGGGAAGGAATTAAGTCATTTACATTGATAATTCTTTCTTTTATAGAGAGAATCATAGTTGTGCGTCCATATACGCCAATTTAATTTTTTTAGTATGTTCGTCGTGTAGAAATTTAAGCATACATGATTTTCGATTATTTGCTTTGATTGGCCAATCAACGACTTTCGCATATAGTTTTGTTGGGCGATCCACCCCATAAGTGGTTCGTATATCTGCCTTTCCATTTCAGGTTACTATTTTTGAATTATATTGGAATATTATTGAGCATCCACCTCATTACATATGGAATATAATTGAGCATCCACCTCGTTACAGTTGGAATATTATCGAGCATCCACCTCGTTACAGTTGGAATATTATCGAGCATCCATCTCGTTACATATGGAATATTATCAAGCGTCCACCTCGTTACAGTTGGAATATTATCGAGCATCCACCTCGTTATAGTTGGAATATTATCAAGCTTCCACATCGTACAAATGAAATATTATCGAGCATCCACCTCGTACAGATGGAATATTATCGAGCATCCACCTCGTTACAGATGGAATATTATCGAGTATCCACGTCGTTGCAGTTACAATATTATCGAGCATCCACCTCGTTAAGATGGAATATTATCGAGCATCCACCTCGTTACAGATGGAATATGATTGAGCATCCACCTCGTTACAGTTGGAATATTATCGAGCATCCACCTCGTTACAGTTGGATAATCATCGAGTCATCCATCTCATTACAGTTAGATAATTATTGAGCTATGATACGCTCAAATTTACTTATCGAAAAGAAGTATAAGCGGTCGTATCAAGTAAAGAACCCAACTATGAGGTTGAGGTCGATCCCACAAGAAAAATAATTTAGACTTAACTTTAACCTATTATTACTTCTATTCAGTCAAGTCCTTTACGAAAACAAGTAACAAACAGGGGGGTTTTAAAACAATAAATGTACTTAGCTATTTCTAAATAAACAAGTGAAAGGTTTAAATATTTGATTTTTATCAAGTAGGGCTTAAGTGTTCCCTACAAGTTCATAACACAGTAATTCTAGCTATAACAATCCTTTCCTAGTATCTTGTATGCAGAGTGGTAAGATATGTATACCTAATTCCTTGGTTCGACAACTAGGAAATTTCACTCCGCACCTTGGTCCGACTACGTGTGTATGCTTTACTAAACCTTACATTTACCTCATATTAAACATCATAATCGATGTTTGTCTTAGTTGTTACTTCACACCAAACGACACTAGCCTATTAAATAGTGTATACTAAATCTACGTTGATAATTCTTTTCTTATTATCTACCTCATTGGTCTGCAAGTAGAAACAAGACGAGTTCTAAAGCGTGCACTCGTTAAAAAGACTTCTAAATGAAAGATTTATCAATACATGCAAGACACTATTCGAGAATTTTTATTTTAGCTAGGTTTACCTTGTTATTTACCCATGGTTCCCACACCTTTAGTTATCGAGTTTAGTTACCCATATTAATAATCACACAATTTATATTAATCAGATAAAAATTCATGCACTTACTTTGATGAGATTGAAGAAAATCCAGAAAGTTACTTGAATTAATCGAAAACTTGCAACAAATGATTTTGGAAAATAAAGTAATTTCCTCAAAATCCCAAAATTCAACACTTAAAACAATAAAACTAAAAGATATCTAAGAGTCTAACTCCAAAAACGAGATTTTACAAGTATTTATAATAATAGAGTCCTAACAAAAGAGGGAAATCTATTTAAGGAAAATTTGCCAAAAAACCGCGTCTGAGTCGATGACCTGGATGACAGACCGTCGAGGCCACGACGGACCGTCGTGGTCCTCCGTCGTACCATATTTAACTTTTTTTTCTACTGCTTTCTTCACCAACTTTATGTTACCATCGACGGACATGGGTGACGATCCGTTCTGTGAACAACGGTCCCTCGATGGTTTTCGTTTCTCCATACTTAAAATCTTTTGAAGATGGGTACTGGGGCTACTTTCTATTAACATTGACGGATGTGAAGGATGGTTCGTCATGGCTATGATGGTCTGTCGAAAGCCTTCGTAGCCCCACACTTAGTCAAAATTCCCCAACTTTCTTTAGCAGCCTTTTTCTTCGTATGACGGTGGCCACCTACGGACCGTCGAGGTCATGACAGACCGTCGATGGCTCCGTAGGTCATCACTTCCGCAATTTTTAGCATAATTCTCCCACGTTCTCCTTTTGGACAGATTTCCTGCAAATAAAGAGAAAACTATATTCAAACCAATACAAAATGGCCTTAAACACACACTAAACTTAAAGTAAAAAGCATTAAAAGTACCGTGAAACCACGGTACATCAACACCCTCAACTTAAATTCATTGTTTGTCCTCAAGCGGCGCACTATGACTCACCACAAAATCTTTGTACAAGAGTATCCTTACTTTAGCCTTTTGCAATCATCTGGCTATCAATCCATATTATTTTCAAATTGATTTATGCATGCTATCACTATTAGGCTTGATCATGTGGATCAGACCATGACACAGACTCACCACACACCGAAACCTATCCCTTTTGATCTCTCACCAAGGTGCTAATTTTCCGATATTGCAAGTAGTGCCCTTACTTCAAAACAATATCCTCATTTTTCACACAATGATTTTAGTATGAGTATAAGGATTATTTTTCAACACTCGCTCTCAGAACAACTTCACACCTCATTTATACTTGTTGTCATAGGTTTGCCCTTATTTTCACTGCTTCAAGTTCACCATAATAGACTCTTAGGATCACAATAGGACTTTCTTAGCTTGTAACTTAGGCTCAGGGTCAGGTAGAGTACATTTGGATGAATTTTAGTCACTTATTGCCCTCCTTGACATAACGGCTAAGCGTCCTACCTTTTCATTGTTTTATTCTGCATTATTTCTTAATTTTCTTGTATTCTTTCACCTGGTTAGTCTCCCATATTTCTTCTTTTGTGTAAGTGACTCTTTTTTTTTCTTGATTGTATTTTCACATTTACAAATATTTATTTTTATTTCACTTTTCTTTCAACTTTTCTTGAGTCACTTTTCTTTTGTTCTTTCTCTCTCTTTGTTCTTTCAACCCCACTATCCGGAGCACTCCTCATAATAGCCACCCTCAACTCATGGTTTTGCCATGAGTCAAAGTACATAATACCCAAAGTTGGGTCAGGGCCACGACAAGGTTATTTTCTGCATTAGTCACCCTCAACTTATTCCTTTGGCATAAGATGAGATGCACATGTCCAAGGAGGGACCAGGGCCAACACATTGTTCCCAAAAAAGATTAGTTGGGGTGAAAAAGAAAGGTCTATTTTAAACTCAAATCATTTGGATCAAGAAGGGATTAATTTCATTCGATTTTATATTATTTAGGCTAAAGATTGGCTTTATTGAACAAGGGCCTACGATCCTTTCCTAATTGTCTATTACGGCTTACTTTTAGCAGGACTAACCAGGCAAGTTCTAGCTCAGTACAAATAGTGGACTATTCAAATTTTCCTCACACTCACTTGACAACTCATTACTCTATAGATTATCAGACACCTAGTTCGAGTCTTAGATTTAGGGTCATGCAATGGTGTATCTCTATGTCATGCTTAGAGCCACACATTTATCAGTTAATATGCCTAGTCATGCAACATTATTGTTAAATCAGCATATCATTTTTGTTTAGACATCATGCTTCAGAGTCCATTTCTATACTATGTACAAAAGATACCAACATGCTGGTTCAACAATAAAAATAACCAGTCTCTTGGGGAAAAAGAACACATGCAAGAAAACCCCAAAAGAGGATTGTGAGTTGGGCCACTCAGACTTCACCCTACCAGTCACTTTCCATTTAGCGCACCCCTAACAAAAAGATATGCAATTGTCCCCAATGCATGAAATTATATAAAATACGGTGGTAGGTGAAGCAAATGTGAGACGCAAAGCGCCAGCGATCAACAAGTTGGCGGGTCCAGTTACCCGGAACCCGCTCCCTCTATAGTCGGGACACCCTCAGTAGTGTCCTCAACAACAACAGCACCATCAGTAGTTTTCCTCTCAACCTCAACAACTCTGGAGCTAGACGCCCTAGCATCCAACTTAATAGACCTCAACTGGCGGGCCTCCTCATCAATAAGCGAGGCTCTCCTCGCAGCCTCCAACCATGGCGCTCCTTCTTTAGAGCCCGGGACTCATCCTCATCTCTAGTCCGATTCCTTTTGGCACACTCTCGTGGTTGAGGTGGTGGCACATCAGTGGTGGAGAACACGCAGCCAACACTGTGTCCTCAGCAGGCTCTTCAGAAAGGGCCTCAGAATCAGGCACCCGAGCCTCTAGTATAGCATCTAAGTCAGCTCTCAGACTCTCTACAATAGCTTCGAGAGTCCTTAAATCCACTGTAGGGGCTGGACGAGTGAGAATTTGCAGCTCAAATGCGTCTAAACGCTGGTGGACCTCCATGATCTTTCGCTTAGTGTGTTGGGTCATCATTCTCTCTATGCGCTCTTTTGACTCAGCAATGGACCTCTGCATCCAAGGCTGGATGTAATGCAGAAGTGTGGCCATTTGGGCCTCTAGTTTCTGGACCCTAGCTAGCACGGCCAGTGTAGAAGATGGGATAGAGCGGGATGAGCTCGAAGTAGTGCTACCACCCGAGATAGACTCAATCGAAGTGGTGTCGGTAGGCTCAGATGTAGCCGAATTAGCCCCTTGGGCCTGTTCTATTGTGGTTAACAGGTTCTCACCTAGAGGCTGCACCTCTATTCGAGGCCCTCTGTTGGGAGCCAACTCATTGGCCTCATTCCGAATGAGGCCAATATCTACTGTGCCAAACGGTGTCTTGAGCACATCAATGTGCCACACGGGCACTCCTGCTAACCTGCACAAAGCAAAACCTATGAACGGGAAAGGGTAAGTAGTAGTGGCCTTGAAGGCCCTCTCGTGCATCACTGCCTGTAGTAGACATGCGAAGTCTACCTCGAACCCCGCAATCATCGCCGCCATCAGTACCGCATGATCCCAAGTGACAATGTTGTCAGCTGCAGTGGGGAAAAGGTAGTGTCGGACTAGTAACCACAAAAACTTGGTTGTGAAGGTGAGATTAGCCTTCTTGATACTTTCCTTGGGCTCCTCTCACCCAATCGGCAACCTCACCATCGACGAAAAGGTACTGTGCAATCCACTACTTGGTGGTCTCTCTCAACTCTGGCTTATGCTTGAACCGGCCATCTTTAATTAACTTTCACCGATAGTCAAACTCGGCGGTGAGAGGTGTCCTGGTGGCATCAACATCCGCACCATAGAGATACCTGCGGACAGCCGATAAGGAAATGTTAACTCGCTTGCCGCAGACTCGAACGTAATCCAAAGGAGCATGTTTGGCGGGGGCTGCCCGCCTGTCTAGTTGAGATCGGAGAGTCGCCACATAGGAGACGTAGAACTCTCAAACCATCTCTTCGTTGTAGTGTCCTACATCCCGAGCCGTCCACTCCAGCCGATGCCTGGGGAATATTTCATGAATAGACAGCATGGTGGGGAGACTCCCCGTAAGAACCCGTGGCTCTAGTGTCAAGGTCTGGGTCATGACCCCTTTGTCATTCGGCAGCTTGGCGTCGGTGTATACTTGATATTACCCCTCAAAATACCACCGGTTGGGCTAATCAGCAACCGAGGCAGGGACGCCAGTCTGGGGTGCTGGAGTAGAGTCAGCACTATTAGCCTCATCAGACGAGGCAAAATGGGATGCAGTTGCAGGAGCATAGGTCTCCTCAGATCCAAAGACCTCCTCAGAACCAGAGACTTCCTCAGAAACGGAAGCATTCTTAGAGCCAAATTCTCTCTCAAACTGTGCAGCAGACCCAGAAAGTGTGCCGGTCAGTATGCACTCCTATTCAGACCAGGAGGCAGTGACTCCGCCGAGCGCCACCTTCGTGGGTGTGGCTCTGGTGGTGCGTACAGCACGGGTGGGAGTGAGAGTGCCTAGTGGCACGTACCTCATGTCACGCTCATCGTCTGAGCCTATGACCATTCGAACGGACGAGGTGACGGACTTGGAACGCCCTCGTGAATAGACGCGGTCTTGTTTTGGTTCCATTAGTACCTGCAAAGAAAAGCAATTAGCACTAATACATGCAACAGAACAAAGCAAAAAGTAGAAACAGATGCAGCACTGCATGACGGACCCATAGAAAGTCCGTCGGTGGCACGACGGTCCATCAGGGGGGTCTGTCGAGGAACACTTAGTAAATTTTTTGTATAACATCAGAAGCAAAGGTTCTTATAGTGGCAACGATTGTGCAGGACGGACCGTCCCAGACACGACGGTCCGTCACAAGGGTCCGTCGAGGGACACTCAGACTAAAATTTGAAAACATCAGGAACAAAGGTTATGACAATGTCGACAGTTATACAGGACGGACCGTCGAAGGCACGATGGTCCTTCACAGGGTTCCGTCGAGGGACACTTGGCCTAATAATGAGAAGTGGGGAGTGATCGACCCCCACGACGGTCCGTCGAGGGCATGACGGTCCGTTGAGGGCATGATGGTCCGTCGATGGGGTCTCGTACTGTCCTTTAGGGACAAAATTTTTTGTATTTTAGACAAATTAGTTCCCCTAACTTACTAATGTGAAGTATCCTTAACAACCTAAGATTCCCAAGCAACTACCCAACATCCCATCATCCCTAGGACAAGAGTTTTTTTGACTTTTAGCATTCAATTTTCGACAGCCTATCAACCCTAGGTCAACAACAGAATCATGAAACACACGCCATTTTTTAACAAAACACCCCTATTCCTTTTCAATATCAGTGTTCTACGGAAAATTAGGACTACGGGGGTGAGTTCTAGCATGCAATAAGGGTCCAAAATTTGACACCCACACAGTAAGACAACAAGTTTAATAAAAAAACAAAAAATTAACAATAGTTAATTCACGAATCAGAAGAGCATACTTGATAACTGGAGTAGAGGAAGAAGTAAGACACTGGTAGTTGAACAGCAGCACAAACACCATGAACACCGACCGGCAATGGACTGAAGAAACTGGGAGAATTGGGAGAGAAAGGGATTGTGGGAATTTGGGAAAAATAAGGGAAATCAAAAGATGGAGAGGGAATGGGAGTTAATGGTGATCAAGTGGGAAGAAATGTTAGGAAATGAGGAGAGAAACAGTTATGAGGGGTTATGTGTAGAGGTGGGAACTTTAAAAGTTTAAAACTTTTAATATTGAGCCAAACAGGTTAGGTCGGGTCGGTGGATAAAGACGCAACGATTCCCCATCGACGGTCCGTCGTGGGGGTACGTTGAGGATTCCCTAACTTGGAAATTTTGGAAGACATACCTGGGCATGACGGATCCCACCGACGGTCCGTCGATGACACGACGGTCCATCAATGGGTGCAGCAGACCAATTTTCTGCAGATTTCTGGTGATTTGATACCTGCACATTTAACACCCATTAAGATAATCTTTTTGTATTTTCTGAACACTTTTTGGGCATGGACCCTAATCTATGTGATTTTATTCCCTTTGTTATGATAAAATGATTGTGTGATTATACAAGACTTTATTATGGTGACTCAGTATTATTTTCTTCCATGTTTTGATTCACTAACCTGATTGATTTGGAGCTAAAATTCTTCAAATATGTCCTTTTCTCAAGTTATTAAAACAAAATCAAATTCACTAATATGTTTCCTTTTTCTTTTCTTTTTTTGTTGAATGTGAACCTCTCTTGAGTCCATGGGGACTCCACTTCATATCCCTGCACTTTGAGGACCGTGCTTCTCTTTATCGAGTCCTAACAACTGATGGAAAGGTTAAAAACAGCAAATATGGTGCTGGAAATTAAATTTACAGGACTCCAAAAGCTCAGAAAGGGGCTGATATATTGTTGTATACGTTGATATACAGTCATAAAACACAATGCACTGGTCAAAAAATATACAGGTGCTTTAGGAGCTGAACTAGGATGTGTATATCGAGTATACAGTCCAATATACAAGAGAAAAGAACAGAAAATGGCCTATACACAGTGGTATACGCAAAGAGTATACACAAATTTGTTTTAAAAAAAAATAGGGTCACCAGTCCAGAGGGAATTTCAGCAGGCCCAACAGGTCCAAAATGGGGCAAGATCCATTTTTTGGGTCACTTTAGATTTAGGACAGATTATAAAGATTTGGACCAATACTGTCTTCCCTCTTTACTCTTATTTGTATTATTTTGACTAACTTTATTTATTTCATGGTTCAATTTAATTAAATTCCCAAGATTGTCATTTTTCTTTATATTGAAAATAAATAAATAAATAAATAAATAATATTTAAATATTTATTTTATACGAGTCACTTAGCTTTTATTTTTAGTCTTATCAACCACTTTAAGTAACTACCCTCTTATAATGATCTCCCTCTTTCCCCCTAAAATAATTAATTAGAAAATGATAATAATAAACAAGTAAATAAAAAAATGACTTCTCTTTTACTTAGTTATAATATGGAAAATTATTTAGAAGGTCATTTTAGTTAAATCGCCGGTCAACCGCGAGTTAGCGGGCATTCTGAAGGCCTAATAACTTCTCGGAATGTACATTTGAACTTCGAACCCTTTTTCAATTGATTATATATGTTTAAATCTTTTGAAAATAATTATAAGTTTTTCTTGATTTTTTACTTAAAAAATTAAGTGGCGACTGTGTTAATTTTGAAAATCAATTTCTCTTAAATCATAAGATAAATTGATTTTTTGAAACTTAGTCATTTTTTCTTTTACTATATATATTTTCGTAAAACAATATAAACATGTTCTATTACGTTGAACGAATTGAAAAATGAATTTGGTGAGTGAAAAACTTACCTTTACCCCCCAAGAATGGTGAAAAAATGTTAGGAGTCGCTTAGGGTTCATTCCTTAGCTAAACAATTACATAATAAGGTCATTCAAGGATTTATTAATGACTTTAATTCGCATCATGCCTACCACAGCAGCCATAATCCCGTGACAGCGATGACGACAGAGCAACAAAAACCCCCCCGCCAAAGCGAACAAAACAAAACAGAGAGCTCACTAAAGAATTTACAATTCCCCATTTCACAACACACCTCTAACCCCTTACACTAAAAAATACCCTTTAAGCTAGGATTGATTCCGAGAGTTCTACTCACCCAAATTAGAATTCCATAAAGTCGTATGGATTCCTTAACGAGTTATGTAACAACAAATGAAATCAAACCATAAATGGTTCACCCAATTGTTACCATATTTTCCTATACCGTAGTGACTCTGATTTCGCCCAAATATGGACTAGGTTGAGAAAATTTCAAAAACTATAAAAAAAAATTGCACTAATTTTTCTCTGTTGACTTACTATAACGATGAGAATTAGTTTCAATTATGACCTTAGATAATTGTTTCTCAAAACAATATGAAAGTCCTTCTCTCTGGCAATAGCCTCAACAATCAAGTTAGTAAAATCAATTATTTTAAAATTTCTAGCACCCAATATATCACCTTTAGAGTCCGTCACACAAAAGGCTGCAGAACTAAGTCTTGGATTTCCATTTCCATAAATTTTAGGGTATTAGAGTGAATAAGTTTTCTATATTCATCTTGACCTTGATTTACTATTTTTCAAATTTCTTTTGTTTTCGTTGGATTGAGACCAACTTGTCTTGGTGCAACAAACAAGTGTCATCACGCCCGTTTTTAGATCGTGATACAATCAAGATCTAAGGAATAGAAATTAGTTATAGCTGAAGTATTTACTATATTGGAGGTAGAGAAATCAAAAAATATTTTCAAGAGATAACCAAAGTTACCACACTACTAATAAGACAGATCGTCCAAGAGGTGCATCTTAAGTGTCACACCCCGAGCCTACACTTTGGACGTGACTGACAATCGAGAACCATCGCTGGTCTTCAAGCGAACCCTTGATCCGACTCAATACTCAAAGGAAGACTTACTCAACAACATAGGAACTCAATACACAACTTCAACTAATAAGAATATCATAAATGAAATAATTTAGTTCAATATACTCAAATGAACATCAGTGTTTATCTCGCCATCTTTAAAATATCAACAAGGGAAATGAGAAAAAGACTCCTCAACTACTACTATCTATAAAACCTCTAAGATATCGAAATGGAACGGGACAAGACCCACGACATCCTAAAAAATTTAGAAGTAAAAGTTGAATTCTTATTAAGCAAGGAGGCCAATCAAAGCTAACTAGGACTGTAAGTGATATCAACGGAGCGTCGATTAATAACCCTAAATACATTTATCTACATCATGAAAATATGCAGAACAAATGACGTCAGTACATTGAGTGTACAAGCATAGATGTAAGCTTGAACTGATAAAAAGGAAGAACATATATACTTACCTCATCTACACTCAACTCAATTCAATATAGAAACAACAATAAAGATGCAATGTAAACAATGCTTTTAAAACAATAGATTATAATGCAATGCATATATATAAAAAAATATTAAAAATATTTAGTTTTGTTTGAGAGATTATCTAACCGACAACCATCACTATGAGCAACATCAGTGTTTTAAAAGGCGGAGGCGTGAGGCAAGACATTTTATACAGTGCGGGGCGAGGCATAAGCCCCGAGAACGGAGCATAAATCTCATGGATCTACGGGGCGTACTCTCATGTATATTCAATTTCATAGTTTTGTTACTAATTAAATTCTTTTTAATGATTATACATATATTTTTTTATTAAAAACCTATAATATATAGAAATTATATTATGATTTTTATTTGCGATAAGTATTGATAATATATAATAAAGAGAAAAAAAACATCATAATTACTATTTGAGAAATATCATTACACCAATAACAATAAAACATGACTACACAAGTATAAAATAATCTAATATCTTAACTTTCTAATAATTAAAGAATAATTATTTCTAATACATATATATATATATATATATATATATATATATATATATATATATATATATATATATATATATATATATATATATATATATATATATATCGTACTATACAATAATAGATGACTACCTTCATAGTGTTACCAAATAATAAATATGTGATACTACATTTGTTGTTTAGGTTACTCACAATCTTGTTATCTTTATAAATTAAAAAGTTGTGTATCATTCATTTGCTCAAGAATTATGAGGGTCAACAATGTTAATTAAAGATTTTAACACATAATTTGTGTAAGATCTGTTAGGCGAGTCCCGAGCGTTGGGTGTTGGGCGTACAGTCGGGCGCTTAGGGCGTAAGACTTGTAGAACTAAATCCAAACTTGAGTCTCGAGGCGTTTTGCTCGAGACCAGCCCCAGGGCGAGTCCCAGAAGATTCTTTTAAAACACTGAGCAACATGATGATACAACATCTCGCACATGCTGTCAAAACTATCTTATACCTTACCAGAGTATAGAACATCATAAACTAAGTGGATCCACTAAGATATGCTTAAAATCAATAAGGTAATCATCTAAAAGTATTACTTTTTACCCATGTTGGCATACTTGGTTTATCAGGACTTTGAGTTATCTGATCTTATTGTCATATCGTTGCTCAATACTACTCCCAATAATATAACTCGTGATCATATTATTTAAAACATTTCCTCATCCTCAAACATTGAGTTTATTACTCAAAAGATTCTCTTAAAAGATATAATGCTCTAAACTCCTTATGAACTCATTTGGAAATCAAGGTTTCCTCTCATTTTAAATGTAAAAGCATTTACACTTGGGGAATACTTGTCGCACCCTATTTTCGATCCGGTCGAAAATAGTTCACAACATAATATAGCTGACACACTGATTTTTGGAAAAATTAATTTATTTTTGTTTTAGAGTCGCCACCTAAATTTTAAGGAAAATATTACAAAACCCATTTTTTATGTAAATGTAAACTCTGTTTTTTATTTAAGAAATCATTGAAATTCTGAGTAAGGATTTTGGTTACTCGAGGATAAGGTGTTAAGCACCTTTCAGAGCCTTTTCAAAGATAGTCCTTTAACTCAATTTAGGAAAATCTAATTAGGAAAACGTATTTATTTATCTGCTTTAAAAGCAATAGTAAGTAAATTTTATTAGTTTTGAGAAAAAAGAGTAAAACACAAGGTATGACATACATATGTCTAATAAATAAAATTATAATAGTATATTTATTATACGGTAAGAAAAATAAATAAATGCGCTGAAAGTGTTGACAAGTTTGTGCTAAAAGAGTAGAGATGTGTCTTATACAAATATATCCAAAATAAATGTTGAGAATATAAAATTTGTTATTTTACTTATATATAGATTTAAGACGTAAAAGAAAATAAATAAAATTGGGTGTAAATATGTAGTAAATAAAATAACGTGTATATTAAAATGTAGAGATTTAAAAAAATTATAAAGAAAATAAGTAACATTTGTAAAAGTGATAGTAGATATAAAAAAATATATGAAGTGCAACAAAATAATAAGTTACGTATTAAGAAACATAGAATTTGTACCTTTATGCATATATACATGTATACATACATATATATATATACATATATATATATATACCGTGTATTTTGAACATGTTGGCATATCTAAAATCTTAATATAATATGTTAAGAAATTAAATAGTATTTGTAATATTTGATTTGAAAAGTGATAGTAGTAAATATATTGTCGAAAAGGTACATAAAATGTAAAATAGGCCTAACTATATCTATCAACTTACATTTTCATTTTTTATAAGTTCTAAAATTATGTAATATTGTCTTCAAGGTATTGATTTTTAATACATGACTTATTATACTTCGAAACCCCCTAAACGTGATGTTTCCATTTCAAAAGTTTGCACCCTTTAAAACTAAAAATCTGCTATTTTTTGAGCAAAAAATTGCATCTTTAATTTCAAAATCTGCACTTTTGTGCTCAAGTCTGGCACATTTTGAGCTAAAATTGGGCACTCTTTTGGGCTAAAAAATGGTGTACTTTTGGTGCTCAAAACTTGCACTCTTTAAGCAGAAAACACTGCATTTTTCCATGTTAAAATTTGCACTTTTTACACTAAAATCTGCTTGGCAGTGCAAGTTAAATCAGCAAACCTTTTCCCCTTAAAATCTATATTTTCTAAACCTTAAATCTGCACTTTCCAAACCAGAAAATCTTCATTTTTAAGTTAACAAAAAAAATTTGCTTATTAAAGCATGCTGAAACTGCTTTTTCGCGCTAAAGTCTGCAATTTTAAAGCCAAAAATCTGCACTTTTTAACCTCAAAAATATGCATTTTTAAGCTCAAATTGCTACCCCTCAAGGATCTCAAAATCTGCCCCCCCCCCCCCCTCTTTTAAGCTAAAAAAATATGCACTTTTAAACCTTTAGTATCTATATTCCGGAGTCCTATTTTTTTAGTAAAGAAAGCTACAAATGTTGTTAGTACTTAAAAGTTGAAACAAATGATAGTCGTAACATTCTATGGCTTGACCAAATGATCACCACAAGTGCGACATTAAAAGGATAAGGGAGGAAATGGCGTATGCTCACCAACATAGCCAAAATGTTCTCTACAATAACTCCCACAATAAACAAGAGAAAACGTAAATGTAAAGCTCACACGCACACGCACACGATAATTTAAGGTCAAACAATACATTCGAATTAAATAATTAATTTAATGATATTTTTTTTTATATTTTATTTGAAAATCATCAAGAGAGTAAATTAAAATTATGAGTCTCAATATATTAACAATTTTAATAAATTATATGAAGATAGAGTCTATTGAATACATTTAAAATTTGTTTGTTAGGTGTTTAAGAAATAAAAATAATGACCTTTTAAAATATATTTTTTAAATATTGAAACTTATTAATTTATGATCATACTTATTTATTACATGTATATTAATTAGAGCCAAAATAAAAGTAACAATAATTAATTATTTTTTAAAATAATGAATTTTTATATTAAAGTAGACATTTTTAGTAAGTATAATAATGTATAGAAAAATATTAAGAATTAAATTAATGTAATAGTAAAATAGAGTAATGAATAGATACACAATAACTCATAAAAAAGTGAAGTAATAACAAATTGTGTTTTTAGAACTATTTAGATTTCTTGTTATCATTCTTGTTAGATTTTTGTTAGCGTGAAATTACATTTTTACCTTCGATCATCATTCACTTCATATATAGAAGATATTTTTAGAATTATTTGTTTTTCTTGCTATCTCTCTTAATACATTTTTGTTAGAATGAAATTCTATAATTATTCTTGAACGTCTTGAATGCAAATATATCATCTTATTCAATTTTATTTGTAAAGTTTTTTTAACATCCTTTTCTTTAATTTCAATCAAACATATATTATTAATTTTATCACACTTGTTTCTTTTCAAGTATATTAATTAGAGTCAAAACGAAGATGAAAATAATTAATTCATAATAAATTTATATATTTAAAGTTGACATTTTTTATAAGTATAATAAATATAAAAAATTAAAAATTAAATCAGAGTAAGTAAAATAGAGTAATAAATATATATCACGATAATTCACAAAAGAAAAGAAAAGAAAATAAAGTGAAGTAATAACAAAATAAGTTAATAGTAATAACAATAACTAAAGATGTTTCTAGAAATATTTAATTTATTTGTTACCATTTTTGGTAGATTTTGGCTAGCATTAAATTATATTTTTTACCCTTGATCATTATTCGCTTCATTTATAGAAAGATGTTTCTAGAATTAGTTACTATCTTTCTTAATAGATTTTTGTTAGAATGAAATTGTATTTTTACCCTTAGTTGCCCGCTAGCGCAAGCCCAACGTATATCAGTTTTTTTTCTTCTAATTTATGTGTCATAAATGAAATTTGAAAAAGTGAATTAAATTTTTTATATGGGATTTTTTAAAAAAAAAATTGCACACCCATCTCATCCATTTTTGTTTGGGATGGAAAACCCTGTGTATCTGTCTGAGTTTGTATATTCTTACCTTTGCTTTCCAATTTGCTGAGTCTTTCCATCTGTCTGATTCTAAATATAAACTTAACAAATTTCTTTTAACTTTTTTATATTCTCTAGTATTCTTATATGGTCTTCTCATATATTAACCTACTGGATTATAGTAATATGGACTATTTTTACGTACCTCTATTCTTTCTATTACTTCTCTTATTTCTAAATTTATTTGTACTAATTCTTCACTAGTCTGTTTATGAGCTTGTTTAAGAGTTTTTCTAAGTACTTTAAGTATTTTTCCTGAATTTTTATAAGTATAACTTAATGAAAGTCTTGAT
>CM064968.1:40060970-40095045 GCA_032847665.1 Solanum chilense | reverse complement strand
ACTAGAAATATCCCACTAAAAAATATTTTATGAAGTGTATGCCCTGTTTTTGGAGTGTAAAATTTCATAATAAAATAAGATATCAACATATAGAAGATAGAAAAAGATTAAAAAGAATAAAAGAATCTATAGAAGCTTATATATATATATACGAAAACGAATTTTTTACACCAAACGCCTATTATTTTGAAAAAACGATAAATAACGAAGAATATATAAATCATTTAAAATGGGAAGTACAAGGACTTGAAAGAGATATAGAATATGTGACTAAAAGAATAATATATTTTCAAGATTGTTATAAAGCAACTACCTTAGGATAAAAATAATACATAGAAAAAATAGCTTCATCAAAGAATATAGACTATTTAGACCTACAGATCCAAACAGAAAAAAGATTCCAAAGAGTAAAACCAGATAGTACAATTAAGTGTAACTTCGGAAACGGAAATCATATTTTACATACAGAAGATACTCAATATAATACTCTAATAGACTTTATAATTAATCTTAGTAAAAAATTAAAAGAATCAAATAATAAAATTATAAAGATATTAAGTGAACAAGAAGAAATACAAAATAAGCAGAAACAGCTTTTTAGCAAAATAGAAAATAATCTAGACTTCTTAAAAGAACAAGGAATAGACTTAAATAGAAAATTAAACGAATTAAAAAATAAATCTAAAGAAGAAATTAGTAATACATTAATAATAAAGATACATGAAATAAAAACAGAATTAGAATTAATAAAAAAAATAGTTCTTTCATGATAAATTTAATAGAAGCAGAAACAAATAAAGAAGCACTAAAATTAATAGAAAAAAGAATAAACCTCCCATCAGACTATAAAGATTTTATCCCATCTTCAAAATCAGATCAAGTTATTATACATATACTCTTCTACGTGGTATATTTCCTGTGCTGTTGTCTGCAGTATATCCTTGTTCGTTTGTTCTTTGAAATGGACTACTAGAACTAGCTGTTTCCATTAATTCTTTCTGACTAAATATAGATTCTAATTCGGATATTTCACTATCATCATCTTGTATTTGTTTCATTATATTATTGCTTTTCTCTAATTTGTCTTGTAAATCTTTTTCTAGTCTATATCCTTTATTATCATTTCTTTGTTCACATATTTTAAAATGTATTATTGTTTGTTCTAAATTTAGGTTTTTTAGTTTACATCCTTTACATGTAAAAAGTTTATTATTATTTTCTTTGCATATTTCTTTTGCTTTTTCTATAGCTATATCTACTGCATAATCTTCTTCTAATGTTATTTCCATATTCATTCCTTCTAAAGGCATTTCTTCTATAGTACTTTCTTCTTCAAAGTCTTTTTGAGCTTCATAATTATAGTCTGTAAATCTAATTGAAGGTTCTCCTTTAGAATTTGTATATATTAAGTGAGCATCTGGTGTTAATGCTTCTTTTTCTTTAAAGTCTCCTAACTTCCATTCTAATCCTGCATATTCTTCAGGGTCTATTTTTATTGGTTTTATTAGTTTTATTCCTTTATTCCCCATTACTTCTACTACATCATTTATTTGTAGTTTAAATCTAGTATTACTATTATCTGTCATTTTTCCTAGGAATCCTACACATATTAATAAATTTTTCCACTACTCATTTCTTCATATCCTTTAGTTTGTATTCCTATTCTTATTTTAGTTCCAAATTCCTTTAAATTCATCATAAAGTCTGGACTTATGCAAAAATTCCTCCATTATTAGTCATGTCTACTTCTGTTAATCCTATAATTGCTTTTTTTATATCTGACCATCTATTATCGTATATAGTAATTAATACTTTTGTTTCTAAATTTTTTCTAGTTAATCCTTTAATTCCTATAACTACTAATCCTATATGCATTAGATCTTTTTTAGTGTATTGTATTTCTTTTATAGATTCAGTGTTTACTAGTGGTAACGATACTGAATTTTTTCCTAATACTGATAGTTGTTCTTCTCTATAGTGCCTATATAATTGAGATTTTGAATTTGTATTATATAGTACTTTTGGATTTAATAATTTTAATTGATTTTGTTGAAAGATTCGTATATCTTTATCTGTGTCTATTATTTCTCCTAATTGTTGATTATTTTCTTATCTGGTTTTTTTATTTAATATTTTTGATATAAAGTTATTACTTATTTTATTTTGGGTGTAACTAGGTTCTGGTCTTTTATCTCTTGATCTAGTTGGAAAAATGTCCATTTTTTCTGTTCTTTTTTAATTATTTTTTCTTTTTGAGGAGTAATTTCTATTTTATTTAGTTTTTCTATTAGTTCTCCTATTCCAGTTGTATCTATATTCTTACTTTCAAATTTTTCTTTATAGTTTCTATCTATCTTATTATTTAGTGATAATAAAAGTGATATTATTATATTATTTTGTTGTATAATAACTTGATCTGATTTTGAAGATGGGATAAAATCTTTATAGTCTGATGGGAGGTTTATTCTTTTTTCTATTAATTTTAGTGCTTCTTTATTTGTTTCTGCTTCTATTAAATTTATCATGAAAGAACTATTTTTTTTATTAATTCTAATTCTGTTTTTATTTCATGTATCTTTATTATTAATGTATTACTAATTTCTTCTTTAGATTTATTTTTTAATTCGTTTAATTTTCTATTTAAGTCTATTCCTTGTTCTTTTAAGAAGTCTAGATTATTTTCTATTTTGCTAAAAAGCTGTTTCTGCTTATTTTGTATTTCTTCTTGTTCACTTAATATCTTTATAATTTTATTATTTGATTCTTTTAATTTTTTACTAAGATTAATTATAAAGTCTATTAGAGTATTATATTGAGTATCTTCTGTATGTAAAATATGATTTCCGTTTCCGAAGTTACACTTAATTGTACTATCTGGTTTTACTCTTTGGAATCTTTTTTCTGTTTGGATCTGCAAGTCTAGATAGTCTATATTCTTTGATGAAGCTATTTTTAGTATTTATTGTTTTTATCCTAAGGTAGTTGCTTTATAACTCTCATAAAAATATATTATTCTTTTATTCACATATTCTATGTCTCTTTCAAGTCCTTGTACTTCCCATTTTAAACCATTTATATATTCTTCGTTATTTACCGTTTTTTCAAAATAATTGGCTTTTGGTTTAAAAAATTCGTTTTCGTATATATATATATATATATATATAAGCTTCTATGGATTCTTTTATTCTTATTAATCTTTTCTTATCTTCTATATGTTGATATCTTAGTTTATTATGAATTCTTACACTCCAAAAACAGGGCATACACTTCATAAAATATATTTTAGTGGGATATTTCTAGTTCTAAAGTGTATTATTAATTTTTTTTCTAATATTATGGCTAAGAAAAATATATTATCTAATCTATTAGTTAATTCTCTTTTAGAACCTATAGAAATAGCTACTTTTAAATTTCTTAATAATCTGTCTGATTCTAAATATAAACTTAACAAATTTCTTTTAACTTTTTTATATTTTCTAGTATTCTTATATGGTCTTCTCATATATTAACCTACTGGATTATAGTAATATGGACTATTTTTACGTACCTCTATTCTTTCTATTACTTCTCTTATTTCTAAATTTATTTGTACTAATTCTTCACTAGTCTGTTTATGAGCTTATTTAAGAGTTTTTCTAAGTACTTTAAGTACTTTTCCTGAATTTTTATAAGTATAACTTAATGAAAGTCTTGATCCTAACCTGTATAAATGGTTTTCTAAAACTTTCTTATAATTTTTAGTATCTTTTAAGAGTTGTCTATTATAAAACAAATTTCTATTTATAGCAAAAGTTTTTCTAGAATAATAGTCTTTTCTCATATAAGGTCTTTTAGATCTAAGGCTCTGATACCAAAATAGGGCTATATTTCAATAAGATAATATTTCAATAAATTTGAAAGGTTGTCGGCGATATTTCAATAAGATAATATTTCAATAAATTTAAAAGGTTGTCAAATAAATTTCAAAGGTTTTCTCTTAATGTTGTGTAGTCCTACTCAGTACTCCTTCAATCTTTTGCTCTGTTATGTAATTATCATTTTAAGTTTAACTTCCTTTTTTTTTTTTTTTATGGACTCTGTCCATTCACGAATCTATTATTACTGTTCATCTCTTTCTCTTAGCCTTTGTTCTTAAAAATAATCTTCTTTAACCACACCCCGGATTCGGTTATATGTAGTTCTTTTTCTTAGAACAATTAACCCTACAATGTCCTAGGAATTTACAGGTTAATCCATCGATATTTTTAAGAAGCTAAGAGAATAACCATATACTAAGTAATATAGAGTCATGATAATATTTGTAAACTTACAAAATATCAAAAAATAATCATAAATGATTTACATAAAACACACATAATTTACATATATGGGAAGTTTACTAAAAACTTAAATATGAAAACTTACATAATTAGAACAGAGTGAAGTTTCCCTTTCGGGAAACCCGAAAAAGCTTCCAAGATAACTTTACAAAAACTTGAAAAACAAACCTAAGAACTTAAAGAAAATATTTTACTCTTTTTTTTTTTTTAAAGGAAGGATCTTTTGGAGGGATTTGTAGAAGGAATTGTAGATTTTTTCTTTCTTTGATCTCTCGCTCTTATCTCCTTCTTCTGATAGTGTCTGATATTTATAGGTGTCTTCGGACTTCAAATTCCGGATTTCAAATGGAAAAGGGAATCTTATCTCTTCAGTCGGGTACACATTTGGGCCCCATCGTCACGTGAAGTCATTATCCCTTCTTGCATTATTGTCCTTGGAATCTGATATCTGTCTATCTCATCTCTTACTTAAATAAGACGCGTCCCAACAGTTTTTCCACATGTGTGGTAGTGAGTAAAGTGGGACTCACATTTTTGACTAAAGAGGCATCCCTCTTTTAAATGTATAATAATTTTACAAGATGATATTTATGTATTTATACATATATATTTATTTTTTTTTTATGTGTCTAAATTATGCAATGCAATTGAATCAAAACTTGCTCCTGAATCATCATCATTAGGGTCTTGGGCAAATTGCATTGGGTCTTCAAAATTAGCTGAATTATTTGAACTTGGAGTAGAAATTCGTCTTGGGCTTTGTATTGGGCTTGGGTTTATATGTTTATCTTTTTCTTGTCTTTGTTTGAGTAGTTTTTCTACAGTCTGGGTTATTAGGAATTCTAACTCTTTATTTTTTTGGGCTTTTTTAACTTTTTGTCTGATTGTCTGGTTAAATGAAAGTGGTAATTTTCTTCTTGAAGACGAACCTTCGTCTCTTTCACTTTTTGGCAAAGTGACAGCCATTAACGGGTTTGAGAAGTCTTTACCGGCCACCGTTTGAACCGGACTAGCTGTATCATCATCCGATACAGTGGATTTCTTAGCATTCAGTGGGGAATGCACACCCATCTCATCCATTTTTGTTTGGGATGGAAAACCCTGTGTATCTGTCTGAGTTTGTATATTCTTACCTTTGCTTTCCAATTTGCTGAGTCTTTCCCTGAGCTTGGCATTTTCTTCCATTAAGGCTTCATTTTTTAAATTTAGCCTTTTGAATGCTTCAGTCATGGATGAGCAATGATCACAAAATATAATTTTGTTCGTGTCTTTTTGGATGTTATACTGAGGAATTTTTTCTGGGTTTTGTCTGAGAGCTGGAGAAATATAATAGTTTGGTCCTAATGTTCCTCTAGCATAGTCTAAGGCTTCTGTAAAATCATTAAAACCTTTGAAAAGTGGTTTACGAAAATCTTTGATTGAATCTAAAACTTCTATCCATGTCTGAAACACACCATTTGTCTTACCATGAATTACTACATAATATTTAAATTTATTTTCCGTATTTTTACTGGTAAAATAGTATCCTAAAGCATTTAGAACAGCAATTATATATTTAGTGTCTTTTTTATTATGTGCTATCCATATGTTATCTATAAGACATGTCTGTTGTTTGTCTAATTGACAGTTAGGTAAATGTCTAAATGTTAAATTTGACGGTTCATATGCAATTAAGTTTTGTATTCCAAATTGCATTCTTTCTATTCTAACATCGTCAATTTTATCTAATGTAAATTAGCTAATACTGTCTGCTTATAAGAGTCTGTCAAACCTGAGGTTGAAGGTTGAACCCTTTTACCTTTGTCTGATAGTAGAGGTCTCATTCTGTAAAAATTAAGCTTTAATTAGTAATCTACTTAATTGATCTGCAATATTATTATCATTTCCTTTAATGTGTTCAAAAACTATAGAATTGTAAATAGATATGGTATCTAAAAAATTTAACCATCTCCTTCTACTGCTAGTATTATTATTAATTTTTTGATAAAATTTTACTATTGCTTCACAATCCGTTCTTACTAATATTTCTGGTTTATTTAAAATATAAATTCTAAAACTGTCTAAACCATATATTACAGCTAAAATTTCAACATCTATACTAGCCTTATTACCTTTTTCTTTAAATTTTCCACTTTGATAGGCGCATATCTTCTCTTCTTTTTTAATACTATATTTATGTGGTTTTGATTTTAATACTGCACCCCATCCTTCAAAGCTTCCATCTGTTTCTATTATTAAATAATCTGTTTCTAATGGCATATTTAGATCAGGAATGTTTTTTATTCTCTCTTTGATTTCTTGTACTAATTTTATGTCTTCTATATTAAAATTTCTTTGTCCTTTATTTCCTGTCTTAGAGTATAATGGTCCTGCTATTTTTCCTAAATCTTTTATAAAAGGTCTTGCATAATTAACTATACCTAGAAATTTTTGTAGGTCTTTTAAATTATCTAATTTATCTGGCATATCTAATGCCTTTTTAGCTATATGAGGTTGTAATCTAACCTTTCCTTCTCCTAAAATGATTCCTAAAAAATTTATATAATTTTTACATAGTTCCATTTTGTTTTTACTAATTATTATTCCATTATTAACAAATAGCCTGAAAACTGTTTGTAAATGTCCTAAATGTTCTTTTATATCTTTACTAAATACTAGAATATCATCTACATATACTAAAACAAATCTTTTGTATTCTCCAAATATTTTATCCATTTTTCTTTAAAATATTGGAGGTGCTGTTTTTAATCCAAATGGCATAACTAGCCATTCAAAATGTCCTTCAGGGCAAGTAAATGTTGTCCATTCTACACTATCTGGATGCATTTTTATTTGCCAGTATCCTGACTTACAATCAAATTTACTAAAAATTGTTTTACCTTGAATTCTATTTATTAATTCTGTTTTATCTGGTAATTTATATCCATCTGTTCTAGTATTATCATTTAATCTCTTATAATTTATGACCATTCTGGCCTTTCCTCTAATTAATTCATTATGATTTCGTACCATAAAGGCAGCTGATCTATGTTTTGAAGTTGATCTTCTTATTACTCCTAATTCTAATAATTCTTTAATTTGTATTTTGAAATCTTCTTGATCTTGATTTGTGGCTTCTATAGAGGCTGTTTTTATTATATATTCTGGGTTTATGATATCTAATTTACATACTATATGATTATTTTCCCAATGTTTTAAGGGTTTTTCACCTATTATTTCTATTTGATCTAATATTTTTACTATATTATCAAGGTCTTTTTGATTTTTTATTTGTCCTATTTGCTGAATTCCTGTTTTAAAATTGTATAATTCTGTCTCCATTTCTATTAAAACATAGTTTTTATTAATTATTTCATCTTCTTCATCTATTTCTAATGTATTTTCATATAATGTATTACATTCCTTTTTACTACATTGTATATTATTTTCACAATTGTCACAACATTTTTCTTTATGTTTTAGTTTAGTTTCAATTTTATTAGTTAAAACTGAAGTATAAGTAGTATTTTTCATAAAAAGTATTCCGTCTCTAGTTATTAAAATTCCTCCTTTGTTATGTAATATAAAATCTAATCCTAAAACAAAATCTACCCTTATATCCAAATCTCTTACCCATATTTTATCCATTTTATAGGTGGGTTTATAAAATTCCGAACATGTATTTAAGAAACTTATTTGAGCTTTATCTACATAATGTCTATATATATTATGTGTTCCATCCATTTGCATTGCTGCAAGTGGTTTTTCTAAAGTTTTTATTAATTCTATGGGTACAATCTTTTTATTTAGAATGCTTTTTGTACATCCTAAATCTATTAATGCTAAAGTCTCTATTTCATATTTTCCAATATGAAGTTTTGCTAGTATTTTAATAGTATTTATATTTTTGTCTTCGTTACATATTAAAGTTTTAGATCCTTCATTCATTAATTCTTGATTATCTACTGGTTGTTCTTGTTGTATATTTTTTCCTTTCTCTAACCTTACTATTCTTTCTTCTAATTCTTTTATTTTTGCTTCTAATACTAGTACTTTTAAGTTTACTAGAGATTCATCTGTGTATATTTCTTTTCCTTTATGGGTTATTATTCCTAATTGAGTTTCTATGCAATTTATACATCCTTCTATAAAACATTTATTACATTTAGCTCTTTTATGTTTGCTTGGGTACCATTTACACCAGTTACATGGATTACTATCTAATCCAGTATCCTTTTCAAAATTATGTTCGCATTCTACTACATTCATAAAATTTATTTTTAGATTATCTACATTCAAGTCTTCTATTCCTATTTCATTAATTAATTCTTCTCCTTCTGAATTAGAAGAATCTTCTTCTTTGTTATTTTCATCTATATCAATACTTACTATAGAGTAAATACTTTCATTGTCTGACATATATTCGTCTACATTTAATAATGCTTCATTAAATTCTTCTACTAGTTGTGCATTTCTAGTTTTAGCATTATATCTTTTAGGACAAGTATTTGCTAAATGTTCTATACTTCCACATGTAAAACATTCTAGCTTATTTTTATAATTTCTATCTGTTCTGTATTTTCTAACATGTCTGTCTCTATTTAGATATGGTTTCCTTGCTGAGGATTTTCTAAGAAAATATCCTTTCCTATTATATCTCTTATTATTTTGTGGATGGTATTTTTTATATCTTTTCTTTTTATGTTGGTCTTTGTCATAACTTTGAGTTGTATATATTATGTCTTTACAGAAATTCGTTTCATTCTGTTTTAGTTGTTTTTGTATTTGTAAATTGGTACATTTTTCTTGTAGTATTTCCATTATATGTTGTATTCTATGTCCTATTGACCATTTTGCTTGAGGATTTTGAGTTACTCCATCTCTTTTAATCCATCTTTCTTCTATTTCTCTTCCTAAAGCTCCTGGTAATTTATTAAATAATTTTTTACCTAAGTCTTGGTCAAAAGCATTTCCACTAATTGTACAATAATAGAAGTAATCATTTAAAAATTTCTTTATATAATACCAATTACTTATACTTAATTGTTCTAATTTTATTACTGCATTTCGTTGTAGAGTTAATAATCCACTATTTGGATCTTCTCCTGTTATTAATGTATGTATTTTATTTGTAAAGTTATAAGGATTTGGTCCTAATGACACTAAATACTGAAATTCTGATGGGAATTCTACTTTATAAGCTTCCCATAATGCTTTAGTTGATTCTCCTAAGAATGTTTCTAAGTATTTGTACATAGTTTCAGCATCAGTCTCTGTATAATTTTTTATAAAGTCTGCTACTACTATTCCTTTCCATATGTCTATTACTGAATTCCACCTTTGTGGATCATGTGCTGCTATATTTAAGATTTTACCTTTACTTCCTCCTTCTTGGAGTATTATTGGTTCTTCTATAGGGATTCTTTTTCCCATAGGTTTAACTTCTATTGTTGGAGTATCTCCTTGTCTATATACTCTTCTACGTGGTATATTTCCTGTGTTGTTGTTTGCAGTATATCCTTGTTCGTTTGTTCTTTGAAATGGACTACTAGAACTGGCTGTTTCCATTAATTCTTTTTGACTAAATATAGATTCTAATTCGGATATTTCACTATCATCATCTTGTATTTGTTTCATTATATTATTGCTTTTCTCTAATTTATCTTGTAAATCTTTTTCTAGTCTATATCCTTTATTATCATTTCTTTGTTTACATATTTTAAAATGTATTATTGTTTGTTCTAAATTTAGATTTTTTAGTTTACATCCTTCACATGTAAAAAGTTTATTATTATTTTCTTTGCATATTTCTTTTGCTTTTTCTATAGCTATATCTACTGCATAATCTTCTTCTAGTGTTATTTCCATATTCATTCCTTCTAAAGGCATTTCTTCTATAGTACTTTCTTCTTCAAAGTTTTTTTGAGCTTCATAATTATAGTCTGTAAATCTAATTGAAGGTTCTCCTTTAGAATTTGTATATATTAAGTGAGCATCTGGTGTTAATGCTTCTTTTTCTTTAAAGTCTCCTAACTTCCATTCTAATCCTGCATATTCTTCAGGGTCTATTTTTATTGGTTTTATTAGTTTTATTCCTTTATTCCCCATTACTTCTACTACATCATTTATTTGTAGTTTAAATCTAGTATTACTATTATCTGTCATTTTTCCTAGGAATCCTACACATATTAATAAATTTTTTCCACTACTCATTTCTTCATATCCTTTAGTTTGTATTCCTATTCTTATTTTAGTTCCAAATTCCTTTAAATTCATCATAAAGTCTGGACTTATGTAAAAAAATTCCTCCATTATTAGTCATGTCTACTTCTGTTAATCCTATAATTGCTTTTTTTATATCTGACCATCTATATCGTATATAGTAATTAATACTTTTGTTCCTAAATTTTTTCTAGTTAATCCTTTAATTCCTATAACTACTAATCCTATATGCATTAGATCTTTTTTAGTGTATTGTATTTCTTTTATAGATTCAGTGTTTACTAGTGGTAACGATACTGAATTTTTTCCTAATACTGATAGTTGTTCTTCTCTATAGTGTCTATATAATTGAGATTTTGAATTTGTATTATATAGTACTTTTGGATTTAATAATTTTAATTGATTTTGTTGAAAGATTCGTATATCTTTATCTGTGTCTATTATTTCTCCTAATTGTTGATTATTTTCTTCTCTGGTTTTTTTATTTAATATTTTTGATATAAAGTTATTACTTATTTTATTTTGGGTGTAACTAGGTTCTGGTCTTTTATCTCTTGATCTAGTTGGAAAAATGTCCATTTTTTCTGTTCTTTTTTAATTATTTTTTCTTTTTGAGGAGTAATTTCTATTTTATTTAGTTTTTCTATTAGTTCTCCTATTCCAGTTGTATCTATATTCTTACTTTCAAATTTTTCTTTATAGTTTCTATCTATCTTATTATTTAGTGATAATAAAAGTGATATTATTATATTATTTTGTTGTATAATAACTTGATCTGATTTTGAAGATGGGATAAAATCTTTATAGTCTGATGGGAGGTTTATTCTTTTTTCCATTAATTTTAGTGCTTCTTTATTTGTTTCTGCTTCTATTAAATTTATCATGAAAGAACTATTTCTTTTATTAATTCTAATTCTGTTTTTATTTCCTGTATCTTTATTATTAATATATTACTAATTTCTTCTTTAGATTTATTTTTTAATTCGTTTAATTTTCTATTTAAGTCTATTCCTTGTTCTTTTAAGAAGTCTAGATTATTTTCTATTTTGCTAAAAAGCTGTTTCTGCTTATTTTGTATTTCTTCTTGTTCACTTAATATCTTTATAATTTTATTATTTGATTCTTTTAATTTTTCACTAAGATTAATTATAAAGTCTATTAGAGTATTATATTGAGTATCTTCTGTATGTAAAATATGATTTCCGTTTCCGAAGTTACACTTAATTGTACTGTCTGGTTTTACTCTTTGGAATCTTTTTTCTGTTTGGATCTGCAAGTCTAGATAGTCTATATTCTTTGATGAAGCTATTTTTACTATTTATTGTTTTTATCCTAAGGTAGTTGCTTTATAACTCTCATAAAAATATATTATTCTTTTATTCACATATTCTATGTCTCTTTCAAGTCCTTGTACTTCCCATTTTAAACCATTTATATATTCTTCGTTATTTACCGTTTTTTCAAAATAATTGGCTTTTGGTTTAAAAAATTCGTTTTCGTATATATATATATAAGCTTCTATGGATTCTTTTATTCTTATTAATCTTTTCTTATCTTCTATATGTTGATATCTTAGTTTATTATGAATTCTTACACTCCAAAAACAGGGCATACACTTCATAAAATATATTTTAGTGGGATATTTCTAGTTTTAAAGTGTATTATTAATTTCTTTTCTAATATTATGGCTAAGAAAAATATATTATCTAATCTATTAGTTAATTCTCTTTTAGAACCTATAGAAATAGCTACTTTTAAATTTCTTAATAATCTGTCTGATTCTAAATATAAACTTAACAAATTTCTTTTAACTTTTTTATATTCTCTAGTATTCTTATATGGTCTTCTCATATATTAACCTACTGGATTATAGTAATATGGACTATTTTTACGTACCTCTATTCTTTCTATTACTTCTCTTATTTCTAAATTTATTTGTACTAATTCTTCACTAGTCTGTTTATGAGCTTGTTTAAGAGTTTTTCTAAGTACTTTAAGTATTTTTCCTGAATTTTTATAAGTATAACTTAATGAAAGTCTTGATCCTAACCTGTATAAATGATTTTCTAAAACTTTCTTATAATTTTTAGTATCTTTTAAGAGTTGTCTATTATAAAACAAATTTCTATTTATAGCAAAAGTTTTTCTAGAATAATAGTCTTTTATGCCCTGTTTTTCAATAAGATAATTCAAAATAGGGCTATATTTCAATAAGATAATATTTCAATAAATTTGAAATAAATTTGAAAGGTTTGTCAAATAAATTTCAAAGGTTTTCTCTTAATGTTGTGTAGTCCTACTCAGTACTCCTTCACTCTTTTGCTCTGTTATGTAATTATCATTTTAGTTTCTAGTTTAACTTCCCTTTATATATATATATATATATATATATATATATATATATATATATATATATATATATATATATGAAAGCTCATTTTAATAATAACACACATATATTTCATTTTAATATATGAATCCCTCTTTTTCGATTTATATGAACTTATTTTTTTATTTTATTTCAAAACGAAAATAATTCCTGAATTTTAATTTTTTTATATAGCATATTTAAGATCACAAAAATTAAAAAGTATTTCAACGCACAAAATTTAAATATACATATAAACTTTAATTTTAATATTAATTTTGATTGATTCCACCTAATATTATACTTGATATTTAATTAGAGCTAAGCTTAATCATTATTTTATTTACGTTCATATAATAAATAGACATCACAATAACTTATAAAAAAAATGAAGAAATAACAGAAATGAGGTAATATTAATAATAATAACTAAAGATGATTCTAGAACTATTTAATTTACTTGTTATCATTCGTGGTAGATAAAATTACATTTTTACCTTTTGTAACGATTCAAAAAAAAAAGAATTTTATAAATAAGAATAAATAGGTATTTAAGGGCATAATTGTCCTTTCACATTTTAAATGAATAAATAAATAAATAAATAAATAAATAGATTTGTATTTATTTATTTTAAATGTTATTTGACTAATTCTTGAATTAGTCTCCTAATCCAAATAGTCCTCTCTCTCTCACGCTTCTTAACTCTCTCTCTCATGTTCTCCATCTTCCTCACATTATTTCTGCCAAAATATCAACAGTTTTCATGCTTGAAGAACTCACAAAAATTTTTAAGTAAAAGAAAAAAATAATCAAAACGTCAAGGCTAAGAGAGGTTCGTTGAGAGAGGGGTACGTTGAAGTGAATTGGGAGTGGTTTGGAGGAGTTTTCCGGGCAGCAACATTAAAGTTTGAACATCGATTAAGGTATGGGTTTTCTTCTCTCTTGGCTCCTTTCCCAAGAGGTCCCTTACGATTCAAACTATTCATCTCGAAACTAAGGTTGTTCCCCGTTGCATGTCCCTGTCACTAGCTCCCTATGATCTTAGGTTGGGTATTCTTGTTGATAGAATTTAGGGATACTTGTTTGTGGTGATAATCTCGTTTCGAGTATGTGTTCATGATGATGTGATTATATTTTATGTCTTTCGAAAAATATGAATGTATATATGTATGTATTTGTGCAAGATTTTGATCATGACTTTGAGTCTTTCTTTAGCATGTTAATAGATTTGAGATTACTCGTGTTTTATGTGCAATTAGAGGCTCTTAAAATCGTAATATTCACATGGTTGAAAGGCTATAAATTCTAGTCACAACAAATGATCAAATCATCCCCCTAAACTTGTCTTAAGAACATTAACGAATGTATAAGAAACAAATGCTAAATTAACCCATAAAAATGATGTGCAAAATTATGGAGTAATGTCCCAGAACCTGGAAATAAGTTCTAGACGAATTCTGGAAAATTTGAGCAAAAACGAATTAAAAAAAATAGATGAGGTCTTCAGGGATCGAACCCGAGATCTCACCAAAACATGCCTTAATAAAATAAATAAAGGGGAGTGCTGAAGGCGGGGCTCGAACTGGGGACAGGGGGGGCTGGTGAAATTCGCAAAGAAAAAGAATGGGGCAGGGGGGAGTCGAACTCGCAACCTAGGAGGAGGAGGAGGAGAAAAATCAAGTGGATAAATAAATGGGAGGCATGGGTTCGAACCCACGACCTCCCAGAACGCGCGAGAAGGGAGAAAGAAAAAATAATTAAATTTTGCGAGGCGTGGGGATCGAACCCACGACCTCAGCGCTGAAGGGAAAGGCGCAAATAATAACGTGAGGCTGTGGGGATTCGATCCCACAACCTCACTGCCATTCCCCTATTTAATAAAAAAAATAGAGGGGCTGTGGGGGTTCGAACCCACCACCTCACAGCCTCCTCTTCAGCGAAAATGAGAGGAAAAATAAGGGGGCTGTGGGGGTTCGAACCCACAACCTCCCCAATGAGGCAAATTTAATGAATAATTTAAAAAAAAAAATGGATTGAATTAGAATTCTAATTAAAATAGAAAATTAATTCTTTCATGTATTGATGGAGATTTCATTTTAAATTCTAATTAAAATAGAAAATTTATTATTTTATGAAAATGTTGAGATTTAATTTAGAGTTATAATGTTAAACCTCCGTATTGATACATAAGTCATACGTGAGTAAAATATTCAAGAATAATGTAATCTACTTTGATCAAAAATCAAGATCTTGGTATATATATACAAGATACATAAGTCTTGTAATACATAATCTTAGGAAAATAAGAATCACTTAACTAACTATAAATGAAGCCTCATGGCTTGTATGTATAGACACATAAGTTTAGAATCACTTAACTAACTATAAATGAAGCCTCATGGCTTGTATGTATAGACACATAAGTTTAACATACGTTCAAAAATAAGTGAACCTAAGATATACGTAATGAAATGAAGAATGTGGTGACAACCATGATGTGAGGCTAATGTATATGATGAGAGCAAATCTCAAATGAGCCTAAGTAAAGGTTACCAATACGTACTCACCAATGAGAGTTTAAGATAATGAAGAGATCAGTCTCTATGAACACTCTAATGAAAATATTGAGTTTAAAACACTTAATACAAATGATGAGATGAGAAATCATCTATTGAGCTATGATGTCCTTATACTAGAAGCCAACTTCCATGATGTATGAGTTGAACGTAATGGAACTTTATACCGAGCACCGATAGGCTAGCTATGAGCGGTGATGCCTTCTTTTGGGAAGGGCGGAGGTTCACGTAACTCTCATGAGATGAGACTGTCCGGCTTGCCGGGTATGGGTCTCCATACATCTCCTAGTCTTTGAACCTATATTGCCATTATAGGGATCTGGCGGGGTTAAATTCCCATATACGCTAGTATGTTATTGAATCGCTTTGGCCGGTAATTCCACCTCTTTTCGGTGTGGGGGGAGACACTGGATTTCATGATGCTCACATGTTCTATGTCGGTTAAAGTTAAAGTTCCCAATGAATGAATGAGGCCAGCCTCGAATGAATCATATAAACAAATGAATGATACCGAAGGTGTTAGGATAGGATAATCAAGAGGTGAGCTAGATTCAGGTAATGACATTAGGTTATTCCTAATCATTGCACAGCAAACCCGATGAAAGTCTTAAACTACATCCTAGGTATAACTGGTGTTCGCACTGGCCTATGAATGAATTGAAACGGAATACGTATGAAGCAGACTCTGTGTTTGCTAAAGAAGGCTCCCTAGTTGAGGTCCCATATGTTGAGCCCTCATTTTGGAAAGTCTTAAGGTTAAGTCTATGATAATAAGGTCTCATGGTATATGAATGAATAATATGAAAGAAACTATGTGTTATATGTTATGTGCTATGTGAAGATGTTATGTGTTGTGTTCAATACGATGAATATAATGATGCATGTCACTCTCATGGCATAACTTTCCTAATCTCATTTTAGCAAGTCCACTGACTTGACTTCCAAACATCATGTTGTTAGGAAAGAGCTCTTCTTCCTCATGCATGTCCCTGGTGTGTGCTTGCATATACCCATACTTAGTACAAGTGTGTACTAATTCCATACAAACATCTACTTTTAGGTGCAGGCACAGGTGGACGGTAGAGCTACAGGTTCGTTGTTGCAGCTATCCGGACGTCAGCATTCATCCGGAGTTTGGTAGGTCCTCATGCATTCGAGGATGCTACTGTTTTACATTCTAGCGTAGTTTTAGAGTTGAGCTAGTGGAGCATGTTCCACTAGCGTTTCTTTCCTGTTTTGGTTCAGACTTTGTATTGGTGCTATTTTGGCCGATATATAATTAATACTTAATGAATTATTTCTTTCAGTTGCTTATCTCTTAAATGTTAGATGGTTGATGATGAACGATTACGAAATATTAAGAATGTTTAGCAAGTATGATTAAAGAATCAAAAATTTCAAATTTTCCGCTAAAATTAACATATGTAAGGTAAGAATGACGTAAGTAGGCTTGTTTGCGACCTCTGAGAGGTCAACGACGCCGGTCACGTCTGGGGTCTAGATTCCGGTCGTGACACCTTTGGTCATCATTTTGATTCAATTCATATATAGAGAAAGATGTTTCTAGAATATTCTTGATAGATTCTTGTTAGAATGAAATATATTTTTATTCTTAGTCCTCTATAATACAAATATATCATCATATTCATTTTTATTTGTAAATCTACTTTTTAACATCTTTTTCGTTAATTTCAAATTAATATATATTATTAATTTTATCACACTTATTTATTTTCAAGTATATCAATTAGAGCCAAAATAAAGATGAAAATAATTAACTCGTGTTTTTTATATAAAAACTAGGCATTTTTTATAAGCATAATGAATAGAAAAGATATTAAGAATCAAATTAAAATAATAATAAAACAGTGTAATAATAAAACAGATATCACAATAACTCACCAAAGAAAATAAAGTGAATTAATATCAAAATAAGTTAATTGTAATAATAATAACTTAAGATGTTTCTAGAACTATTTAATTTTTTTGTTATCATTCCTAGAAGATTTTTGTTAGCGTGAAATTACATTTTTGTCATTGATCATTATTCGTTTCATATATAGAAATATTTTTCTAGAATTAATTATTATCTTTCTAAGGAAAAGTGTTGACGGTTCCTAAACATGAATTTCACCTAACAGCAGAGCAACGCAAAAATCGTTATAAAACTCAAAAGTAAAAATATAGACATGTCCAACGCCTTTAAGTTGACTCTAACTCGAGTTTATATTGACAACATAAGAATATGCAAGTTTCCATATTTTATAGACAGACAGCTAAGGCAAAAAAAAGATAAACTTAGGACAAGCTAACAGACCAAAACTAATCTCATGTATTTCACAATAAGATGAGACAACACCAATGTGCGATTTGAAGTCTGCCTACTTTCAGCAAATAGTAGTGCACTTTAGTAAATAGAAAGGACATTTGTATTCATAGAGATTTGTTCATGTTCTATTATATGTCCCGATATCATGAGAAGAGCGATAACAACTAATATCAATTGGAAACACACCAAATAGACAAAGAAGAACTACATGTCTTTGTCTACTTTACACATTTTCTTGAGCAAAACTTAGAATTTCCGTCTTCATTACTAACTTTAGAAAACACCAATCCTTGACAAAACAGAGGCAGAGAATGGAACAACCGATAACAAAAGAACATGCTAACATTTTTAAAAATCAAAAACAGGGGAAATATTTACCGTTTCCAAGACATGGTTGATTCAAGGAGAAAGTTTTTAAAATTCGGATATTTATCAGACCATGTCAAAGTGTTCAACATACAGATGTCTGGGCCGCGAACACATTCAAAACTATTTAACTTAGAAGACTTTTAGTTAAAGGATGACGCAACCAGCTGAAGCTAATACCTTGGCGTATTAGGACGACTTAATGGTCTCAATTTTATGTATTTAGACAATTTTAATGAGGCATGTTCATGTCATAACTATAATGCGATATATATCAATGATCATACAAAGTGAATACTACATTCGCCGTAATATATTTCAAAGAAATCACATGATAGATTTACGAGGAGATCATTTTGGGACAGAATCTGGAGCTAAAAAATGCAAACTAAATGCTCCCTTAAAAGAAAACTCTTCATTTTTCAACAAACAATCGATAATGGGTATAACTTCTTAAAAAATTGTATTCAATTATTCACTATAACAAAACCATAGCGATTATCAGTGACTCAATGCATACACACATTCCATGCTTAATACTGACCTTGTATGGGGTAGCAAACTAGAGCCTTGACGTCCAGATTCTAACTTTCAACTCGATGTTAACTCAAAGAAGAACAAAAATAGAGAATAATAACCTTAAAACCTATTCCACAGATGATTTTCAGATCCTTCACTTTTTTTTGAATCGTTCTCCCCTTCTTTTGATGTTCTCCCCAGATGATCTTGAAAGATAACCAAAGGGTCAATTTTATAGTTGAATTTGGGGGAGGCGTCCAATCTTGCAACCATCGGATCAAGGGTGTAACCAATCAAAATTTGATGGTTTTTCGCGTCCCCCACTTTCAGGCGGAGCAATAATTATGGTCGAGACTTCTAGGCCTGTTTTGGGTCATAAATAAATCGGAAAAGATGTAAGTTGATAGAAAGGAAGGCTATGATTGATGGACGGTGGGGGAGATAGTGTTGGAGACCAGTGGATATTGTTGTTTTCTTGCGGTCCATGGGAAAACGGTGATAGATTGATGAGAGAGGACGAAGGGGCATGGGGTAGGTGAGGGCACAATGTGCAGATGCCTAGGGAAGGAGGAGAAAGAGAAGAAGATAGCAGGAGACGGGAGTCGAAGAGATGACCACCGGAAATTGCTATTTTCTGACGGTCGGAAGTTGATGGGGAGGAGAAGGATTTGAGTGTGAGAGTTCCGGGGAAGGGAAAGCGTTTTCTTTCTTTTCCTAGACTATGGCACAGTCTAGGAAAAAGAAGAGTAAAAGCAAGCATTGATGTACTATTTTTTGGGAAAAGAAAGAAATTTTTTTGCGAAAAAGTCTTATTTGATTTTGGTGGTCTGATCGTTTGATCAAACATATTAAGATAAATTAGGAATTAAAAAAAAAATCATATATATATGTATATATATATATTAAATAATGGTAAAATTTGAGTTAACTAGGATTGTTAGATTTAATTTTAGGGGCGAGATTTCATCTAAAGAATCACAATCCATGTGCTAGCCTACGTGGCATACACATATTGGCCTATTAAAAGAGACATGGATTTCCAAAATTGCTCAAATTAAAATCATTTAAATTATAACCTTTTCTTTATTACATAATCATAATTAAATTAAAAATAAATATTTTGCAAAGATTGACTATTTTGATAAAATTAGTTAAGAATGATGTGTTACAATAGGTAGCAATGTTCATGATTCGGTTTGTATTAGGAACGTGTAAAAATTTATTCAAACCATTAACCCAAATCATTTTCGGTTTATTGGGATAACGATTTGGGTTATTGGGTAATTGGTTCGGGGCTCAGTTCAGGAATCTATTTTATAGGGTAATCGGTTCGACAGATGGGTTGGGACTTAGGGTTTTAAAATTTTAGGACTTAGGAAATTTCAAAGTCAATTGTAGCTCCTCTGACCTCCAAATCGAAATTTTCTCCAAATTCCAAACTCAAGCGACGCAACGAGTCGACGACTACTACAGTCTCTAGTCACTAAGGCGAGGACACAAGGTAACGACTAACAATGACACCTCGAGGCAACAATTTTTTAATTCGTTCCATTTAACATGTATGTCTATTTTCATGATTCAAAGTTCAAACGAAGAACATAATGTTGGTTTGTTAGTCAAACTTCATAAATTACTCCGAAGATGGGCATATTGATGCGTACAGGCTACATCGTACTTTTTTTGTATCTTTTAAGTTCTGATAGTGTCACTTTTCTATGTCATACTAGTGTGTTTTCTAATGTCGAATTGAGATATGAATTCAGTGCATTTTTAGTCTAATGTATGATTTTAGTGATGGTTTAGTTCATTTGTATCACAGTAGCACCTTGTTCTGCATTGGTGGTAAGATTTCCTCCTTTAAATGTCATTTGTTCATTTATTGGTTGTCTAATAGGTGAACAAGCTCAAATTTCAGAAGTCTGCTCGAGACTTTGAGTCTTACTCCTTTCAGTTTCCACGGCTTCTATAGTCTGCACATAACTACTCGGCAATCGGCTCTCTAGTCTTAGATTCTCAGTTGCTCACTGCTCATGCGTAACAAGTAAGTTTTTGCACTTTGTACTTTGTAGTTGTTCCTTTAAGATCAGCCACTACCTACTGGTCCAAAGTATGTGAATAATGGTATCAAACTTTAATGTTTTAGAAATACAAAGAAACAATCAAGGGGAAATTTTGATGGTTGCTGATATAGCTTGATCGAAAATTCTAGTGTGGTCTCAAGAATTTTTGGAAGTTGTTCAATGTTGTAGAAATTCACAACTTGGCACTTTGGCTCATTTGTATGTACTTTGTTGTCTTCTAGTTGCTGCTTTGTGTAAACTGTGATGTGTCTATTTTCAAGTGTGTAAAAATTTGATACTACTTAGCCTATTGTTTGTACTTTGTAATTCTTTCTTCAATAAAACTACTTAGTGTTTATATCTTTCTGCAGTTTTTGGTGAAAGTACCATGGATGAAAATATCATAATTGATAAGGTTATTGGTGAAAGTGGGACTTCTAATTCAAATGCAATAGATCAAAGTCAAACTATTTATTCTAAAGTAAGGAAAGGAAGGGAAAAAATATCTCGTGCGTGGGATCATTTTACTCATAAAACTGGTTCTGATGAAAGTAAAAAGATTGTTTGTAATTATTGTAAGAAAGAGTATTGTGTCCTATGGTAATTATTAATGAGCTTCCTTTCAGATTTGTTGAAAAAGAAGGTTTTAAACAATTTATGAAATTAGCACAACCTTGTTTCCACATTCCTTTCCGTACAACTGTGACTCATGACTGTTTTGATCTTTTTGATGAAGAAAAACGTAAGTTGATGGATGTTTTTGAGAAAACACAACAAAGGGTGTCTTTAACCACTAATACTTGGACTTCCATACAAAGAATCAATTATATGGTCATTACTGCTCATTGAATTGATAAATTTTGGACTTTGCATAAAAGAATTATCAACTTTTGTCCAATCACAAGTCATAGAGGTGAAAATTTTGGAAAGCCTATTAGTAAGTGCTTACATGAGTAGGGATTGCATCGAATTTTCACTGTTACAGTTGATAATTCTGGTTCAATAGTGTGGCAATAACTGAGTTGTCTAAGCAATTAACTAAATGGGGGACCAACTTAATGGGTGGTAGTCACCTTCATATAAGGTGTATGACTCATATTGTAAATCTTATTGTTCAAAATGGTACAAAAGAAACAAATGTGCATATTGAACGAGTTAGGCAAACAGTGAGATACATCAGGCAATCTCCTGCTAGGTGGAAAAAGTTTCAAGAATGTTGTGAAGATGAAAATCTTGCTAAATAATCTTCATGCTTGGATGTTCCTACAAGGTGGACTCTGCTACATGATGTTGAGCAGGGTTATTGAATATGAAGGGGCAATTGTAGAGTACGCCGATCGTGATATTGGTTTGACACTACATCGTAAGTTTGTTGATAAAAATTTTACAGGTACAGTTTTGAGTAGTGATTGGTAGGGCGTAAAGAGAACGTACATGGGCGCATACTTGATTCATTTAGGAGTTCATTAACTCCTAGATTGGTTAAGCTTTAGTGTGCCTTCAAGATTGACTTCGGAGTGAGCTATAACACATAAGTATTGAGGAAGATTTAGATTTTCTTGAGCAACTTGAAGAAGGTAAGAAAAGAACCTCATTGATGTAAATTGTGAATTGTTTAGTTAATATTTTTATTGTTTAAGCCTTGAGTCTTTACTTGTAATCGTATTTCTCTTTAGATTGTGCTAAACTTGGAAAAAAAACTTTGCATTGATGACATGTAAAATTGGAGGAAAGAAGGTATATACATGTGTTATCTTGTCTTTATATCTGATTTATGATTGAAGAAGGTAAAAAAAGAACCTCCTTAAAAAGGCATGTTAAGCGTTGTTTGAAAATCAGGAGCCAGAATCGTCAACTCTCAAGGATTGATGACTAGTTATTATTTTGTTTACTTGAACATGAACTATTAGAACTATGTTTAGACTTAATTTTCAGGTTGTGTGACTGATGTCTGCTATTTTGAATTTGTGTGTCTGTGTGGGTTGTGGCAGACTGGAGCTGTGTTGAATTTTACTTCTGCAATATTGCAACTTTCATGTTTGTAGTTTGTACTGCTGTTGTTTTATTATGTTATTTTATTATGAAGAGAGTTGTCAATATGGGCTAGCCCACCCCATCCGGGCTAATCAATACAGACTTTTGACATTTTACGGGTCAGGCAGGTCTAGCCCATTTTTTGCGTGGGCCAGAAAATGATCGGCCGAACCCACAAATACGTGGGCTACAGGTTTGACGGGCCAACCCACTTTTTAAAAAAAATTATATTTTTTTATAATTATTAAATTAAATTTTAAATTATAATTTAAAATATTATCATAAATATCGACAAAATAATATTACATGATGTTAATGTTAGTACTTGTTAATCAAATCAAAATAAAATTATTTTTATAATATTTATTACGGATAATTTCATAGACCTCCATGTTTCGCTTTATAACAGTCACCTCCCTTTGGTTTACGATATTACGTCTACCTCCCTTATTTTCATTTACTTGTAACCATTCTTTAAACTTATTTAAAATAAATATAAATTGATATAGATTTGACAATTTTACTCTTTTTTATATAAATTTCTTCTTATTAATAAATATGATATAAAAAATAACTCATTTAACAAATACTTTAAAAATAAATTAACACAAAAACTTATTTTTTTAAACCAACAAAGATCAAAGTCTTAACTAAGCTGACCCACATTTTCACCAAATATTAACTCTTTATCTCTATTTCACCTTTACCAATTCACGTAATTTTTCCCCCCACAATAACACATCATTTTCCGGCAACAATTTCTTCAAATAGAATACAAAATTGAACTTCCAAGAAAGAAATTCGATAAGAACAATAATATTTTGTTCTACTTAAACATTTACACAAGCGAAGAAGAAACATGATTCAACGAAGAAAGATAAATCATTGAAAATTAGATCTAAACATTCATATATAAGGGTAAATTTGTCAAATCTAACTTAATTCATATTTATTTTAATAGGTTTAAAGAATGGTTACAAGAAAATGAAAATAAGGGAGGTAGACGTAATATCGTAAACCACAGGGAAGGTGAGTGTTATAGAGTAAAGTCTGGAGGGAGGTCTCTGAAATTATCTCTATTTATTAAGTTTTTTTTTTCAAGTAAAAGTATAAATATATAAAAAAAAATATTAACTTAATTATTTTGAATTTGAACTCTCTTTAATTTTAAATTTTAATATTATATTATATTTTTTAATTAATTATTATTGTCCCATGGGTCGGCCCTAACTATATTTCTCAAGCCCATCAAATCAACAGACTTATTCAGGCCGGGCTAAAAAACTCTTTTCTTAAATGGACTCCAAAAATCTTAGCCCAACCCTATTAAATCTCGAGTTAGGCCAGGCCTGCCCAACGGACCTATCCCATATTGACGGCTCTAATTATGAGATTTCATATTTGTGTTGAAAAGTTTATTTATGTGTCGTATTGTTAAGTTTTAACTGTTGACGACTTGACGTACTGTTGTGGCTGTTGGCAGTAAGACTATTATTGTTGTGACATTGTGTACTTGTCTTGAGTGTTGGCCTGTTGGGTATTAACTATTAAGTGATTGAATTGAGATATGTGTACGTAATGAGTTGTTGGATTGTTGTTGTGCTGGCTGGCTGGCTGCTGAGTGTTTGGTGTTGATTGTTCACTATTCAGTGTTCAGTTGTAAGTATACAAGTGTTGTTAACGACTAGGCCTTACGGGTGGTGTGTTGTGTTGAGAGTTTGGGTGACAGTGAGGCCTTATAAGTGTTGATGGCTTGTTGTTGTGTTGAACAAGGAGGAGCAGGAGAAAGACAAAGGTGAAAGGGACATATCAATTCTCATCTAATCGAGAAGAGGTGGTTGTTGTATTAGTAATATGAAAGACAATTTGCATTTCCTTTTGGTTGTTGTTGTTGCTTATACAGTACAACTTTTCCTTTCTCCAGATTGCAGTCCCACAAGAAAGTCGTTTTGAACAAGGATAATTCTTGGTGATGTTGTAAGTTTAATTGCAAAATGAGGCTATGCATATGTGATATGTTGTGGGTGTTGTAACGTGTTACTAATACAAATGATTATTTTGTGGCAGGGATAAGCTTATTAGAAAATGTTTTTTCCTCTCAAATGAGTTTTCAGTTTCTGCCTGCAAAGTGCAAATTGCAATCTGCATAGACTTAATTAGTTTAATTACATCATCTTCAAATTTTCATGTGATTTTCATTTAAAAAATTATATGACATGTTAACGGTTAACCAAATAACCAAATTGATAAGAGTCGATAACCGATAAACGAATAACTTAATGGTTCTTTAATATTTTGGCTAGTCTACAAAAACGATAACCGATAAGAAAATCCGATAATGTTCAAAATCAAACCGACCGATATGCAGCCCTAATTTGGACCAATTGTTGGTTAAAATAAAAATCAAATCAATTTAGTTGATTTTTAAATTTCTAAAATTAAGTTAAATGGAAAAAATATCCGTCAGTTTGGTTATTGTCGGTTTGGTTCAAATTTTTATGTTTTTGTCAATTTAAAAGTAATTAATTTTTTGAAGGCATATGTATGTTGACAAACACAATCATCTAATTCATGAACAATCCACATGAAAGCTATTGTGGATTTAGTTAAGCAATTAAAGAGTACTAGAGTTATTATTACCCAAACAAAGTGATTCAATTAAGAGAAAATGTGATTAATTCATATGAGGTAGGGTGGGTAAGGACTAAAGTTGTGGATTTTGATGGACTTGGACATAGGGATGTAATAGTTAAAGTTAAACTATAATTTAAGTGTTGGACTTGAGAAATAGTAAAATTAAAGACTTTAGTTAATTAAAATTTAATAAAATATTAATATTTTGTTTATGAATGATATATAAATAATTATAAATTTATATTTAAATTTTTAATTCTGTTTTTTTGAGTTTTTTTTTTAATTTTTTTAAAAGTAAAATCAAAGCACACCAAATAGTATCGATTTTTAAGACTTAAAACCAGAACTAACCTAGCCTAATCATATATCAATTTTTCAATCGGATTAGTTCATATTGCGGTTCGATTTAATTTTCTTATTATAACCATGAACACTACTATTCTTAGGGGCATGTTGAAACCTAATTTCTAAAATCAAAACCAAATCAAATAGTATCGATTTTTCAAATTTAAAATCAAACCGATCCTAACCTAATCATATATCCATTTTTAAATCGATTTGGTTCATATTATAATTCCATTTAATTTTTAAATCATAACCATGAACACTTCTAATCTTAGGGGCATGTTGAAACCTAATTTGGTCATTCTATTATATACTCTAAAGTTTTATTGTTTGTACTTTATTTGGACATTTGATATATTGTTCTTAAGCTTGTGTATAATGGATAGCTAGTATGGCTAATTATAGTAGTTTCTTGTTTGCATGTCGGGAATTGTTCAGATTCTATTCTTTGCTATGTAATTGTCACTTTGTAATAAATAGATGGTTTAAATTGACTTGTTTAAATGTTTTTAACTCAAAATGATCTTAAACCTTTTTTAGTATTTGAGTAAATGAAACTTATAAGTACTAAAATAAATTTAAAAACACTTGGTCTTAAGCTAAACTGATAAAAAAAAAACTAAATTCATAAGTAGGGATTATTATAAGCGAAAAATCAATTCAATCTGGCTCATAATTAATCCATTTCTTTATAATAAAAAAAAATTATCTTGCATCACTAGTTTTACATTATTAATATCGTTAAAATCAATTTATTTATAAAAAAAATGTACATAACCAATATCTACGTCATTAATACCTTCGTAATTCAACTATTTATTATTTTCAAAGATATGCTCACATTCTATGCAATTAGAAGAAATTAATGAGATTGATTAGATTTTAGTCCACTAATGACAAGTCGTCTCTATTATTTCCCTAAAAGGTACGACATTAAATAAAGTAAGGTCTCATTGGTTTTTATTAAAATTAAATAAAGATGTCTATATCTGAATAAACATAGACTATTGACATATGTATTAAGATCTAGATGTCTAGATATGAATGTATATTTAAATATTAAGAAGTGTGTTCTACATCAGAATATTGAATGATTAAAATTATTTAATTTTTAATATCTAAATGTACATATGAAATTAAGCACTATATTAATAAAATCTTAAAAAAAAATCATCTCAATAAAATATATTACTTATTCATAGAACAATAGCAACAATATATCTAGTATAACCTTACAAGTGAGGTTGATGATCATAGAGTCTCAATAAATTTAATAGCCTAAAACAAAAAATTTAACAATCAAAGAATGTCATAAAAAAATTTAATAAGAGACCTCAAGTATATACATAGTTATTGTTTTAAATTGCTAGCTTATTTTTTTCACCCAAAAATCTTGAGTTGTTGATAAATATCAAGACACCGAAAAATATTATGGAAAACAAGAGTTCTTGACAAACATATACACTCGCAAAAAAAAATAAAAAATTGCTGAAATAAAAAAATATAAAACAAAATACTTGTACAGATTTTGAAAACTCACCAGTTAGAAAAAAAACAAATAAATTGATGTTTGGTTGAGAAAAAGAATGGAAAAAATGTTGGTAATTAAAGACAGCGAGAGAGAGGCAAAACAATATGATTGTTTTAGCTTATGAAATAAATACGAATGATGTTAAAACTTTCTTACAAATCTGATTCGTTTATATCAATTAAAAGACTTTTTTTATAACAAAAACAGATGAATTTATGAGTTATATGAATGATTAAGATTTAAATCTAAAAAATAAAACATTTAATAAGTTGAATTTGAATTATTAAAATTTAGACATTATTTAAGTATAAAAATAAGACCTAAGTTACCTTATTATTTAAACTCTAAGTGATATCGATATTAAAGTATTTATACAATTGATATATAGAAAAAAAATTATATTTAAAATTAATTAGTAATTAAAATAAATAGAAAATAATTAAGTTTCACGTCCAAAATCCGTAATAGACAAGGGGAAAAAAACAAGCATTTATTCCTTTTTGCGTAAAATTCCCAAAGGTACTAGTACTCCTTTCTTTGTCCATTTTTATTTTCCGTTGTGTAAGAAATAAATTTTTATGTTTGTCTGTTACCTTTATTACCTTTAATACATATGAAAAAAATTTATATTTTTTTGATATATTTTAGTGTTATCATCAACTTTTTATTTCTAAATTAGTAAAGTGATATAAAATAGAGTGAAAATTATTTACATCCCATTAGTTTAACAATCAACCCCCCCCCCCTCCCCCTCTCTAACTTTAAAAATTAATCATTCTCCCTCGGATATGCATATAATAGATTAATTTTTCTAAAATATCCATTGGAATATTACATTAACTTATATACTTAATCAATATTTTTTATTTTTTTGGACAAAATTAATATTTTCTTATAGGATATTTGGCTATATAAATTAAAAAATAAAAATATTATAATTTTAAAGAAGGGAAGAGGGTCTGATATACCCCTCAGCTTTGTCATTTAGAGCTGATATACCCCTTGTTATGAAAGTGGCACATATATACCCCTACTTGTAAACAAATAGCTCACATATACCCTTTTCCTCTAACGGAAATGAAAAAATAATTATTTTCAATTATTATTTTTTTCTAAAAAATATAATCCCATATGAGTAAATTTAATACTCGTCAAACATATTTTTTTTGACTTTTTTTTGTTTCAATGTCTAATTTATAATTATTATTTTGATAATCAAATTTATTTATGTTTCACTAACATTCTTGTAAAACTTATTTTAGATGACCAAATTTTTTTCGAATACAAAATTAAATTACAATACACACAAAAAAATAGTTTAATTTTTTTTCTTTAAACTAAGCAATGAAAGAAAAAAATAAAATAAGAATAAGAAACTCAAATAATTATAATAAAAGAAGTCAAAAAACAAGTTATGTATGAAAAAAATTTAAATATACCTTGAACTTTTATAGAAGAATTATATATACCACTAAATAATTTTTTGAAAAAAATTATAAGTAATAAATACAAATTTAAAACTAATTATTTAAAATTCCGTTAAATGAAGGGTATATGTGAGCCATTTTGTAACGACAAGGGTATATGTGAGTCGTTTGTATAACGGTAAGGGTATATATGAGCCACTTTTATAACGAGGGGTGTATCAGCTCCAAATGATAAAGTTAAATAAGACCCTTTTCCCTAAGGATAAAATAGACATTTAAAGAATTTAATCATGAAAAGCTCAAAATTGATATAAATAATTATATATGTTATTGAAGGTAATAATCTAAATATAAAAAAATAAAATAAATTTGAGTGTAGTTCACATTCCATAATTATTAAAACCCATTGATTTGTCTCTTTATTATAATTATGAACCTACCATTCCATGTCATCTACAAAACCAGTAGTAACAACAACTTATGCTTTCAGATCCAATCCCAATAATAATATCTCTTCCACAATGGCATCTTCACAAAACTCAAACTCCTTCCATTGGCAGTTATCTGAATTCGAGGACAACGATTTTCAAATCCGCGGCCATACTCTCTTCTTCGTCATCCTTCTTTTCGCCATCATAATTATAACTACACTTTTTTTCCTTTACGCTCGCTGGATCAACAAGTTCCGTTCTCCATCAACTACAGATCCGATTGGGAGTAGTGGTTCAGTTCACACGCCTCCGCCTGCACCACAAGGTCTTGACCCAATTTTTATGAATGACTTGCCAATTATACAGTACAGAGCTTGTTCGGATAGTAGTGGTACAGTAATTGAGTGTTGTATTTGTTTGGGAATTTTTCAAGATGGGGATAAGTTAAAAGTGTTGCCCACTTGTCAACATGCTTATCATTCCGATTGTGTTGATAGGTGGCTTAGAAATCAGTCCAGTTGCCCTCTCTGTCGTGCCTCCCTCCAATTTGACTTACCCATCTAACTCCGAGGGGCAGAGCCAACATACATTTGGGGGTTTATCTGAACCTTCTTTCAGTGGAAAATATTACTATTTGTATTTGGTTAATTTTTTTTTTTTTTTTATGTATACATAGTTGATGTGAACCTTTTTGGTTAGTTTGTATATTTATTTTTTAGATTTTAAACTTCTTATTAGAAATTCTAGCTCCGCGCTATCGGCGACTCGCTCAACTCTTCTTTTTGTGTTTTTAATTATAGAGAGAAGTTGGGTGATTCAATAATCACTATACTATTGAGATTTTATGTTTACAAAGTAATTAAAAGAAATATATTTTAACTAAACTAAAGTCTTATTATTTCTGAATTTATTTGTTTAATAATTTTGTGCATTTTCTTTGCCTACGCAGCCTCCAAACATCTCTTGCGCTTCTTTGTTATGTGGAATCAAGGAGTGTGCTAAGTCAAGTATACAATTAAAAAAAAAAAAGTTCATGAATATTAAAAGCTTAGTGTCTAAGGATATTTATATCATATCCCTAATTAAAATAAGACGAATTTATGATTAAAGATGGAGTGAGTAGAGATGTAGTTCTTGTTTTCATTTTTAGAATAAATTTCCACTGCAGATCAGGCATGTCATACCAGAAGGCTTTTTGGTTTAAGGATATTTTGTTAGTATCTCTGTTTAAAACAATAAAGTAGATTTTTTAAATATAATCCGGAAACATAACAAAGAAATTCTTAAAAAAACATTTGATATTATAAAATCATCGTTTGTCCTTATGAAATTTAATTTTCTCATTGTATTTGTGGTTTTGAGTAACAGTATCTCAAACGTCAACAATTTCATTGAACCCAAGACAATAACAACTCACACAAAACTAGATATTTGTTAGTTAGAAAAATATGCAGCAAATGTTCACCAATTCAATGCAGAAAACTGAGGTTAGTCTTCTGAATTTATAGTCAACGAAAGATAGAATGACCAGATGTTGTTGTGTCTTATCGAAAAATTGACAACCTATTCAATGTAAAAATATGTTATTCAAGTTGTATTCTTTTTTTGATGATTTTTTAGAAATATACTTTATTCTTCATCCACACCTTTTAAAATTCAACAACTCCCTACATGATCAATGATCAGGAATTACTATATGATGAAAAACATGCATAAATATAGTATGATTCGTTGGTAAAGGTTAATTACATTTAGATTAGTAGGTTTTTCTTTGAACTTTCATTAGTAAACATATATTGAATATACTTGGTCAATCGGTAGAATTGCTATACTTAAATAAATAAGTTTTGGTGTATACCTTATGTTTGTGTAATATACCATAAATATGATAAATTACAGTTGAAATAAAATGAACAAAAATGACAATATAAATCTTTAGGATGAGGCGGAGATATATTGTTCTCTTTAAGAAGATTCAAGCTCATTGCGACATAATCTACACAGATCCAACAGTAATGATTTTGACTTGTCCTCTCCAGGATACAACAGTCCAACAACGTGTACAACTCAAACAACTCCGAATTAATTAAAGAATCCAACGCTCCACAAAAAATACATTTCTTCAACATATAAATATTCTCTTTTGTATAAAGTGAATATAGTTGAAGATTTAGAATATTATTTTCTTGTCTCAACTCTCTTTCACTACTACATCAATCTCAATATAAACATATAAAATACTACTTATCTTTTTCACTCCATATTTTCTTATACTTCTCTTCATTATTCTTAAATCACAACACAAAGGAAGACATCACTATTTATAGGTGATGAACTCTTTCTTGCAATAAATAAGAAGATAGTGAGTAGTAAATTTGCCAAATGAATGACCCAAATGTTACATAAGTTGAAGATTTAAAAGATTAAAATAATGGATGAAAGGAAGAGTTGGTAGATACATAAGTTACTAACAACTAATGACCACTTTCTTCCACTATTGATGAGAGTAAAGAGCACAAATACAATGTCCACCAATAGACATAACATGATATATAATGTGACACAATAATATATTTTTATTAATATTAAATGTCACACAAACAATTTCTTGCTCATTTTAATATTAAAACAAGAGAATTCTTCACAACTTAGTCGAAGGTTGACTATTATGCATAATGAATGTGTGTTCTGCATTGAACCTTCACTAAATAAAATAATAACATTTACTCCAGAATCAGTATTGGTCTCATACTTGAACTATGATTAACGGAAATAAAGTATTAATGTGTACACACAATAATCAAGGTGTTGACATAAACTTTAATATCCAGCACATTACGGTCTTGTGTTATTCTGGTTTCATGAGTGTTTTTGCGAACAAGCTCATTCTCATAGAAAACGACCTACTTTCACACTCATATAGGTGAAATCTGTCAATAGTTTCTCCTATAATTTGACACCACATTCATACGAGATATAGACTTTCATTAAGAGTTCAAATACTCAATCTCTACAAATCATTATAGGATAAATACACTCACATCTTAGGGATTAAATAAAATAAGAATAGTGCACTTCACAACAAGTCATCATATGATTCGTTCTTTCTATTGAACCTGGTTGTAGTCCCAGGCTGGGTTTCCTCATATATAACTTATAATTTTTTTAACTGCAACTTCATCCTCCTCGATGTGCTTCAGACTCTTTATCTTGCGTAAAGTTTTAGTTTATGAATCTGCAAGTTATGTTTGGATTAGTTATGTTGGGATAAGTTATATGTTTGGATTAATTTTTATTGTTTGTTTGGTTTGTCATATTCAAACTAATATTCATTGTATAGTTTTAAAAACAAGTTGTTTATTTACAAAATACCCTCACCTTATTTAGTTAGTTTTTTTTTATTATTTTTTTACATTTTCTTTGTAAGCTTTACTTATTCATTCTTAAAAATAAAATTTCCATCTCAGTTAGCTAAAATATTTTTGTATGAGAAGTTTTATGATTGTGTTATATATTTTAAAAATTAATCTTTCATCTTGATTGACTTAAAAATAGAACATTCATCTTATTTAGCTTAAAAATAAAATGTTCAGCTTCTTTCTCTTAAAAATAAAATTTTCATCTTGTTTAGCTTTAAATTAAAAATTTTATCTTATTTTGTTTAAAAATAGAAATTCCATCTTATTTAGCTTAAAAATAAAACTTTCACTTTAAATTTATTAAAGTAAAATAAAATTTATTATTAAAGTTATCTACATTTGAATTCTAGATAAAATATAATTTTTAAGTGAGTAATAAACTATTTAATAAAAAATATGTAATTTAGTAGTGGAGTGAACATTTTAAGAGATATCAAATATAAATAAACATAATAATTAGGAAAATAAATTCGACTTATAATATATTCATTCATAAACAAAAATTGTACTCCTTCTGTTTCAAAAAGGATGACCTAGTTTAAATTGGAACGAAGTTTGAGAAAAGAAAGAAGACTTTTTAATCTTATGGTTCTAAAAAATTAAAGTTATATCAAATGTACCAAAATGCCCTTTAATCATGTGGTCTTAAAAATGTCACGTGGAAAATTAAAGTTAAAGTGTTGCCAAAAAAGGAAATGAGTCATTCTTTTTTGGAATAGACTAAAAAGGAAATAAGGTCATTCCTTTTGAAACCGAAGGGGTATTTATAAAATGTAAATTTTTAATAGAAAACTATATTTATCATAAAACCAACAAATAATTAAGGTTGCAAATGTTATTATAAATGTTGTCAAAAATTATGTTAATATGTATGAATGTAAAAGTGATGTATAAAAAAAACTTAAGGGGATATTTTTATTAACTTACACACCTTATTCCAGGATAACTTATTCTGGAATAACTTATTCTGGGATAACTATATCACCCCAGTGAGAGATGACTTATGCTTGGACTAATTGTTAATACTGGGATAAAAGTCTCTACCTTTGCGACCAAACAATGAATATGAACCACTCAAAAGTTATTCCATGACTAATTCCTCTTATCCATCACACCAAATGACCCCTTTAGATTTTGTCCTTTTATTTATAGAAAATTACCTTATAAAACAGGCACCCATACCATATATATTATTTAAGTGTTTCCTATCTTATAGTGAGAAAGATATATCATATACACTAAAATATGGAGGGAAACAAGCGAGACAATCATTTCAAATATATGTGAATTACAGTAGATACATGTGTACTTTTATGTATTATTCACATGTATTTGGGATACTAGATGCATAGGAGATAGGCGAGTGAAATTGTCTATGTATCACAGTGTAACGACCTGTTTAGTCGTTTTGAGCAGCATATTTTATTTTTGGAAAAACTGGCGGAGACGACGGATACCACGACGGACCGTCATGGGCACGACGGACCGTCGAGGGTGTCTCGTCCCAGAACACTT
>CM064968.1:39918848-40060870 GCA_032847665.1 Solanum chilense | reverse complement strand
TCGGAGTGTCACGTACCGACACAAGATGAAGAAAGATAATGAATCTTTAAAGATGTTAATATACTCAATGTAATGAACCTAATTCCCAAATGAGTATGGTATTGAGGCTTGAGTCCTCATGGATGAACTTGGTGGTACTTATTAATGATTTAGTACTTGTTGTTGCTACATGTTGAGTATTGTAGTTGGTTTTTATGATATTAACTGATATATACTGTTTTCTATTTTGAGTTGGCCGATGATACTTACTCAGTACCCGTGTTTTGTACTGACCCCTACTTGTTTGTTTCTTTCTTTGTTATTTGTGGAGTGCAGCAAACGCGCCGTCGTCTTCAACACAACCGTAATTCTAGCCAGTCTTCAATACACCGGACTTCAGGGTGAGATAATGCTTCTAGCTTGGACTGGATCTTCTTCTTCATGTCTTGATGCCTCGAATTTCCGGCATGGACTAGCTTTTACTTATTTTAGCTTTCTTAGACACTCTTAGTTTTAGTAATTTGAGGATAAATGTTCTTGTGATGATGACTTCCAGATTTTGGGGATAATGAGTTATTGAATTTTAGAAGTATTTTGTTTGATTTATATAATGGGTTTAAGTCTCCCGCATTGTTTTTTATTCAATATGTTTGGGTTTAGATTGGTTGGTTCGCTCACATAGTAGGTTAAGTGTGGGTGCCAGTCGCGGCTCGACTTTTGGTCGTGACATACTACTTGCGATTCAACACACTAAGTAAAAGTGTTGATGGGTCCTAAACATGAATTTCACTTAACAGAAGAGCAACGCAATAATCGTTGTAAAACTCAAAGGTAAAAATATATACATGTCCAGCGCCTTTAAGCTGACTCTAACTCGAGTTTATATTGACAACATAAGAATCTGCAAGTTTCCATATTTTATAGACAGACAACTAAGGCAAAAAAAAGATAAACTTAGGAGAAGCTAACATACCAAAATTAATCTCATGTATATCACAATAAGATAAGAAAATACCAATGTGCGATTTGAAGTCTGTCAACTTTCAGCAAATAGTAGTGCACTTTAGTAAAAAGAAAGGACATTTGTATTCATAGAGATTTGTTCATGTTCTATTATATGTCGTGATATCATGAGAAGAGCGATAACAACTACTATCAATTGGAAACACACCAAATAGACAAAGAAGAACTACAGGTCTTTGTCTACTTTACACATTTTCTTAAGCAAAACTAAGCATTTCCGACTTCATTACTAACTTTAGAAAAACACCAATCCTAGACAAAACAGAGGCAGAGAATGGAACAACCGATAACAAAGGAACATGCTAACATTTTTAAAAATAAAAAATAGGGGAAATATTTACCGTTTCCAAGAAATGGTTGATTCAAGGAGAAAGTTTTTAAATTTCGGATATTTATCAGACCATGTCAAAGTGTTCAATATACAGATGTCTGGGCAGCGAACACATTCCAAACTATTTAACTTAGAAGACTTTTAGTTAAAGGATGATGCAACCAACTGAAGCTAATACCTTGGCGTATTAGGACGACTTTAATGGTCTTAATTGTATGTATTTAGACAATTTTAACGAGGCATGTTCATGTCATAACTATAATGCGATATATCTATGATTCACAAAATAACTTGACTAGAATCTTTATACATTTGATCATACAAAGTGAATACTACATTCGTCGTAGTATATTTCAAAGAAATCACATGATAGATTTACGAGGAGATCATTTTGGGACAAAATCTGGAGCTAAAAAATGCAAACTAAATGCTCCCTTAAAAGAAAACTCTTTATTTTTCAACAAACAATCGATAATGGGTATAACTTCTTTAAAAAATTTTGTATTCAATTATTCACTATAACAAAACCATAGAGATGATCAGCGACTCAATGCACGCACACATTCCATGCTTAATATTTTTATCATGAGAGTATAAATAGACAGGGGAGAGGGAGACACATAATCTGGAAAATAAGGCAGCTTATTTAATACAAACATACATTTTAAACACGCGACAAAAATATACAAATAATTGCACTTGCATTTACAACACTAAACAAAACGAAAGAAAATGCAAGCACGAGTAATAGCGGATCCCAAACTTAAACAAAGATAATATTTAAAAAGTTGTATGAACCAAATACTGACCTTGTATGGGGCAGCAAACTAGAGCCTTGACGTCAAGATTCTAACTTTCAACTCGATCTTAACTCAAAGAAGCTGAAAATAGAGAATAATAACCTTAAAACCTATTCCACAGATGATTTTCAGATCCTTCACTTTTTTTGAATCGTTCTCCCCTTCTTTTGATGTTCTCCCCAGATGATCTCGAAAGAGAACCAAAGGGCCAATTTTATAGTTGAATTTTGGGGAGGCTTTCAATCTTGCAACCATCAGATCAAGGGTGTAACCAATCAAAATTCGATGGTTCTTCGCGTTCCCCAATTTCATGCGGAGCAATAATGATGGTCAAAACCTCTAGGCCTGCTTTGGGTCATAAATAAATCGGAAAGGTGTAAGTTGATAGGAAGGAAGGCTATGATTGATGGACGGTGGGGGAGATAGTGTTGGAGACCGCTGGATATTGTTATTTCTGGCGATCCATGGGAAAACGGTGATAGATTGATAAGAGAGGACGAAGGGGCATGGAGAAGGTGAGGGCGCAATGTGCAGATGCCTAGAGAAGGAGGAGAAAGAGAAGAAGATGGTAGGAGACGGGAGTTGAAGAGATGACCACCGGAAATTGCCATTTTCTGGCGGTCAGAAGGATTTGAGTGTGAGAGCTCCAAGGAATGGAAAGCGTTTTCTTTCTTTTCCTAGACTATGGCGCAGTCTAGGAAAAAGAAGAGTAAAAGCAAGCGTTGATGTACTATTTTTTGGGAAAAGAAAGAAAATATTTTGCGAAAAAGTCTTATTTGATTTTGGTCGTCTGATCATTTGATAGAATGGTTAAGATAAATTAGGAATTAAAAAGAAGAGTTATATAAATATATATATATATATATATATATATATATATATATAAAATAATGGTAAAATTTGAATTAACTAGGATTGTCAGATTTAATTTTAGGGGCAAGATTTAAGCTAAAGAATCACAAGCCATGTGCTAGCCTACGTGGCATACACAGATTGGCCTGTTAAAAGAGACATGGATTTCCAAAATTGCTCAAATTAAAATCATTTTCTAAATCAATTACGAAATATTTTTCTAAAATGTCTAGTATTTGTTTTATATTTTTGCTACAAAAATGTTCAATTTTCATAAGATCATCTTGGCTGTTATTCAAAAGGTCCAATAATGTATATATATACTTTCTCTTCTGGCCTTGCCTTCTTCGCTTCGAGAACAATCGTATTAGCGCCTTCGCAGCCTGCCTTTCCATTCCTCTAGTGCAGTTTCTTTATTACATAATCATAATTAAATTAAAAATAAATATTTTGCAAGATTGACTGATTTGATAAAATTAGTTAAGACAGATATGTTACAATAGGTAGCAGTGTTCATGATTCGGTTTGTACTAGGAATATGTAAAAATCGGTTCAAACCATTAACCCAAATCATTTTCAATTTATTGGGAAAATGGTTCGGGTTATTGGGTAATTGGTTCGGGGCTCAGTTCAGGAATCTATTTTATTGGGTAATCGGTTTGGGGGTTGGGAAGCCAGAGTTTCGGAATACCCGATACCCCGATAAGACCCGTTATTAATATTTTTATTCCTAAATTTTCTAATTTTACAATCCTCACTTCTCACATTAGGGACTTAGGGTTTTAAAATTTTAGGACTTAGGCAAGTTCAAAGTCAATCTCCGCTCCTCTGACCTCCAAATTCCAAACTCCAAATCAAAATTTTCTCCAAATTCCAAACTCAGGAGAGGCAACGAGTCGACGACTACTCCAGTCTCTAGTCACTCAGTCGAGGACACAAGGTAACGACTAACAATGACATCTCAAGCCAAGAATTGTTTAATTCCTTCCATTTAACATGTATGTCTATTTTCTTGATTCAAATTTCAAACGAAGAACATAATGTTGGTTTGTTAGTCGAACTTCATAAATTACTCTGAAGATAGGCATATTGATGCGTACCGGCTACATCGTACTTTTTTTGTATCTATTGAATTCTGATAGTGTCTCTTTTCTATGTCATACTAGTTTGTTGTCTAATGTCGATTTGAGATATGAATTCAGTGCATTTTTAGTCTAATGTATGATTTTACTACATATTTACACCTAATTTTATGTATTTTCTTTTACATCTTAAAACTATATATAAGTAAAATAACAAATTTTATATTCTCAACATTTATTTTGGATATATTTGTATAAGACACATCTCTACTCTTTTAGCGCAAAATTGTCATACACTTTTAGCACATTTATTTATTTTTCTTACCGTATAATAAACATACTATTATAATTTAATTTATTAGACATATGTATGTCCTACCTTGTGTTTTACTCTTTTTTCTCAAAAATAATAAAATTTACTCACCATTGATTTTAAAGCAGATAAATAAATACGTTTTCATAATTATATTTTCCTAAATTGAGTCTAAGGACTATCTTTGAATAGGCTCTGAAGGGTGCTTAACACCTTATCCTCGAGTAATCAAAACCCTTACTCAGAATTTCAATGGTTTCTTAAATCAAAAACAGAGTTTACATTTACATAAAAAATGGGTTTCCGAATATTTTCCTTAAAATTTAGGTGGCGACTCTAAAAATATTTTTTTTTCAAAAATCGGAGTGTCAGTCATATTATGTTGTGAACTGTTTTCGGCCGGATCGAAAATAGGGTGAGACAAGTATTCCCCAAGTTTAAATGTTTTTACATTTAAAATGAGAGGAAACCTTGATTTCCAAATGAGTTAATAAGGAGTTTTGCGCATAATCTCTTTTAAGAGAATCATTTGCGTAATAAACTCAATGTTTGAGGATGAGGACATGTTTTAAAGAATATGATCATGAGTTTTATTATTGGGAGTAGTATCGAACAACGATATGAGAATAAGATCAGATAACTCAAAGTCCTCATAAACCAAGTATGCCAACACGGGTAAAAAGTATACTTTTTAGATGATTACCTTATTGCTTTTAAGCATATCTTAGTGGATTCACTTAGTTGATGATGTTCTATACTCTGGTAAGGTATAAGATAGTTTTGACTGCATGGGAGAGATGTATATCATCATGTTGCTCATAGTGATAGTTGTCGGTTAGATAATCTCTCAAATAAAACTAAATATTTTAATATTTTTTTATATATATGCATTGCATTATAATCTATTGTTTTAAAAGATTTGTTTACATTGCCTCTTTATTGATGTTTCTATATTGAATTGAGTTGAGTGTAGATGAGGTAAGTATATATGTTCTTCCTTTTTATCAGTTCAAGCTTACATCTATGCTTGTACAATCAATGTACAGACGTCATTTGTTCTGCATATTTTCATGATGTAGATAAATATATTTAGGGTCATCAATTGACGCTCCGTTGATATCACTTACATTCCTAGTTAGCTTTGGTTGGCCTCCTTGCTTACTAAGAATTCAACTTTTACTTCTAGTTTTGTTAGGATGTCATGGGTCTTGTCCCGTTCCATTTCGATATCTTGGAGGTTTTCTAGACAGTAGTAGTTGAGAAGTCTTTTTCTCATTTCCCTTGTTGTTATTTTAAAGATAGTGAGATAAACAATGATGTTCATGTGAGTATATTGAACTAAATTATTTCATTTATGATATTCTTATTAGTTGAAGTTGTGTATTGAGTTCCTATGTTGTTGAGTAAGTCTTCCGTTGAGTATTGAGTCAAATCAAGGGTTCGCTTGGAGACCAGTGATGGTTCTCGAGTGTCAGTCACGTCCAAAGTGTAGGCTCGGGGTGTGACACTTAAGATGCACCTCTTGGACAATCTGTCTTATTAGTAGTGTGGTAACTTTGGTTATCTCTTGAAATATTTTTTGATTTCTCTACCTCCAAATATACTAATTACGTCATCTATAACTATTTTATATACCTTAGCTCTTGATTGTGTTATGATATAAAAACGGGCGTGATGACACTTGTTTGTTGCCACCGACACAAGTCGGTCTCAATTCAATGAAAACAAAAGAAATTCGAAAAATACTAAATCAAGGTGCAAATGAATGTAGAAAACTTATTCACTCTAATACCCTAAAATTGATGGAAATAGAAATCCAAGACTTAGCTCTGCAGCCTTTTGTGTGATGGACTCTAAAGGTGATATATTGCGTGAATAGTAATAATCACCGTCACAATGAATACATTGTACTGTCCACATTCCATCTTCATTTTCTTCAAGTTTTTCATAGTGATTCCAAACAGGTGATCGAGCATTAGAACCATGAAGTCGAGGCATGATGGAATCTGATTAACAAAGAAACAGAGAAAGTATTGGATCAATCATAAATCAGATATAATGACAAGATAACACATGTTTATACCTTCTTTCCTCCAATTTTACATGTCATCAATGCAAAGTTCTTTTCCAAGTTTAGCAAAATCTAAAGAGAAATACGATTACAAGTAAAGACTCAAGGCTTAAACAATAAAAGTATTTACTAAACAATTCACAATTTTACATCAATGAGGTTGATTTCTTACCTTCTTCAAGTTGCTCAAGAAAATCTAAATCTTCCTCAATACTTATGTATTATAGCTCACTCCGAAGTCAATCTTGAAGGCACACTAAAGCTTATACCAATCTATAAGTTAATGAACTCCTAAATGAATCAAGTATGCGCCCATGTACCTTCTCTTTACGCCCTACCAATCACTACTCAAAAGTGTACCTGTAAATTTTTATCAACAAACTTAAGATATAGTGCCAAGCCAATATCACGATCGGCGTACTCTACAATTGCCCCTTCATATTCAATAACCCTGCTTAACATCATGTAGGTGGAGTCCACCTTGTAGGAACATCCAAGCATAAATATTTTTTAGCAAGATTTTCATCTTCACAATTCTTGAAACTTTTTCCACCTAGCAGGAGATTGCTTGATGTATATCACTGTTTGCCTAACTCATTCAATATACACATTTGTTTATTTTGTACCATTTTGAACAATAAGATTTACAATATGAGTCATACACCTTATATGAAGGTGACTACCACCCATTAAGTTGGTCCCCCATTTAGTTAATTGGTTAGACAACTCAGTTATTGCCACACTATTTGAACCAGAATTATCAATTGTAACAGTGAAAATTTGATGCAATCCCTACTCATGTAAGCACTTACTAATAGGCTTTCCAAAATTTTCACCTTTATGACTAGTGATTGGACAAAGGTTGATAACTCTTTTATGCAAAGTCCAATTTTTATCAATTCAATGAGCAGTAATGACCATATAACTGATTCTTTTGTATGGAAGTCCAAGTATTAGTGGTTAAAGACACCCTTTGTTGTGTTTCCTTAAAAACATCCATCGACTTACGTTTCTCTTTATCAAAAAGATCAAAACAGTTATGAGTCACAGTGGTACGGAAAGGAATGTGGAAACAAGGTTGTGCTAATTTCATAAATTGTTTAAAACCTTCTTTTTCAACAAATCTGAAAGGAAGCTCATCAATAATTACCATAGGACACAAGGCCTTTCTACACTCTTCCTGGTTAAATTTCCGTGGAACAACAAATACATCACCATTGTTACCCCCTTAGCATTGGTTGAAATGTTAATCTTGATTGCTTATTATCAATATAAGGCACATTTGTGCATTTGTTTATATGATTAAGCATTGACGTTGTACCATGTTCTTTTGTGTTAGCAAAATACTCTTTCTTACAATAATTACAATCAACCTTTACAGTTCCATCAGAATCAGTTTTACGAGTAAAATGATCCCACGCACGAGATATTTTTTTCCTTCCTTTCCTTACTTTAGAATAAATAGTTTGACTTTGATCTATTGCATTTGAATTAGAAGTCACACTTTCACCAATAAACTTATCAATTATGATATTTTCATCCATGGTAGTTTCACCAAAAACTGCGTAAAGATATAAACACTAAGTAGTTTTATTGAAGAAAGAATTACAAAGTACAAACAATAGGCTAAGTAGTATCAAATTTTTACACACTTGAAAATAGACACATCACAGTTTACACAAAGCAGCAACTAGAAGACAACAAAGTACATACAAATGAGCCAAAGTGCCAAGTTGTGAATTTCTACAACATTGAACAACTTCCAAAAATTCTTGAGACCACACTAGAATTTTCGATCAAGCTATATCAGCAACCATCAAAATTTCCCCTTGATTGTTTCTTTGTATTTCTAAAACATTAAATTTTGATACCATTATTCACATACTTTGGACCAGTAGGTAGTGGCTGATCTTAAAGGAACAACTACAAAGTACAAAGTGCAAAAACTTACTTGTTACGCATGAGCAGTGAGCAATTGAGAATCTAAGACTAGAGAGCCGATTGCCGAGTAGTTATGTGCAGACTACAGAAGCCGTGGAAACTGAAAGGAGTAAGACTCAAAGACAACCAATAAATGAACAAATGACATTTAAAGGAGGAAATCTTACCACCAATGCAGAACAAGGTGCTACTGTGATACAAATGAACTAAACCATCACTAAAATCATACATTAGACTAAAAATGCACTGAATTCATATCTCAATTCGACATTAGAAAACACACTAGTATGACATAGAAAAGTGACACTATCAGAACTTAAAAGATACAAAAAAAGTACGATGTAGCCTGTACGCATCAATATGCCCATCTTCAGAGTAATTTATGAAGTTTGACTAACAAACCAACATTATGTTCTTCGTTTGAACTTTGAATCATGAAAATAGACATACATGTTAAATGGAACGAATTAAAAAATTGTTGCCTCGAGGTGTCATTGTTAGTCGTTACCTTGTGTCCTCGCCTTAGTGACTAGAGACTGGAGTAGTCGTCGACTCGTTGCGTCGCTTGAGTTTGGAATTTGGAGAAAATTTCGATTTGGAGTTTGGAATTGGGAGGTCAAAGGAGCGGCGATTGACTTTGAACTTGCCTAAGTCCTAAAATTTTAAAAACCTAAATCCCTAATGTGAGAAGTGAGGATTGTAAAATTAGAAAATTTAGGAATAAAAATATTAATAACAGGTCTTATCGGGGTATCGGGTAGCCCGAAACTCTGGATTCCCAGACCAACCCCCAAACCGATTACCCAATAAAATAGATTCCTGAACTGAGCACCGAACCAATTACCCAATAATCCGAACTGTTATCCCAATAAACTAAAAATGATTTGGGTTAATGGTTTGAACCGATTTTTACACATTCCTAGTAAAACCGAATCATGAATACTGCTACCTATTGTAACATATTTGTCTTAACTAATTTTATCAAATTAGTCAATCTTGCAAAATATTTATTTTTAATTTAATTATGATTATGTAATAAAAAAGAGGTTATAATTTAAATGATTTTAATTTGAGCAATTTTGGAAATTCATGCCTCATTTAACAGGCCAATCTATGTATGCCACGTAGGCTAGCACATGGATTGTGATGCTTTAGATTAAATCTCACCCCTAAAATTAAATCTAACAATCCTAGTTAATTCAAATTTTACCATTATCTAAAATGACGCCTTTTTTCACACTTGAAAACTTTACATTGACATTTTTTGTGACTTCAATGTTCTTTCATCCAATGAGAAATTCTTAGTTTGAAAGACTGATTTGTGTTGATCTTGTCTACACGATCCTTCGTGCGGTTGGCTTACATGGTCACCCCTCCTTTGTAAGATAGTCTTGGAGGAATTTTTGAGGACCCTCCTCAAAAATTCTATCCAAGTATAAAATAAGAAAAACTCTTGTAACTTGCTTTGTTAATTATGAGGTTGCTCATTCAGGAGTTTTGAGGCCCCTCCTCAAAATTCTATCTAGTTTATCTCAATAAGTTACAAATGACATTTGTGGAACTTTTGGGATCATCTAAAATAATCTATCCCAGTTGCAAACTTAATTATCGTAATTTTTTAGATCCACCCAAAGCTAACTCCATAGCATTTTGATCTTCTATTTTGACTTGTTATAGCATCCTCTCTTTGAACGAATTTTTGAGATCCTCTTAAATATTCTGTGCTAGTTTCCATTATGAAGAGAAATAAAAATACAGAAAATATGACCAAGCCGTTGTGGCGCCTACATATACCGTGAGGCAGGAATCAGGCCAAACGTAGTTCCCCATCAAAGATTGACAAAAGTAATAAATTTACTAAGAAACCGACCGATGCCGTCATAGGTCACCTACGTATCTCATTCTTGAGTATTCAGGTCGAACGTAGTTCAATTACAAGAAATGTGCGATAAAATGGTGGAAAAGGGTTAAATACATTTTCAAAAGGAAGGTAACAAAAATTTCATATGCAGAATTTTTGCCAATGTTGGGCATTCTTTTTCTTGAGCTTTGATGATAAATATCTTCAAATGACTCACTTCAAAAATGTCTTGTACTCACTCTTAAACATCCAATATTTCATCCCTTGAGGTGGTTTCCTCAATATTGATCAAATAGTTGTTAATAATTTTTTGTAACTTGTGCTTCAAGGTTGAATAATTCTCTGTGTCGTGTCTAACGACTCTTGAATGATAAGAACATTTGTGGTCAGACCTGGAAATTTTTTCCAAAGGATTGGTTGGTCTTCATTGTATAGGATAGAGCATACCCATTGCTTTCAAACTTTCATAACTTTGAGTTTGAGTTAACCTTAATGGTGTGAATACTTTAGGAGCCTTCCTAAAGTTTGGGCGGAGATTTTTTTTATTGACATCATGGTTTTGATATTTCCTTTGTATAGGATAGATTTTTTTTATTGACCTCTTCTTCTTTTCCTTATGATATATTCATATCATTAGTTCTTGTGGATTTTTTCATTATCTCGCAATGCGGTAAGATTTGTGATCTTTCCAGTCTTAAAACCATCCTCCAAAGCTTCTCCCACTTTAACGATCTCGACAAATTTTTGTCCCATCATACACAACATTGTTTTATAGTAATCAGGTTCTTGAGTTCGAATAAATATTTCAGTGATCTCACATTCAAACATAGGAGGTTGAAATCTTTCGACCTCTTTTCTCCAATGAAAAGCGTACTCTTGATAATTTTCTGTGGACTTTTTATTGATCTTCAACAAGTAATAGCGATCTGGGGCAACTTCTACGTTATGTCCAAATCTTTCCATGAAATTTTTTGCGAGTGCATTCCAACTTGTCCATTGTTTTAATCTCTGTGGTGTAAACTAGTCCAGAGCTTCTCGATTGAGACTCGACTGAAGAGACGCATCAACAATACTTCATTTTTGTCAACTCCCATGATTTGATCACAATAAACTTTTAGATGTGCTAGAGGATTTCCAGTTCCATTAAAAGTGACAATCTTTGGTACTTTGAACCATTCCGGAAGGTTCAAATTTGGATGAATGCATAAATTTTCATAATTCAGCCCCACCTCTTCTGAAGCGTAATCAAGTTCTTTTAACACTTTCGCAATCTCTTCCTTCATGATCTGCTCAGTCGTTTCCTCTTTGGCCCTCCACTCTCTCCTTTTCTTCGTAGTGGTCAAGTTTGGAATAGGAAGTATAGTGAAGTTGTTGCTTGGCATGGCCTGGAATATCAAAAGTTACTTATGGAGATAGGGGTTGATCATTTGGTGGATTTTGAGTGCCTTTTGCAGGGTTTGATACATGAAAGAGTGTTTTTGATGATTATTGACATTTAAGCTCTGAAATGGAGGGAGTATTTGAGAGTTATTTGTGTTTTGATTTTGAAGATGAGGAAAAACTTGAGGGTTGGGATTTAGGCTTTGAAAAGGAGGCGGTATTTGGTATGAAGTGTTTGTCTAATGAAGATTTAACGCGGTTAGGTCGATGGTGGAAGGATTTTGAGTAGGGTTGGAGGGTGGGTTATTTAGGACATGTTCTAAATTTGAAGTCATAGGAGGAAAATGGAGTGAAAGCCTTCAATTGCCTAGAGTGTTGACATCGATAGTCGGAATTGACAAATCTTATTTTCCCTGGAGCTAAACCCTCAACTCAGCAATATGTTGCATCAACTGCACAATTAACTCATTTTGTTCAAGGGCATGCAGTTGAACTATAGCAGCTTCAGTCAGGCTGGTATTCTCATGATTCTGAGTCATTTTTCTTCTCTCTTTCAACAAATTTCGATTGGAAATTAAATTTGAAAAATTTGAATGTTCAACAACTAATCAACACAATCAGTTTTGAGTACCTGACAAGGAAAAATAACTCAAAGGCAAATGTGTTAGTTTGTATAGGCAGTAGGTAATATAAAATATCACACACACAGCTGTAAGCACACAACAGTCACTTCATTTTAAGAAAGACTATCCCAAAAATATAAAGAAATGATTAGATATATAGGAATTCGTCTAATGCCGACCTAAGTCGGGAGAAAGTCGATTGAATATTTCATTGTTGTACTTCTGATTTTTGATTGAGATGTAACTCTAATATCATTGTAAAAGTTGAAAAAGATAGAATTTCTCAAAATGGGGACCGAACCTTGGATGGTTTGCCTACGTATATCACAGAGGAGAATTAAGGTCCTACTTAGTTCGACCGACTTGATTTTTTATGCACTTTGAGACGATGAATATTTTTTCTGATATGAGAGTAACTGAAAATTTTTGTCAGGAAACTAAAAACAAGAAGAGTATTTAGACACACTTTTCATACTGACTTGAAATTTGTGCTTAAGGGCTCTAAAAACAACTTGAAGAAGAGTAAGCTAGAATATCTCCAAATAAATCAACATATTCACATAAGCAGTTATAACACATAAACAAAATGTTACGCGTTCTAAACAAACATGTGACCTTTTTGTGCCAAGGGTAGGCCTAGCGATTTGAGGGATGTATAAGTTATTTGAAATATTTCATTTCCCCAAAACCCAAATTTATATAAATTTTAAGAACAAAATAAATGGGATACATAATATGGAAAATGGATACAAAATAATCAGTCTCACGAAGGGGTACGACCCTAAACTATGCTTCCATGGAAGGTTCTTCCTTCTTCATTTCTTCTCGCCATCTCCGGATACCAATTTCTTCGGATGGACTACTAGCTTGTTAAGCTCTTTCTTAAACATAAATAAACTATAATTTAATCCTTACCCTATGAGACAATGATTTTTCAAACAACCTATACATCCTTCAAATTTGAACACATAAGTATGAACATCCGTTTAGGCCGTGGGCCGTTTCGGACTTAAGGTGGTCTTCTAATTGGCCAAACACGCCTTGGGTGTTGGGTCATCTTAGTTCGAAATGCTCTAGATTCGGGTTTTGGTTTAGCTATACACTAGTTGACTAAGAGCGACTTTGAAAGACCGGGAACCCAAGCAGACAACTTAGGCTGAAACTCACAACAACTATTGGATGCATGACAAACTAATAAATTGCCGATCGTTCCAGAAAAGGGTTGAATATATAAAAGTTCAGTTACAATTCAACAAACCGTCCCTTAATATACTATACACACAACAAGAATATGCCATGAAATGCAATGACGATTATAAGACTTAAACACATTAAACACAAATAATCATTTAGTAATCAACAACACTTAGCCAAATAATCAAATCTCATAATTAGTCTCCAACTGAGTCGCCATTTTTACGAAAATATATATAGCAAAAGAGAATATGACTAAATTTCGAAAATTCAAATAATCTTATGATTTAAGAGAAATTGACTATCCAAATTAACAGAGTCGCCACTTAAGTTTTTAAGTAAAAAATCAAGAAAAACTTATAACTCAAGTTTTTAAGTAAAAATTCAAGAAAAACTTATAATTATTTTCAAAAGATTTAAACAAATATAATCAATTGAAAAGAGTTTTCGAAGTTCAAATGTACATTCCGAGAAGGTATTAGGCCCTTGAAATGCCCGCTAACTCGTGGTTGACCAGCGATTTGACTAAAATGACCTTTTAAATAATTTTCCATATTATAACTAAGTAAAAGAGAATTCATTTTTTTTATTTACTTGTTTATTATTATCATTTTCTAATTAATTATTTTAGGGGCAAAGAGGGAGATCATTTTAAGAAGTAGTGACTTAAAGTGGTTGATAAGACTAAAAATAAAAACTAAGTGACTCGTATAAAATAAATATTTAAGCTTAAAAGAGAGCGCGCGGGGGGGGGGGGGGGGGGAGGGGGGGAGGGGCAAATTTTGAGATCCTTGAGGGGTAGCAATTTGAACATAAAAATGCATGTTTTTGAGGTTAAAAGGTGCAGATTTTTAGCTTTAGAATTGCAGACTTTAGCGCAAAAAAGCAGTTTCAGCATGCTTTAGTAAGATAGTCTTGGAGGAATTTTTGAGGACCCTCCTCATAAATTCTATCCCAGTCTAAAATAAGAAAAACTCTTGTAACTTGCTTTGTTAATTCTGAGGTTGCTCATTCAGGAATTTTGAGGCCCCTACTCAAAATTCTATCCTAGTTTGTCTCAATAAGTAACAAATGACATTTATGGAGCTTTTGGGATCATCTAAAAAATTATGTCCCAGTTGCAAACTTAATTATCGTAATTTTTGAGATCCACCCAAAACTAACTCCGTAGCATTTTGGTCTTCTGTTTTGACTTGTTATAGCAGCCTATGTTTTAACGAATTTTTGAGATCCACTCAAAAATTCTGTCCTAGCTTCCATTATGAAGAGAAATGAAAATCTTACAAAAAATATGACCAAGCCGTTATGGTGCCTACATATACCGTGAGGCAGGAATCAGGTCAAACGTAGTTCCCCATCAAAGATTTTGACAAAAGTAAGAAACCGACCGAGGCCGACAATAGTCACCTACGTATATCATTCTTGAGTATTCAGGTCGAACATAGTTCAATTACAAAAAATGTGAGATAAAATGGTGGAAAAGGGTTAAATACATTTTCAAAAGAAAGGTAACAAAAATTTCATATGCAGAATTTTAGCCAATGTTGGGCTTTCTTCTTCTGGATCTTTGATGATAAATATCTTCAAATAACTCACTTCAAAATTGTCTGGTACTCACTCTTAAGCATCCAATATGTCATCCCTTAATAATCTTTGTAACTTGTGCTTCAAGGTTTAATAGTTCTTTGTATAGTGTCTAACGACTCTTGAATGATAAGCACATCTATGGTCAGCCCTATAATGTTTTTCCAAAGGATTGGGTGGTCTTCATTATATAGGATAGAGCATACCCATTGCTTTCAAACTTTCATAACTTTGAGTTTGAGATACCCTTAATGGTGTAAATACTTTAGGAGCCTTCCTAAAGTTTGGGCGGAGAAAGTTTTTCTGATTGACATTATGGTTTTGATATTTCCTTTGTGGAGCTGACGGTGAGCGCATATGGGTAGTTGTGACCATAGAGACCTCTTCTTATTTTCCTTTTGATATACTCATATCATTAGTTATCATAAATTTTTCATTATCTCGCAATGTAGTAATATTTGTGATCTTTCCGGTCTTGAAACCATCCTCCAAAGTTTCTCCCTCTTTGACGATCTCGACAATTTTTTGTCCCATCATACACAACATTATTTCATAGTATTCAGGCTATTGAGTTCGAATAAATATTTCAGTGATCTCACGTTCAAACATGGGAGGTTGAACTCTTGCGATCTCTTTTCTCCAACGAAAAGCGTTCTTTTGATAATTTTCTGTAGACTTTTTATTGATCTTCAACAAGTAATAGCGATCTCAGGCAACTTCTACGTTATGCCCAAATATTTCCGTCAAATCATTGCAAGTGCATTTCAACTTGTCCATTGTTTTAATTCTTGTGATGTAAGCCAGTACAGAGCTTCTCCATTTAGACTCGACTGAAGAGACACATCAACAATGCTTTATTTTTGCCAACTCCCATGATTTAATCACAATAAACTTTTAGATGTGCTAGAGGATTTCCAGTTCCATTAAAAGTGATGAACTTTGGAACTTTGAACCCTTCCGGAATGTTCAAATTTAGATGAATGCATAATTTTTCATAATTCAGCCCCACCTCTTCTGAAGCGTATCAAGTTCTTTTATCACTTTCGCAATCTCTTCCTTCATGATCTGCTTAGTCGTTTCCTCTTTGGCCCTCCACTCCTTCTCCTTTTCTTCGTAGTGGTCAAGTTTGGAATAGGCAGTATAGTAAAGTTGTTGTTTGGCGTGGCCTTGAATATCAAAAGTTACTTATAGAGATAGGGGTTGAGCATTTCGTGGATTTTGAGTGCCTTTTGCAAGAGTCTGATACATGAAAGAGTGTGTTTGATGATTGTTGACATTTAAGCTCTAAAATGGAGGGAGTATTTGAGAGTTATTTGCGTTTTGATTTTGAAGATGAGGAAAAACTAAAGGGTTGGAATTCAAACTTTGAAAAGGAGGCGGTACATGGTATGAAATGTTGGTCTGATGAAGATTTAACGCGGTTAGGTCGATGGTAGAAGGATTTTGAGTAGGGTCTGAGGGTGGGTTTTTTAGGACATGTTCTAAATTTGAAGTCAGAGGAGGAAAATGGAGTGGAAGTCTTCCATTACTTAGAGTGTTGACATCGATAGTCGGAATTGACAAATCTTGTTTCTCCTGAAGCTCAACTCTCAACTCAGCAATATGTTGCGTCAACTACACAATCAACTCATTTTGTTCATGGGCATGCGGTTGAACTATAGCAGCTTCAGTCAGGCTGGTATTCTCATTATTCTGTGTCATTTTTCTTCTCTCTTTCAACAAATTTTGATTTAAAAGTAATCTTTGAAAAAATTGAATGTTCAACAACTAATCAACACAAATCAGTTTTGAGTACCTGACAAGGAAAAATAACTCAAAGGCAAATGTGTTAGTTTGTATAGGCAGTAGGTAATATAAAATATCACACACACAGCTGTAAGCGCACAACAGTCGCTTCATTTTAAGAAAGACTACCCCAAATATATAAAGAAATGATTAGCTAGATAGGAATTCGTATAATGTCGACCTAAGTCTGGACAAAGTTGATTGAATATTTCATTGTTTTGCTTCTGATTTTTGATTGAGATGTAACTCTAATAATATTGTAAGAGTTGAAAAAGATAGAATTTCTTAAAATGGGGACCGAACCTTGGATGGTTTGCCTACGTATCTCGCAAAGGAGAATTAAGGTCCTACTTAGTTCGACCGACTTGATTCTTATGCACTTTGAGACGATGAATATTTTTTCTGATATGAGAGTAATTGAAATTTTTTGTCAGAAAACTAAAGACTAGAAGAGTATTTAGACACACTTTTCATAGTGACTTGACATTTGTGCTTAAGGGATCTAAAAACAACTTGAAGAAGAGTAATCTACAATATCTCCAAATAAATCAACATATTCACACAAGCAGTTATAACACATATATTGCGCGTTCTAAACAAATATGTGACCTTTTTGTGCCAAGGGTAGGCCTAGCAATTTGAGGGATTTATAAGTTATTTGAAATATTTCATTGCCTCAAAACCCAAATTTATACAATTTTTAAGAACAAAATAAATGAGATACATAATATGAAAAATGGATACAAAATAATCAGTCTCATGCACGGGTACGACCCTAAACTATGCTTCCGTGGAAGATTCTTCCTTCTTCATTTCTTCTTGCCATCTCCGGATACCAACTTCTTTGGATGGACTAGTAACTTGTTAAGCTCTTTCTTCAACCTAAATAAACTATAATTTAATCTCTACCCTATGAGACAATGATTTTTTAAACAACGTATACATCCTTCAAATTTTAACACATAAGTATGAACATCCGTTTAGGTCGTGGGCCATTTTGGACTCAAGGTGGTCTTCTAATTGGACAAACATACATTGGGTGTTGGGTCATCTTAGTTTGAAATGGTCTAGATTCGGGTTTTAGTTTAGCTCTACACTAGTTGACTAAGAGTGACTTTGAATGACCGGAAACCCAAGCGGACAACTTAGGCTGGAACTCACGACAACCATTGAACACATGACGAACCAATAAATTGTCGATCATTCCAGAAAAGGGTTGAGTATATAAAAGTTCGGTTGCACTTTCACAAATCATACCTTAATATACTATACACACAACAAGAATATGTCATTAAATGCAATAACGATTATAAAACTTAAACACATTAAACACAAATAATCATTTTAGTAATCAACAACTTTAAGTCAAACAATCAAATTTCCAGCTGAGTCGCCATTTCTATTTTACGAAAATATATATAGTAAAAGAAAATATGACTCAATTCGAAAAATCAAATAATCTTATGATTTAAGAGAAATTGACTTTCCAAATTAACAGAGTCGCTACTTAAGTTTTTAAGTAAGAAATCAAGAAAAACTTATAACTCAAGTTTTTAAGTAAAAATTCAAGAAAACCTTATAATTATTTTCAAAAGATTTAAAAAAATATAATCAATTCAAAAGAGTTTTCGAAGTTCAAATGTGCATTCCGAGAAGGTATTAGTCCCTCGAAATACCCGCTAACTCGCGGTTGATCGGCGATTTTACTAAAATGACCTTTTAAATAATTTTCCATATTATAACTAAGTAAAAGAAAATTCATTTTTTTTTATTTACTTGTTTATTGTTATCATTTCTAATTAATTATTTTAGAGGCAAAGAGGGAGATCATTTTAAGAGGGTAGTGACTTAAAAGTGGTTGATAAGACTAAAAATAAAAGCTAAGTGACTCGTATAAAATAAATATTTAAGCTTAAAAGGGGGTGGGGGTGGGGGTGGGGTGGTGGGGGCAGATTTTGAGATCCTTGAGGGGTAGCAATTTGAACTTAAAAATGCATATTTTTGAGGTAAAAAGTGCAGATTTTTAGCTTTAGAATTGCAGACTTAGCGCGAAAAAGCAGTCTCAGCATGCTTTAGTAAGCAGATTTTTTTTTTTGTTAACTTAAAAATGAAGATTTTCAGGTTTGGAAAGTGCAGATTTCAGGTTGAAAAAATACAGATTTTAAGGGGAAAAAGTTTGCTGATTTAACTTGCTCTGCCAAGCAGATTTTAGTGTAAAAAGTGCAAATTTTAACTTGGAAATTTGCAGTGTTTTATGCTTAAAGAGTGCAATGTTTTGAGCACCAAATGTACACCGTTTTTTAGCCCAAAAGAGTGCCAAATTTTAGCTCAAAATGTGCCAGACTTGAGCACAAAAGTGCAGATGCAATTTTTTGCTCATAAATCGCAGATTTTTAGTTTTAAAGGGTGCAAACTTTTGAAATGAAAACATCCCGTTTAGGGGGCTTCGAAGTATAATAAATCATGTATTAAAAATAAATACCTTGAAGACAATATTACATAATTTTAGAACTTATAAAAAATGAAAATGTAAGTTGGTAGACATAGTTAGGCCTATTTTACATTTTATCTCCCTTTTCGACAATATATTTACTACTATCATTTTTCCAATCAAATATTACAAATACTATTTAATTTCTTAACATATTATTTTAAGATTTTAGATATGCGAACAGGTTCAAAATACACGGTACATATATATATATATATATATATATATATATATATATATATATATATATATATATATATATATATATATATATATATATATATATATATATATATATATATATATAAACTTATTATTTTGTTGCACTTCATATATTTTTTTATATCTACTATCACTTTTTTAAATGTTACTTATTTTCTTTATAATTTTTTAAATCACTAAATTTTAATATATACATTATTTTTTTACTACATATTTAAACCCAATTTTATTTATTTTCTTTTACGTCTTAAATCTATATATAAGTAAAATAACAAATTATATTCTCAACATTTATTTTGATATATTTGTATAAGACACATCTCTACTCTTTTAGCACAAAATTGTCATACACTTTAAGCGCATTTATTTATTTTTCTTACCGATTAATAAACATACTATTATAATTTTATTTGTTAGACATATGTATGTCGTTCCTTGTGTTTTACTCTTTTTTCTCAAAACTAATAAAATTTACTCACCATTGATTTTAAAGCAGATAAATAAATACGTTTTCCTAATTATATTTTCCTAAATTGAGTTTAAGGACTATCTTTGAATAGGTTCTGAAGGGTTTAACACCTTACCCTCGAGTAACCAAAACCCTTACTCGGAATAAATCAAAAACAAAGTTTACATTTACATAAAAAATGAGTTTCCTAATATTTTTCTTAAAATTTAGGTGGCGACTCTAAAACAAAAGTACATTAATTTTTCCAAAAATCAGAGTATCAGCCATATTATGTTGTGAACTGTTTTTGGTCGGATCGAAAATAGGGTGCGACAAGTATTCCCCAAGTGTAAATGCTTTTATATTTAAAATGAGATGAAACCTTCGTTTACAAATAAGATCATAACGAGTTTTGTGCATTATCTCTTTTAAGAGAATCTTTTGTGTAATAAACTTAATGTTTGAGGATGAGGAAATGTTTTAAAGAATATGATCATGAGTTATATTATTGGGAGTAGTATTGAACAACGATATGAGAATAAGATCGGATAACTCAAAGTCCTCATAAACCAAGTATGTGAACACGGATAAAAAGTAATACTTTTTAGATGATTACCTTATTGCTTTTAAACATATCTCAGTGGATCCACTCAGTTGATGATGTTATACTCTGGTAAGGTATAAGATAGTTTTGACGGCATGGGCGAGATGTTATATCATCGTGTTGCTCATAGTGATGGTTGTCGGTTAGATAATCTCTCAAATAAAACTAAATATTTTAATATTTTTTTATATATATGCATTGCATTATAATCTACTTTTTGAAAGCTTTGTTTACATTGAATCTTTATTGTTGTTTCTATATTGGATTGAGTGGAGTGTAGATGAGGTAAATATATATGGTCTTCCTTTTTATCAGTTCAAGCTTACATCTATGCTTGTACACTCAATGTACTGACGTCATTTGTTCTGCATATTTTCACGATGCAGATAAATGTATTTAGGGCCATCAATCGACGCTCCGTTGATATCACTTACAGTCCCAGTTAGCTTTGGTGGGCCTCCTTGCTTACTAAGAATTGAACTTTTACTTCTAGTTTTGTTAGAATGTCGTGGGTCTTGTCCCATTCCATTTCGATATTTTGAAGGTTTTATAGACAGTAGTAGTTGAAGAGTCTTTTTCTCATTTCCCTTGTTGATATTTTAAAGATGGTGAGATAAATACTAATGTTCTTTTGAGTATATTGAACTAAATTATTTCATTTATGATGTTCTTATTAGTTGAAGTTGTGTATTGAGTTCCTATGTTGTTGAGTAAGTCTTCCGTTGAGTATTGAGTCAGATTAAGGGTTCGCTTGGAGACTAGCGATGATTCTCGAGTATCAGTCACGTCCAAAGTGTAGGCTTGGGGTGTGACACTTAAGATGCACCTCTTGGACAATCTGTCTTATTAGTAGTGTGGTAACTATGGTTATCTCTTAATAATATTTTTTGATTTCTCTACCTCAAAATATAGTAATTACTTCATCTATAACTAATTTCTATACCTTAGCTCTTGATTGTGTCATGATCTAAAAATGGGCGTGATGACACTTGTTTGTTGCCGTCTAGACAAGTCGGTCTCAATCCAACGAAAACAAAAGAAATTCAAAAAAATAGTAAATCAAGGTGAAGATGAATGTAGAAAACTTATTCACTCTAATACCCTACAATTTATGGAAATGGAAATCCAAGACTTAGTTGTGCAGCCTTTTGTGTGACGGACTCTTAAGGTGATATATTGGGTGCTAGAAATCTGAAAATAATTGATTTTACTAACTTGATTGTTGAGGCTATTGCCAGAGAGGACTTTCATATTGTTTTGAGAAACAATTATCTACGCTCATAATTGAAACTAATTCTCATTGTTATAGAAAAGTCAACGGAGAAAATTCAGAATTTTTTTTCATAGTATTTGGAATTTTCTCAACCTGCTCCATATTTGGTGAAATCAGAGTCACTAAGGTATAGGGAAATGTGGTAAAAATTGGGGGAACCATTTATGATTTTGATTTCATGAGCATTTACATAACTCGTTAAGGAATACATACGACTTTACGGAATTTGAATTTGAGTGAGTAGAACTCTCGGAATCAATCCTAGTGTAAAGGAGAATTTTACATTATTTAGTAAGCTCTCTGTTTTGTTTTGTCCGCTTTGGCGGGGTTTTTTGCTGCTCTGTCGTCATCGTTGTCGCGGTATTATGGTTGTTGTGGTAGGCATGACGCAAATTAATGTAATTAATAAAATCTTGAACGACCTTATTATGTAATTATTTAGCTAAGGAATGAACCCTAGGCGACTCCTAACATTTTTTCACAATTCTTGAGGGTAAAGGTAAGTTTTTTACTCACCAAATTCATTTTTCAATTCGATGAACGTAATAGAACAGATTTATATTGTTTTATGAAAATATATATAGTAAAAGAAAAAATGACTAAGTTTCAAAAAATCAATTTATCTTATGATTTAAGAAAAATTGAATCTCCAAATTAATAGAGTCGCCACTTAGTTTTTTAAGTAAAAAATCAAGAAAAACTTATAATTATTTTTAAAAGATTTAAACAGATATAATCAATTGAAAAAAGGGTTCGAAGTTCAAATGTACATTCTGAGAAGTTATTAAGCCCTCAGAATGCCCGCTAACCGCGGTTGATTGACGATTTGACTAAAATGACATTTTAAATAATTTTCCATATTATAACTAAGTAAAAGAGAATTCATTTTTTTTATTTACTTGTTTATTATTATCATTTTGTAATTAATTATTTTAGGGGGAAAGAGGGAGATCATTTTAAGAGGATAATAACTTAAAGTGGTTGATAAGATTAAAAATGAAAGCTAAGTGACTCGTATAAAATAAATATTTAAATATTTAAATATTTTTATTTATTTTCAATATAATGAAAAATTACAATCTTGAGAATTTAATTAAATTGAACCATGAAATAAATAAAGTTAGTCAAAATAATACAAATAAGAGTAAAAAGGGAAGAGAGCATTGGCCCAAATCTTTATAACTTGTCCTAAATTTAAAGTGACCCACAAAATGGATCTTGCCCCATTTTGGACCTGTGGGGCCTGCTGAAATTCCCTTTGGACTTCTGGCCCTATTTTTTAAAAAAAACAAATTTGTGTATACTCTTTGCGTACACCATTGTGTATAGCCGTATTCTGTTCTTTTCTTTTGTATATTGGACTATATACTCGATATACACATCTTAGTTCAGCTCCTCAAGCACCTGTATATTTTTTTTCCTGTGTATCGTGTTTTACGATTGCTGTACACTCAATATGAAGTGAAGTCCCCATGGACTCAAAAGAGGTTCACATTCAACAACAAAAAAAGAAAAAGGAAAAATATTAATGAATTTAATTTTTTTAATAACTTGAGGAAAGGACATATTTGAAGAATTTTAGCACCAAATCAAATAGATGAGTGAATCAAAACATGGAAGAAAATAATACTGAGTCACTATATTAAAGTCTTGTATAATCAAGCAATCATTTTATCATAACAAAGGGAATAGAATCACATGATGAAAGCATTAGTATTATTTTTTTTTTACTGCCTGGTGATCTCAAATAATGAAGGGAATATGAATATGCATTTTTTATACCTATAATGAAAACTAGCATAGGTTTCGTGCAATGTGACAAATATACACTTCATGGCCTGACTAAACTGGTAAATGATTTTAGCAATTCAAAAAAAGGAGTCTGTACGTGACATACAAAAGGGAGGAAGACATGAACCAATAAAATTATCATAAAGACTTGGCTTCAAGTTAGAATAAGCAGGTGGCAAATGTCAGTGGCGGATCCGAAATGCTACGGCGGGATTCAAACCCTCGCCAACGACTTCGCGCGCCTCTTATTGCAAAGGTTTAAACCAGCTCACCCACGGTTGTTGTTTGTTTTATGGGTGCTCATTTAATTATAATAACATATTTATCATATTTTATATATATATATATATACAAAAAATTTCGAAAATCAATGGGTGCTCGAGCACCCGCGTCTGGCTTACTGGGTCTTCCCCTGGCAAATGCACTTAATAAACAATGAAAGCGTGCCGAAAATGAGGAGGAACGAATGTCAAATTCACATTACAAAATAGGATGGCCATGAAATTTAGTAAAGAAGAAAATAACTACTCATCCCTATTGAACAACAGCTAAGATAACGTATATAACTTCATACTTAAAGATTTTCCCTCATCTCAAAGGAAGAACAGAGATCAAGCAGTGGTAAAGGGAATGGAACCTTCAATATTCAAGATACTAAAACCGAAAGAACATAGATTCGACAACACTCGAACAATAGATTTAGAAAGGCACGATGAACCCCAAACAAAAAGCAAATGAGTGAAGACATTAACTACAAAACGATATAACATTCAAATCAACATTAAGGATTGAAACAAAACTCATTCTGAATACAAGCATGGTTTATCATAGACACTTAGCCAACTCTCAATATTTTTTCCAACTTTTCCTCTGCTTTTTTCATTTTAAAAAAAAAACCTTTTCCAACCTCCTAGATTGAATGCCAAAAGGAGATTTTATAGAAGGAAATTAGGGTCGAAAAAGGGGAGAAAACAGGTGAAGAATTTTAGAATCTGAAATTCAAATTCTCCAACAGGTAAGGCTGGCAACGGATTCCTCAACGGCATATTGATTTGAGCCGCTGGATTGAGAGGAAGGACGAATGAGCAAGGAGATGGAGACACCTGAATTTTATGCAGCGTTCTTCGTACGGAGAGAACACGTTGAAAGGGAGAGGGATGCGCGGTGGATTTCACGTTGGGGTTGCTGGAATTTCTGGGTTCGTCGCATTGGAGAAGAAGAAACACGCGCAGGGTCAGGTACTATTATATTTTTTAATTTTATAAAAAAAATTATTTTAAATCGTTTGAAATTGAAGAAGCTCGTGAATTAATTTCTATCGGGGAGGGTCAAAATTGGGTGTCAACATATATTGATGAGTAGAGGTTTTGATATAGATTCTATGGTAGAAAAAACCTTCAATTGGATCTTGGGATCATGAACTTGATCTAGGGCTCATAGAATAAGTATAGATTTGGGTAATTAGCGACTGTTTGTTGATTCCAGTGTTTTTATGATTGTTTGTAGACCAAGTGAAACAAAACCAAAAATCAAAGGATCAAGTTTCTTATGGTTTCAAGCTTGTTTCGAGGTAGGTGATGATTGTGATTCTTAGATTGTGTGATGTATTCTTGTTATTGCTTCATTATGATGCATGTATGTATGTGAATTTTGCATTGTTCATTAACACTTGTTGTAAATGAGATAGATGAATGATTATATGTCATGAATCACTTGAATGTATAACTTGGAAGTATACTTGTGTTTGTAATTGTGGCGTAATGGATCAGATTGCCACGTTTCGACATAGATGGGATCGGATTGCCACGTTCCAGCATAACTATGGGATCCGGTACTACGTTCCGGTGCACTAATAGTTTGGATTTGGGTTCATTGAAACGACCAACTAATTGTGATAAATATGAATTTGTATGAGCATGTGATATTCAATATTGTATATATTTAATATATTGCATGATTATATTGTTGTATTAACATGTTTATGTTGCACTTAGTAGGATAGTCACATGATCCTACTAGTACACGGTGGTTGTATAGTGATACTGCACTTGCTTTTATTTTTGTTGAGTACAAGGCATCTTCCAGTGGCTATTGAAAAACCTCGCTTAGAAGATCTATGATCATTTCTTCCGAATTCAATGGTGAGCTAGCATCTTCCAAGCTGCCATGGAATTCCCTTAATCCATGTCCACCATTTTCAGACTTAGACATTTGCTCTAGTTAGTTATTTAGTTCATTAGCTTGAGGTTGCATCGCTTCTTGTTTTAGATTCGGATATCGTTTAGTAGTTTTGGTGCATTGACTTTAAGGTTTTAGGTTGTTTACTTTTGCATTTTTTATTTAGTTCTTTAGAATCCTTATTGAAGTTTATGGAAACTTCTTACTTAGCTTATTTAACTTGCTTTCGGAACTTAAATGCCTTAGTTTTTAGATTAATTTCTTAGTTCGGATCATAGTAATAATTCTCCCACCGGAGTATTACAGTGGGTGTCAATCATGATGGTCAGGGTTGTGACAAAGTTGGTATTAGAGCCTACGTTTCTTGATCTCGATGTACCAAAATGAGTCTTATTGAGTCTCACAGAACGGTATGGGATGTCTTTACTTTTCTTCGAAAGGCTACAGGACTTTAAGAAATCTCTATATTTTATATTGTATCATTTCGTGTTATAACTCGATTCCAACTGATACAAATTAATATCTAGGTGATACAAATTGGTATATAACCTCCTTCACTCTTTTGTTAGCAGATGGTTAATATAAGATTCATTAATAGTAGTCGTCTCTTCGCTCCCTTTAATACTCCCGCTGAAAAATATGCAGCGAGACGTCACAATCGAGGCTGGGGTAGAGGAACAACTAGGGGTAGAGGTCGTGGGAGAGTATCGCTTGCTCATATGAATGAGAACCCTCCTGTGCATAATGAGGAGTTAGAAGAGGATATTGAGGTCGAGATGTTGCGGAAAATGGACAAGCGGAAAAGGTGGCAACGGAGACTATGGTTGTTCCCCTATCGATCTGATGTTAGCTCAACATATTATGGCGTTCTTGAAAGGGTTGGTTGGTCCTGGAGTGCTTCCATCTTCTCAAGTACTAATTTTCCTATTGCTAGCACTACGCCCAAGACGGGTGGAAATGTAGGTACTGATACTTTCTTTCGTCCTTTATTGAGTTCCGTTATGAACAGTAATGATCATGACATGTTGACTAAGTTCTTGAAGTTAAGCCTTCGGTATTTCTGGGTTCTGAGATTGAAGATGCTTATGAATTTATCTTAGACTGTTATGATAGGCTGCATAAATTGGTTATGTATGTTTCTTTTATTATAGTTAAAGTTACTGGACATGTTTCTGTTCAAATTTTAGTTTGAGAAAGCTGCTAGGCCACTGTCACTTACGTGACTGTAGTTTGAAAAGACATTGTGAAAGAAAAATATAATCTTAAAATGAGTAAATCATTGGAAACTATAGTATTTTGATAATTCTTTTTAATATAATGTATGTCAGGTTTAGATATTGACTCTGAAGGTTACTGTTGGCTTAATCCTTTGTTGTGTAAGAATTTTTACCATGGTTATCACAGTAAGATCCAAGTTTGATATATTAACATGTGTAATTGAATATTGGGTGTATTATATTCAGCGGCGGACCCACACTACACCATTTTAGGGCTACGGCTACACTAAATATGAGCAACGCTTGAAAAGTGTTGCCTAATATATTTTTGGGAATACTTTTTAAATGTAGCCTAATTTTCTAACTTTTCACAACGATAATATTGGCAACGCTTAAAAAGTATACCCTTTAATTATATAGACTACACTTTATAAGCGTTGTCATAGTATGAAATAAATGGCAACAATTATGTATATTTATGGCCACACTTTTAAAGGGTCCTATTTTTATAATTGTAAAAACAACACTTTAAAAGTGTGGCCTAAACTTTTTCACTAAAATATTAGATTCCCTCCAACATTTTCAACTCCCCCTCCCATTATTTTTGGCCAAAAGAATTATAAAACATTATTAAAAACTTTTTTATCTGGGAATTGAAAAAAAAATTGGGGCTTAGAACACAACGCTTAAGAGTAAACACAACGCAGGTTCTCTTCTCCAAAACTTCAAATCGAAAAGTAGAAGCTGAAGATCGAACAGAGGAAGTTGAAGACTGAAGAGAAGAGCTGAAAATCAGAAGAGTTGAGTTGATTCTCTTCTCCAAAATCGGTATAGGTGAGTTGAGTTGAGCTAATGCTGACGAACTAGGGATCGATCGAGGAACTGAAGATCGAAGATTTGAAGCTTAAAACCAATTTCATCAAGCGTAAGTATCAATTTCATACATCCAAAATTCCTTTTCACTCTCTTCTAATCATCTAGTACTAAAAATAGCCAATTAATTGAATTTTTGTTTTGTGTTTAGAAGTAATTTATTAGTTTGGGATTGTTATTGCTGAAATTTCAATCTAGTGGAAGAAATTGAAAATAATTTGAACGTCAAAAATAGCCCTAGAAATATTGAGCTTAACAAAAAAAAAATTCTTTAGAGATACAAGTAAATGAAGACATTATTGAAAACATGGGTAAACCTTCGGAGAATTGAAGAGAACTTCTAAACATACCTTTCTTTGCTAATGTGTTTTATTCTCTGATTATTTTATAAAAATTATTTAGATAGTGGTATTCTGGTTAATTGATTATCAGTCCTTTTTCTGCGTAATTTTTGACTTTTTGTTGCTGGTTTACGAAGATGGTGAAAGCTATAAGCCTCAAAGAGATAAAAATGATACTCTTGATCTGGAGAAAATCCCCATTGAAGAAGTGTTTGAACACCTCAGATGTTCGCGAGAGGGTCTGCTCCCCCTCTTTAGTTTTTACGAGTTTTTTCTTCTGCAATCTAGCTCTTTAGTATTCATTTGGAATGGAAAGCAAAGTACCCATGAGCAACAGAACTTAGCAGCAAAGATTGTGGAATTCTTGAAGGTGAGACTTTTATTGAAGTAGAAAAAAGGCGCTCTTTGTCATTGTTATCCCAACTAACATACCCTGTGTTTATCCTAGTTTATGCTGCATTAGGCTAATTTTGTTTGGTCTGTTTTATTCACAAACTCAGCCCGGAGTGACCGTGAAACACACTAAGGAAGGAACAGAAAGCTCAGCTTTCTGGCTTGATATTGGAGAAAAACAAGATTATACCAGCAACAAATTAGCTCCTGAAGCCACCAGGGAACCTCACTTGTTTTCTTGTTCTGCTAATAGAGGTCCATCCTTCTCACCCTTCGATATTTATCCCGAATGAGGAAATTTTTCTCTTCTAATTGTCTTTATCAAATGATTTCATGTTAACTCGTGGATGTCCAGGAAAATTTGAGGTAATATCTAGAGAATTCAGTTAAAACTAAAATTAAAATTTCTGGTTGTGTATATCAAACAGGTTAATATTTTCTATTAAAATAACAGGTTGAATAAATCTATAACTTCACTCAAGATGATTTGTTGACTGAGGATGTCATGGTTCTCGACACACATGCTGAAGTTTTCGTTTGGGTTGGTCAATCAACAGACTCCAAAGAGCCTCAGCATTAGCTGCTTTAAACTCTGCATTTACTTCATCGTCTGCTGCGAAAGCTAGTTCTGTTCCAAAGCCTACCGGAGCAAGTCAGAGTTCACAAAGAGCAGCTGCAGTAGCTGCATTGTCTAATATTCTTACAGAAGAAATGAAACAGTCAAATTCGCGTGGATCTTCTCTCATTCTATTTTTTTCTTTGCCTATGTTTGTGTGTTAATAAGTTAAAACAAGAATAAGTTTATTGAGAAACTAATCCTATTTGGTTTAAGAGCTCTTGGTTGTATTTATCTTGTCGTCTTATCTTGAATCCTTAGTTTGTGATTAGTCGCTGCTCTATTTAGTTTTTCTTGTTGATTCTTTAGTCTCTACATGATTTGCTCGAACTTTGTTTTCTTCCTCAATAATGATGACGTCAAAAAGAGAAGTTTGTTGATGCTAAATGTGATCATCTTCCACACACTGATGTGTCTACTGAGGTATTTGAGGCACTGCTGTTTCGTCTGTTTGCTACTCTTTAGGTAATCAATAAAACTCGCAGTTTTCTTTATGCTCTTGATCTTTCCTTCTTGTTTTCCTGTTACCAGAAAGCAACCTCAATCCATTACTCTCGTACTAATGGGTTGTTGCTTCGATTTGTCTAATGTTGGTTATCGTATTTTATTCGGAATGTTGGTGTATATGTTGTTCTCTCTTGTTCTCTAATAGGTCTAGCAAGGATTTGGATGTGTCCCTCACCATGCTCTTGGCTGATTTCTGGTATGAACCTCCATCTTTTTAACCTTTTTTTCTAATTTACATGCATCTTTGGCTTACTCGAGTACTTTTTGCTTCACTCATGCTAATTTTAGTTGATTAATAGTTGTTTACAGGTTTTAGTTTCTGTTTTGTTCCATATGTGAAGTATGTTTTGCTTAATACAGAAAGTGTAGGAGATAACGAGCTATTCCATCTTCTTCCAAACTCTAGCAATATGAATTTGTGGGTAATGAGTTATTTGATACTTCAGCACAAGGCTAAGTTAGTTCAGTTTTTTGTTCAATACTGAAGAAGGTTCTGCACATTGGACATGCATTTTGTGTGCTCTTTGTTTTCTTCATCACTGTGACTTTGAATCACTGTGTTCTGGTAATTATTATGAAGCTAGTAATCTACTTTGCATCAGCTTTAGAGTATTTCTTGGCAGATATGTATCCTGTGCTATTGGGTGCCATGTTGATGGACTGATTTCACCTTCAAAAGAGACATCTGTTGCAAATAAACTTCATGACATGGGATATTTTGAAATTTTCCATGGAGACACAATAGGAATCACTACTCAAGGTAATATTCTGAATTATGTATTGCATTAAAATTGAGAGCCAACAACAGAAGACTGCACAAATGTTGTAGTCCTTATAATGTGTAAATTTTACATTGAAATTGTATTTAGATTTGGATTGGTTGTCTTACAGTGAATTCTCTCTGATTATGCACTTCCATCAATTAATTCACAAACTTATAATTTTATTTTAAATGTGCAGGAAAATGCAGGTAATTGAATTTGAATTTGGTCAGAAGTAAACTCAATCTATTGTGGCAAAAGATGAAGAAATTTTTGTATTGTTGTCATATATGTTTGAATGACACTTTTAGGTTTTTGGAACTTGTTGATATTAGAGATCTTTAAGCAATCACTTTCTAAGTTTTGGTTGTACATGAAATATTTCTCGAAGTTTATTTGAAATATATAGCTTCAATTTAATGATTAATTAGTTCATTTTGTATTTTAGGTCACTTGTATGTATGTAAATATATTATATATATTTGTGCTACATGTAGGCTTATAAATGTTGAAGTTACACTTTGTAAGTGTTGCTCTAGGTAGATAAAAAGTTACACTTTGAAAGTGTTGCAATAGATGACCAATAAAAGGCAACACTTTTTAAGTGTGACCAATAAATCTGAAAAGGCAACGCTTTTAAGTGTAGTCTAACAAAAAATAGGTGTTGCTAATGCACGTCTTCAAAGCGTGCCCTTATACCTATTTGGCTACGCTTTATAAGTGTAGCCAAAGATGGCAACATTTAAAAAGTGTTGCCTAATGTCAAAGGTTACGCTTCTTTTGGGCAGCCCCTAAAAAGTGTTGCTGAATGTCCAAAAGTGTAGCCTTTTATCAAAGGCCACACTTTTTGCTAGTTTAGGCTACACTTACATGGTGTTGCTGTAGGCCGAAAATGGTGTAGTGCCACATGCATCCGTGAGGGTGCATGTCCACTCGGTAACTTTTAGAAAATAATCGTATATATATGTATAGCTAGTGGATAAATGATTATATAATTAATTTGTGGTAAGTTCTTAGAGTTTTAGTAGTGCCCCCCTATCTTGGAATCCTGGGTTCGCCTATGATTATGTTATATGAAAACTATTAGGTTTATAGTGTTTGGAGAACTTGAAACTTAAACTCTAGACTTGAAATTTTGAAGTATGAGGATCGACATGATAATTGACATCAAAATTTAGGAACTTGACCTCACCTGACTATGAGTTCATTCAAATCTGGATTAGGCTACAATTTTTCAAGTCACTACTCAAAAATTTCTGACCCAAATTCTTTTCCTGTTGGCTTTTATATAACGACGGAAGCACGTCGTTACAAAATTCAATTTGGAACAAAAACATTATATTCTCAAATATGAAAATTCTTGCACCATACTTCCGGACGTTTATGATTGCGTGCGACAGCCCTTTAATAACGACGGATCAAGTCATTATGTTGAGCCATTTTTATTCACATATATTACTTGCCTTTGTTTTTTCAAATAAATATGTGACACGACGTGCTTCAAATATATTCTACTGACACATTTAGAAATTGATATGTTAAAGTATGTAAAGTTCAAATTCATAATACAAAATTAAGAGACCTAATATGTTGGAGATAAAATTACTAATAACAAGATATCTTTAATAAAAATCATTGCAGATTACATGTAGTACGTACCATTATTGTTATAAAATAACATAAAAAAGTTTAAAGCACACACAATAATGTGGATCTAAAGTTTCATTTTATTGCATAGGGTTTCGATAAAAGATACTATCTGAAGATGATGTTTATGAAGCACGAATATTAGTTATCTGCATCCTTAGATGGGAATTGTATAGAGGATGAAACTCCATTTTTTAGCTGTTTCAATTAGACATTTAAGAAATGCTCAGCAGTGTATAAAAACAGGCAAACTTGACTATGTGCTCTGCATTGTATTGGTCTACGTACTCCCACCAACCTCTATTTCTAGACTCGTTCATTTGATCTATATATATTTGTATGAATATGATATGAGTTGTACACAATGTTATTGTAGTTGTATTAAATTTTACAAAAACTAAAACTTTATACAAAATTGATGCAATTTTATGCATATTTTATATCAAATTTATATATGACATAGTGAGACGCATTTGGAGCGTAATTTTTTTCCACATAAATTTAACATAAAATTCATACAGTTAAATATATATTTCAAATAGCCTTTATACATGAAATTATGAGCGAAATTCTAAATATTTGAGAGGCATTTAAAGTGTGATTGAGTATAAAATTTTAAGGCCTAACTCATCTGTGGCCCCTTAAAGTTGGCACGAACTTTCACTTAGACGCTTTAACTAGACGATGTTCATTTTAGATACCTCATGTAGAGTCTTGAATTGTCATTTTTACACTTTTTTACTAATCAACAAAATTATATAAGATGTTGTGTTACACTGGCGAATGACGTGTAAAGTGACAAATTAGACGAGGACATGTGTTATTTACATAAAAAATAATTCTTAAATAATTATTTTTGAATAAAAATAAAAAGTAACCAATAAATCATTTACATATGAATTTTTGCCCAATAGTGTTTTTTGAAAAAGATTTAAACCAATAATCCCCTATGCCCCCACCCCCACCCCCACCCCACCACCCATTGTCTTCTCCAAATATATATTCATTTGCAGAAGCATTTGGGCACCCATTTCCTTCTTCAAATACCGATATTTCTTTTACCTAATATTGGAATCACACCAACCAACAACACACTATTCCTTTTTTATTATTTTCATTTTCAAATATCTTTTTGTTTCTTTTTTACACTAATTAGCAGGTTAAGAATTCACAAAAAAAAATTAAATGTACTCCTCTATAAAAATTAATTTCTTTCAAGAAAGAACCTCATGAATAATTTAATATTTAAATGAGTCTGTTTTTAAATTTTCTAACACAAATTCATCATTTTTCATCATTATATAGTAACTAAATTTCCGGCATTGTTGGATATTAATGTTTGCAGGAATGGAGGCTGAAATTGAAAAGAAGAAGAAGAAAAAAAATTAAAAAGTCGACTGAATATATATCTCAGCGCAGTGGTTGAGTGTATTACACTCATTGGGCCAGGTAAGCAAAAAGTGTGAATATGACCCAACAAAAGTTTATAGGAGATGTCTAAAATGAACATCACCCGCTTAAGGTGTATAAGTGAAAGTTCGTGTCAATTTTAACGGGTCAACAATGGGTTAGATCTATTTTTAAAAAACGCTTCCTAAGTTTGATAAACATAGGTAAATTACTCTTATTTTGTATATATATATATATATATATATATATATATATATATATATATATATATATGCTTTTTTTTCCCCATAAAATAACTTCGCAGAAGCTTTTTTTGTAAAATGTTTTGACTGACTCTTTCCAAATACATAAAGTGAAGCCCTTTAAAATGAGTATTTTGTCAGTAAAAAATCTAATTAATAACCTTTTAAATGAGTATTATGGAGGACCCGTCAATTTATGATTTTCTTGGATGCATTTTCTTCGTACTGTTGCTTCACTTTGAGTAATTTAAACCCGGGCAGATTGAGTTATGACCCCTAGTTCAATCCATTCTAACTCACCCCATTTTGACACGCGGAAGTTGAAAGGTAACTAAAGCAATAGAAAGAAATGGAAATACACAAGTTATAAACAAAATGGATGATTTTACATGACTCTTGTGCTACACCTTGATGCTCCATGGTGGCGTATAAGTTGTTATGTAAATGAAGGTAGAGGCTCATACATTTGATTGACGCTAGGGAGATAATTTGTATCTTACAGAAGATAAAGCTTCAAGCAGACATAAGAGGGTAGTTAAGAGGCTTCGAGGCAAACAGCCTTGAATCTTGATCTTGGTATTTTATGAAGCAAAGACGGAACAACTCCAGAACTTAAAGAATATACTATTGTAGTTCCAGGAAGCCTCTGGGGTGACGATTAATTTGAAGAAGAGTGAAATCATCCTGGTAGGTGGAGTGAATGAACAACAGAATACTCTTTTAAGTTTCTGTATAAAAATCAATCACTAGATCAAAAGCAGTGCCACTATATCCTGTATAAAAATATTTTAAGGGATTTCGCCATAAGAGAATTTGAAGGTATTCTATGTGGCTGTACTAGGAAAATAGCTATAGATGTTTGGGATAGAAGACCAAGCATTGATCGAAGAATATACAGAATGTACATAGAGGGATGGAGAACAAATCAGAGACAAACGCCACGCTCACCCCCCCCCCCCCCCCCAAATGGAAGAGTATTATAAAAAATTGGGATGACGTCCAGTGTAAGCCAGGAGATGGTATGAGACTCCATTATAGGAAACAAAGATGGTGTCCGATTATGTGAAGTTTTTCAACTTGTTTACAATATCAAGGCGACAGACAGTTATAGTAAATCAACTTGGTGATCAACAGAGGCGATATTATGGGATCTAAAACTGCAAGAACCTTGCAAGATTAGAAATATGAGGATTTAACACAGTAATCTAATTCCTTTTCAGGCAAAGGATTAATTTCATGGGCAGGGTTAGGTGGATACACGAAAAGCAAGACAATGACAATATCAGATGAGGAGAAAAAGGAGTTTCATCATTCAACTGTATAAATCCCGAGAATACCAAGAAGTATCTTAATTTCTATGGTCTGTGCTGGTGCTTCATGTGTAAGAAAGGGGGGGGGGGGGGTGAGGATCTTAACCACTTGTACTTCATCGTCCAATTGGGCACAACCTTCTGTGCATGATCAGGGAAATATTTGAAGTTCAATGGGTAATGTCAGGGATGATAAAGGAATCGGTACTATGATGGAAATTAAAAAGAAAAAACTGAAGACGAGAATGGTGACAACATGAAGGGTAAGGAAGCAGAGGGTTCTTGATGGAAGAGAAAACTCTTATGAACATATTGGGGTAACTCTTTTGTTTCTATTATATCTTCAGCATGCACCTTTGAGATTCCAACCTCATCTAGTGGCAATACTAAGTCATTAAGTCTCTAACCTCAGGGATGACGCAGGCACTTGTGCTAAATGGAATTAGTCGTCTAAGTGAAAGTTGCCAAGAATATCTAGGATATCTTTATAAGGGAACCGAAAATAGGGTCTACTTCAGATCGAGAAGCATCTGTAGATAATTAAGACTACTAGAATACAGGAATATAGAAGTACTGTGTTTGATATTACTAAAGAAAAATAGAAAGACTAAGAATGAGCAGAAGTACCCATTAGATTTCAGAAACTGGAAAGAAATGTTTGATACAAATGATCAATTTTACTCTAAGTAAACCTGGTATACCATTTACATGATCGAAAGCTGTCATCATACCACCAGGAACTGCCACGAAATGTATAAAAAAGCAACGGCAATAACATTACTTCCTAAGAAAAGTACCTACTATCTGCTGTACAGACAAGATGCCACAATCTCAGCAGCCATATCTTTTTCTAAAAGCTTATCATCAAAAATTTCCTCCACGACGGTAAATCTCTGAGCTAGATTATCACTTCCAACAAGGGCAACACCACTTTCTTGACCACATTCGAGAAAAGCGTCTACCTAAGTCATTAAATCGGAGTGACAATTTCTCACATTTGATGAACATGATAACATGAAATGTATTACTTCTTTAGGTAAAATAACAGAGAAATTATACCTCGATCATTCAAATGCATCAGCTAAATCTTCTTCTTGTTTCAGGAAGAATTTCGCTATCTAAATCTGAAAGCCTTGAGAAACCACTAAGGTTTTCCATCTGAAGTGTTGCATCAGTAACTTCATTTGATTGTGAAGAGGAAGGAAGAGATACAACAGAGCTTGCCTCTGCAATTGAATCCAGAGTCTGATGCTCTGATCGTATGATAGCAGCGTCACTTCTGAGAGAATTACCTTCATCATGACCAATAGGTGAAACTTGCAAATTGCTTATTTCATGAATGCGATCTGTAATTGACGTTGTAATGTCCTCAAACAGCCTCTGTACATTTCCTAATTCCGATGAAAGAGAAGCCGCGCCCTCTAATAATACCCTCGAGAACACTCGGGAGCGTGGTCGCTGGCTGCCAGTGGCCTCAGTATTTTGCAAGTCGTGAGAGCCGCTCAGAGAAGTTGAACTAACGGCACCAGTGTGTAGTTGCTGTGGGTTATGGCCCAATCCAATACTATTCCTAATTCTCCTAAGTGCTTCAGCAACTGGTATATGAATATGAGACAATCCCCGAGTGACACGCTGCTGTCTAACACTCTCGACTCTATTTGCTTTTGGCCTTGGTGGTAATTCGAAAGCAGAGTGGACTTGGTTGGAGCAGTAACTGTTGGCATTGCCATAAATTGGAGTAATATTTGCATCAGTGACCTCTCCCTTGCACTCAGGGCACTCTTTTGTAGTTGAATCAACATAGGGTAAGTTATAAAAGCATGACCAGCAATATAAATGGCCACAACAAGTCAAAATAGGTTCTTTTGCAATATCAAAACAAATATTACAGTCAAAGAAACTTGGACCATTCTTATCAACTTTCTTAACCACTACATCCATCTCCAATGCCTTTGCTACTAAATGGGATCTATCTCTTTTGCATCCTTTTCCCTTGCCTAGAGAATTGTGATGTTGAACAGAATTAGGAGAAGAATTATCAGCCGCAGAATTAGGAGCAGAATTATGAACCTGACGCCACCTAGCTGCAACAGACTCAAGGTGAAGAATTCTTTGTTCTATCCTAGAATTGGGCAAAGACCCTAATCCTAAAGCAGAAGACTCCATAGGTTCATGGTTCAAATCAAGATCCATTACTATAGCATTGATCAAATCATCGTCCATCAAGGGTATACGCTGCTTTTCAAGTCTGTTTCAGAAAGGGGAAAAACACAAACACATAAGTACATCTAAAGGTGAAGATAGATAAGAAGAAAAAAAAACCTGCGTAAATGAGATGATGGATGTATCTATACACTGATTTAGGATGAGTTGTAAAATCGGCTTTGCTTGACGAGAGACGAGAAAGATTGGGCAGAACGGTGGGAGCGGGAGCGGGAGCGGGAGCGGGAGCGGGGCGGAGACAAGAGGCCGCCGACTCTATGCTTCCCTTGCTAATATATGTGTGTCAATAACCAGGTCAACATGCCTACCTGGCACTTCAAACATATCTTTTATAATTTCTTTTTAATTTATTTCTTTTATTATTTAGAATTCCAAGTAATTTTCTTTCATGTTTTTGACTTAATTTAAGTCATTTTAAATTTATTTTAAGTTATTTTGACCTTCCAAACTAGGGGAGGACCCACATGGTGTCCGCCGGGTGCTCGAGCATCCATTAACTTCGTTACGGAATATGTATATATCTATGTAGAAATTGATAGGTATTTGTATAAAATTAACATAGAGCACCCAATAAATAGATGATTTAGTTGGCCCAATGGCTCTTAGGTGGATACTTAAGACTCTTATAGTATTATTGTACAAAGGTTCAAATCTCATTGTTAATACGTATTTTTATTTTTCACTTCAGAGCACACACAACCTTAAAATTCTAGATCCGCCACTGTTCCAAACACTTCCTTACTTATTCTAATTTGTCAAACACTTGAAGTCAAAATTGATTTAAACATTGGTTTGACCAACTAAAAGTCAATTTAAACACCCTCTTAATCATTTACTAATATATATATATATATATATTATATATATATATATATATATATATATATATATATATATATATATATATATATATATATATATATATATATATATATATATATATATATATATATGTATATATATATATATATATATATATATATCATAGTAATATGTCTTCTTAAAAAGAAATTCAAAATATAAATATAGATAAGTACAAGTAAGGGGATTAGGCATTACCTTACTAATCCTAACGAGATACAACAGATCTCTACTAATTAACAAACATAAAGAAAATAAAAACTAGAGAAAACTAGGTATTCTATGATCATCACGGAGTTTATAATACATTTATGATGATATTACAAATAAAGATGTTTAAGTAATGCAAGAATATAAAATCAAAGAATAAAGATGAGTTAGCCACCTCAAAGTTCATTTGATATATGTATGAACTACAACAAACAGTTTGCCCGTCTAAAATAATTTGAAGTATTTGTCTCATGTCTTCTTCTTCAAATCTGTAAAAAAAAATTGATATTTTTTTTTATAATTTTTTTTGTTTTAATTTACTTGTCTTAGTTTTTAGTCTTTTGATATATTTTAAAAATTGTGTAAAAAATAATTCACATTTTATTATATGAAAATTATGTAGAAAGTATTGTAAATCTCAATAACTAGGAACTTGATCAAAAAATTGATGGACTCTTGAAATTTTATTTGTCATACATAAGTTGTAACAAATGAAATCATATAAATTTTCTAAAAATTACGTAAAAATACTACAAAACACAATAATTGAAAAGTTAAAATATTTGAAAGATATAGAAAGTCTAATTTGACACGTCGAATCAGTGCCACATAAATAAGGATATATGAGTAACATATATTGTTTAAAAATGACATAAAAGTAATATATATATTCCAATAATTAAAAACTTAAAAGACGTATATAAATTAAGTTGATTCTCAAAATTTCATCAAGGGAAAAAGATCAAATATACCCCTGAACTAATGTAAATGGTATTTAGATACCCTTCGTTACACTTTTGGAAAATTGATGACCCTACCGTCCAAATTTTGGGTGGTATATACCCTAAAAACTAACAGAGAGACATATGTCACAATCTTAACGATCTATCAAAATTTATTTACTTTTAATCCCTAATTAAAAAGTTCACAATCTTAACGATCTATCCAAAATTTATTTTCTTTTTATCCCTAATTAAAAAGTTCACCTAAAAACCCACCCAAATAAGTACAACAAAAAAAAAACAAATAAAGCCATTTTCCCTTTTTTCATTGTTCCACCATCCAAACACCCCACAAAATAGATCGACACTGGAAACACCACTGCAATTTCTGTTATTTATCTTGTATTCCTAAGATATTTATAACAAAACTTTGAAGAACCTGATAAGACACAACAAAGTTTAACAAACAGTTTCACTATTAGAAAATGAAAACTAGTAGAGAAACTAGAACAAGCAATAGATTAGAAAAAATATATAAAAAAATTTTCTTAAAGAAGAATTGTTGTCAATTTATGTTTAAAAAATCTTACTGGTTCCAATAAACTTGCAGAGACGCGAAGTTACCATATTTTAATGAACAAGTGAAGAACAGAAGAACATGAATTAATTCACAAATTTAAATATGTAACACATACAAGAATCTGGAAAAATAGAAAGAAGATCAAGCTTACTGAAAGCACAGTTTCCCCTTAAAAAATTATTTTCCTCTAGTATCCGAGGTTTGGTTTGGAATATGTCATCCCAGGATAGAATGATCACAATCACTAGTGTATTGATACCCAAAACATTGGTGTCAACGAGCCACTCAATGACAGTACAGTAAACTTTGAATACTAGATTTAGTAGTAGAAGAAGAAGTCCAGAAATTCTAATGAGAGGGAATCCCTCAATTTATAGAAAACAAAGAATAGTGCGAAAATGTTCTTATTTTGCCTTACCAGAAAGGTCACAAACCTTTGGAAAAGTCAAAAACTTTCAGAAAAGTCGTTACCTTTCATAAAGTTGCAACTTTTCATAAAAATCATAACTTTTCATAATAGTTGCAACCTTTCATAAAAGTCGCAACTCTTCATTTTCTCATTCACACCTCTTAAAATCCAAAAATCCCCCGCATGACTCTAAGACAAAGAAACGGAAAAGTATGTGTACTTTACAAGCAAGAACTAATTGCATCTGGATAAGTACGTTTTCCCTTGAACTTCCCGTAGTGAACATATGTCGGATATACTCGATCAATTGGTAAGTGTGATATCTTTTAACCGTCGAGCTTTGATGTATACCTACACAACCATATGTCACACAAGTAACCCTTTACCATTTATGGTTCTTACGGTTGTGTTCGTTTCAGCCATGAACACCTCATGATTTCATGAGTGTATAGAGAATAGGATTTTGACAATAGTTCTCTTTGAAGCGGCTTACACTTCACACTCACATAGGTGATTTCTAACTGTGTTATCACGTAGATACATTATTTGATTAACTCTTCCAAACTTAGCAAACCATTAAACTCATTAAGCTTTATTAACTCATTGACAATCTTTAATGTTGTATCCTTGTTCCTGAGCATTGTCTTCATCATGATAATAGATTGAGTTGGTTGACATTGTCGAACCGTCATTCACAACTTTGTTTTTCTTCTTAAATCTAACTCTTGGGATCTCCAGTCTGCTAGATAGAGTCACCACCATGATGACTTGTCCTATGACGTAAACTCATTCCCTTAGATGATCTTTAAACTTTATCTCTAGTCAGGCCTTTTTCTAAGTGGATCTAATACATTATCCTTTGATTTTACATAGTCAATTCTGATAATTCCACTAGAGAGTAGTTTTCTAACAATATCATGTTTATGTCATATATGAGATTGTCATTTATACATCATGCTTCATGCCCTGCCGATTGCATCTTGGCTATCAAAGTGTATGTCTACTAATGCCAATGGTTTGGGCCAAAAAAAATATCTATCAAGAAATTTCGGAATCTTTCAACTTATTCACCGACCTTATCTTGAGCACCTAGATCAAAGATCATTATAGAGCTAGCGATACATGTCTCTTTTGAAATATTTTGAAGAGACTGATCCTCTACCAAGAGTGAATATAAATCCAATCGTGGATTTTACTTCATTTGTTCAATGATCAAATTTGTAACACTATATCATTTCAATGTTGCTGGATATTGTTATAATGCAAGGCATAGTTTTAAGTATTTTTTAAGTACTCCAAAACTCTATTTATTGTCATCTAATGAGTTTTTTGGGATCACTTGTGAACTAATCAGTTTATTAATAGCAAATTCTATACCTGATCGCGCACACTTCATGATAAACATCATAGTCAATACTCTAGCACAATATAATTGTGAGTCACTTTCGCTTTCACTCTTTTGAAATGTAAAGCTCATATTTATTGGAGACTCAAAAATATTGACATCCAAATATTTGAACTTGTCAAGTACCTTTTCAATGCAATGAGAATTTGAAAATGATAAACATTATGGAGTTCTAAGGATTCTTATACCTAATATCACATCAGCAACTCCAAGATTTTTCATTCCAAACTTGCTTTATAACATACATTTAGTAGCATTTATGTCATTAGTGTCTTTATTGATGATCAACATATCACCACTATACAAACAAACAATGACCTTGTAATTTTAATGTGAACACATTTATCACTTTCATCATTCTTAAATTCATTTGCCAATATGATTTGGTCAAATTTCTTATGTCATTGTTTGGGTGCTTGTTTTAGTCCATAGTGTGACTTAACAAGCTCACACACTTTCTTTTATTTCTAAGAACCACAAAACCCTCGAGTTGTTCCATGTAAATTTCTTCCTCCAATTCTCCATTTAAGAGAGTTGTTTTCACATTCATTTGATGAATTTTAAGGTCATATATCACAACTAACACAATTAACATCCAAATGAATGTAATTCTAGTTACTGGCGAGTATGTATCGAAAAGATCAAGACCTTGTTTTTGTCTAAAACGTTTGACAAAAAGTCTTGATTTATATCTATAAACAGTTTCATTGACTTTCATTTTCCTTTTGAGGATTCACTTTGAACCCAAAGATTTATTTCTGGGAGGAAGATCAACCAATTTCAAATAGGACTGCGCAAGATTGAACCAATCTTACTATTGACATCATCGGTCCAAAAGAATGAGTCTACATAAGACACAAGAAATGTTACAATATCATATTTGAAGGAAGTATATATCCTTTGACATTTACTACGCCTCTGAATCTCTTTATTAAGTATATTCTCCTCTTGTTCTTCCAGAGGTCGTTTAGACTTTCCACTAGACTATTCAAGTCTAAGTTTACAGTCCACAGTCTTAGGCCCTATTTTAATCATTTTAGGAATAGAAGCTTAGACTTTGCATAGAAACCCCCACACTTTGAAATATTTGAAGTTAGATTTCTTTCATTTCCATTTCTCATATGGAATAGATCGTGTCCTGGAAAAAAAAAATATTTTCTTTATGAAAAGACAAAACTTTTTGTTGTTCTTTTTGCAGTAAGGATAGTTCCTCTACAAAAGTTTTGTGGTAACCCCGAACTTATAAATAATGCATCCATCATTTCTTTCAACGTCAATTTTTCATTATATTGAGGTGAATATGACATTATTTTCATTTATAATTTCATTTTTAAAACACATTTCTGTAAAATGAGATTTATACTCTCCATCCCTATCACTTCTTATCTTTTTCCAACTAGTTTTTAATTTCAATATATATTGTCTAGACGTTTCTATTGCTTCATCCTTACCATTCAGCAAATAGACATAGTCGTTTCTTATGCAATTGTCAATGAAAATAGCGAGATACTTTTTCCCACCACGAGATGGTATTAACTTCATATCACAAATATCAGTGTAAATCAACTATAAGGGATTAGAATTTATTTCAACAAATTTATAAGAATGCTCAGCATACTTAGATTTTACACAAACTTGATATTATTATTTATTGCACTCAAAGTTAGACAAAACTTTTAAGTGGATCAATTTTTCTTACAAGGTTTTTTTTAATTGACATGACCAAGTGCTCATGTCACAAACTTTGACTCAAGCAAGTAAGAACAAATAAAAATATTGAGTTTGAAAAGCTCTTCGCGGTTAGATTTTTTCTAAAATATTTTGTTCCAACTTCTTACAATTTTGTGTGATACAACATTGTTTAGAGTCAACACCTTGTCAAATGTCCTTTTCATAAGGACCTTTCCATAAATTTCAATTTCATTGTTATAGAACTACCCATGAACAAAGTTTCATTGGGTCCAATGAATGTGATATAACCCAAATATTTCTATTTACAAAACATGACAAATGACTATTCACCAATGTTCATGTCTATAAAAATAATTATATATAATAGACATATCTTTACATAGAAAATTATAATATTTTAAGTGACATTTTTCATAAAAGAACTCAATCATTTTGATTAAGTGTATATATAATTTGATAGTTTCATACTAGTAAAATCATATACTAGTACTAGAGAAACTCAACAACCATAATACCAAATATACTCCAAGAATTTTGTTGGTCTAAAGTAATACAAAAGTATCGTTCAAATTTCATATCTTTTGCTCCAAAATTAAAGCAGACACCAAGTCTAATTTTATTTTTATCATAAGCAAAGAACCCCCACATTTTAAATGTGATCTCAAAAAAAAAATTCAAGTATTTGAAAATAGTTTTTCCACATATTTTTCTAGATTATCAAAAAGCAATTGGCAATATGAAATCTCTTTTGAAAATATTATTCTTTGAAAGAATTATAGAGTTTCAATTCTCTTTGATAATCTTTACATACTGTTTAGAATTTAGAATGTTTCTAAGTCAGTGGTCTTTTTTCTCTATCACAAATAGACATACCACTTAGTATTTAGAATGTTTCTATATAATAGTGAAATTTATAGAAAATCAAAAGTACAACACAGACTTAGTAGGTGAAGTTTTCATATTCTACAAATCAATTGCACAGTATGATTTATTCAGAGTAGAAAACTACAAAAAAAAAATTTAATCCACAGCAATCAAATGTGATTTTATCTCTCATATTGTCATGTTTCCATCATCAATTGTTTAAAAATTGCATTTATTAAATTTTGAGCATGTTCACTGTAATGCCTGGAAGCTCACTGTTAAGTTTTTGGAACATTGACTAAATTGTTCTTTGGTTGAAAATTGTTGTAATGTGTATAGAAATGATATATATAAGCATGATAATGTATGGAGAAGGATTTTATCCGATTTGAAATGAAATATGTGGTCTTATTTGCATGATGAGTCGTAAATTAGTTTTTATCTTCTTGTTGTGTTTTGAGTCTCTTGATTATGTGAAATTGGTGCACCTCCAAAATATTTGTTATGTGTATGGTGTGGTATGGTTATGTGCTGCTATTCTTGAGTTTATTATCTTTTGATAGTGTCTAAAATGAAGCAAGTGTCATTCAAGGACAAATGTTGTCCTAGTGGGGAGAATGTAACACCTCTAAAATGACTTAGGTGAAACTAGAGCCTAACACTTGCGTCTTGGTGTTTTGAAGTCCTAAAAATGAGGTTAAGAGGCAGTGTCTAAAGTTTCGTGAAGTTTGGAGGTCAAACGTCCATGACGTTCGAAAGGTTTTCCTTGAGACGTGCTTGTGTGCCTTAGTGTGTTTCGTCGAATTTTACGTGTTCGTTTTGAATGAAATTGTTGTGATAGGTCCTTGAAATGTGTACGACTATATTTGAGTTGGAAACGTCCGGTCAAAACTTACCAAGGATCAAGCAAGGGGTTCTTGAGGAGGACCCAAAATGTGAGCTAAGGTTGTCCAAAACTGCATCACCTACGAATGGCAATCGACGCCCATTAGGTTGGTCGACGCCTCGTATGTGGAGGGCGTTGGTCAAAACTTAGTCTAGATAGTTTATGCTCCCATTTTGACAGCCTTTGACCCAAACCACATGACCAACAGGACGGGCCATTAGTTGGGCAACGAGACGTTGGTGAGCAACCGTCGATTGACACCTGCAATGATGCAGGTATCTCAACCAAGTGCGTAGTATTTTGGGGTTTTCACCTAGACTTACAAAAATAAGTTGGACGAATTCTTAAAGTTATTTTGGGTATTTTAAGTGGGTTTATAAGTCTAAAACACTTAGATGAATTCACTTTTCAAAATCAAAACCCAAAACTTCTAAAGAGCTCTCCAGAACACCATTGAAGCTTGAAGGGAGATTGGAACTTGGAAGTGGGATTCTCCATCAATTCTTCTCAAATTTTCGTGGTCTGGCATCAATTAAGTTAGGACTTCCATCCTTGAATCTCTTTTCAAAGTGTTTTTCAAAGACTTCTCAAAAATATGAACTTCTAAACTGTAATCTAGCCATGGGTTCTTGCATAAAACGTTTTGAATCATTGTAAATTGATTGAATTGATGTTAATTTGATGATTTTTAGACTAAGAAATCTATAAAATCATGTAATTCATGTAAATTTAGTTTTGAATATTTTATGAGTGAATTGATTATGTCTTTATGTTATTGAATTCTTGTGTAGTTGATTAGGGCTATTGAATAATGAAAGAACCATAATAGAATTGTAAGTCACCTGCTCTAAATTGATGAATTCATATTGTATTATCTTTTATTCATAGTATATTATGATTATTGGATTGAATTGGTGATCATGGCCATTGGTAAGCGCCTTTGGGTATTGTGTTGGGTGATTTTGGCTGTGGATTGAAGTTGTGAGATTGGAATGGTGGTATGTTGACCTACCTTTCTCTATATTGTGTAGTATATTTCTTAGATTATTATAATGTTTGGTACGGACCACTTATAGTGGCAGTGCTTATATGCTATACTTATGAATTGTGTGGCCTCATCGACATTACTTTATGAATTTGTGAAACAATATGGCCTCGTCGGCATCACTTTATGTATTATGGGTTTATTGTGTTATAACTTGATTATGTGAGTAATATGAAGGTCTTGATGACTTATGTGCTATGTGAAGTCTAAGCATGAATTCTTCTAGTTGATGATATATGTGTTTCTAAAGGTAATAGTGAAGTCATTATGTGTATTATTTGATGTTGAATTATGGTGATTCTTGATGGTTTATATGAGACTTGTGATAACTTAGATTTATGATACTATAGTTGTGAATAAGGTGACCTATAGATGATATTGGGTATTCCTATGTGCTTCTTGAATGATATGTTATATGTGATATAGTGAAGTATATGTGTGTCTTGTTTTGGTTGACTTGTGTCCCTTACTTGATACATGTACAATGTGAATATGTGTTCTTGAATCAGTATGCTGAAGTTTCTTAGTCTTGTATGTGTGATTGACATGTGACCTTGAACACAGTTAAAAAGGTCCTTTATGTGAAATCTTCAAGTAGATGGAAGGTTACGATATCCTTGAAGTTGAAATTCGTAATTGCATCCTTCTTGTGTGAATGGTGGAATTAGGGTTGATTAGCTGGAACGGCATGAATTATCCTTAGGAAAGTCATTGAGCTATCCTCTTGACCATTGTAGCTAGCCTTTGTGGACCCTCTTTGGCAAGGTGTAATGTGATTAGGGGAGTTGCTCTAAATAAAATGACATTAGAGAACAAAGAAAACCTTCATAGTCCTTAACCATATGTCTATATACGATGTGTCCTAGTTCTACAATTGACGAGTAGAACACCCTCTATCGTAGTAGGTTCATGACTTCGGATCCTTGCATAGCTAGTATGGTCTATGTAATTTATTGTCTATTCTTATCACATGGGTACCTACTAGTATTGCAGAAGTTCTATGAAGTTTAGGTGCTGGTATGGGACATTATCTAGGCATTGCATGATTAGGCTTTGAAGATGTTAATGTGTGAGTCCCTAGGTCTTCTTCAAGACCACTATCTGAATGTCCTTAATTTTTGAATGTCTCTTAATTAATTAATGAAGGTGATGACTTAAGTTATAAAACATGTTAATGAATAAGTACTTACCTAGAGTAGTTTAAGGATTCCTAGTTAAGGTGTGAAGGGGGCATATGAATGGTCTCTTCATGTCTTACCTAGGGAAGTCTTAAGAATAACTCTAGATACGGATAGTAAATTTATAAAGTAGACATGATCTACACTTAGGTAGTCTCTAAGATTATTTAAGTAAGCTTGGAGAGGGTGTATGGACGGTCTCTTCTTGAATTATTTAAGTAAGTCTTATGATAACCTTTGGGAGGAGAATGTCATATTATATACTATTGTGTGCAATGAGAATAACCTTATCTTAGATAGTCTAAAGGATCTCTATGGTGTATGTGAAGGCATTGTATGGGCAGTCGCTTCATAACTCACTCAAGTGAGCCTTAGAATCACATTTGGTAGGAGGATATTATGTTTATGTGTTTTGATATGTTCTTGAAGCTATCTTTTGATATGTGAGTTATATGTTAAATCACTGTGAAGTTCACTGTAAGTCACTGTAAGTTAGTGTGATGTTACCATATATTTTCTATGGTTTAGAATGTGTTCTAAATGTAATGCTTGGTGTTTAAATGTGATTCGCATGCTTATAATATGTAGTTCAAATAAAAAAAAGCATGTTTCTCATAAATGTTTGTTTCTTATGAATTTATGCATTATGCCATACTTAGTACATGCATTTTACTAATTCCATACATTTTGTCTATTTCTAAAGGTGTAGGTGGAAGGTGAGAGGTGTCTTGAAGCAAGGCTTTGAATCTGGACTCCTTCAAGCAAGTTGAAGTATGTCCTCACTCGACTCGAGATCATAACTATCTTTAGACTTCTTTCATTCAAAGTATTGTAATAGACCAAGTATTTCTATATTTCGATTGTATGGGTCGTGTCCCAAGTATCCTTGAGCCTAAGATTGGCGTATGTTGAGATTTAGTATTTTCCTATGGTTTTATGTGAAAGATATTATGAGATGTTATTCGTATGAAAAGTTTTAATTCCGCACTACTTTTCATACATGTATGCAATGAACGATGTCATAGGGCTTGTACAAGACCTCTGAAAGGTCAAGTACACCTTGTCGCACTCCGAGAGTGTCATATCTTCTAGGGTGCCCTATTGGGTCGTGACAGACCCTTTACCCATGTTGGCATACATGATTTATGAGGATTGTAAGTTTTTCGAACTCATCCCTAAATTGATGCTCAATGCTACTCTCAATCATATAAGTCATGCTCATATGATTAAAAACATTCTCTCATCCTCTAAATTTGAGATTGTAACTAAAAAGATTCTCTTAAAGATATAGTGCTCAAAACTCATCCTGCGTGTCATGCCCTGAGCCTACACCATAGGAGGGAATGGTACTCGAGAATCATTTCTGACCCCAAGAGAACATTTGGCCTGACTTACTTCTCAGCGGAAGACTTTACTCAACAAAGATAAATCCATGTAATAAACTAGAATGTTGTAAAGGAAACATTTGTCCAATAAGGCAAACTCTAGATTCAACATATGCCAACAACAAGATAATGACAAATGAACTAATTAATTGTCTATGAAGCTTCTAATAACTAAGATAGATGTTGAGACAAGACTCATGACATCCTAATGAACTACACACTGAAAATCAATTAAAGGGGATCCTCCGAAAGTAAGGAGGCTCAGCAACAAATTCTGAAGTTCAACAAGAATCAACGATGCACTGGATGTTGATTCTGGTTATATTTATCTGCATCATAACAACGATGTAGGCCAAATGGAATAAGTATATTGAATGTACGATCATGCGCGGGGAATTCTAAGTCAAGACATAAGTACAACTGAAATCAATATAAAGCAGTATACATAAGTACAATATAAAGAAAAGTGTTTAAAACATGGCTATCAACTATGTGTATTTAGAAATACAATACTAACTTTTTATGCATGCAAAGATACAATATAAGCCCTGGATGTATATAAAAAATACAAGTAACTTTGTGTATATAATAATACAAAATACTTCAGTGGGGGTTTCTCTAATCGAAAACCATCAAGTAAGATCTATTATGATGATATATTATTTTGCCGACGGTATAGATTCTAACTACTAAGTGAATCCACTACTCTATGCTAAAAAACACTAAGAAATCATCTAAAAAGCCCTTTTGTACCCATGGTGACTATATGGTTTATGCGGGCTGGGATTAGTCTAAACTCTCCCCCATATCAGTGCTCAATACTACTCTCAAAATATACTAGTTCATATGTTTAAGAACATAACTCAATGTTTTGAGATAATTACTCAGAAAATAGCCCAAAGTCTCTCTTGGAAATCAGTGTTTTCTCTCTTGCTTAATTGTAAAAGCATTTACTCTTCAATGAAAACCAGCTCAAAGGCTCTTCTGAAAATCTCATATTCCTTTCTTATTTTAATGTAAAATCATTTATTAACTCTTTGAGAATACATAGACCCCATATACTCTTTTGAAGAAATAAACTTCAACCTTTACTCTTTACTCAAGTCCTAAAACAAAGTTAAAGAATTTATAAAAAGACATTTGGAAAACTCTATGGACTTTTCTTGACTTGACTCTTAACTTTCCTTGAATTGAATTATGGATTCAATGCTCATGATTTCATGTTTTTTAGATGTACCTTATAGTGCAGAAATCGACTATAAAACAAAGGTATGTTTTTAGGTAACTCGTATGGGAAGAAGTGAGAAACGGTTGACGACCCTGGCGCTCTGAGAGGCGCGGGGCGCCAACCCCAAAACTACAAATTTTGTGGTGGGGTGAACTGACTGGTGCGATTCCCCAGAGCCCTTCCTACAGAACCTGTGTGGGGCGCTCTGAGTGGTGCGGCGCCCCACTCTTTTCCCAAGAAAATCTCGATTTTTCTTGCTCACTTTTTAACTCTAAACCTTGTAAATTCAAGTGGTTCCTTCCGCAAACACTTATATTCGACTACATAACAAAAATATGCAAGAATCTACTCAAAATGACATCTAATTTTATGAATTTGGATCAACAAATCTTCAACAATTTCAACGAAGAACTCAATTGAACTTCAACAAAAACCCATCAAGAACTTAATTTCTATGCTTTCAAGGACATAATTTCATCGAATTAAATCATGATTGGTGCGTGGGTGAACGAACCCAATGCTATTTGATCTCACATACCTAGTAGGGATCAACCCTTGGTGAAATCAACAAGCATATCTTCAAGAACTTGGCGACTCATTGCTTCTTCTTCTCTATTCTCCTCTTTTTTTCTCTTCTCACAAAACCTCAACTTATTTTGATAAAGCATAAACTGAATTCAATTCCAAACTAATTACCAAAATGAATTCAATTAATTGGGTAATTAAAATACCATAATACCTTCTAAAATCCGGTTTTGACTTTCGTGATCTAGACAACCCAACTTCAAATAGGCATATCTTCCTCAAACGAACTCGAAATCACTTAAACTCAAGGGCGTTGGAAAGATAATTCAATGATCTTTTCTAAAGTATCTGTTACCACACCTAAATAATTATGATCTAGGAGTTATGATCATTTAAAGTTGATCCAAAACTCATACTTAGCTTAACTTTGTCAAACTTTTCAAATTTGATTATTTCCAAAACCGATTACTTTATATTTCTAGTTATTTTTAAAGTGGAATGCTACAATATCTCCCCCTTGGAAACATTCGTTCTCGAACGAGATTAATCGTAGTAGGCTAAGGGCGTAACATCTATCATTCAGTTCAAACACCCAAAAAAACACATCTAACACATTCAGTATATCAATTAAAGATTACTAAAAAGACAATTAGCACATAGATCTGAAATTTCTCTGGGCTCAAAGAGATGTGGATATCTCTTATTTAAATCATCCTAAGCTTCTCAAGTATCTTCCTCAACAAACTGATTTCTCCATAGAACTTTGACTGATGATATATGTATTATCCTAAACGTGCGAACTTGACGATATAATAGAATATCCTCATAAGATAAGTTATCATTGATACCAATATCTTCAAGTTGTATGATAAGTGAAGGATCTCTTATGCACTTCTTTAACGTGAAAATATGAAATAACATATGGAACGCTGTTAACTCTTGTTGTAGCTCACACTCATAAGCTACATTACCAATTCTTTTGGATATTTTGCAAGGACCAATATGCCGGGGATATTACCAAATTTATTACACCCTTCATGGTTAAAACTTTAAAGTATACCTAATCATCTACTTTAAACTCGAACTCGTTTCTCCTTACATTAGTGTAAAATTTCTGACGACTCTGCACTATTTTCAATCTCTCTTGAATAACTTTCACTTTCTTCATAGCTTGATGAACTAAGTTTGGTCTTATCAACCCAGCTTCACCAACTTCAAACCATCCAATAGGAGATCTATATTTTATCCCACAAAGACCTCATACAGATCTATTTAAATACTAGAGTGGTAACTATTGTTGTAAGCAAACTCAATGAGAGGTAGCTGATCACCTTTGAAATCAATAATACATGCTCCCATCATACCCTCAAAGTTTGAATAGTGCGCTCTACTTGACCCAAGCCTTTCTGAAAAGATTTTCAGAACTTTGTAATAAACTATGCACATCTGTCTGATATAATCAAAGTTGGCACCCCATGAAGTCTAACTACCTCTTGAAGATACAACTTGGCATAATCCTTTGCTGAATGGGTAATCTTTACCAGTAAAAAGTGGGTTGATTTTGTCATTCGACCTATAATTATCCAAATGGAATCACGTTTTGTGCGAGACCGCAACAAACCAGATATGAAGTTCATATTGATAATCTCTCACTTCCATTCTGGAATCTCTATATTTTGAGTCATACCACCGGAGCTTTGTACTCTGCTTTAACTTTTTGACAATGCAGGCATTTACCTACGAACTTAACAATTCTATTTTTATACTATTCTACCAACTTCTCTCAAGTCATGATACATATTTGTGGAACTCGGATAGATGGAATATCTAGAGTTGTGAACTTCCTCCATAATCCTATCTTGGATTTCATCCATCCTTGGTATACACAACCTACCTTGATACCTCAATACGCCAATTCCTTTTGTTTAAAAGTCATAACTTTTTGCTTATGAACATTTGTCTTCAATTCAAGAAAAATAGAATCTTGGTCTTACTTTTCTTTCACTTTAGACACTAATGATGATTCAACCCCATTCATCACAACTAACCTTCTTTTGTGGAATCTTAATTTGAACTCCTAATCGTGCAAATATGTGCACACTTTCCCTAACTCTTTCTTTTCTTCCTCAACATAGGCAGTACTACCCATAGACAACCTGCTAAAGGCATCAACAACAATATTAGCCTTACTTGGGTGATAGAGAATACTCATATCATAATCCTTGAGTAACTCTAACCACCTCTTCTGTCTAAAATTAAGCTCTTTCTGGCTAAACACATACTAAAGAGTCCTATGATCAGTGAACACATCCACATGAACACCATAAAGACAATAATGCCATATTTTCAAAGCAAATACTTAACAGCTAACTTTAGATCATGGGTTGGGTAATTCTTGTCGTGGATTTTGAATTGTCTAAAAGCATAAACTATAACTTTACCATTCTGCATTAACACACAACTTATGGATGGATCACAATATACCACAAAGCCTTGCGTACCTTCTGGTAAAGTCAATACTAGGGAAGTTGCCAACCCCTTTTTTAAATTCCTAAAAGCTTTTTTCGCAAGCTTTGAAACTTAAATGTTTTTTGAGTCTACTCGGTCAAAGGGGGTGAAATAGATGAGAACCCCTTCTATGAACCTTCTATAATAGTTAGGAAACCCCAAGAAACTCCTAGTATCAGTTGGAGATGTGGGTCTACGCCAATTTCGCATTGCCTTTATTTTCTGAGTGTCAACTTTAATTCCATCACTGGAAACAATGTGGCCTAAGAATGCCATAGACTCAATCCAAAACTCACACTTAGAGAACTTGGCATACAACTCTCTATCCTTGGAGTTCGGAGAACTATTTTGAGATGACTAGCATGATCTTCCTCATTTCTCGAATAGATTAGAATGTTATCAATGAACACGATAACAAACATATTTAAATGAGGCTTGAATATTCTATTAATAAGGTCCATGAACACTAATGGCGCATTAATTAAACCGACCGAGATGACTAGAAAGACATAATGACCATAACGGGTCCTGAAAGCTGTCTTTGGAATATCATATTCCCTTACTCTTAATTGATGGTAGACAGATTTGAGGTCTATCTTAGAGAAAAAAGTGGCATCCTGAAGTTGATTGAATAGATCATCAATACTTGGAGGAGGATACTTATTCTTGATGGTAACCTTGTTCAACTGACGGTAAACTATATACATTATATATGAGCCATCATTCTTCCTCACAAACAAGACTGGAGCGCCTAAAGGTGAGACACTTGGTCGAATAAAGCCTTTCTTTAGGAGATCTTTCAACTGCTCTTTTAAATCTTCTAGTGCCATCATATAAGGCGTAATAGATATATGATGAGTATAAAGAAGAATATCTATACCAAAGTCTTTCTCTCTCATCGACTTCGGGAAGATCATCTTGGAGGACTTGTGGAAACTTTTTAGTTCTGAAATTGGCTGAATAGAAGGTATTTCAACACTAGAGTCATTAACTCGAACTAAGTGATAGACACACACCCTTGAAACTAACTTCATTTCCTTAAGTCACGAAATAAAATGATCCTTAGGCACAGTTGAACTGCTTTCCACTCTATAACTGGCTCATTAGGAAACTAAAACTTGATAACTCGAGTTCTACAATCAACTAAGGCATAGCAGGCATGAGTTAGAACATAACAAGAATAACATCAAAATCTACCATGTCTAACTCAACTAAATCAGTCATGGTGCTCTTTTGATTAATGGAAATGGTACAATCACGATAGACTCTCTCTCTCTCTACTAGAATAGACTCACTAATAAGAACATCAAAATTCATCGCAATATACAGAGTTACAAAGGATAAACTCGCTCCTAGATCTAGTAAAGCATAAAAATCAAAGTTAAAGACTTGGATCATACTAGTGACAACATCTGGAGAATCCTCTTGCTCTTGGCGACTAGTGATAGCATAAAGACGGTTTCCTCCTCCGCCTGCCCCTGAAGTCGCTCCTTTAGATGCAGCTTTTTTTGGTGGAGCAATTGAAAAAGACTGGGCTCTATTTCCCCCCATTTCCATTACCATATTTGTTCTTTAGACACTCTCGCATAAAATGACCATTATGGCCACACTTGAAGCAATCTGTGGAGCCGTTACGACAAGTGGTTTTTACCGCACTTAGAACATGCATGATGCTTACTACCCCCTTGTGTCGTACTACTTGAGAATGGGCAAGTATAGCTCTGAAATCTGTGAATTCAGACTATTGTACTCACTTTTATTCCTTGGTGCAGGTGCACTAGCAGATGATGGAACAAGTCCCTTCTATTTCTGTTGGAAAGATGATCGGTTTGCATTACTTTTTTGCTGCCCAAACTTATTTCAAAACACATCCTTATCATTCTTCTTCTCTTCCTCAACCTGTTGCACATAGATTATCAACCTTGCTATGTCCATATCTCCTATCAGCATAACTGTCATGCCTTCACTACTAGACAGATGAGACAACCCATCACAAAAAAAACTCATTTTGCTTCTATGTCAGCTACCATCTCCAGAGCATAACCTGAAAGTTGTGTGAACTTCAGACTGTACTCAATAATGCTCGAAGAAGCTAAATCTTCACAATTTCACAACTTAAGATCTGAGATCCTCAAAAGGACTCGGAATCTGAAATCTACAATTCTCACAACTCTCACACTCTAGATTGCACATTTCGAGACTGATGGAATCGACAGAATTCTATTCTGACCCTAGAAACTCATAAAGACACCAAAACCATTTTCTTAACAGTATTAGCCTTTTAAATTCAAAACTTACTGAACATTCAACTATAAACTCAAAGTTTGAAACCAACTTTCAAATCTCAAATTACAAAAGAGTCGGGGTCGATATCGGGAGGGATAAATAGTGGATTCATGAAACTTTCTAAATAACTGATCGACTCATTACAGAATAATTAAATTACTGAACGATTTAATTCAATGATTAATATTTTTAGAGCACTGTGTCTCAAATTCAAAAATTCACTTGCAAGGTTTGACACGATGAAAACTTATAAACTTCTTAAAAAGGCATATCATCAATCTCTATATCAAAACATGAATTTCATCAACTAATTTATTATTTAACCGATATATATTTTCATCATTAAATCTACCATGCATATTGACCTATCTCAGAAATCTCACATTTTAATAAATCAAAACAATAATTACATCAATCATAAATATTTATATAATTTACACATACTAATCAATAAATTAAATTACTAACAAATCTAATTCAATGATTAATTTTTTAGAGCACTGCTTAACTTATTTCATGTCTCGAATTCAAAATTCACTTGTTAGGTTTGACACAAAACTTATAAGCTTCTCAAAAAGGCATATCATCAATCTCTATATCGAAGCATTAAGTCATCAACTAACTTATTATTTCACTAATGTATATTACTCATCATCAAATCTACCAGGCACATTGACCCATATAAGGATCTCATCTTTTAATAAATTAAAACAATAATTAATGTATACTAATCATAATAGATATATCAGGATTAAGAATAAAAGTACATTTAATGGTTTAGAGAATATGCATTTGTAAGCCAGTCTAAAGCAGCTATCTCTATTCGGTCTCGTTCAACATATATAAAATGCACTAACACAAGAAGTTAGAATTACAATGTTCCCATAATCCAGATAAATTATATATAATCTTGCGCTACAATCGTATCGATGACATGTCCAATATCATCTTAGATTGTGAACCAAAAAAACTTTATACTTATAAGAACTTGATTTAATCCTCTGTGTATAAATTAAAACTTTATACACTAAACAATTTACTATATAAGTAAACAGACACTATAAACGAATATATGAATCTATTATTTTTAATACTAAAACTAAATAAATAATTAGTCTATAAATAGATATTATATCTAAACATATGATTAATAATATATATTCCAACAGTTTAACCATTAATAGTTGAATATTGAAAGTTATGTACGAACAACATATACTATGCATTTATTGATTTAACTCCGTTGATTTAATATAAAAACTAACTAATGTGGGTTAATTAATAGTTAAATATTGAAAGTTATGTACGAACATATACTATGCATTTATTGATTTAATATAAATACTAACTAATGTGGGTTAATTTTATATCAAAACTTGATTTCAGGAAAGCAAAAAAAAGTGATCTAATTTGTGGTGAAAGCAATAGGATTGATCTCTAATTTTTTTAAAAAAATTAAAAAGGAGACGTGAGAATGAATTAAAATGAATTTCAATGTGCAATAATTGAAGAAAATGAAGGTTGGCCAAATATACAATCTTAAGTTTCACAGATTTCCTCTTCACTGTTGATGATTACAACTTTGCACTTAAAGCGTTACCTACTTAAAAGTCATATATCAACGGTATAGATATTTCACTTACACTATTATTAAGCTAATTCAAGTATATTCATAGGTAAATGAAATCTCCCTAATTAAAATGTGAAATTTGATATCTTAAAACCTCTTAAGGTTGGATGTTAATTAGATAGAAGTGCATTGTCTGTCATATTTTTTTATACTATTAGCCGTACTATTACTCATAGTATTAGAACTCTTATAGTTGTTTGACATTTGAGTTCGTTTTTTATCTGTGGTTTCTTGTACGCTTTGGTTATCGTTTCATATATAATGACTATTGTTTAGAATAATTTGTCAGATTACGTTATCTAAAATATTTGACTCATTTTTAATTATTTTTTTCTCTCTATGTATAGTACTTTGTAGTACTTTTTTTTTAAATCGAGAATCTATTGAAAACAGTCTCTCTAACTTATTATAACCTACTCGAATCACAGTACTTTGTGTAAATTACTCTATGTATATGTATTATTGTTATTGTTTATAAAAGGTAAAGATGACAACCCATACTAATAGTGATGTTTACACCATCATTAGTGTATAACTATAATTCTTATTAGAAGAAATAAAACCTGCCAAGAAAACTGACATTTTACCAAGGAGTCCAAAACTACACCTTAAGCAAAGGTTGAATAGTAAAGTAGTCTATAATTATTTAATGATGAAGAAGGTTAATTACCTTAAAAACAAACAAAAGAATATAATAATGGGAAGTGAATGTAATTTTCCAAGAAAACTTCGTTATGATATTAGTATGTCAAAAAGAACAAGAAAAACAGCATCGAATACGAAAGAAGACGTTGTTGTTGAAAGTGTAGAGTATCATGAAGAGTTGATCAATTTAGATGAGAAGAAGAGTTTAAAGCAATTGATTGAAGGTAGAGGGACTTCTTTGGGGCACCATTTTATAGAAGAAGAAGAAGAAGAAGAAAGACAAGTTCAAATAGTTGTGAAACAGGCAGAGAATAATGGGGTTAAATTCAAGGAAATGGTTAGTCGTTATGCTAAAGTTTTAAGGCATATGATTAAGCTTAAGAGAAAGAAGCCTGCTGGTTACATATTGAAGATGCAAGTACATAATAAATCTTGATCATCCATCTTTTACTATTCATTCAACTCTTTTCTATTTTCAATTAAGGAAAAGAAATGTTTATATATAAATATATATATACACACATATATATAAATATGCAAATGTAATACTTAGATAAATTTATAAAATTTTACAATATGTAGTGTTTCTTTGTGGATATTTTTTGTAAAAAAACTATAAAAAAAAGGGCAACTTTCACATATAGCAAACAAAAAAATCATATTTGTATGTTATACCAAAGTTTATATAATTACGCTCCATAGCAAATATAAAACTGTATAATTCGCTATACATATAAAATTGTATAATTCGCTGGCCTTTTTCGCTGCAATTGTATAATTCGCTATCCTATTTCACTGCGATTGTATAATGCACAATTGTATAATCCGTTGTCTATTTCGCTGCAATATTTTTATAAAATTTGCTTTGCGTACACTTGAATCGAATTAAAATGTATGTATATTGCATAATTATAAGAGTATAGCAAGAAGATATATGTTTTTCTCTCGCTTTATACAAAAACAGAAACACAATATATACACTTCTGTTGTATAAAGCTAGAGAAAATTGTATTTCACTGCAATTGTATAATTCGCAATTGTATAACTCGTTGGCCTTTTTCTCTGCAATATTTGAAGTAAATGTTTGTAAATTGTATAATTAAGAGTATAACACGAATAAATATATTTTTGCATGTGTATATACAATTCTCTCTCGCTTTATACAAAACAGAAACAGAATTTATACATTTATGTGTATAAAGCGAGAGAGGCGAGCAAGAATAGAGAGTGGCAAGCAAGATTTTTGGGAGAGAGACGCCTGACAAATTTTAACTAACGTTTGCTATGGAGCACAATTAAATCAAACCTAACTACTCCATTTATTTTAGGTTATTAGTTTGTTATTATATATAATTTTTTCCAAAAAAAGTGGAGTCAATTTGGGTTGATCGGGTTATGACCCATCATTTAGCTCAACTTATTTTTTAAACAGATAAAATTGTATTCCTCATAATTAATGGTAATGTCCTCCAAAAAACTTTTAGGATTCTAACTTACTCACAAAGATCCTAAGAAATCTGCGAATTGTTCTGCTTCTTCTATACAAGCTTCGTTACACCAAAAATAAAGACGGAGGAGGAGACAAAACTTTATAATCATCTAAAATGGGCAATAATCCTCGTGAAGAGTGGGGGGACATAATTCTGAAGGAGGTGAGAATCAATTTAGAGGGAATAATTGTTTTTTTAAAATTCATTTCTTTTTTAATTTTTAATTTTTTTAACCCAAAAATGTATTTATTCGCTTTAAGAGCGTGTAGTTACACACTTATGTCAACTCAGACATTTGAATGTCACATAAGTCTGGTTAATGGTCAGAAGTATTTGCTAAATTGTGTTTTATTGAGTTTAAGAGCTCAGTTGACAAATAATTAAGTAGGAGGGTCCAGAATACAAATTAATACAAGTATAAAGTACACCAGACCATTTCACTTTATTAAAAACAAAATAAGGCATACTATAATTTATACATATGGAATTTAATATAAACTTTAGAAAAGGAAGCGGGAAAAAATACCTCATTTGATCTATGAAGATCCATAAATTTTTACTTCTGCTTTTTTTTTTTCAATATGTTTTTAAGTTTATTTTATTTTAATATTAACTAGCATATGTATTCGCGAGTCATGGTATGTCAATAAATTTAATCATAACTACGTATTTATTAATTAATTTTGAGATTTAACTTATTGTAAAATGATATTACAAAATTTATATGAGAGAATGTTAACATATTCGGCATGTATTAATAAAATACCGTACTAAAATAAATCAATATAAGCTTATTTCATTACCTAAGTTTGTCAATAATAATTTAAAATTTATTTTATTTGTTTATTTGCTATAATACTTTCTATTTATTTATTTGTTTGTTTGTGTAGTGTAGTGTTTTGCCTTAATTCAAATCATGACTTGGAACTTTTTTACTTATGTTTTTATTTAATAATAGTTTTAATCAATAATACTAGTTATGTATTTAATTTAAATTAATATATTTATTATTAAATATCAATAAAGATTTGAGTTAGTGACCTTACAATATATCTTAAAATCTTAATATATTATCCATTAAATTATTCTATTTGCAGATAATATATTAAATAAATATGAAACAATTGAAGAAATTAATAGTCTAAATAAATAATACGAAAATATTTAACTTTAGTTAATCTTTAAGAGAAAAAACAATGATAAAATAAAAAGTGGTCTTCATTCAATAAATTTTTCAGAACATTGAGCCAATGTATTTAATTTAACTTATAAGAAGTGTATTCTTTGTTCTAGGTATGTCAGATGGGCGGGTTGAGTTGAAATTGGAAATATTAAAATGGATTAAAATAGAAATTGGGTTGGATCTTGACCCACCTAAGTTTAGTTTGAGCTCAAATGAGTTGGGTTTAAATGGGCTAAAAACGAGTTAGGTCTTGATCCGCCCAATTTGACCCGATTAATTTCAATAAATTTAACATAGTGATATTAACTTTTATAATCGCAATGTGAATTTCAGCTCAAGTTTTTTCTTTAAAAAAAAGAAATATATAGATAAATCCTAAAAGATATTATAAAGATAATAATTCATACCTTTAATATATTAACATATCTTAGTAAAAGAATTTTAAAACGGATTGAAATTGAAAATTAAATTGGGCTCAATTGAGAATTCTTTTAGAATGAGTTATGTTTGAATGAGTTGAGATTGAACCCAATTCAAATTATCTCGAGCCCAACTATTAAAATTCTAAACAAATTTGACGAATTACCTATGTTTGGATTCATTTTTGACTCCTTACTTTGTTTTCAAACATAACAGGGAAGTTTACTAAACTAATAGATAAAAGTGTCTAACTTTTATATTTATCTTAAAAAATTTAGGGATAATGCACAAGTACCCCCTCAACCTATGTCCGAAATCTCAGAGACACACTTATACTATACTAAGGTCCTATTACTCCCTAAACTTATTTTATTAATAATTTTCTATCCCTTTTCGGCCTACGTAGCACTATCTTGTGGGCCCAACGCTGGTTTACTTTTTTTTCAAGATAGTGCCACGTAGACCGAAAAGGGATAGAAAATTACTTATAAAATAAGTTCAGGGAGGTAATAGAACCTTAGTATAGTATAAGTGTGTCACAGGAATTTCGAGCATAGATTAAGGGGATACTTGCGCATTTTCCAAAAATTTATAACTAATGAAACAACAATTGATTTTTGGATTTTGGATTTAAATTACAATTCAAATATTTTTAAATTACTTAGTTACTTAATATTTTAGTTGAACTAATACCTATAAAATAATCTTGTCTTTATCATATATAGTAAGAATAGAGAATAAAAATTATGATCAAAATATAATGTATTTTAGAATCGATCAAGAAAAAAATAACTACCACAAAAGAGCAAAGTTGTATACTATATTGTGTTTATCTCTTATTATTTAATTCGGTCCTCAAATTTGTGAAAAATAGTATAATTTCTTTATTTATTTTTTTCGTATCTTGTCTCAAAGTGGACATCATTCTCATTTTCTTTTGGATATCACCCTCATTTTCTCCTAAAAAAAAATCAATAATAAGGAATTTTATCAACTACAAATAGTTAATGAAGTTAAATTTTCAAAAATAATGTTAATTAATTATTAGAAAGCCTACAATTTCTTTCTACCTATATAAAAGTGTGAGTAAAAGCAAAGGTATCATCCTGTCTACTTAGAGTGTGTTTGGTACGAGTGTGTTTGGTACGAAGGAAAATATTTTCTGGAAAATGTTTTCCAATTTTTCCATGTTTGGTTGGGACAAAAGTTTTGGAAAATGTTTTCCAAATCAACTCGTTTTCCTCAAAATTAAGGAAAATGATTTCCCTTCAAAAATTAAGGAAAACATTTTCCATAACTCTCCTCCAATTTTAAATTACATTTTTTTTTGGAAAAACATCAATTAAAAAAATATTTTTAATTTCAAAATTTTTATTTTTAAACTCCTTCCCCCCTCCCCCGGCCAGCCCCCACCCGTCCCAACCCCCCAAAAAATTAATTTTGTTTTTTAAAAATACTATCAACTTCAAATTTTTATTTTTTCACTCCTACCACCTCCCCTCCCTCTCTCCCCGCCCCCACCCACTACCCCCACCCCACCACCACCTCCAAAAAATAATAATTTTGATTTTAAAAAATATTTTCAATGTCATAAATTATTTTTTACTCTAGTAAAAATAAAAGATGTCTCTCAAGAATATTTTTCATTCATAAATCAAACACTAAAAATCATTTCCGGAAAATATTTTCTATTCACCTACTAAACATGAGAAAATAAGTCTAAAATCTACTTGTTTTTCAGGAAAACATTTTCTAGGAAAACATTTTCCATGGAAAACATTTTCCTCCATACCAAACACACCCTTAGTGTCATTTTATTTTCTTGTAAGGTTATTTTTGTCTCTTCAATTAATAATTGATGAAACGTGTCTTAGGCCTCATTTGTTTGCACTTAATGGATAAAGCATATGATTTTGAATAAAGCAATCTCATATATATGCTTTATTTGCAATTTGGGTGAACTTTATATTGTTTTTCAAGTAAAATGAAAATTGCAATCAGAGTGGCCCTTCCTATTTTTTTGTATTCTTATGATTTTGCCTTTGATCTGCTTATTTCTGTGAAGTTTTGAGGTTCAAGAGGATTTTCCAAAGCAACTCATGAGTAATGAACATGATGGATAGATATTCAGAAATGTAATAGTATCACTTAGACTTTTGACTCTTTAAAAACATAACACTTACAATGGAGGCTGATAACTTAATAAGAAACTTGAAGGCTTAAACTTTCCAACATTCATATACTTTTGTTGCATTTTGATTTACTTGATTTTTAATGGTATTTAATAGATGTACTATGCTTCAATAGGATTAATAACATATCATTTGTGCTTGTTTCTTTGACTTTTTTGTTGCAGTGATTTCAAGTAATGTAGTTGTGTGGAAGAAAAGAATAAACAATATTGAAAGTGACACAATATCTTTTGCTCGCATATACCAACTACATCTCTATCAAATCCATAATTCAACTACTTGAATTGAATTTTTGAACTTTGTACAATTAAAAATGTTAATGGATATACAAGAGTGGTGTGTTTCATTTATTAATATCCCAATAAAATGTACTTCATCCGTTTCATAGTAATTGTCCTTTCATATCAATATGGGTTGTGGTGTAATGGTGGGAGTGTTTTACTCTATAATCAGAGGTGTCAGGTTCAAGCTCTGAATATGGAGAAAATCATGTTGAGAGCGTCACCCCCAGATGGGCTCTGCAGTGCGTGATTCGGATTTAGGCGAAGCTTCAACGTGAACTTCGGACACCAAATGTGAAACAAAAAGAAAAAGTTGTCCTTTCATGCTAAAAAAAGTTATTTCAATCTAATTGTATAAGTTTATAAAATTAATAAAATTTTATTGTATCTTTTTTTTCTACCTCAATCTCAAATAATAAAATTTTAGTTTAAGATATGTACAGCCAAGAGGATTTAAATATAAAACATAGAAAGTAAAATTCCTTGCATATTAAAAAAAACGACATTGAACACAAAATTGGGTCTGTGCTCTGTACGGGCAATCTCTGTCTAGTATATATACAAAATCTGGAAAAAAATCATTTTACGAAAATAGTAACTATTTGACAAAAATAATAATTATATTCTCTCCTGTGTTTTCACATATGACCATGACTCTTGATAAACAATTTATTTTTTGTCTATTTTTAATTAAGATATTGCTCTTTAAAAGTCAATTTAACTAATTTTAAAGTTAAATTAGATTATAGATATTTGATATTTTAAACAAATAATTCTGATATTCAAAAATTATACTACATATCAATATAATGAAAATTTATATAGTTAAAATGTTAGCCAAAATTTTTATAAGTTAAGTCTAAAAAAAAAATAATGACAATTAAAAATCGACGAGGGAGTAATAGATAAAACTTACTAACGTTTTTTTTAATCTTGAACTTTTGATTAACCACAAAAAAATCAGAAACTTTATATTATATACCATTGTGTGTTCATCTCTTATCATTTGTTTCAATCCTCAAGCTTGTGAAGACTAATATAACTACTTTATATTTTTTCATCTCTTGACTGTCATACTCTTTTTTTTTTTTTTTGACATAACCCTTGTTTTCTCATACAAAAAAATAAGAAGAAGAAGAAATTTTATTAACAACGAATAATTTACAATGTTAAATTTTTTTTTAAAAAAAATAGTAGATTTAATGAAGTCAAACCTGCAAAATAAACCTTGCAAGAAGAATTAAAAAACAGCGGAATAACGAGTCCAATTTTTATTGATTAATAATAATATATTTGGCATTAATTTTATATATTTTTTTTCATATTTTTTATTAAACAATCACTCATTTTCGGATTTTATCGAAAAGAATAAAAATTAAATAAAATTGTTGAAAATGGATCGAATGGTTTATTTAAAAGGTAGTTGATTTATAGGTCGGATTAGGTGTTTATGTGTCCGAATATTTAGGGCCATAATTGATCTCTTTTCATTTTTAAATAGATGTCATGTGGCAAGGTCAAAATGACATGACAATTTCATGTGACATTTAAAGAAATAAAAAAATGAGTTGGATATGTCCAGCATACCAACTAACGCACACAAGGGCATATTTGAGCCAAAATTTAGACGGCGAGGGTATGAGTGAGCCGAATTTTAAAAGGAAGGTATATCTAAACTTTTTCGAATAGTTTAGGGGACATATTTAACATTTTCCCTTGTTTTTTTTATGACTATCAGTTTTCAAATTTTGTTCTATTAATGGTAATTTTTTTTTGTGGTGTGACATGTGCCACTTTGTAACACCTCAATAATTTATAAGCTAAGATTCGAATTATTTTTTATTTACATAAAAGTTTATGTTGGGTGATTTTTAAATTGTTCATATGGGTAAAGTTACATTTTTTAGGGTGAGAATGATTTTGGATATCCATTAAGGTCACCAGAAACTCTTAGCACAAAGTTGCGTTGAAAGTTTCTTTACCGATTAAGTTTTGATGTAAGATTCTCTTTGGGTCAACTTCAAGTGATCTCTTAGAATATAAAGAGTTACATAACACATAACCCATCATATTAAAGGTATTTCAGTCTTCTTTTCAACGTCACCAATTTCGCTATAATTTGAGTTTTGAGTAAAAAGTTAAGGAAAAAGCATAGATTCCCCCTTAATTTGTCCCGAAAAGTCAGTTACACGCTAAACTATTATGACGGCTTATTACACACCTTTACTATTTAAAATTAAATTTATTTAGCACCTGGACGTGTAACACCACTCTCACAATATGTGGTGTATTCCACTCGCTGCCACATCAGTGTCATGTCAGAGTCATATGATAATTTAAAAAAAAATATTCTTTATTATTTGTGATTAACTTTTCTTTTGTTAACTATATTTTACACTAATTAATCTCATAACAAATTAAAATAAGATGAAGTGAAGCTAATTTATTGAGTAAAAAATTCTCCCGTTATCTCAAAGATCCACCATATATAGCGGCTAAGAAACACTCAAAATTTTATCCAGCCGATGACATTAAAAAATCTTTTATTTTTTAAACACAAATAAAAATCCATAAAATTTAGATTGATGATAAGTAATTTTCTAAGTAAACTGAGAAAAAGTCGAAGAAGGAAGAAGGGGAGATTTTAGCTTAAAGGAAAGATGAGAAAAATGTGTTTCCTCGAGAGGGAGGGGTTGAAGGAGGAGGAGAAGAAGAAGAAAAAGAAGATGGTGGGTTGTGAATAAGAAGAGATGTGAAGAGTAAGATGGGGTCTAATTGAATTTTGTTTTTTTTATTTCTATTTTACTAAATTTGACGCGCGTAATTTTTTATTTTTTTTTAAAAAATTATTTTGCCACATCAATTTTTGGGGGTAATAAATTCACTTTTAAGTAGTAAAGATGTGTAATAGGTCGTTATAATAGTTTAAGCGTGTAACTGACTTTGTTAAATAAGTTTAAGGGAGAATTTATGCCTTTTTTCTAAAAAGTTATGACCATTTTAGTAACATTAAAAAGGATCGTTTTGATCTTTTTACCTCTAATAAAACTCTAAACGAATTTCTTTGGTTAATTAAAGACCCAAAACAATCATATTTGTATCTCTTGATCCATCATTCTCTTCTCTCTCAAACCCTAAGACAAAACCCCAAGGAAAAATCAAAGTAGATGACTCCATTCAATATTCTTTTAATCTTTTTCAAGATTCTAAGTCTTTCTCCAATAATTCTATTCTTTCTAACTCAAATTCCTCCATACAATTATGAATCACTAATGAAAATCATAATTCTTGGACATAGAGTTTCAGGAACTAATTCAAGAAATCTCAAGAAAGGAATTCTTGATTGTAACCTTCATGTTAGGGTTTCAAGGCTTCTAATAAAGTTCTTCTTCAAGAACCTTGTTCTTCGAGGTATGTAAGACTATCATATTGTTGGACTAGTTCGTCCTCACACCTTGCATCTACTTTTAAATTAGTAAAAGAGTAATATTCTAGGATTCTATCTCTAGATTTGAGTATTTTTAAAATAAGTTGATTTGAGTTCTTGTTTCTTTTTGAAATTTTATTCCTAATTATTGAATTGCTATATGTTATGCAATAAAATTCTTGAGTTGATTCGTTCATGTCTATTTTTCAGCATGAACTCTATGAATTAAGTACTTTTGAGAGGAAAAATATCATTGAGTTATGAGTTTTGAGTTCTTGAGTCCTTGAATCATTGAATCTTGAGTTTTCTTATTGCTATTAAGATTCCTGAGTTGAGTCGTTCATGTCCATAATTGCAAATAAAACCTATAATTTGAGTTATAAATTTTTGAAAAGCTTTTGAAGCCAACACTTGAGTTCTTAAACTAAGCTTCGAGAAAGTTAAGAGAAAAAAGTTCTTAAGACATGATTAGTATAACAACCATTTATGCCATCAATGTATGAGTAATATGATATCTAGATATATCATCAATGTTTATGTAGTATGACTTTTCGAGTCATCAATGATCATATTAAAATATAATTTTTGATATGTTTTTGAGAAAGAGGTTTCAAGTATGAAGTGAGAAAGAGTTTTCAAGTATGAAATGAGAAAGAGTTTTCAAGTATAAAGTGAGTAAGAGTATAACAGCACTATGTATTTTCAGAGGTATCAATTTTTACATTGATATAAAAGAAACTGAATTTCTAAATGAGTTATGAGTTCAAAAGATATTTCAAGAAAAGTTATCTCTTTTAAAAAGGTAGATTGAGCAATTATCTCAAAACTAGAGGAAGAGTTATGCTTTTAAAAAAATATGAGCATGAGTATATATTATTAGGAGTAGTATTGAGCACTGATATAGGGACGAATTCAGACAACTCAAAGTCCTCATAAACTATGTAGCCAACATCGGTAAAGGGTCATACTTTTTAGATGATTCCTTATTGCTTTTTAAGCATAGATTAGTGGTTCCACTTGGTTGAGGTGTTCTATTCTCCAGCAAGGTATAAGACAATCCTGACAGCGTGAGCGACAATGTATCATCAAGTAACTCATAGAGATGATCGTCATTAAAGAATATCTCAAATAGAGTTAAAAGTGTATTTTTATTATATTACTTAGGAAGTTGAGTTCAGAGAATGAGTAAGTATTTTGTAAAATTTTAATGATTTCACTTCTTTATTTCTTTACATCCAGTTGAGTATATTTCTATATCTACTAGAATCGCTTCATTTAGTTATTTTTTATTTAGCTATATTGCATATTCGTACTTTCAATGTATTGATGTGATTCAACCTACATCTTTTAATGATGTAGATACATGTTCTTAGGATTCGTTACTTGAGATCATTTCATTAGCTTTTGAGTAAGACTCATTGCTTCTGGAGGACTCCAATTTTTATGAGTTGTTACAAGTAGTTCTTTTGAGGATTTACGGATCTTGTCCCAACACTCATCCTTGTATATATTAGAGGCTTCATCCTTGTATACATTAGAGGCTTTATTCTTGTCAATTTTGTTGAGTCTTTCTTTAGGATATTTTATTTAAAACTTATGTTTCATACTCATTATATTCAACAAAGTTTTGAGAATCTATAAACTATTTTTTAAACGTTTCTTTGAATTTGATACTTATTTATGCTCAAGTTAGTCTTTCACTTGTAGTCAACATGGATGACGGTTCACTCGGGAACCATCAATGATTCTCGAGTGCTGGCCACGTCTATGGTATAGGCTTGGATCATAACAAACTTGATATCAGAGCACAGAGTTCAAGTATCCTAAGGTGTCTATGAAGCCATGTCAAGTAGACTTTTATTTATGGTTGTGAGAGACCCACTTCTATAAATGAAGGATTATAAACATTTTAAAAAAGTTTCCCTTCTTTCATACTCTCAATCTTGATAAAGTCGTGTCATAGGGAAATTATTCAAACTCGTGCATTTTCTTATTCATTAGACTACACCTTATACTCAAAGTAGTTGAAAAGCAAATGCAGATCCTTATCGATGAATTACTCTCAGTAAAAAAAAATCTTGAGAAAGTCATGAGACTGCAAAGGGGCTTGAGAGAAGTCTGTGAGTGAGTTTAAGTGTTCAGTTTCTAAAGAATGCACTCTTATTTATATAAATCATGCGTTCGAGCTAAAAACGAAATGTATTCCCAGACTCTCTTCTCTAAACCTGGTTTCGATTGAGACCCTTATGAGGAGGTGTTTTGTAGAGCTTGGATAGTATTTGAAGTCGAACGATAGTATAACTTACAATGTTATATATCGTAATAGTAAAAGTACCCAGAGTTAGAAGAATGAATGAAGAGGTATAGTACTCAAAGAAAGAAGACAGTGACGAGGGAAATTATGTTGTTGCAGTTATGCACCAATAAATTGTTAATGAAGAGTTATTCCTTATGGGTAGACTGAGAAATGATGAGTTTGTGTAGATTTCCTGATAGATGATAGAGAAATAGTTACGAGTTAGAATGAGTTAGGTTATGCTTTAACTAGAAAGGAGTTTATAGTGATGTGTCACAGTGTTACTGATTGTCAAGTGTAGGTGTTGAATGGAAGAGCAGGAGTATTACGAACATCTTAGGGGGAGTGTTATAAATTCATCGAATAAATGACTTGTCCAATGAATTAATACATGAACTACTTATTCATATTCCCTAATTTCTATAAACCTTTTAGGATAAAAGTATATATCATGACACTTAATGTAGTGATTTTGGAGTGATTTCTCATTCTATAAATAGGATTGTTCTTTCACCATTGGAAATACAGACATGAGACGTGAAGACAATTGAATAAGATGATCTTTATATCGTACTCTACATAGATCTTGTTTATATGGTTTGTAGTATATTAATTATATTTTACAACAATAGGTAAAGGAATTTCTGAATAAAAATGACATAAATAAATTAAATTTTAAGTAATAACATAAATATCATTTTTTGTGAAAGTTTGATGATATAATTAAGTTCTCTCTTAAATTCTATCATAACTTATGAATGCTTGCATTAATTCAATTCAATTAGTGACCCATAACTCCATGAGTATTAACCACGTATAAAAAATAAATAAAACAAAAAATTAGGAAAAAAAATAATCAACGTTAGTTTTTGTAGAGAGAGACAGAGAGAGAAATGGGTAAGGTAGCAACCACCACAGCAGCGCCGACTGAAATGAAGAGGAAGAAGAAGAAAGGCCGTCCATCTCTTTCAGATCTCCATGAACGTGATAATAAACACTCCATTTCTACCCCTTCCCGTCGATCCAATCGCCGGAACCCTAATCCGAACTCGAATTCTCCGCCAGAAGACTTCATCGACGACGATGACGAAAGAAAAGAGAAGAAAGTCAAATTAGTTGTGCGTTTGCCGGAATCAAATCAACAACATTTCGAACAAGATTCGTCTTCTGCCAATTCACTTTCTGATTCCGAAGGTGATAATCACGACGCGTCTGTTAATGCTAAGAGAAGGAAAATCGATTCCGTGGATCCCAGATCTGACGACGTTGTTGCTGATCAGGTGGTGAAATTTGGAGTTTTTTGCTATTTTTAAAAATCTAAATTTATTGAGTCAATAAATGTTCCTTCTATTTTTGAAAAAATGGCAATTTTTTTGGAAATTTCTCATGTTTATGTGATCCAATTTTTTTTGGATTTAGCGCCTAACTTCAACGTTCCTTTTTTTTTCCCTGGTGATTTTAAAGATCTAATGTGTTTTGACTGAGTCGCTGCTCTTTGATTTCAATGTATTTTCGAAATTTTAGAAAGTAATTAACTGAACCTTTGTTACTTCCAGTTGCTTATTTTTCTTCTTTCATTTTCAAAAGTCGCCTATGTATTTTGCTTTTTGTGGAAACTTCATTTGAGTGTTGATTTAGTAAAACAAATTGAATTTTGCAGGAGGAAAAGCTTTCGAAAGCGACGGACACATCAAATGGTGCAAATTCGAACTATTTTCACGAATTTTTGTTTCGAATTCCCAGTTATTGTTTTTAAAATCTGTTTATTGTTGGTTAGGGTCGCCATTGGTGTCCGGCCCCACAACACCTTTGCCAGACAAAAAGTTGTTGGTGTTCATACTTGACAGACTTCAAAAGTAAGATTTTTAGAATTTTTTCACCTTCTTTTTATTTTTTTTCTTATCTTAAATTCTTTCTATGTTTGAATGCAGGAAGGACACTTATGGTGTATTCTCCGAGGCTGTTGATCCTGACGAGGTACTCTTTTTGCAGAGACACATTTAATTGTATTTTTAGTGGATACTGAAATAGTTGTGGTGTATTCTCTGAACCTGTTGATCATGACGACGTATTCTTTTTCAAGAGACACATTTAATTGTATTTTTAGTAGATACTGAAATATTCTCTTTGCAGATACCTGATTATCATGAGATTATAAAACATCCTATGGATTTTGGAACCGTGAGGAAGAAACTTGATGGACGACTCTACTCAAACCTGGAGGAGTTAGAGGTCGGTAAAGGATTACTCAATGGTCGAGTGTATTCTATTTGTAGTAGTTGTGGATTCAACTTAACACTGACACTCCATGGCTTACTTTGGAGACAGTTACGGCTATTAATATTTTAATATGCAAACTTGTAGATTCACGTGTTTGCTGATGTTTTCTATTGCCTTTTGTAGCATAATGCTGACTGCACGTTGAGTTAAGCACAAAATTCTTTTTAGGTTACAGTTCCCTGTTTTAAGGTCCGATCTGGTGATATTTATTTTTGTTTTATCATTTAAAAAATTTCGTGACCATGCAAACTTACAGTGGTTAAGGGAGGACCAATATTCTTGAATATATCAGTTTGATATTTGCTCTGTTGGTCATTTCTTAAAGCTTAGGAGTGTTGGCAAGATGTCTGACCTACATAGCCATTAGAGTCCCCTGATTTTGGATCCTTGTGTCCAGAGTCCAGGCTAATTCTCAAGGCTACACTGCTACAGTAGTTGTTAACAGTGTTTTCTAAATAAAAGAAGCCATGACAGTAAGACTTTTTTGTTTGATTTGCTTTCAGTAAAGCTGAAGCTGTTGACATGTTCATTGTCTTCCTCTTGGCCTTATCAGCCTTTCATGCACTACTGATTTCATGTACTTATTATCTTTAGTTGGTTTAGAATTCAAGACTTATCCTCATGATCATCTTTCTTTCTTGGTTGTTGTTGTTAAGTAAAATTACCATTGTTGTCTTTAGTGGTTCTTTGGCATAGCCATGTTTATACTTTGAGAGCCTGTTTGGATTGGCTTACAAGAACTAGCTTTTAAGTCGAAAATAAAAAGTCAAATTGTCAAAAAATAAAAAGTAGGTGGAGACCAACTTTTGGTCTTTGACTTATATCAAGTCATTTTAAACTTATGTTAAGTCCTTTTTCTTCTTGTCAAACACTTTCAAACTTATTTTATGTCATTTTTGACTTATCTTAAGTTATTTTTTTATTTGCCTAACACTTCCAGAAGTCAAAATTGTCTTAAAAGTAGGTTTGACCAACTTTTTAAGTCAATCTAAACACCCTAGTCTAGAATTGAAAATTAATTCTAAAGATGAAAAATAGAAGCAGCAAAAGAGGCATCAATATAAAGAAGTTTAAAGAATACGATAAATATGCAGGTCTCAAATTCCATAATTTATGATGCATTTGGGGAAGGTATGCTTAAGGAGATGTAAATGTACCCAAATGCACTGTCATTATAAGCCTTCAGATGTTCTTCTATTGTTTGTTTTGTCATGGTGTCTAATTTCCCATTTTGTTTAACAAAAATTATGTTAGGTTTCTGCTTATTTTCGCTTCTTGATACTTGTGGTACAATTAGTTTTTTTTAATATCATATGTCCTATTTTTGGTGGGGTTGTGTGTCCTAAGAAATGCTGCTGGAGTGGTAAACAGTTGAAATTTGATGCTGACCTATGGCACAATGTTGGCTCATGCAGGCTGATGTCTTCTTAATATGTTCAAATGCAATGCAATATAATGCCTCAGATACTGTTTACTTTCGGCAGGTGCGCATTAGCCTTTGTCTGCTTCCATTTTTTTTTTGCTTCCATTATTTCCTGAATACATTGCTTTTTAGGCACGGTCTATTCAAGATCTGGCAAAAAGAGATTTCGATAATTTGAGGCATGAAGGGGAGGATGGTGAGCTGCAACCTAAGGTTGTTCGAAGAGGCCGGCCCCCAAGCAAAAATCTTAAGAAGTCTGAAGAGAGTTCTCCACCCCCAAGCAAAAACCTAAAAGTGTCTATTGAGGGTTCACCTATTGATTGTATTGCTCCTGAGATTTCTTCAGGCGCCACTCTTCCTAGTGGAGAGGAAAAAGTCGGTGGATCTAATTCTTACAATCTAAGAAAGGGACCTATGCTTTATAAGTTCCGTTCTGCTGATATATCCTCCACATATCGCTCTCGTGGTGAAACTTATTCTGAATGGTTGGTTGATTGGAATGAGTTTCCAGGTTTGTACCTTACATCTCTTTTTTGTTTTTCTGCAATCGCTTGTTTTTCTATTTTGTTGAGAAAAGTTGATTGTTTTGTTACGTGCAGCTTCTATTTTGAGGGCTGATATGAAGTATGGAAAGAAACATTTTTCAGTTGATGAAAACAGGCGTGACACATACCAACTATTCCATCAGTCAGCTTCTTGTAGTGAGCCATCTTTGTTGTGGAATGCTGATGACCTAAAGCGGTTAATGGCAGTATGTACTTTAAGCCTATGTTATTTTTTTTAATAACGAGAAATTCAACAGCCGGGCACTGGGTTTGAAAATCGGTGGATGATGGGCCCACCCTCTACCCTTCTCCACTTAAATACCAGGCTTTTTGTCTGTGTTAAGGTTCAAACCTGTGAGACACTCGACCTAAACATCCTATGTTGTGCTCTTACCACTAGACGAAATACCCTTGTGGCTTATGTTGCCTTTCTTTCTCGTTCTTTCTCACCTTTTTTTTTTTTCTCCCTTCTCTCAACGACTGCACGGTGTTGTGGATGTTCTCACTGTTTTTTTAATAGTTGTGCAATGCCTTTCAGGAAATACTATGCTGCTGCTGTCGAGTTTTAAAAATTATTATTTTGCATTTCCGGTACACATTATCTTCTAAGACTACCTATCAAAAAATGATAAAAACACTACCTTCTAAGATTTGACTTCAATGAAAATGGAGAAAAACAGGCCTTTCCACCTGTATGTTGCTTGTAGGTATATCTACTGTACTGCAAGATAAAGTTCGTGTTTTTAGTGCACTATATTAGATAGGCAAACATTAATTTGCTTCACTAATGATTCTGCTGTGAAGTATTAAAAGTCTCATGCTGGACCTTCTAAACACTTTTTAGGGCTGATCCCTCCCATCAATGCAATCAAAGAGTGGGAAAAAATTGCAGTAATCAGTCTGGTCACTGGTGTATTGTCACTCTTTGCACATTACCTCGTCTCACCATCCCTGAAAGAAAATAAGATGCCTTTTTTTTCTTGTGATTGTGTGTGATTATCTTTGATGCTGTCTTACGCAACCAAGACTAATCTGACTATAATGCAGGTTGGTGTTCACATCGAGCAGCATGCATACGCTAGAAGCCTTGCCAGATTTGCTGCAGATCTTGGGCCAGTTGTCTGGAAAGTAGCTTCTAAGAAGTTAGAAACTGTTTTACCTGCTGAAGTAAAGTTTGGTCCTGGATGGGTAGGAGAAGGTGGAGGATCAACATTATCGTCAACTTTTTCATCTCAGAACAAATCATCAGATTGCTTGGCAGCTGATCACCATTCTTCTAGAACCGTTATACCATCTATCCGGGGTGTAGGTTCTGCTGTCATATGCAGGCCTACTGATGGAAATGTTGAAGCTGTTAAGACATTGAACAGCCAAAATGACGATCTAGCAGAGGCTAGTGGTGATTTTTCGTGTGCAATTCCTCCATCTAATTCCCAGGCTAAGCAGAAACCTTCCGCAAACCCAAGAAATGGGTTCAATGGTATGATAGGGTATGATTTGTCTGCGCAAATGGAGGTAAAAAGGCTGTCCATGTCTAAAGGCGAACGGAGCGTACAAGAGGCCGCCTCAAGGCCTGGTGGTCAAATGGTTGGAACTGTTCCTAAAAGAGAGGTTTCATCCTCTCATCAGTCACCTTCAAACCGTGTCTCCTCTCTGGAGAACAGTTTACGAGAAAGCTGGACTACATTGCATTCTGGGAATTTAGAGCAGAGTTTGAGGCTTTCTGGAGATTCTCAACCTGCCTCTGTATCTGCAGGGCAGTATAGGGTATCTCTTCCGCATCCGCCAGACCTGAATGTCAAAGTCCAAACTTCAGGCTCCCCTAGTTCTAGTTTACGAGTTGGATCTCCGCAGCAGCCAGATTTAGCATTGCAGCTCTAACTTATTTATCGGCCCATTCTGCATTTGAATCAGGTGAAAGTAGATTATTCTTGTTAACCTAAATCATGGTAGGGGAACTAGGAAAATGGATGTACAGATTATGTATCCAATTTTTAGATTGAAACTAGGGAATTGGTATGTAACAACATTTTGAGAATTTGAACCCATGATTCAAATAGATAATTGGGTGTGGAATATAGGCAGTTGATACTGCAAGTAGGACCTCCCAAATATTTTGGCAAAAAAACATTAGGTAGGTAATCAGGGAAAATATGCTTTTTGGCTTCTTTTTAAAAAGTTGATTTTTGGTTTATATATTACGACCCTACAATGCATAGCAACAAAATCGAATAAAGTATGTACCAACTCTTTAAAATCGTCAAGTTTGTTTGTATGGTATACAATGTGGTTTATCAGCGGTAGCAATTTCAAATTAATAAATAACTATAACAATTAAGAATAACAGACAAAATGTTATTAACGATTAATTCATACAAAAAAAAAAAAAACAGTATATAGTGATTGCTCTGTTTTGCCAAATCACAAAATAACTATTACGATGGATGGTCATTAATGGGCATCGGTCACTCACGACATATTTGATTATCAATTAAAATATTAATGTGTTCATCGATTTGAGAAGCAAGTCTTATTATACGAGATAACATTCTTTATAACATTTTCAATACATAAATATATAAAATGGTGTGCATTGTGGTACAACATTGGTCTTAGTAATATAATTCACCATAAGAATGATTGAATATGTTTAACAATAGTCAATATGGATAAAAATGGTGTAGATTTGTAGAGTTGGTGTTATTATCAATTCTTATGTAAAAATAAATTGGTGTTTCAATGTGGTGTAATGTTACTGTTCCCTTTCTCTTTTGTAATTATAATGACTTACACTATAATATAGTCATCTATAAAAAAAATATATTTTTGCGCCAAAATCATACAATTTCGTAATAATAAAACACCAATTAAACTACAATCGTTTTAAATGCCAAACTTTAGACGAGATGGTGAACTTTATAGTTTATATAGTACATGAAAAAACACTATTTTACAAATTGATATGTTGTTAATTTTCATCAATAATTTGTCTCATACAATAAATGGTTTTGAACAGATTGATATTTTGATTCGTGAATGTGTTTTTATGGTTATGAGAGAGAGGACACAAAACTACATATTTTCATAGACTTTTGATAATGTAAAGATTTTTAGCTAAGAAATCTGACTAATAAAACTTGAAGGTAGAGATTGGTTGAAACACAATATCATAATTTGAAAGAATAAATTACATCACTTCATAGAGTTGAGAAAAGAAGAGGGAACAAAAATTAGTTCTTGGGGATGTTTTTGCCTACTATCTTGGCCGGAGCTATACGCAAAAGATTTCCAGGCTTACCAGGAAGAGCTCCTTTGATCATTAGAATCTTGAGTTCATCATCAATCTTGACGATCTTGAGCTTTCTAATCTTTGTCCTGGTGCCTCCCATTCGTCCAGGCATTTTCTTGCCCTTGTATACACGCCCTGGGGTTGTCCCAGCACCAATTGATCCTAGTTGTCTATGACTCTTTGATCCGTGAGTCATTTGACCCCTCTTGAAATTATGCCTCTTGATACCACCTGCAAGCCAATTCCACCAGTGTCAACAATGAGAGCGCGAAAACAAGATATGATAAATAGAACTTGCTTTCTTTAAAGATCATCAAATTTGAGATAAAAAATTGCTTCTCTAGTAAGTGAATGATATATCTAGAGTCGAGACCGCCACCAATAGAGAACCAAAGAACTACCTGTACCTTGACTTAATAGTTACAATATGTCGATACATGCACCTGTATGGAAGTCTCGTCTAGATGATACTTCAAACAACTATTCAGGTTATGATAAAGCTTGTGGTTTGGAAAACTTTTAAGACGTGAAAAGTTGATAAACCCTACTTCCACATTTAAACATCTGAAAATGTACACTGGAATCAACCAGCATAAATAAACGCTATGATAGTAAGTCATGTTAACCAGAATATCAAGATATCCACTAATGAAGCTTATTTAGGTGCTGAAGCCATGCCACATGAAGAGAGGAGCTACCATGATGTTCAATTACAATGTCATTTTCAGTTGGAATTGCAGTATTTACAAACAAAAGTTGCGGTTATTGAGGAAAATCAATAGAAGCATTAATACAAACCATTTGGCCAAAAAAGTTTAATGTAGCTCATGTAACAGGCATTTCAAGTACTCTTGCAAATAAGTAAAATATCATATTTACATCTATAGTGATACATTGCATCATAATTATACAAACAAATACATTCTGGTTTAAGGCGTGCGTTAATAAATGAATTGCAATAGCATAACAAAGGGCAGTAATGCAAAACCAAAGACTTGATATTTCAGATGTATCACGCTACTAAAATCACAGGCCGGTTCTCTTTTAAACAACAACCGCGCTCTATCCCAAGCTAGCTATATGAATTTAGAATATCCATTTGAACTAGATTCATTAACAATACGAGTTCTCTATTTCACAGTTCACATATGAAAGACAATATATTCATAGCTCACTGATGATAAGAAAAAACTAATCACAACACATAAAATCAAGGTCAATTGTACACTTCATTCATTAAATTGGGATGAAATCTTAGGACCTGTTATGGATTGGCGTTTGGCATGGGATTTTTATAAAAACCAAAAGCCTTGTTATACCATTTCTAACCTATAGCTTTAGCTTATTTTTGACTTAAAAATAAGTGTTTATAAGCACTTTATAACTTTACCCAAATACTTGAAAACAATCGAACTGAGATCAAATCTTTGATAAACAAGGCTAAATTTAGATAACGACCCGAAAAAGCAATCTTTAGGATAATTGGAGTGGTAGAGAAACAGAACCTTGAAATCCTTTTCCAATGGTTGTACCAGCGACATCAACCAAATCACCTTCTTTAAATAATTCATTAAAATCAAGTTTCTGTGTAACTTCAAATCCATCAACAGACTGAAGACGAAACTCCTGCAAATGACGGAGAGGAATAATCCCAGATTTTTCAAGATGACCCATTTCAGGTTTAGTTAGTTTTCTATCACGAACTCGTCGATACCCAACTTGTACAGCACTATATCCATCAGTAGCTTCAGTTTTAATTTGAGTAATAATATTTCCTTCGCGAAACCCTACAACGGTAACAGGCACCACTGTTCCTGAATCTTCAAAGAAACTCATCATTCCAAGTTTGGTTGCCATTATTCCGACTCCAGCTTCAAGAGAGGCAGAGATAGCTGGAGATGTTGAAATGCGGAGAATTGAAAGGGGTTTATGTTTGGGGAGTCGGAAAGAAGGGAGAAATGGAGAGTGCAGAGTTAAGGGTGTGACTGTGGTGGAAGTGGGTAGGGTTTTTAGGCGGAGCTTGGCGGTGGGCATTGTGGAGAAAGAAGAGAGAGACATGGCTGATTGGTTCGCTGAGAAAGAGAAAGAGGAAGGGGAAACGCCTGTTATAGGATTTCCTTATCCGGTACAAGATGGGGAAAGAGGGAGATGGTTGCACAAAACTATAAGACCCCAAATATAAATTAAGGAGTGGTATCTCACATTATTTTTAATCGGATTTAATGTCAACTCATTTAAGTTTTTAATCTATTTTTTAAAAAAAATACTTAATTTAATCACTAATTTCAATATATTTTAAAAATTTTTATTTGCATTGACGTTTCTATATTGAAAGTATAAATTACTATTTATTTTATATTTTTTTAAAGATTTATTTATTAATTTGTAACTGTGTCTTTTTTTTTAATAATAATTTTGAGTTGAAATTTAAATTACAATTATAAAAATTAAATATTACTAAGTTGAAATTATTGAGATTAAGCAGGTCAAATTGGACGGAACATGACCCAATCCAATTTTGAGTTCAACTCATTTGAACCCAAAGTAAACTTGATTTGGTTAAAACTCAACCCAAATTTTATTTCAATTTATTTTATTATTTTCAGTTTCAACCTAACTTGCTCATTTGATACCCCCTAAGAGTAACAAATACTCCTACATCATTTATTAGAGGTCGAGTTCGAGTCTTCTGGATATAAATTTATCTTTATTAGGGAGCAAACTCCTTAATCAGAGGTCAAATTTGAATCTTCTAGATACGAAAATTGTCTTATTAGATAGCAAGAATAAGATCATATAATTTTTTATGCAAAAATTATTAAACTAGTCAAAATTTCTAACATAATTATTATAAGATCTATACTTAAGAATCAATATATATATATATATATATATATATATATATATATATATATATATATATATATATATATATATGAGGAGCATAGGCAAGGTGATGTGGCACCTCTCTATGGCCTTTATTCTTTTTTTCATTTTTCTCTATTTTTTGATATTTTTTCTTCTTTCTTTTCATAAAATAATTTGTTTATTAATTAAAAAAATTCAAGTATATTTATTATTTTAATTATATATAATGAGTTACAAAAAAACCTCCATCTATTGATATTCTCACTTAAATAGCATGTCTTTTCAATTTCCTTCTAACTATTTTTATGGCTTATCCAATCTATAAATATCTATCATCTATAGAGATGTTGAATGCTCATTTTCATTTTTTCATTCTTTCTTTTTAGTAGTATAGGTTTTAAATTTTCTTTTCTTTTTCTTTTTATTCATCAATCATGTACATAATAAAAAGAAGACATAAAAAATATGATGTTACAATATGACCTTCACTTTGATGAAGATCATAGATATATTCTTCAAAGATTCATCACATTATTTGGTATAAGTTCAACAAAATGAAGAAGGAAGCATAATTATCTTGGAGATTCCAGTAGATAGAATCATAGAAGCATAAAAGTTTGAATGATTTCCAAACATTTTGAAAATTCATTGTTGTATTATTTTGATTCCAATTAATATTATTCTATTTTCTTTTATTTTATTTCTTTGATTTGAACAAAAAAATGAATATTCTATTCATTGTTGTTGTCGTTGAAGATGAAAAGATGCACATTTTTTTATTATTTATATATACGTCAATTTATAGCTAATTAATATTTTAAATTTTGCCATGATTGAATTAAAAGTATACTACCTATGGTACATTTCTTTTTATATCTACTGGATATTGTTGCCCCTTATAATATATGATGTGGTCTATCATATTAGTAATCAATCACAAAATAAATGAATAAATCTTATTTTTAGTATTAAATTTTTCCATTTGTTTCTTCTTCTTTTTTTGTCTTTTTTTTAAAATTCTTTTCATAAAATATTTTTTTATTAATTATAAAATTCAATCATATTTAATACTGTAATCATATGAAATGAGTTACAAAAAAAACCCCATCTATTGATATTCTCTACTTAAATAGCATTTCTTTTTGATTCCCTGTTAACCATTTTTATGACTTATTTTATCTATAAATACCAATCATCTATGGAGATTTTGCATGTTCATTTTCATTTTTTAATTCTATCTTCTTAGTAGTATAATCTTTTAATTTTATTTTCCTCATCGTTTTCTTCATCAATCATGTAGTTAAGTAATCAAAAAAGAAGATATAGAAAAGATGATGTCACGATATGATCTTCACTTTGATGAAGATCAATGGTATATTCTTGAAAGATTCATCACATTATTTGGTACAAGTTCAACAAAATGAAGAAAGAAACTTAATTATCTTGGAGATTCATGCATAGAGAGTTGCAGTAGAATAAAAGTTTAATTGATTTTCAAACATTTTGAAGATTCATTGTTGTACTATTTTGATTTCAACTAATATTATTTTGTTCTCTTTTATTTTATTTCTTCATTTTTTAACAAAAAAAATGATTATTCCAGTCATTTTTGTTGTTATATATATATATATATATATATATATATATATATATATATATATATATATAAAATTAATATTTTAGATTTTTTTCATGGTTGAATTAAAGGTATATTATCTATGGTACACTTTTTTAATATCTATTGAATATTTTTGTCCCTGAAAATATATGATATGGTCTATTATATTAGTAATCAATCAAAAAATAAATGAATAAATATTTTGTATTGAATATTTTTAATGATATATTCTAATTGAGCACACCCGCTATCACTTTGTAAGAATACACTACATTGTTGTTGTTTTAATTAAACATATAAAGTTTGTATTTTTTAAGTTAGTAATGAAACAGTATGAGAATATATGTAAATTTGTGACTAATAAAATTAATTTCAATTAGAGAACTTTTTTTTATTGTAATTTGTTATTAATAACATTTTAAGTTTCTTACCTTTTCATTTTCTCCTATTAAATAGATAAGAGAGAAACTAATCTTACAAACATAATTGAAACTTTGGATTTATCATTCCGTAAAATTAATCTCATTAATTTCCCTTCTTAAACTAAGAAATATGTATCTCTTTATCTTCATAACTTATATTTCTATAATCTCTAACTCCTCATAACTTCAAATTTTAAATGTGTAAACTTATGATAATTTATTGTGTTTCTCAATGAATATCTAAATAAATGTGTATTGTAAGACAATCCTTTTTTAAGCAAATGTTATTGTATTCTAATTCATATTTTATGTACTCATGATAGAAGAAAATCTTATGAATTATGTATATTGATTTTTTCTTGCTTTTTACTTAGTCATGTTCAAGAGATCAATTCTTGACCACAGATTCTGAATCTTAGACTCTAAATTTATATTTCCATAATCTTTATAACTCCTCATAACTCTCAGATTTTAAATATGTAAACTTATGATAATTTATTATGTTTCTTAATAAATATCTATATAAATGTGTATTGTAAGACAACCCTTTTGAGGCAAATGTTAATGTATTTTAATTCACTTGATGTACTCATGATGAGGAAAATGTTATATATATATATATATATATATATATATATATATATATATATATATATATATATATATATATATATATATATATATATATATATATATATATATATATATATATATATATATATATATGTATTAACTATGATAGAAGATATTTAATTTATTTGCCAAAATAAAAAATAACAATTGAAAAAAAATAGTATAATTTGATGAATCATGTTTTTGTTATTTTATTTATTGTTTTTTTAATCTCACTTTAGTTTATCTATTCTTTATTTCACGTTTCATTAGAAGTAATTGAAAAACAAAATCTAATTAATGAAAATATTGATCTCATAATTGAAGATTTTGTAAATTTTTTAGTCAAAATTGTTCTCTTTTTGCTTTGGTTTACTTATACGTTAATTGCGCTCCATGCAAATATTTTGTAATATTAAATACTTGTATTTGATATACTATGAAAATCATATTTTGTAACTCTTTTGAAGTATAATTAAATATAGATCAAAATAAATAAAATAGTGAATATAAATATTTAATATACATTTTATGAAATTTAAAAATAGGACAAACATATATGCCAAAAAAATTTATTCATGCATTTGATAAATTAATTTATTTTTGTTACATATGTATCTTTTGAAAATTTAAAATAAAAGATGAATACAAATGACTAAGTAAGTTGATTTGATTTTTAATATATTTTTTAAAAATAAAACACAAAATTTTGTACATAAAAACTTTTCATATGAGTATGACTAAATAAACACAAAATTATGATTAAAATTTTAAATTATTTTAATATACTAAGTAATGAGTATATATCTTAGGGTGTTCATGTATTAATATTATATAGAAAGAGGTGCAATCATTGATTTGAGAATGCAAGAAGTATATTTGAAATGAAACATATTATCAGAGTATTCAATTTAATTAACTTTTGAATTTTATTATTCTATACGCATAATATGTGAAGATGTTTATTATCTATCAAATATTTTTACGTAGTTTATATGAATTTTTTATCTTTATATTTCATATAAAAGATATAGATTAATATATAGTAAACGAGTTAATAATTTTTAAAAAAAAACATATTCTCATTCGAGGTTGAATATATTGAAACTTAATAATAGCGTAACATTTTGGATAACATTCTAAAAAACAAATTTGACAAATGATAACAATTATCTTTGATATAGGTGCAACTAAAGAATCTAAAATATCAATAGATGTGATTCATGCAAAAATCATACAAATTTAAATTGTATATTTGAAAAAGGAACAAAAACGATTGAAAAACGAAATATTCAAAGGAGTTTTATCATATCAATATGAAAAAGTATAATAAGACGTGTAGATGTATTTTATTAGTATTTTTCAGTTATTTATAATATAATTCTTATATACTCAAGAAAAAAAGTACATCGGAGTATATCTTGTAATATAAAGATTCAAACTCATTGATATTCCAATAAAATGTAGAAAGTGACATATTAACTACATGTCCAAACAAAAAAATTACTAAGAAAATATATATTGACATTTGACATATTGATTAATAATGTACTATCCCTCATTTAATAGATTATAGATGTTAAATTTGTTAAGTTTCATTTCAATTGTCATCTCAAAACGATCTTCATAATTAATATATAAGTAAAAAAATAAAGTGATAATATTACGTTTGGAAATAAAGAGAGCTATATAATTGATTGAAAAAAGTAATCCTTCAATATTTATTTTAAAGACCGCGCGAAGCGCGGCCAAATTCCCTAGTAATTAATAAAATGTAAATATATCAATATTTTATTAACTATAAGGTATCATAATATAATTTACTTACCTTTCTTTTTTTTCAAATTGAACCCACTTTTTTTTTATCCTGTTACTGATGAAAAGAAAAAAAAGATATCATCATCCACTTTTTTCTCTCAAATTTTTTTTATCCATATTTTATCAGGTCTCTCTCACACATTTGGACCAGGGGCGGATCTACTTAAGCTCGTGGAGTGTCACGCCACTCACGAGCTTCGGCCAAGACGTGATGTATGTATAGGTGTATTTATGTATATTGTATAAATAAACAAATGATACCCACATAACCAAAAAGTGTTGTGCTGCCATTGGTAGAGGGTGGTACTCCCCCTTCTAGACCCCGGATCGAATATGGATAACACTTTTTTAAAAGAAAAGAAGGAATTTAGCTTCAATAATTCATATTTTGAAGATTATATTTCTTTTTCTTTTAAATTCTAGTTGACTTAGTTTTAATTAATAATTATTGTTGACTAATTTAATTTAATCTTTAATTTTTTTATAATTTTTATTTGTTTGATGGAGAAGTGTTAAAAATAGCTTTAAACTATGTCATGTTAAATAAAAATATTCTCTGTTAATAATTTTATCAAAAATGTCCATACGATTAAAAATTTATCCTAAAAATGTCTCCACTACTAATATTTTAACCCTAAAAATGTCTATGTTGTTATTTTATTATGTCAAAAATACACCTTTTCTAATGAACATAATTTTTTTTATTTTATAATAAAATTATTGTTTTTAAAGAATCCCTTTCTTGTTTTTTTATTGTTTTGAAAACCTTTTAACTAAAAAAAATGGAAATAGTAATATTTTTCTTAATCTCATTTTGTAATTTAAATAGAACAATGTCATGTACTTTGTAAATAATATCATAGTAACTTCTTCTTTAATTTTTATTTAGATATAATAAAATCCTTTTTTCCTAATAAAATAAACAAATATTTCTATTTCTTAATCTTTTTAAAATTGATTAAGTAAATATTTTCTTGTAGATATTGTAATTGTGAAAATATCACTTTATTTCATAAAGTAGATAAAAAATGAAATATGAAACAAGAGTGGTGATTAATATTAAGTGATTTGTTTAATTTGTTACCAAGGAATATGTTTACAAATATAAGTAATTTAAAATATGTAAACTCGTCGAGAACTATTATAAATGAATAATATATATTTATAATATTAGTAAGATTTTTTTTTTAAAAAAGTTACGCTTTATAAATTTTGTGTGGAATCGAAACCTAAGATTGATTTAGTGGTCTAAGTAACGTGTCTACTTGACATCCACGAAGTTCAAATCCTGGATCGGCCTCTGATTTGGATTATGATTATACAATATCACTCAACTTATGTATGTGTAATTAGTGCAAACATAATTGATACAAACATTACGAATACGCTCTATATATTTTTTACATACTACCAAACGATCCAATATTTAGCAGTTTTATTATATATTCTATCAAACGACCACAAAATAAAATATTATTAATACACAAAGTTAATGAGTTTATATCTTAAGAGGTCAGTGAACTATGAGAAATGATCTAACAAAGTCATTTAACTTTGTTTTATATATAAAAAAAATCACTCAACTTAAAATATTTATCTATAAAAATCATCCAACTACATTTATTATTAAAATAAATTTAATATACCAAAATAAATTATTTTTATGCTATATAAATTATACGAATCATATAAATATTAATTGAACCTTCTCGAACTCTTTCTTTTTAAGAACCAAAAAGATTTGTGCCAAAATAACAGATGCCAAGAAGAGCTACTGAGTTGGAGTACAGGAAAGAAGCACCACTTCTTTATTGTCTTGAAACTCCGCTCTGAACCCGAATCGTAGAACTCGGACATGATAGAGTTCTCATCTCAGGTTAATCAATTCAATGATCGGCTTCTTTCTTTTTCTCAATACGATTCTTCAAAGATGCCAGTAATCTGGTTCTCTGTTTCCAAACACAAATGAAAAATATATATCAATTTTGGGTATGAAATCCAAATTCATTAGAGCTCCAGACATATCACAATCACATTACAACTAGCTAGCAACATAAATCTAATGGAACTCTATAAATCACAATAGGGAATTGGAAAGAGAAATTGCACATTATTACTTGTATTTTGTTTTGGTGTATATATTATTATTACTCGTTTACTTATATCAACACATATGAATATGGAGATTGGAGTATCCAACTAAAGTAACCAATAAATTAAAAAAAAAAAAATTTTACGAGCAGTGGCTCATAGTGTAGAAACTGAAAATTGAAGTAACGTAGGTATAAATCGAATTTATATGGGGGCGATACGATTTAAAAATATAAAAGTTTAATTTATGAGATTCATATTTATATGACAAATAAGATAATTTATTTGTCATGTCGAAATTACTATAAATTAAGAAGAAGATCTTTTAAATTTTAGTTTATTGTGAACTCCATATTTACATGACATATAAAATAATTTTGGGGAAACTAAACAAATATCCTATAAAAATAAAATAGTTACAAACATACACCCTTTTATATTCCCTATTAAATAAATACACCATATATCTTTAATTAATTTCGCTTAATTGATACAAAATCAGTATCATACTTGTATTGATATCATCAAGGTTGAAAACTTCGCTTAGATCATATGTTGTATTAGTATCATTAAGAGTGATAATTTTTTTAGTTGATACTAAATCGAGATATATATATACTGTATATCATTAAGGTTTTTTGTTCGAAAATTTTGATACCACAACAATATATATATACTCATACAATATCATTGACTAATGAGTAATTTCTGAACAAGAAACCTTAGTAATACCATAAAATATATAACTCTTATAGTATCATAGACTAATGAATGATTTCACTATACTCTCATCATGATGCGTGTAATACAATATCTTTTTTATTTAAAAAAATTTGTCATATCACACTCTATATGGATAAGACATTCCCCCGTGAGGAAAACAAACAAATTATCAGTATTAGTTAAAGTTAAAAATTAAAGTATTGTTATTCCTACCTTGCCCAATTTTTTAAAAATAAAATGTAAAATATTTTTCTCATCCATTCCACCACTTCCTCCAATCATATTTCCCTCAATTTTTAGTTTTTTTTTTTACAATTATTTTTCATTCATAAAACTAATCTTTTTATTTATGTTATATTGAAACATAAGTAGAAAAAATATTTTCCTAAAATATATGTATATATCGAACACAAAATGAGAAAAATTTAAGAAATAATTAGGAACAAATGGGTTGATAGGGATGGAGTGGATTTTTTATTAAAAATAAAAATAACATCAATTTTTTTTAGGAAAGAGAAGAGGGGTGAAGTCTGAATTTTTCAAAAATATTTTACAAAGAAAATTTAGAAAAATAAAAGGATGGAGTTTTGTGGACAGAGGTGGTGGAGTAAAGTGAATATATATATATATATAGAGAGAGAATATGAATACAAATACTTTAATCTACCGTTTAGCTAATTCTAACAGCTTGTTTAATTTTTGTCATACTGAAATATTTTATCTATGTAAATTCTGTGTGATAAGATTTTTATAAATAAAAGAGTATATTATACATTTTGGGTTCGAAAGCGATTATGGCGTTATGCGGAAATTTATAATTGTGTATTAAAATATTGATAAATTAGAGGAATATTTATTTGGATGAGTATCTTTCAATAAATAATTACTAATTTTATCTATATTTTTTTTAAAATTTATAGCAATGTATAACAATATTTTATTCGATCTGTAATTTGTATTAAAAGTGATTTATGTATGCAATATATATGTATTATAATTGTTATTTTAAGTATACTATGTTTGTTAAATGTATTAAAGAAATTGTTATTGCCATAAATGGTGAATATTTTTTTTAATATAACATATCTTTGTAAGTTTCCCTAAATTAGATGACAAGAATTATATTAAAAACATAATACTATTATCTGAACACTAATATAAAAGAAAAATATTAAAACTATTAAGATAATCGAATTTCTCACAAGAGTGTATTAGAAAATATAATGCATATATCATGTGTGTGTTTAATAGTACCTTATTTGGTACACTTTTTCTTGTCATGTATAACTAATGCTTTCATTACTTATACATTCTATTGTGTATTAAATTGTACTAATACCAAATAATTCTAGGTATTAATAATACACAACATTTAACACTTGCATTAGATTAAAAAATTACAAAAAAAACTATCCTCAAAGCCTTTTTAAAAACATTTCCTAACTTTTTTTTTCTTTTCATTTTCTTTCTTGTCATATGTTTTATTTTTCTTTTAATTTGTTTTTCAATATCTTTTAATTTGTTTGTGTCTTGATAGAGTTTATAGCCTCTTAAGGATTTTTTAATTTTTTATTTTTAAAATAATCTAATTTCAACATAGTTTAATAAAATTATTTACTATTGTGGCAATAAATTTGATAAGAAAATTGTTTGTCAACTTTTCACAAAAATATTTTTATTCAAATAACACAACTATTTAATATAGTTTGAGAAAAGAAAAAGAAAGAAGAATTAATGATGTTTTAGCAACAATTATTGTTGTAAAAGAAGGGTAAAGATAAATAAAGTGTGAAAGATATTTTTGTAAACATATATTTTTAAATAAAAATTAACAAGATTTGTTATTTTTAATATATCAAATCAAACTGTGTACAAAATATAATGTTTGCATAACTTATGCAATCATTATTGATGAAAGCACTATTAATACAAACATTATTAATGCACCTTATTTTGTATTATTCTTATATAATCTATCAAACAATACCTTAAACACATATATTGTCTTCTTGGTGTAAGAAGAGAAGATGAATATTCTACTTATAAAATTCTATATTTTTATACAAGGAATTAATAAATCCAATATGTAAAAGATTTATATTTGGCCTTCTTGGTGTCTACATTTTTCAAATATTTAAATATAAAATATATTAGAAACAATTTAAACATGTTTTTAACACGATTCCCTTAAACCTATCCTCAGAGTGTTTCGGTCAAAAAGTATGACTTCACCTGTAAGGCATTTAACACACAAGAGTGTAGTTACTACTACCGCACTAGTCAAAAAGTATGACTTCACCTGTAAGGCATTCAAAAAGTATGACTTCACCTGTAATTTTCTTCTTTAACAAAGTTGACAAGACAAAAGAAAAAGTATGAAAAAATTAATATCTTTTTTCCACTTTCTTTACCAATGTCTTAAAACCCAGGAAAGTAAATGATTTCTTGTTTACTCTTTTTTTTTTTTCTGGTTTGTTCAAGTATATACAGGAAAAATGGGTGATCCGTTGATTGAAGAAATTGATGTTCCTTCTTGTATAGTGGATGCACCTTTACCATATTCTGTAGAGACGATGCTTGATAGAATCTGCAAGGAGCAGGGGCAAAAACCACCGTGTACTGGCATTAGAAGGAGGCTGAGCTCTATTGGTGAAAAAGGGTCATTAGAAATGCTCAAAATAATATCACGTCGTCCTATCAAGAAGAGTCTCTCTGCTTTTCTTGTTTACATGATTGATCGCTACCCGGATTGTCTCTCCTCTTCCTCCAGCCCATTCAATAGTCTACTCAAACGCTCTTCTTCCCCTGTTCTATTTCCATCTCCAGGTACTATTTTCCCCTAATTTTAATTCCTTTTTCTTATAATGTTTGTGTACACAAAGTCTTTCGCCAAAAAACATCATTAAACTTAAATTACATTCTAAAAATAACACAAAACCTATCTTTCAAGTATTTTGAAGGTGTGTTTAGGAGAAAAAATAAGTATATGTTTGACTTATTTTTTTGATGTTTGATTGGTAAATATAAAAATATTTTTTTAATGTTTAATTTATGAAAAAATATATTTTATTTTTACTAAGGAGTAGAATATAATGTTTGAATTGCAGTTGAGAATATTTTTTAAAATAAACTAAATTTTTTTTAGAAGAAAATAAATAAAAATGAGTTGATTTGGAAAATATTTTATGTATAAACGTGAGAAAATCAAAAGATATTTTTAAAAAAATGTTTTCTACCAAACACACCCTAAACAAAACATGAGTAATTTATGTAATTATCAATAAAAGTTTTCATCCATAATATCATTGCTTACTATAAGAAGTTCGTGAAAATATATTAAAATTTTTAGACACTATTGCTTATGGAAACAAAAAATGTTTGGAAAATGTGAGGATACATGATTTGTTTTTTTTTTCTCATTTAGTAACATGAAGAAGGTTGAATTTAATTATCTTTTACCTTTTTCATAGCTAAATTGTATTTAGATTAATAGATTTTTGGGCCAATATGATATTGAAGTGATCAAAATATTGATTATCTCTTGCGTTTGAGTTTCATTCTACATTATTAGAAGTGAAAGTCTCCAACAAACGCTGCTTTTAGCATATTCAATTGAGAAAAATATATTTCAACTAATAATATTTTTAATATCAAATTACATGAAAAATAAATGAAATAAACTATCAAATTAAAAGAATTTGTGTAATGCTAAACTCAACTACCGAAAAAGTTCACAATAGAAATTTTGGCATATCTACGAATAATAATTACGAGGGGTGACTTGATTATTGAAAGATTTGTTAGTTTTCTGATGACTTCAAATAGAAGGATGAAAATTGTTTATTTTTAAATACTCTAATGATGCTATGATATTTTAAAGATATAGCATTAGTTTGAGGTATAGTCTAAGGGTGATTTTGATCAAAAACACTGTATAAATAATTTGTTTTGTTGTTAAAATGACAAAAACATTCTTAAGAGTATTTGAAAAAAATTATAAATTTAAAAGTGTATAAACTATGAAGGCTCGGGTGTATACCAAACGCGTAGTAAGCTAACAAAGTCTGTTTGAGCAGCTTATAAGCTTTAGCGAAACCCCCTTCTTACTATATTTCTTACTATATGTTTGTACTTTCTATGCTTAGAGGGTAAACGTTTACAAGGTGAAAGTTCTTCTAAATCAAAGCTTGAGATGGGCTTATTGGCCTGTGCAAGCCCTCAGAAAGTTGCTCGCCAGTTATCATTTTGCGAGGAGCCTGAATCTAACTGTAGAAGAACCTCCCCTTATGTCAGCCAACAGTTGATGATCCTCAATGAACTTGAATTTAGAAAATTGTTTTTGGTACTGAGCTACATTGGATGGTTAGTCCTCTATTACCCTTACTCGAATAACTTTCTAATTGTATGTGACTTGAATCTCTGCTGTTGGCAGCAACAAGTTGGAAGATGTTATATCCCCTCAAATTGCTGATGATATTGTAAGAAAGAAAGATCTTTCCATGACTGATTTTGAATCAGAAATTTGGAATGCTTTTGGAAAAGCATGTTATGCTGTGTCAGATAGATCAAAGGTACATCAACTCCCCTCAAAGGCGATTCTTTTTCTAATAACTCAAGCATAAAGTGTTTCTCACCTCCAATCTTTTTTTTTTTTTTTTTTGTCATTTCTCAAGTGCATCTTTTCAGTATGGATTTATTTTTATGGTTTTATGTATTTGATAACTACTCTGTTATCAACTTATTTTATCTTGATTTGGTTGCCTTCTTATAATCTTACATGATTATTAAAAGAAAGCTAAAAGATAAAGTTGTATAGAACATGCTGAAGAAAGTGGGGAGCCATACTCTGACTTTTGTGTTTTGAAGAGTACAATAAAGAGTACAAACCAAAGTTTTTTTTGAAAAATAAAGGATCAAAACAATTCGGCAACCTTTAATATGCCAATGATATTAATTGTTAATATTTGTCGAGGAACATGTGGTGCCATGTTTTTTTCTTTAATTGTAGAAGTGTAGAATAAGGTATGTTAGTTGGGTCCTTCATCACTTCCCTCGACATTTACATGCCAATGGGTGTCTGTCTGGATCATGAAGATCCTTTGGAAAGAAACTATGGTACTTGTATAACTTAGAGTGTAAGTAATATAATCATATAAAGAAGTGTGAAAGTGTGGCTTTGACATAGCATGTTTAAGACCTCTTTCCTTTTTTGACAACTATTTAATTTTAACTTTCCACATAGCCTGTTTAAGACCATAAGATTGAAGGACATTTTGGTGAATTCAACATATTCCTTTCAAGACCACAATATTCAAAAGCCGTCTTCACTTTCTTAAACTCCGTGTCAAGTTAATATCAAACAAACAAATTGCAACGGAGGGAGTATATCATTTGTGAAGAACAGATGCTTACAAATTTATTACTTTTAGTGCAGGAACAGAATGATAGAAAAACATATCTGTCTTTTTTAGTGTTTTGATTCTCTGGTATCGGTTATTGTGTATGCATCTTTATAATCCTTGATGTTATTTTTGCAGTATCTTTTTAATACTCTAGGAAGGTCATAGTATTTGAGATAGCCCAAAAGATTAAAAGGTAGGTCAATAAATGGAAGGAGGAGATTGTTGCTTAATGACCTATATTCCAGGTCAATCTAGTTAGAGCCAAAATGCACATCTAATGAAATTGTTAATTTGCATGGCTTTATTAGTGAAAACATGTACCACAAGTAATACTTAATTATTCAAACATGGGTTTCTGTCTCTCTCTCTCTCTCTCTCTCTCTCTATTTTCTTCTTCTGGTTCCCACTTGCTAATTGGTAGAGACAACACACATAAGTTGTACCTGTGGTGAAGGTAGTGCGGAAAGATATGTACTGTATCTGCTTATTCTTTAATCTATTTTGTGGAGTACCCTTAGCCTAAGTATGTCTCAGGTGATGCTGAGCACCTTGTTTTACAGATCTTCTTCGTCATTGCAGTACTTAGACTGGAATTGCAGAAAGACACATATCTACTATTGCCACATTAAGCAGAACGGATGCTGTACCTTCAAGGTTCGTATTGTCAATCTGTGGTTACTCTTTTCATGAATCATTTACATTGCATACCTTACCTTGTTACATCTGAATCATCTTTTCCGGTAAGTGTTAGAGGGAGTATTACCAGCCTTTGAAGAACTTTTGCATACTGAGCATAGAAATAAAAAAGAGAAATATTACTCTAGCAAAGTTCATTTCTTAATACATTGTTCTCTAGTAAGAATATTTTTCTTATTTTTACTTGTGACAAAATACCTTTATCTTATTTGTTTTCAGTTTTAAGAGATTTTAGCACATTCAATGACCGTCAATTTTGGCATTAGGATTTCTGTGTGGCATAAAATATGATAGTTTTTAATTTGCGTCTCCATGTATTCTTTAAGAATTATAATTCCTAGTTCTTGGTTTGACATTATTCAAATTATTTGGCTTTGAATTATCAAGGGTCCATACTTGAACACAGCAAGGACTCACTTACAGAGAGCCCTGGGAGATGACAATGTACTGATTGTCAAATTTGTTGAAGATACAAGTTGTGCCAATATAATTCTCGAGGAAGGCATTCTTGTTGGCTTGAGACGTTACCGTTTCTTTGGTAACATTTTATTCTTTTCCTTGATTTATGAATTTCTCTTTCTTTTTGTATATTGTACTTCAACATGTTATTGGTATGTTTTGTTTGAAATTTCGTTTTCGTTCTCTTTTAAAATAACAAATGAAAGAGAAAAAACAAACAATCATGTTATATACCAGTGTAATCCCACAAGCAAGGTTTGAAGAGGGTGGAGTATACACAACCTTACCCTTACCTTTTGTGAAGGTAAAAATGTTGTTTTTGATAGATCCTCAATTCGAGTAATTATGTCACAAATGAAATATGTAAAGTATATACGATAGTGAAAAAGCCATGCTGAAAACAACTAAGAAGAGAAGAAGTAGCAACAACAAATAATACGACAAATGAAGCAAAGGAAACAACATATATTGACAAGTGAACTTAACAAAGCTTGACAACCTACTAACCTTCTACCATGATCCTCGACCTCCATATCTTCCTATCTAGGGTAATTTCCTAGGTCATTGTGAGTCATGTCTTGTCTTATCACCTTTCCTCACAACTTCTTTTGTCTACCTTTGTCTCTCCTTATAGCCGTAGTAACCAACCTCTCACACCTCCTAATTGGGGAATCTACTCATCTTCTCTTCACATGCCTAAACCATCTCAGTCTTGCCTCCCTCATCTTGTCTACCAAAAAGGTTGTTATATTATAGGTGTTTTGATGATCCTCACAAATGAAGGGACCTGGTCTCTGTCTGAGTTCGCTCGTCCAGATCTATGATGGGGTACAACTGTAAAGTTGTCGTGTTAGAGGTTATTGAGGCGTTGATACACTCAAATTTACTTCAAGTAAAGAACCCAACTAATGAGGTTGGGATCGTTCCCACGAGGAAAATGGTTCAGACTTAACTTTATTCTATTGTTACTTTTATTTAGTCAATTATTTTTCGTAAAAAAATAACAAAAAAAGGGTTTTGATTAATGAAGCAATTAGCTAAATTAAAGTAAACAAGTGACAGGTTCAAGTATTGGAGTTTTAATCAAGTAATGAGAGTAACTAGGGCGTAAGTGTTCACCATAGACTCCTAACTCGGTAATCCTTTCCTAGTATATTGCATGCAAAGTGATAAGTTAGGTATCTCTAAATTCTTGGTCTGGCATCTAGAGAATTTCACTCCGCACCTTGGTCCGGCTACGTGTGTTGCTTTACTAAACCTTATCTTTACCTCATATTAAACATCATATTCGATATTTGACTAAGTTGTTACCTCGTACCAACCGACACTAGCCTATTAGATAGTATACACTAAATCTATGTTGATAATTCTTTTCCTATTATCTACCTCCTTGGTCCGGCAAGTAGCAATAAGGCGAGTTCTAACATTGACCACCGTTAAAAAGACTTATAAGCGAAAGAATTATCAATACATGCAAGACACTATTCTAGAATTGTTATTTTAGCTAGGTTTTACCTTGTTATTTACCCATGGTTCCCACAATTCTAGTTATGGAGTTTAGTTACCCATGCTGATAATCACACAATTCATATTGATAATATAAAAATTCATGCACTTATTTTGATGAGAATGAACAAAATCTAGAAATTTACTTGAATAAATCACAAAAAACCAATGATCGATTCTGGAAAAGCAATATCAAATCCCAAAATCAAGAGTTCAATACTTAGACAATAAAACTGAAAAATATCCAAAGGTCCAACCTCAAAAACGAGGTTTTTCGAACTATTTATAATAAAACAAAACCTAATAAAAGAGGAAAATCTATTTAAGGAAAAATTTGCCAAAAACGTGTCCGAGTCGACAACCTTCGTGATGGACCATCGTGACTACAACGGACCATCGCGGCTTCCGTCGTTCCATACTTAGCACAAATCTGTGCTGCTTTCTTCATCAACTCTCTGTTACCCTCTACGGACAGGTGTGACGGACCGTTTCAAGCACGACGGTCCGTCTAGGGACTTCGTTTCACAACACTTAGAATCTTCTAAAGTTGGGTACTGGGACTACTCTCTGTTACCCTTGACGAATGTGCAGGACGGACCGTCGTGGCTATGACGGTCCGTCATGAGCTTTCCTAGTCCCTCACTTGGTCAGAATTCCCTAACTTCCTTCAGCAGCCATTATATTCTCACGACGGTTGACCCCTACGGATCGTCACAGTCACGACGGACCGTCGTGGGGTCCATAGGTGGTCACTTCTGTAATTTCAGCTCAAAATCTCTGCGTTCTCCTTTGGACAGATTTCTCGAGAATAAATAAAAAATTACATCAAAAATCAATACAAAAGGCTTTAGACACACACTAAACTTAAGGAAAAGGCATTAAAAGTATCGTGAAACCACGGTACATCAGGCGTCAGCGTACTACACCAATCAGAATGGACGAGGGTGTTTGTCCAATGGATAATAACTCTTTATGTTTGATATTTTCAATATGAAAAACACCATATTAAATACATTCATTCAAAGAAGAAAGTCAGCCAACAAGCCTTTCAAGAAGTTTGTAAGGGACCTGGTCTCTGCAAGACTCTGTATGTAAAAGGACGACAAGACAACTGTCAGAAAAGTTGCCACTTCTGATGTGGTAGATGCACGTCCTACCAGAATGCCAGGCTCTCAGCCAATGGGCGGTCCTAAGGAGTTTGTGTGTATTTGATATAATCTCTTAACACATAACACAAACTCAAGATTTGACAAACTAAATTTAGATTTTCTCTTCTCTGAAAATCCATAAGCTTACAAAGTGAAAGCCATCTTCAAGGAAAAACTCTGCTCAACTCAACAAAGAGACTTGATATAGTGAAGGAGAGTTCATTAGCCATATGAATAATGCTTACTGTTTATGGCTGTATGAATGAATGATTGTATACTCACGTGAGGAGTTATGCAAGTTGTATGTCATCATCAAACGGTGGAAATTGATAAGTGTTTATGCTCTTAGATGTTTTGATGATCTTCTGGGATCTGGTCCTCTGCAGAGTATGAAACTCGTCCAGGCTAAAAAGTGCCGGACAACTGTAAAAGCTGTCTGCGTCAGGAAAGTTGGTGAAGTAGCAGAGTACTTCACCAATTAGCGACGACCAGGTTGTTTGTTTGATGAATAATAAATTTTCTTGGTATATATCAAACAAATAACAACAAAATTCATTCGTTCATTTAAAGAGAGAAATTCAAGCCTCAAGAACAGCAAGGAAACCGATAGAAATGTTCCATTGCTTTTTGTGTTTGCTGTATTTTGTTTACTTGTAATTGTTCTTAAATTGTAGGATTCATTTCCACTGTGATAGAAACGTTTCAACCTTGGGTGAATCATTGTAAGGGTTTGGGTTACGGGTAACTTAGGCTTTTACTTTTGAGAGCAGTATTGTATCTGCTCAGGCTCAGCTAAGTGATAAGGAGTATTACTTAGTGGGGAGATCAGCAGGCTAATCTCTTTTGTTAACTGACTTTTACTTTTGGTTGTTGAAGATTAGTGAAAGTGGTTTTAAAAGTCCTGTTGAGAACATATCGTGGTTTTCCTCCCTTGAGCAAGGAGGTTTCCACGTAAAGTTACTTGTCAATATTTAGGTTTCTGTATTTGTTCTTTACTGTCTGACTTTACTGTATTCCAACATGGGCCACTCCTACCTTGCCCCAAATAGCTTCATTCCTAATACTCTCTTTTTGTATGCCCACATCCATCTCAACATCCTCAATTCGTCTACTCTCATCTTTTGGACGTGTGAGTTCTTGACTGGCTAACACTCTCCTTAGTCCATACAACATATCTGGTCTGACCACCACTAAATTAAAGTTATTTTAAGGTTTGGTGACACATTCACAAGACACTAGATGCAAGCTTCCGTTTCATCCATCCCGTTCCAATACAATGTGTAACGTCATCATCTATCTCCCCGTCCCATTGGATTATTCATCCCATATACTTGAAACTTTCCTTCTTGGGGATGAATTAAGTGTCAATTCTAACTTCCACATTTTCCATGTGGGTTATATTAGTGGACTTGCACTTTAAGTATTTTGTCTTAGTCCTCCTACTTGAACCTTTTATATTCAGTGTTTGTTTCCAAACCTTCAACATATCTTTTAGTGCTATCGCACGACTCGTTAATCAAAACTGTGTCATCTGCAAACAACATACATTATGACACTTCTCGTTGTATGCGTCGTGTTAGAAGGTCCATCATTAAGGCAAATAGAAACGATTTAAGAGCTCATCCCTAGTGCAATACCATCACGATGGGGAAGTGATCTAAACCTCCTTCCATAGTCCTCACTCGGGTCTTCGCTTCATTGTACATATCCTTAATTGCCATAATGTAAGCTTCATGTACACCTTGAGCCTCTTCCCTCCAAACAACCCCATAAGAATCTCCTTTGGGACTTTATCGCAAGTTTTTTCTTGGTCAATGAACACCACATGTTAGTACCTCTTCCTCTCTCTATGCTGCCCCATCAATCTCCTTACTGCATAAAAGAGGACTCCTTTGAGTTAATGAAATAGGGAAATGGTGTAATTCTTGATATTCCAAATTATTGTGGCATAATCATTAAATACATTCCTCACAATAGTTTAATGGTTGGCTTGATTCATTTTTAAAAAAACAATATAGCTGCAGGTAAAAGTTTTAATGCTTCTCCTGACTTTCAATTGTCCCCATCATGCCACACTTCCATTATTATTCTTGTTGGTATTGCCAATGTTGTTGTTTGTCATAATTGCTGTTACACCTGATAATCCCAAGTCCCAACCTTTGGCTGCATTTTAGTTCTTTTCTGACATTATGGTTCTTGTGTAGTGTATAAAGATGATAAAGAGAGGAAGAAAAGTCCAGCTATGATGAAGACAAAAACTGCTTCTTTGAAGTGCTACTTTGTTAGGTTTGAGTCCATTGGAACCTGCGATGATGGAGAATCCTATGTATTTTCTACCAAAACAATCAGTCAAGCAAGGTGTAAATTCATGCATGTGCATATGGTTTCTAATATGGCAAAATATGCAGCCAGGTTGGTCTCCTTGATAGTCATGTTGAGTATTTATTGAGCTTTCTTGGCAGATAGTAATATTATGCATACATGCAGGCTTTCCTTAATTCTATCAAAGACTATTAAGCTTCAAGTGGATCTTGATTCTGTCACCATTGAAAGAATCGAAGATATACTTTGTCGGGTAGCGGCTCTGTTTCATATATTTGGGCTTCCTGTTGTGATTTTCTGATAAATATGTCTAGAAAATTTGCTTATCCTTTTATTTGATTAATCGTAGGATGAAAATGGTTGTATTATTCAAGATGAAGACGGCGAACCTCGTATACATACTGATGGTACTGGTTTCATATCAGAAGATTTAGCTATGCATTGTCCCAAAGATTTTTCAAAAGCAGAATATATAAAAGATGAAAATTATGAGGTATGCATAATTTCTTTATTCATAGAAGTGAAACCCTGAAATTGGCAAGTGTACAGATTTACAGTTTCAATGTCGTGTAAAGAGCTTCCCTGAGCATCTTCTAAAGAAAATGGGAAACTGAAAGTTATATTTCACGCCCCTGAGCTACCCCTTAGACGTAACACGTGATCTAGGATCACGAGTGACCCCGAACTAATGCTGAGTCTGGCATATATGAAGTATACTGAAAATAACTGAGTAAAACATATACTATGCGAAAGCTAAAACAATGGATATCTGAAAATAAGGAATACCCAAATGGTCTAAATATAAGTTAAATAAACTAATGTTGACTGACCCAACACTTAACGACTAGAGCGAAATCTACATTGAGTTGAGCATGCCGCCAGCTAACTCTAACAAAAGCTGAATATAAAGACTAAAATAAAAAGCATGTCTACTGTCACCAAAGTATGAGGACTCGCCACTGATGCTTCTGAAGTCGAATCAAGAATAGATCTAAGTGTGATCTGGACATTGAGTGCCTGTATCTACATCATGAAACGATGTAGCACCAAGTATGTGTCAATACTTGGAATGTATTGAGCATGCAAGATATAGATACCAAGCTGAATAAAAGATATATAAACTAAATAATGCATAATTGAGCAATGATACAATCTGAACAAAGATATAAATATTGAAACTAAACTGAATGCAATGACAAGTACTAATCATGAAGATAACATGCTGAACTGATTACTGAAGTATATGCTGGAAAACCTAGTCAATGCACTAATAGTCCAACTGTGTGAGCTACTATTGACCGACATAAATTACGGGAGCTAAACGTGGAGTTTGATGTATACGCCCCATCGAGAGGACACAATATACCTTGCAAGGGGTATGAATGCATGATTGTGGCGTGATCAATAATATTGATGCCCAACAGAGTAGACTTTATAATCCTACGCGGGCACGTAGTTTTAGGACTATGAGGGTACGCTGAGCTCTAGTCCAACTCGATGCTAAGTGAACTCCTAACTAAATACATATGAAGTTGAAATGCACAAGTACTGAATAACTCAAAATACTGATATGCTAACTGAGAATGCAACATTTATATACTGAGAATGTGATATTCAAAATTCGGAGCATGATTTTCTGTTTAACTAACCTAGCAAATATAATTCATGAACTAAGAGAATTTAAACAACCTAGGGTTCTGAGTTTTATATCAGGAACTGAGCAACGTTCCAAGAAAACATATTGTTTAGACTATGGATACTATAGCAGCTGAATTCACCACAATTCCCAAGATTTTACAAACCCTAGGTCTAAACAAGTTATGTGGAATCAAGGAACTAATTGAATTCTATGGACTTAGGGGTTGAAAAGAATCCACCAGTGAAATCCCACAAACGTGGTGAGAAATTGTCTGTGGAGATATCCTTTGGATTTCGGGGCTGACTTTGAAGAATGCTTCTATGTGTTCTTAGAAGACTTGGTCGCCTCTTTCTTTTCTTTTTTTCTAACTTGGATGATTTTTTGGAGAATGAGGGTTTTGGGTATGTCTGACTAGATTATTAGGCTTAGACTGAGTAAATTGATGTATTTAAGCACCAAACGACGTAGTTTAAGTACCTAATGCATAGGAAAAAATAACCAAAACGACGCTAACTTAAAACTGATGCAGTGCAATGTACTACGGGACTGGCGGACCGTCATTTGAACTACCGCCCGTCAACAGGGTTGTGGTTCGAGGTTTGCCCGATAGAGCTTCATTATAACCAAGATGAAGCCATTGACTATGATAAAACATTTGCCTCGGTGGCAAGGATGGAAGCTATCAGATTTCTGATTGCTTTTGCAGCTTTTCGTGGAATTCAAATTGTTTCAAATGGATGTAAAAAACACATTCTTGAATGGTTACTTGAAGGAAGAGGTTTATGTAAATCAACCCCCTAGATTTGAAGATGTATTATTCAAATCATGTTCTTAAATTGAATAAGACTATGGATAGAAACAGACTCTTAGAACTTGGTATGAAAGGTTGTCTAAGTTCCTTTTGGAAAATGGCTTCAAAAGAGGAAAATTCGACAATACTCTCTTTTTGAAAACACGAGGAAAAAAATTGCTCATTATCCAAGTGTATGTTGATGATATTATCTTTGGAGCAATTTCTGAAGTCATGTGTGAGGAATTGGTTTCGCTAATGAGAAGTGAGTTTGAGATGAGTATGATGGGAGGATTGAGTTTCTTACTGGGGTTGTAGATCAGGAAAACATTGATTGGTACTTCCATTTGTCAAGAAAAGTACATCAAGGAGCTGCTAAAAAAATTTCACATGACGGATGCAAAGCCTATCGATACTCTTATGGGAACAAACTCTAAACTGGATGTTGATGAACCTAATCGTATGGTAAATTAAACTATGTATAAAGGCATCATTGGTTCATTGTTGTACTTGACAATAAGCAGACCTATATCGTGTTCAGTGTGGGTATGTGTTCTAGGTTTCAAGCTTGCCCCAAAGAGTCTGAAAAAATAGGGGAACTGGTCCTGTTTTATCCTTTAGGAGACTCGTTTGCACTGGGGCAAGCTCGAAACCTAGCACACATACCCTACCCACACAGAACACGTCTTCAATAATGCCTCTATCTATAGTTTCATTCACAGTAGGACCAGTTTCATCTGCATCCAATTGTTTTTTTTTTCAATGGGAGTATCAATAGGCTTTGCATTCGTCATGTGAAACTTTTTCAGCTGCTCCTTGATGTACTTTTCTTGACAAATGGAAGTACCATTCAATGTTTGCCTGATTTGCAACCCTAGGAAGAAACTCAATTCTCCCATCATACTCATCTCAATCTCACTTCTCATTAGTGAAGCAAATTCCTTATACATGACTTCAGAAGTTGCTCCAAAGATAATATTATCGACATACACTTGGATAATGAGAAAATCATTACCTCTTGTTTTCAAGAAGAGGGTATTGTTGATTTTTCCTCTTTCGAAGCCATTTTCCATAAGGAACTTAGATAACTTTTCATACCAAGCTCTAGGAGCCTGTTTCAGTTCATAGAGAGTCTTGTCCAATTTTAGCACATGACTTGGATAATCAACATCATCAAACCCAAGGGGTTACTTTACATAAACCTCTTCCTTCAATTAACCATTCAAGAATGCGTTTTTTACATCCATTTGCAACAATTTGAATTCCATGAAAGTTGCAAAGTAATCTCAATTTTGATAGCTTCCATCCTCGCCACTGGGCAAATGTTGCATCATAGTCAATGCTTTATTTTTGGTTATATACTTGCACCATCAACTTTGATTTGTTTCTTGTAATAATACCATATTCGTCCATCTTGTTTCTGAACACCCATCTGGTCCCTATTAGAGTTCTATTAGGGGGCCTAGGAACCAGGTGGCACTCTTTACTCTGTTCAAATTGGTGAAGTTTCTTTTGTATGGAATTCACCCGATCAAGATCTTTCAAGGCTTTCTTGATACTTTTGGGCTCAATATATGATATGAATGCTGACAATGCAACTAGATTTCTAGTTTTGGACCTAGTATGCATCTCAGAATTCAAGGGAAAAATGAGATTATCAAGAGGATGAGAAGACTTGTGTTTCCACCCTGACTTAGTCGTCAAGGGTTGAGGTTGATTAGCTTGTTCCTCTTAATCTTCAAGGGTGGTGAAGAACGGTAACTTAAATAAAAACGTTCAAGTAAATAACACTAGCAGTTTATGTGGAAACCCCCTTGCTCAAGGGTGCTGAAAACCACGACCTTTACTCACATGATTTCAACAACTCTATAATCATCAAGGAGCAACAATTTAGCGGTTTGGAATTCCATTTTTCTATGTAAAGTCGATAACAAGCTCTTGCAATCTAGGAATTTAACTCTAAATCCCTTCCCCCTCACTGTAACAATTCTGTTACAACACCTTATAAAGTTACTACTCTATTGCCCACTAAATCAATTAACTCAATTTAGACTTCAGTTACTCACCATAGCTAACTCTAGCTATAACGAAGAATCAAAGATGAAAACACTAACTGATCTAATTCCTTTATAACACAGGAATAGATCTACAAGGATAAGCACTGAAGTATAAACCTAAGACAAATAAGAACGATGACAACTCTATCAGGTCCCTTTTTGTTCTTGAGGAGGATATTTCTTCAGAGAATGGCTTTTGCAATGTTCTTGAACTTATCAGGATGCAAAAACTAATGTTGTGTCCATTGAAGTGAACCTTATATGTGATGGACACAAAATCTTAGAAGCAACACTATTGGTCAACGACCCTGCCACACTGCACCAGACGCACCACCTCCTGCAGTCCTACGGATGGCAGAGTGTGCAGAATACTTTTCTTAGCTGTCCTTATCTTGTACAGGAACACCATTCTCGTATGGGATCAGGTCCCCTTATCAGATCCCATTGTTTTTCAAATCATCAAAACTAAATAATAATATAAAAGTTCGCCCAAAAGTTTGTCCTGCACTTTCTAGTGCGTCCACATTTTTCTCGGATTTGGCCTCCCTGATTTCTCTACCAGAAAGTGTGGCCAACACAATAAAGTGCCAACACACTTTTCTTTGCTCTTTTTCAATTTTCTTACTTTCTATCACTTGAGTCCAAAAGCTTCCTATCTTGCACAATTTTGTTCTTTTTCCGTTCCTTTTACATTATTTTGCTTCTTCAACACTGCAACGTTTGCAAGACAGCAATATTACATAAGTTTTGGCTAGAATGATCACTTTAAGACTACAAAACATGAAGATACGCATATGGATCAGATGGCAAAATATCAACTTGTCAAAACAATTTGGGATTGTGCATCATCATTTGCCTCTGCTGATATTTGTTTATTCTTGGGCTGGTATAACTCCATCAATCATATAATTTTTCTCAGAATTTTGTTGATATCGTGGACCTTGATGACGTGAATGTAGAAAGAAGAGCGAGTGTATCTGGGAATAGGGAACCGGTAACTAATCTATGAATACTTTATTATATTTCATTTTCCAAAAGAAGCTTCGATTAATTATTTCATTGTTCTTCCTCCAAGCCTTTGTTGATGCAGTGCCGTTTGTTCTTCAACGGTTGTGCTGTGAAGGGGACTTTTCTTGTCAATAGAAAGGTATTTCTGCACCTTTTAGTTAAGATATGTTATATGTGTAATCCTCTATCTGATCTTTTTTGTTAGCTTTGTCATATCGCATAAGTCGTAGATCATGCATCAAAAAAACAAAGGATGTTTGATATATGAATGTTCCCATGTATGCCTCTGAGCATTTCATTTGTTTGACCAATTCTGAAGAATACCCTGATTGATGTACCACAAACTCTTCTCTGTTTTACTCTAATTTCCTCTGCGCATCAAGTTTAAACTAATTCCAACATCTAGAAAACAATCTTGAAGAAGGATGGAATTGTTCATGAGAAAATGTCCAAGAATGTTATATTAAGAGGTTGCCTTAATTTAAACTTGCCATGATCTGTTAAGAGTAGTATTTGATAAAAAATGTAGCATGCCTTTCTTTATTATTGCTTAATGATCAAAAACTCGAAATTTATTATTAAAGATTAAATATCTATTATTGAAACAAGAAGTGATAAACTATTGAAATATGTATTATAATTAGCCACACATTTGTACATCTGCTTATGTCTGTCCTATCCCTGGTTGGACCATGTGATATGTTTTGACTCCTATTAAGTTTTTCATGGTATCTTATTTGATGCCCCTATTTTCATTCAAATACTTTGACCATGTATTTGTCGGAGCACTTTATGCATTTATCCTAATCTGTCGTCACGCATGTTGCGTGTGTACCCCTTATCTAAGTGTATAAAAACACCACATAAAGAACATGTCCAGCTTGAGAGACTATATCTTCTCGCATGCTTTTCTAATAATTCAAAGCACTTAAAGAAATATTTGACATAATGGAAGAATCAATTAACATATGCAATTGTTTATCTATGAATAAAGAATTACTCAAAAAAATATTTTGTTTCTCAAAATTGAGAATCTTCTAATTGCTCAATTATCTTCATAAGTTGACATGGATATACCAAAGAGGTAGTGATATAAAAACAAAATTATAGCTAGAGAAGATTGGAACAATTATAGAAGGAACATAACTCAAGTAGAAGCAATAATAACGCTAGCATGCTTCTTTGCAGTTCAACTTTTGTTACTAGACATCGTATGTGCATATAAGAAATCAAATACTCAAAGGAACATCATTTTCTATGAAGTTACTGTAGTATATGCATGTAGTTGATTCTTTGTGGAGCAATTTGCTGGTTATTGTTGTTATTTTCTTTTTTGGATAACACATTTGCTGTATAGTTTAAAATATGTCGGCATTGTGTTTAGAAGTTCTCAGGTAGTCTTTTCAAAAAGAGTACTTTTAAAAGTACTTGCATAAGTTTTTGATAGTCTTTTGACAGCACTTGTTAAAATAATACTTCTAGGGAAGCTACCACTAGCCCTAATAGTTCTTCGTCCGGAGAAGCTTATCCTTAATCCTTCTAAGAAGCTCTCTTAGTTTACCTTCTTTAATTGGAAAATAAATTTGACTTGTACATTTTCTATTGCAATTCCATCTTTGACCAGTTCTTACAATATATATCATGTTCTGTGTTTGAACTTTAATGTGCCAGCTAGTAAAAATTCTAGATATCTTTTTGATAGTTTTTCGTATTGATAAAAAATCAGACTGTTGTTATGTGAAAACTTTATGCCCCCTTTATGTGGTTTGTTCCTGTGTTGCTTTTGTAGCCTTCAATAATTGCCTCACTTTTTCATCATTCTTATAGATTGGATCACGAAAAATTCATATTAGACCCTCAATGGTGAAGGTTGAGATAGACCCAACAATTTCAAGTATACCAACTTTTGACTCATTGGAGATAGTTGCAATCAGGTATCCTTTTTATCTCCTGGGCACTGATTCACAGTTGAATATTGAGTAAAATACTTGTTCTGAGTACCGAAGGATATAGTTTGTATTTGGAAACTGAAAAAAGTCATTATCTTTTGGATACGTTGCTGACTATTGTTACATTTTGCACAAGAGTCGATTGGCATATTCTTCTGTGTGAAGTTTAAAATTTTTTATTCAAACGCAGTTTAATATAATACTGAAAGTTAATCCTAAAATTATCTTAGAAAATATTATGCTTCCCCATTCAGTAATTTTCCCAATATACTTTTCTCGTGCCTTCTCATTGTGTGTGTTGTATGTCTGGTTTTTTGTTTTAGGTATTAAAATAATTCAACAAAAGATAGCTCAAGGGGGTGAAACCCTGTTATCTTTCACCTGATTCCCGCCCCTCCCTCTTCTCTCAGATTCTCGCTCTCTCTCAGAATATAAAAACATGAACTCCTAATTCATTCTTTCTTCTCTTTACTTACCGAAAAAGAATAATTCCTTTCAATTTTCCCTGGATTTGGGAAAGAGTACCTTTTGAAGCACAGATTGAAGAAAACCTTGTATGGACTGAAGTAATCCCCTAGAGCTTGATTTGATAGATTCTCCAGAGCGATGATTTCTTTTGGTTTCCAATAAAGCAATCACACCCTTTCACGAGACATCAAAAGGGTAAACTCACTCTTTTCATTGTTTATGTTGATGACATAGTAATGACAATAGATGACAAAGAGGAGATGATGTGAACTAAGTTGTTAGCACAAGAATTTGAGATCAAAGATCTAGGGAGGTTGCAGTATTTCATGCAGATTGGGGTTGCTAGATCAAAAAGAGGAATCTTTATTTCTGAAAGAAAATATATTCTAAATCTCTTTAAAAAAAACTGTTATGAGCCAGCAAAATAAGCTATTGAAAACAATCACAAGTTTCAAACATGGATTGAAAGGGTTAGTTGATAAGGAGAGATAATAGAGGTTGTATGGAAGATCATTTATCTTTCTCACACTAAACCAGACATTGCCTATTCATTAGCTCACTAAGTTGGTTCATTCACGATCCTCAAGATCCTCATATGCAACCTGTTGCTTGCATTCTGTATTATCGGAGGTCTGTTCCAGGGAAAGGTTTGCTTTTCTGTTAACATGGTCACCTCCAGATAGAAGCTTTTTATAGTTGCGATTGGCTGTATGTTTAGATAATAGATGATCTATATCCGATTACTGTACCTTCATAGAAAGGAACCTAGTTACTTGGAGAAGTAAAAAAGTAAAGTCTAGTTACAAGATCAAGTGTGGACATAGAATATAGATCTATGACCCAAGGTGTTTGTGAGCTTCTTAGGCTACAAAGTTAAGGGAAAAGTGAGTTTGCTCCAAAAAGGGGAATTCCTTATACTGCAAAAATAAAGCTGCAACCAATATAAGCTCAGAATTCATTTCAACATTGTCCCCAAAAAAAAAGAACATATTGAAAGTGATTGTCACTTCATCAAAGAGAAAGTTACAAGTGACACCTTGAGTTTGCTTCATGTACTGTTAGAAGAATAGCTAGCAGATGTGCATACAAATGGGCTTAGCAGAAAGACTTTTGATACTTTGATTTGCAAGTTGGACATGTGCAAGATGTATGTGACTATGTTCCAACTTGAGGGAAAGTGTTAATTGTGTTAATTAATTAGCATCATTTTAGGACATATTATTTTTCCTTTTCTTAGTGTGATACCCCTTCTCATGGGATGCAAATACATACAAAAATACAAGACATGTTTCTTCTTCTAAACACTTCAGTAGTTTATCCTTAACCACCCAAACCGAATCATTCTTGTGCAAAGTTCGTGGCTAGCAAACAACAAAGTACGTAGTGATCCGTTCACACTTTTACTGTTGAAAGAGCAATGCATGTACCAAAGCAGTAAGTGTCGGATGCTTGTGCTTGATCTTCTAATAGTTCAAGCAACAAGGTACATGTTACTACCACTTTCTTCATACGTTTCTACCAATACAACTCCGGAGGGTCCTGAAACATCTTTGTAGAGACCAAATGTATTGAGTACCTTGAACTGGGCACCTTAAACAATTACAATCAGGAACACAAAGTCGACAACCACAATGAAGAACCCCATCATCATCAGTGGTAAAATCAGTGAACCATCCTTCTAAACCACGCTCCTGAAGCTCAGCTAAATGAGGATCCTCGTCCTGTCTTTCTCTCCCTAATCGGTGTGACTGAGGAACACCATGTCACAATGCAGACAAGTACGCTGCCTGGTACTGAATCATCAATCCTAACCCTTGGGTTAGCAAATTCTAAACCTCAATAGCTGTAGGCTTTCTATCCACTCTTAATCAGACAAACTCCTCATAGATTTGCGATTTAAGGCATTAACTACCACATTAGCTTTACCTTGATGATACAAGATAGTGATGTCATAAAGTTTTTATAACTCAATCCACTTGTGCTGCCTGCAATTCTAGTTCATTTGGTTGAACCTGCACAGCGAACTCTTAAGGTCAGTGTAAAATGTACATGATTCACCATATAGGTAGTGCCACCATATAATCAAAGCAGCAACCACAACCAACTAATCAAGAGTCAGATAGTTCCCCCATGATTTTTTACAGTCGTGAAACATAAGAACACCTTCCTATCAAGACACATCCAAGGCCAATGCATGAAGCATCACAGTATACCATGCAACTAATTGGTCCGGTAGGAAGTGTCAAAATTGGAGTCGTGGTCAAGATAACCATAAGCTTTTGAAAGCTTGCCTCACAATCATCTGACTATTGAAACTGAACTCCCTTTGAGTCAATCTAGTCAATGGTGTTGCCAAAACTGAAAAATCTCTCACAAACCGTTTGTAGTAACTTGCCAGGCCTAAGAAATTAGAGATATCTGTTGGAGTAGACGAGTAGTAAGTCTCAAGCCAGTTTGAACTGCCTCAATCTTCTTTGGATATACCCCAACCTATCTCTAGTTACCACACGACCCAAAAAATTTATGCCATGTCAAGTTAAACTCGCACTTGGAGAACTTGGTGTAAAACTTTCGTTTCTTAAGTGTCTGTATGCTCCTCGTGTTCCATCTCACTACAGGAAATGGTATAGAGGATGTAGATGAGATGGTAGATTTCTTAGATGCTCTGTAAAGCTTGAAAGTTTAACCTTGCTACCTTGTAACATTTTGGAGGGGGCGAGCATTTCTTAATGCTGGAGAATACAACAGCAACCATCTCTTCGTGTACTGTAGAATAACCAACATTTTGTGGAATGTCTTTATCAATCAGAAGGACATGAAATGGGTTATGCCTAGGAAAGTTACGCAGAGCCTGAAGTTATGGAGCAGTTATCCAAGCATTTCTGGGCATAAAGAAATATGGAAAATTATTCCAGCTTGCATCTGGTGGTCTGTGTGGAAAAAAAGAAATATCAGATGCTTCCAAAACAAGAGCAATTCCATCCAGAAGATTAAGATGAACTGCTTAGTTTTGTTTCTTTTTTGGTGTAAACAGGAGTACATGGTAGATCTAGAATCAATTAAAGATGTTTTAGGTTCCTTGTAAATTTTTAGGATTAAAGATCTTCCTGGTACTCTCCACAGTTGTAATTAAGAATCTGTAACTTATTGTGGTAGGTTCTGGTTTTTGTTTTGGAATAGAATACAAGTTGTTACTGTCTCAAAAAAAGAAAAAGAATACAACAGCACTAATTTCTCAACAACTTCGTCACGACTTGATTTCTCAAGTCATGATGACACCTACTATAAGCCACCAGTATGTAAGTCAACCCGTAACCCGGAACAACAAGTAATGAGCATAACGATAGAAAGAAAGCGGAAGCGACAATTAAAGAACAAAAATAGAAAACAAGTGGAAGCAAACCAAAATATATATACAATAAGATCCCTCTGGAACCTAGAAGTCACAAATACAGAGCTCCTAGTACAAAAAGAGTACAAGTCCCAAAGTGGACCCAAAAATACAATGCTTGTCTCATAAAGCAAAAGACTAGCCAACAAAATATAGACAGAGACAGGTAAGTACAGGACGCCATGTGCTCACTCTCGTCTCTGAACTGAAGTTGCAGCAGGCTCGAATATCAATGCTGGTAACTGGTGCTTGTACTTGCATCACGAAACAAATGCAGAGTGTAGCTTGAGTATTTAAACAACGGGTACTTAGCAGGCGTCATAGGCCGACTGAACAAGAGAAGTAAAGCAATATGAAAAGCGAGAATAAAGCACAAACAAAGGTCAAGAGACAGAAAGTTAATAGAAATGCACGCAAGTGCACTAAGGACAATAATGAAATAAGTACAACTAACTAAATCTGACTAGGCCCTTATAAATTCAGAAGGTACACTCATGCGCAAGTTTGAGAAAATCTGTACAAACCCCCATAAGCCCTACAGATATACATAATAGCTAAAACTACTAAGAACAGGTCATAATGAGTCCAGAGCCGGAGGGTGCGTGACCCGGACCTCAAACCGCGTATAGATCTCCCAAGAGAACTGAACCACGAGAAATCTCGTCATAAACTTTTTTAAAAAGTTTTTTTCATATGTTTTGTATAGCTATAATGAATGGAAGTTTTATGAAGTAATTGCACAAATTATAAGAAAAAAACGAAGAAATAAAAACTTGGTTAGAGTTGGGCTAGTTGGGTTGGGATATGACCCATTGTTTAGACCATTATTTGATCCATACCAAGTGGCCTTTGTCCGAGTTAATGACTTGCCCATTTATTAGTTCAACCCATCTAGACACACACAAATCACCTTAACTCACCCATTTGACACCGCTATCCTGCATGGTGGACATTCCAATTTCTATTATATCACTAGAAAACAGAAGCCCTTAAGCATGTTCAACATCCGGTAAAGTTCTACTTTTTTGGGATAGAAAGGTGAGTCTGGGGGTTTTAGCGAACCATAATTGTTGTTTCTCTTCCTAGATGAAAGTGTTGATTCCAGATTTATAAAAGACATGCCCCCTTAAGTGCTTTAACCAATCATATTCTGACCAGGCTTCAAAAAACTTCGAGATCACCGATTTTCTCGAGAATCAAGGGGTCAAGAGCTTAATCTTGAACCCTCACCATACCTTGTTGATAAAAGGTTAAGTAATTACAGACTTACCTATGGTTGTGCAATTTAGGAAATTTAGGTTGTGATGATGTGCATGTGGTATCAGAGGTTCACAGTCTTATGAAAAGTTATGGGCAATGTTACCTTCAAAAGGCTACAAGGATTATCAGTAAATTCCTTTCATGGGAACAAAGTTGGAAAATGACAATCTCTTGCAATTCATATTTGATGCTTCAGGGAGAGAGATGTGTGCCAACTTAGTCGGCATTTTACTCAATGCTAAACTTTGACATTCTACGTGCATTTCACTCCCTAATTCTTAGGCTTTTTCTCTTGAAGTCATAGACCAAATAAGGCATATCTGTCCAAGAATTTAATCTCTCTGCTGAGCTACGGAGGAGTCCATAAAGAATACTTTCTGGAGCTTTTGGGAAGTGCACTGGAAGAGACGAAACAAGTATATTTGAGGAAACGGGCAGCTCTAAAAGGTAATAGCAGAATCAGATACTCCTATTGCATTTATATTCTTATGCTGATAAGTCTTGTAACATAACCGTGGAATCACCCATACTGCAACCTTATATTCTTTAGTGTTCTTTTGTCGTGATATGTTTACTCCTCAGTCATAGAAAGGTAGGGAGGAATAAGTGTCCAATTATTTCTATTACTATCTCTCATTTAATTTGTGAAACCTGTCAGAACTTGTTTACTGAGTCATTTCTTCAACTCTTCAAATAGTTGCTATCAACTATAGAGAAATGGATGATGAATGTCTAACAGCAAGGATGATATCGTCTGGGATACCTCTCAATGAACCTCATCTCCATGTTCGCTTGTCTAGGCTTGCAAAGATTGAAAGAACTAAGCTTAGAGGAGGAAAGCTTCCTATAAGTGACAGTTTTTATCTTATGGGAACAGCTGACCCCACTGGTGTACTGGAAAGCAATGAAGTCTGTGTTATTCTGTAAGTAGACTGAAAATCATTTTCTGTACAAGCGTTTGGAGCTTTTATATGTTTTTTATATTCTGTGTTCGAGAGATGAGGAAATGTACCTTTCAATGGCAACTGACAGATGTTTATAGTTTGATCCTGCTATCTAACCCCCTCCTATTCTGAGGATCTATATTTTCAACAGGATGCATAGCCTTTTTGCATTCTAGATGTGTGGCTTAACTGTTCCTTGACAATAATAGTGACCCAAGGAAATCATGATGTTTACAAGCAAATAAGTTCCTATTTCACCAATGTATTTTTGTTTGTTGCTTCCATCCATGACTTTTTTTCTGTCTGCCTTCATCTTTCTGCCACAATGTGTAGCAACTTAAATTCTTTGTTTTGTAAGTTTTAACAATGATAATTGATAACAGAGGAGAGATGCTGAAAATGACATTTACAATTATTTGAAATTATATTAAGCTAAGGTTTTCTTCCGAAGAGAATTTAAGCTTTTAAACATGATATTAGTTTAGATTTTGATCTAGTATGCTTATTTTAATATTCTCATTTTGAGAATGTCTCAGCTTCTGATCCTTTTTTCAATTGTGCATCACATATGCAGAGATAATGGCCAAGTATCTGGGCGTGTTTTGGTCTACAGAAATCCTGGTCTTCACTTTGGAGATGTGCATGTGATGAAAGCGCGATATGTGGAAGAGCTTGCAGATGTTGTTGGTGATGCCAAATATGGTATATTTTTTTCAACTAAAGGCCCGAGGTCAGCTGCTACTGAGATTGCAAATGGTGACTTTGATGGTGATATGTATTGGGTTTCCATAAACCGTAAGGTTGGTTTTCAGATGTTTTTTCTCAAAGTTACTTTCTGGAAGGAAGAGAGCATACTTATTGTTAGATCACACATTATTGGAATTTAAAATGGATTTTCTTATATGGTCATGGGCGATCATGAGGTAGCTTATGTCCAATGTCCATTTCTTATAATGAAATCAAAATCAGGCCCATCCCAGTTCATATCAATGTTGGGCTTCCATATTGTATTGTCTACGCTCTAGATGTCTAATCTTTGGAGTGGATGTGTGGTGTGTGTTGAGTACAACATTGGTGTGGGAGGTGCAGTTTGGTCTCTTTGTATGGTCTTAGGCAATCTTCATCACATGAGCCAGTTTTGTTGTTGAGTTAGACCCAAGGTCTATTTTCTTATTGTGGTATGAGAACCAATGTTTATCTCAATTTCTTGGTTTATCCAATGTTGGATCCCCATGTTATATGCCCATGCTCTAGATGTCCAGTTCTGGGTATGCTGGAGGTTGTAAGATTATATTGGTTGGAGATTTAAAAATGGGCCTCTTTATACAATCTTGGGCAATCCTCCCCTCATGAGCTAACTTTTGGGGTTGAGTTAGGCTCAAGTTCCATTTCTCATCACTTACATCTGTTTCATGCTGGGTATTTTGATCTTTTAGTAGAATTTCTGACTACCTGTCTTGGAGGAATACAGTTGTACAACATTTGGTTTTACTATTTCAGTTGGTAGATTCTTATACAACAAGTAGACCATGGATTCGCATGCATTCAACTCCTAAGGCAGTTAGCAAAAAACCAAGTGAATTTTCAGCTGATGAATTGGAATATGAGCTTTTCAGGCAATTTCTGGAAGCAAAGTCTAAAGGGTATGCTTACTATTTTATTCTGATGTTTAATTTAAGAAGTTCAGTAATCTGTACACCATCATTGTATCCAGAGAGCTTTTGACTTGTCATCTGCTTCAGAGGGATTTACAGGCAAAGAAATGGTTTCTGATATCCAGCGAGCTGGCATTTTTTCTAGTTGTATTTTCTTTGTAGGAGAAACTATCTAGGTGGTCGATGATGGGAATTGAGAGAAGTACAAGACCAGTAATACTACCTCCTAGATGGCCTGCTGATCTATAACGCTTATCGTCAATTTCTCATCCGTTAATTCAAAATTCATGATCGAATCCGAGTATTTTGAACAATCTTGTTTTTGTGATTCTTCTAACCATAGCTAACACGTTTATTTATTAATTGTTCAAAGTTGTTTATAGCCTTTCTTTTTTATTGTTTCTAATGTAGTCCCTTTCTGCTGTTTAGTGCCAATATGTCTCTGGCAGCTGATAGCTGGCTGGCATTTATGGATCGTCTTCTGATGCTGCGAGATGATAATGTGGATGATATGCATAGCTTGAAAGGCAAGATGCTTCACCTGATTGACATCTACTATGATGCATTAGATGCACCTAAAAGCGGGAAGAAGGTTAATTTAACTTAAATTCTGCCCTCGGTTTGGTGGATATATTTATTTATCTATTTCTCTAACTCTTCTATTATGATACCTCAAAGTGCTTATGTTGAACTTAAAAAGTTTTACCAACCACCAACCTTCCTTTCAGCCTGAAGGCAGAGTTTCTAACACATGCATGTTATTCTGGCAAGACAGGTTAGCATCCCTCATTATCTGAAGGCAAACAAGTTCCCCCACTATATGGAAAAAGGGAACTCCTGCAGCTATCATTCAACTTCTATTCTGGGTCAGATTTATGATCATGTCGACTCATATCCAGATGAAGATTTGTGTATAACAGGTTAAAGCACCCCTCTTTCATGCATAAGATCTGGGCTGGTGTTTCCAACGAAGCCCCATCGCCGCATAGTGTTTGAGCTTATGTTTTCCTATTGCATATATAAAGATTTGATGATTCAATTGAAAATTATAGCAGTTGAGTGATGATTGTGTTGCTTCTTTTGTTGTGTGTAGAGATCTCTAAACTGCCTTGCTTTGAAGTTGAAATCCCTCAAAGATGCATGACATTGTGGAGAGGAAGATATGAAGAGTACAAAAAGGATATGACACAGGCCATGAACTTAGATTGTGAACTTAGAATCACCTCTTGCAATGAAGTTATAAAGAAGTACAAGATGGTTAGTTTTTCCTTCATATCAACTTTCAGAGATTGTCATTGACAAATATTAAGTTGATTTGTTGCAATGTAGTTGCTATATGGTGCTGTGGAGTTTGAACAAACAGTAAGAAAGACTGAAGACATTTTCGATGAAGCCCTTGCAATATATCATGTAACATATGATAATGCAAGGATCACATACAGCATAGAGAAATGTGGTTTTGCTTGGAAAGTAGCTGGTTCTGCGCTTTGCAGGATCCACGCCATGTATCGCAAGGAAAAAGACTTGCCCATTTTGCCATCGGTTTTGCAGGAAATACTCTAGATGTATTGTAACATTGAAGTGATCAATAAATATCTACTTAGTATTCTATTCTATGTGATGACGTCCAAACTTACTTCTCAAACACAGACATAACAATATAGTTAACCTAATTAGGTTTGATTTTCATAGGGAATAACATCTAGTGCAATTAAGCTAGTTAGAAATTTTAACTAATTAAACAAAGCTAAACAATTTTTAATTACTTATCTTTTATATAACAACTAATAAAATCACAATTAACTAGAAAATGTGAAAAGTGATCAATGATGCCTTAGTAAAAATCCTCCCCCACCTCCAAACCAAAAAAATAAAAAAAAGCATTTGGCCTAAGAGTGGGCATAAATATTGAAAGTCAAAAAATCTAAGCGAATTGAACGAACTTGGTTTATCAATTTTTGGGGTTTGGTTTTATTTTTTCAAAAGTCGGTTCATCGTTTGGTGCAAGGGTCTTAGAACTTTGGTGCATCGAAGAATTAACCTTTTATTTAAAAATAAAAAGTCAACTAGCAAGTTGTAATGACTCTCGGGGTTATTTCTGCAGTTTTGCATGTTCTTACCATTTTTCCTCTTCCCTTAGCTTCGTTATGGCTTTTGTGTAATGTTGAGTTAGGTGACATGCTTCTCGAGGTGTTCGGTAGAGTTTACCGTGAGTTTTTGAGTTTGGAGGCTTTAAGCTTGAAAGAGTTGGCTCTGGTCAACATCTAGAGATTGTGGTGTCAGATTGGAATTCAGTCAACTCCATCAGCTCCGAAAGGACCATTTTAGTCTAGTGGGGTGACCGGTTTGGATTTTGAGATTTTTATTTGGAGTTGGTGTGATTAAGTGTTCTAGATTTAGAGGATTGCCTAAATTTTGAATTTGATCAACTTCCTTGTTAAACGTGCTCGAAATCAAATTATTTTAGTGTGGTTAGCTCCGAATCGAGTTTGATTTAGAACAACCTTTTGACTCAATTCTCGAGGCTATGTGGTTGAGTTTCTAACTTTTGGCATTTTGTTTGCGTTTCTTTGTAAAGTGTTGACTTTGGTCAACATTTTGATGAAATGACCTTGAATGGTTGTTTCATCGTTTCTGTTGAGTACGGAATTTCATTTCCAAGTGGTTTGGACTTTTGGTTTGCGTCATTTGGACTCCAAATGAATCCGACGACTTGTTCAAAGTCTTGGGCACTTAGCTTCTTTTATGAAAATATGGTGTTTGGTGTGGCGCCTTAAGCGGACTCTTGGTTGCTTAAGCGACCAAGAGGCTGCTTAGGAAAAAGACATCAGTAAGGTGAGGGTCGCTTGTCACGCCCCAAGGCTACCTCCTTGACGTAAAAACGGGACCTAAGATCCCGAGTGACCTCAAGCTAACCTTGAAGTTGGCATATCATAAGCATACTAAACAATTGAATAAAAGATACTATGCAGAAGTTGGAAACAATAGATAACTTAAAGTGGGGATGCCCAAAACTGATCTGAATATATATTAAGTATTATGAGTTTAGTGGTACTGAAAAATCACTCAAAAGCTAAAACTGAATCTAATACTATGTGTGAAAAATCCTCTAACTGACTAGAGTTGTTGGAACATGCCCAAGATAACCCTAGCAAAACTAAAAACTGAAATGAAAGACTGAATCTACACATGTCTATTGTCCTTGAAGCATGATGACTCACCACTGAAATTGTTGACTATGGATTGAGAATCAATCTATGCGTGATCCGAATGCTGAGTACTTGAACCTACATCAAGAAATGATGTAGCGTAGAGTATGCATCAGTACGTGGAATGTATTGAGCATGCATGATATGAAATATAGTTGAACAAATATAACTGAACAAGAACATAATCTGAACTGAATGTAAATGTTGAAATATAACTGAAAACTGAGCTCAATGCAATGATCAAGCATGTTCAACTGAATATTGAGGTATAACTGAAAATCTAAATCGTCGAATCAAATACATGATATGATTGAAAACAAATATACGATAGAAAAAACTAAAGAAATCTTACTTTGTCACTTTAACTAGTGCTGATTATGTAGAGTTTGATATGAATTTAGCATATGCAAAAGAAAAAAAATGGTTAAGGAAGAAGGGATACGTGTGGAAGTGGGAATGAAATATAATTTTTTTTATGATAGGGGAAGGAAACGTTTAATGAAGAATAAGAATAAAGCGAAATTAATTAGAATAGTTAGTGTCCTACTAATTGAGAAAATGTAATTTTAAGATAATTATTCATTATCATATTTAAAGGGATTGAGTATCGGATTTTATTTTTTTTTTTATAAATATGATATACTTTTAAAAAAGTGATATTATATGTAATATTTTTTAAATAGAGATAAAATATGCATATATGTGATAGTTAAGTATGAGTAGATATGTAATTTTTCCTTTAAAGCAAGTCTATTTATAGGCAGACTTGTTACTTCCATTATTAATAAAAAAAAATTATTTCAGCAACTTTTACTTCCGTTTTTGCTCTATTTTTCTGTTCACTTTCTTGTTTATATTTCCCCCAATAAATTATTTAATTTTCAAATGTTCTTTAATTTTACCTTTGATTAATTAGTATTGTAATTAATTATTAATTAATGTTTAATTATTTTAATTTTAAATTTGATAATAATTAATAAGGATAAAAATGAAAATTTATGTCTAATTTATGTCTTAATCTTCTTTTTAATAAAGCTTTGCTTGGTTGGCGCTGCCCACTCACTCGAACAATGCTCTGATATGGAGAGAGTAATATCTACTTCTGCCAAAAGTTTGTACATATATATTCACTACATTAAAATGATTTTTAGTAATAGTTAATTAACGACAATAGTTTCAAGTATATTTATTTTCAATGGTTATAAAGATTCTTTGTGTAATTAATTTATAGGGACTAATCGTATTTGTTGAATTTATTTTTCTATTATTATTTTATTATATAGAAGAGTGAAGTGGTAGGAAGACCAAGGGTAAAAAGGTATATTTATGCTAATAAAAATCTCTTAATAAAGATAGCAAGAGAAACAAATAATTCTAGAAACATGTCTTTGTATATATATGAAAGTAAATGGTGATCAAGGGTAACAATGTAATTTCATACTCACAAAAATCTACCAAGAATAATAACAAGAAACTAAATAGTTCCAGAAACATCTTTGATTAATGTTATTTCTATCAACACATTTTGTTATCACTTCACATTTTTATGAGTTATTGTGATATCTATTTCATTACTCTATTTAATTATTATTCTAATTAATTCCTAATATTTTTATATTCATTATGCTTACAAAAAAGGCCTACTTTAACATAAAAATTCATTACGAAAAAATATAGTTGATTATTTTCACCTTTATTTTGACTCTAATTAATGTACCTAAAAAGAAACAAGTATGGCAAAATTAATAATATATATTAGATTGAAATTAAAGAATAAATCAAATTAATTTCAATATTTTTAAATATATATATTTTAAAAGATGTTAAAAAGTAATTTTACAAATAAAATGAATAGGATTATATACTTGTATTTAAAGTAAACTAAAAATGTTTACTAAATTATAAAACTGCATTTCTTCATTAAAATATAGAATCAAATTTGTACTTTTACTTGATTTCAAACATATAAATCTAAATATGTGTTTGATTTTAAAAGTTGAGGACAATCTACGGTAATATGATCATTTCATATATATTTCATTTTAAAAACTATAAATTGTATTTTTAAACTTCATTAAAATATTTTTTTCAAGTGGTAAATTTCCTCCACAAGTTACATGACTTTTCTAAAATTACAAATTATAAGATTTTTCTAGAACAAAGATAATGACAAAAATAAATAGGCATTAACTTATTCCTCATTTCATTCACTCTTTAATTCTCTCTCCTCTCATGTCTTATATCAATAAATTTTTCGTCTTTATTTTTTTATTTGTGTCCTAAATATTATACACTCTGGTATGGATCTCTTATTAGGAAAATCAATAATGCAGTTTCTTTTTCAACATTAAGAACTAGATTTCGATCAATTATCTCTATAATGACTCAACTTTCAACAAAATTCAACTAATTCACACTTTTCAAACACCCTAATGAATCAGTTAACATATTACATTCAATATCAATCACAATTATTTTTCACAAAACGCTTAATTCAAAAGAAATGCAACCAGTGAGATAGCTCTTCAAGAATAAAATTGTCAACAATTTCATAAGCATGTTATGTCATTTCCTTTGGTTCTCTTCGGACTTTTCATTCATGGCATTGTTCTTTTTTTTTATATAGTAGAGATCGATAATTTTTGAAGTATCTAATTAACTTGATTTCTCTTTTTATGTACAATATTAGAAATTCACATAACATATATGTCATTGTATAATATAATTTATTGAAAAACATACATTTATTATTACTTTTATTTTATCATAGTTAAAATCATTTTAAGCAAGTTATATAAATTATTATATTAACTACCTCATGTTAAATTACTGCAACATATATTATACAAACTGTTGCTGATATTTTTAAATTCTTTTTCTTTGATATAAAATATTAATCCATCATGTTTATTAATTATTTTGGAAAAATTCTTTCTTTATTATACAAAATTGTTCTCCTAATTTTAATAAATATTAAGACCAAAGTCATAACTTTTTTTCATCCTTTTATTACTTTATAAAGAATGAGATGATAAATAATGATCGCATAATTGTAGTTTAAGAAAATACATAATCAATTAACGAGATAAATTTTGAAATAGTATAAATATATGGAATCAAAAATTAATTTGTCATAGAATTATACATTATATACTTAGAAATTTCCACAATAGATAAACTACGGACTGAACTTCATATAATAGTGAGTTGTACTTTTTAGTTTTGATTTCTACTTAGAAATCATTCGTCAAGAGTAGGAAGCATATTAAAGAGAAAAAGACATAAAGTAATACCTGAAGTTGTCTCAAATTTTTAAAAAGACACGTTAACTATGCGAATGTCCTATTACCCTACAAAAATATTAAATATCTTTGTAAATTGTCCATTTAAACTCATTTTCTCATCAACCTCACTCACACACGTGAGGCACTCTCCTTTTAATTAATTAATTCAATTTAAATATAATTAAATACGGATTTAATCCAATTCGAATCGTTTAAAAAAGATAAATGGTACACTTTCTTTTCTTTTCTCTTAATTTCTCACTTTCTTTCTTTGTATTTTATTTTCTTTCTCAATTACACTTCAATTACAACTTCTTTTGAAGATTACATCTATTTCAATTTCGCCATTTGTTGGTCAATTTCTTGGGAGAATAGCTGAGCAAACAAGAAATTTTCATGTTAGATTTTCATGTTTATTTAGTATTTGATAAAGATTATATTGTTTTTCTTCATGGATTTGTGATTTTTCGTAGGAAAACACATGTTAGAAATTATTTTAGGATAAAAACTAAAAAGTGTTAGAATCCTACCTTCTTTTTTTAAAGTTCATATTGGACCAATAGTCCATTTATTATTAATAATAAAAGAGAAAATTACAGAATTGGGTTAAAAAGACCCAGACAAACAAAAAGGAATTACCAATTCCAGAAAAAGAAAACAATTTGAAAAAAAAGAAGAGGAAAGTCTCTACAGAAGGACCAAGATCCTCACGCCTTTCATCTTCAAATTTGATTCAATGAAGCTCCAATTTTCCTTACCCTTTTTGCCGGCTTCAAAGCATGTATCTACGAGCTTGGGTGAGATTCACTTCGGCATACCTAAGGATGGGCAATGGAACGGGATGTACCGATACCGATTCATTCCGGTTCGTCCCGATTCGGTTGCCTATGAGAAAGAATGAGACATTCCGAATCGGGACACGGAATGGAACGAAACCGTGGTTTGATATCGATACCGGTTTATCTCGATTTATTTTGATTCCATCCATTCCGGTCCGGGTCTGATTAATTAATATTTATTAATTAATTTGTATTATATATTTATAAAATATAACTTATATTTTATATTAAATAATAAATACTACCGAAGTAACCCAACTATCCCCTATTAGTATTATATTTGAGACTTAGTTGAAACAGACCCCTTCTTAGAAGGTGGTTGCGTAAACTATGCACTTTACTAGTAGTTGTAAATTGAAATTGTAATTTATAATACAAATTTAAATAAATTAAATTGATATTTCTTAATTTGTGTAATTGTTTTATCCTTATTTTATTTAATTTTTATAATTACAAATTTAATTTATTTAAATTACAAGTTATAAATATTACTTATAAATTATAACATATTAATAAATAATAAGTAATAACTTATAAACTTCAAAAGATTTAAATCTTGAAAACTTAATTAGACTTAACTTGCAAACTTAATAAGTAAAATTTTTATTAAAAAATATCTTTAAAAAAACTTAAGTAAAAAATTACATTATAAATTTAAAAACTATTAATTTAAATTTTAGAAAAATAAAAAAATATTCATATTTTCGTAATTCAAAAAAATTATTTTTTGAAATAACTAGATGTATCATCCCGTTTCATCCGATCCGTTCCGGTTTTATCTCAGTATATAGTGGGACAAGACGGAATCGAGTATCCGTCCCGGTAATTTCGATCAGTTCATCCCGATACTGGTCAACTAATTGGTCAACTTGTCCCATTCCGATCCGGTACTGATTCGTTCTGATCCGCTGATCCCGTTCCGGTCCTTTGCCCAATCTTAGAAGGACCCTTATTAAAGAGAAAATAATTTTTTTTTGCTTTTAGTATATCAAGAGGCAAAAAGGAGATCATATCGAGTAAAAGCACTGGTCATAAAAAATGGATCCTTTGAAAGAACTGGGAAAGTTGGGGAAGATGGGTATTTTAAAGAGTAAAGAATTAAATAATAGATTAAAAAAAATTGACACATGTCACTTGTTAATTCTTTCTTTGGAAGAAAAATATATCATTCACGCGCATTTTTGCGTGAAAAAAAAAACATAGAGAGAAAACGGGTTAAAGTGGTCTATTTACAAAGATATTTATTACTTTTGTGGGGTAATAGGACACTCATTTAGTTAAATGTCTTAATAAAAATTCAGGACAACTTCAAGTGTCACTTTATGCCTTTTCTCCATATTAAATATTGAACGGAATGGTATGGTGAACCCTTATACTTGTATTAGTTTGTATTTTAACCCTTCTATTTACCTCTTTGTCATCTAAACTCTAAAACTCATTCAAATACAATTTAATAATTTCTCTGACCATTGACCAAGCTTATATATATTTAAGATGGCTGAATTGACGAAAGTGTGTGACTTCTCTCTCTTTAAAGCAAGTGAATAACTTTTTTTCGGTTAAAAAAATTAAAATAAAAAATAAATAAATTAAAAAACAAGTAATTAAAAAGTCTTCTTCTTCCCCACTTCCCCAATCTTTTTGCATTTTCACACTTGACCAAATTCTTTTTTTCTTCTCCACGATTTACTAACAATGGAGCCCATCGCTCGCCGGAGATCAACAATTGATTCAGTGGAGATTAGCGTTCGCCGGAGACCAACAATTAATTTACTCATTTTAAATCCATCTTTATCAAGAACCCACTTAGTCAAGCTTCCTCCAAAATACAACTCAAATTTTTCAGAAAATACATTCTTGCATCAATTTCCTTCATATTCTTTTCATAAATTTTCAGAAAACTATTTTTATCAATTTCATAATACCCCATTTCAGGAAATTCATAAAAATACGTTCTTGAATTAGACAACTTTCGAATAGGATCCAAAGTAACATCAAATCAAATGCCTCTTTACTGCTCTTCATAACAAGAGTGAGGTTGTTCTTGATGCTCTCATGAGTCTTCTTGGTCTTCTTTCCAGCTACCATCGGGGATTCCGGTGAGGAGGAACTATATCGGAGATGGAGGATTTGAAGAAACAATTTACGTCGACGGATTAAAATTATAAAACAATTAAGTAAAAAATATCCTTCTTCTTCACCTACTATTCCGTTCTTAACATCTTGAGTCCACTGATTAACCGCGATGAGAGAGGATGTTTGATTTCTCCGTCAAAACTGGTGACGACGGCGGTGGCGGCTTCTCGGTGGATGTTAGTCCTGAACAGTGAAAATTGAGAGAATAAAATGTATAACGTTTTACTTTAAAGAATTAAGTAAAATTTTATTATTTTACCTTTTATCAAATAATTTTAATTAATCATTTTAAAAAATAATTATGACATGACACTAATATATATGACGTCGATATGACATGTCATTTATGTAAAGGAGAGTGAGTTACACACATAGTTTAAGGGGCTTGAAAGTCTCATTTTAAATGAGTCTAAGGATTCAGTAGACAAATGGTTAAGTAAAAGGGTCTAGAATATAACATAATGCAAGTATAAGTGTCCATCAGACCATTCCGTCTAAATATTATATTAGAAATGTTTTATAATTTATAAATAAATATTTTCTCAATTAATATAAATACTTGAATTTCAGAATTAAGTTACTTTATTAGCTTATGTATAATAAAATTTTGGTTATTATCGACTAGATATTGATAAAAAAAAACTATAAAACATAATTGTTTCATTTTAAATTTTGTTAAATAGCAAAATAGTTAAAAAAAAAAAACTTAACTAAAGTTTGTACTCACTCCATTACAATTTATGTAATGTATTTTTTTGGTAATAAATTGTAAATATATTACCTCAACAAATAAAAAAATAACAATCTAAACCCCCTTCCAGAAAGGTTATTGAACAGCCAATGCCTCAGTACGTAACTACATTGCCTCATTTCTATCCTTCTAGCTGCGTATTGAATTCCTACAACTATAAGCTCTTTTTGTTATCTTTTGGCATTCTATTCTTTCCTGCACCTTTTTTTTTAATTTGGTTGCTCACCTGTACAGCTTGAAGCAACAAATTCTTGAAGTGCTTCCAGTTCTTAGCTTTCCATATATGATAAATCACCAATTTAAAGATCATAAATCACCAATTTACAGATTTATGTAATGTTTATTTGACTTAAAATGATTTTTTTAAAAAAATTACTTTTAAAACTCGTGGTCTAGAACAAACCATAATGTTCATATGACTATAAATCTTCTTATTAAAAGTAAAATGTACATTTTAAAGTCAAAATGTTATTAAATATATTAATACATCATTCTTTTGAAATTGACTACACATAAAAATGTCACATAAATTAAAATTAAAATGACATAAATTTTCATAATTTAAAGAATTAATTACATTATATCTCTACTCTTTTTTTAAATTACAAAAAATTTAGATTTATCAGCAGACATGCGGATATATCGGTCATGATACATTGTTATTCAGAGACTTGTTGACACATAGCTCACGGATGAATCAGAGAGAAGAGAGCTATATTTGTGAATAAGAGAGGAGACAACTATATTTGAGAGGGAATATAAATGTATCCAAGAGGAGAGAGATGTATTCAAGAGACAATAGAGATGTATTAAAGAGCGCATGAAGATGTATTCGGAAGAGGATATGTATGTATTTGAGAGGAGATAATGATATATCTAACAGAGTAGAAAGATGTATTTGATAGAGATTTTTATAATCTTTTTAAATATTAGAAAATTTTAGAAAATATAATAAAATAATATGTAAATTTAGATAAAAAAATTAAAATTATAAAGACAATTAATTATATTAAACCCGTTCGAGTATTCAATTATCTAGTATTTATACTAGAAGAAGAGAGAGTGCGGAACATTACGGATTAGTATGGGAGCGATAACATTGAGTTGTTTCGTTAACTCCATTGGAGGGGAAGCCCCAAATTCAAGTAATGCCCTTCCTTCAAAACCAAAGCTGTCTCCTCTCCTTTCCTTTTCAAAGCCATCTTGGGTCGTCAGAACTGAGGCAAGTTAAACCCTTTCTGTTTTTGTTTATTTCTATCGTTCAATTTATTCTGGATAATTGTTTATTCAACCGTTGAATGCAGTGCAACGGTTATAATGGATTGAATAACAATAACCAATCCAATCCAATCCAATCCAAATTTGCTTGGTTAGGTAATGGGTTACATTGGGTCAAGAGTCAAGACCAATCCAATCCAATTTTTTCTAAACTTTATTATTTTAATTTGTTTTTATAACTCTTTTAGTACCTAAAGACTATACAAATTCGAATTTTCTAAAAACATTTTGACAAAATTTTTTATGAGTCAATTCAGATTACCTATCGACCCAATTTTTAATGCATTGGGTCGAATTGAGTTGAGCTGACCTACCCAAACTTAAACTGGTTACGCAGGTTGAACGGGTTGGGTTTGATTTTGACATCTTAGTTGAATACTTGCTTTTCTTTCAGAAATTGAATGGCGGGTGCGAAATAAGTGAAGTTTGAACCCTTAAACAACTCCTCCATAGTTTGGGTCAGGGATTCAAATTCTATATATATATATACACATTAAAATAAATACCTTATATATGCCGTGTAATTTGTTGCCAAGGGGTTTGGGTTCACCCTCTAGATCTTATATTGTGATAAAGTTTATTTTGAAGCTACATTGAGCATTAGAATCTTAATGGTTCCAGATGAAGCAAGAGCGAATATTGAGCATTCATATAGCCAATAGTTGTTGTTTTTGTATTTTGAAGATAGTCTAATAGAACTTAATGCAGTGGAAAAATATTGAAACTTGGTTCGGATACTCTTAAACAGATTTTCGTTACTGCTCTTAGTTTCAAGATTTATTTTTCACTTGATATTATATATAGTTTATCAGAACCTACTCACAAAAAAATATGGTTCTTCACAATATAGACAATACAACATAACTTTGTGCATCTGTGTTAAAACAATTTTTACTCTCATCGTTGTTTCATGCGACAAATTACTGTGATGAACTCAATTAATTGAAACTCAGATCCTTACAATATCATAGGAGAAGAATACAAACGGATTCAAATTTAACCAGAAAGTATAGAGTAAATCTGTCTATGCATTTAGTGGAGAATTTATATGGTGATACTGAATCAGAGACTGCATCCCTTTGCTGAAGTGTCATAGAGAGTATTGGAAAATTTAATTGGAACAATAACCCTTAGAAGAGAGTCACTTGTTTATTTAAGTCAAAGAGAAGACATTGCATTAGTGTTTATCACTAAAGCTTTTATCTTTTGCTTTGCTAAGTTATTTGTATTCAGGGTCTTGCCAGTGGGGAAGAAAAGATTTTTTATAATTTATGCCATTACTCATTAGGCAACATCCACAAACTTATTACAAGGTCTAACTATCATATTTAAGGAATGAATAAACCTCAACGCCATTTGTTTTATGGTGGTACCTGGACTAGCATACTCACTATAACACTATGTATGTACTACTTCCCAGCAGCATAAGTATCAGGTAACTCTATTCACCAAGGATTAGGGAGATACAAAGAAGTCGCCGAGTTTTCTCTTATATTTAGGGATTTGACCCCTAGTCCCTGAGATTTGCTCCCACTTTATTGACCTCTAAGCCAACATCCCTGGTTGCTAAGATACGGAAATGATAATGTTTGAAGTTTGGACTTTGTAGAAAAAATTAGTTATGCTATTTTAGGATTGAACCATTTATGGTTTGGGGGTGACTGTTGGATGGAGAATGAAGAAGAACAAATGTTGAGAATGTGATAAACCTGTCTTATATTTTCTTTGCATCAGAAATTTGATTGGGTGACACCTCTTATTATTGTAATACTTATTTTGAAGCTGTTTCTACATATAAAATCTTAATAATAGTTAATATGTGAAAATGTCTTGGAACATTGTTTGGTCTTGCTGTTTGGAGTTGTTAGACATTTAGGGGTCGTTTGGTTGGGAACAGGTTATCCCATGATTAATTATCCTGTGATTAGTTATCATGGAAGAACTAATCCCACTATGTACATGGGATAACTTATCCCATCACTATGGTATAAATAGTGGGATAAGTTATTCCAAACATGACAACCAAACAAGAACAAAAAATATTATCCCAAGACTATTTTCTTGTTCCATGACTATTTATCCATATTCCTCACACCAAACGACCCCTTAGTTCTAAAGTTTAAGTAGGCATTTGGACAGAAAATGTGATATTTCAATAAAAGTAGTTTGAAGTTGAGTTGAAAAACTGTATTTGGAATCAAAGTTGTGTACATGCATTTGAGGTGAAACTCATCTGCCAATTTTTTTTTCAAAATAATCAGTCCAATATATAACCAAATGCTGGTTTTGAAATGTTTGTTATTGGAAAAAAGGAGAAAGTTCCCATGGACAAATGACTCCTAAGTATGGTATATTTCTGAACATATTCTTTCGTAATAGCTGTTCTGACTTTTAATAATCAGCTGCTTTGACTTTTAATAATCATTTTCATGGATAGTGGAACCGGAGATTGGTCCAACTTCTAGGTGGTTACAATATTGCTTCATGTATTGTCCTAGAACGCTATCATGCAATGAATTAATTTGGTATGAAAGTAAAATAGAAAATAGAGAGATATAGTGAACTTTGTCTCCATGGTAAATTAGATACCACATCCCTTTTCCGCTGCGTTACAGTAAAAATTGCAAAATTTGAGATGGTAATCCAGTATACCGGATTAAGAATTGCATATCGTCTAGTCTTAAGTTGGTTTGAATCGCATTCTAGTATCAGAAGATTGATCGAGCATTTTAAGATTTGTTTTGTAGTATATGTATTATTGAGTTAGTGATTTGGTTCGTCGGGAAAAAGAGTTTTGTTCTCTGTTTGGGCTAATTGGTCAGCAAATTGACAACTTAATAACACTTACTTTAAAGTAAGTAATGTTTAATACTTCAATAATTGGGCTTAGGTTGAACAGTCAAATGTATCATGGATTAGGACAATCAAGTTCTGATCCTGCAGTATGAGGCAGGCATCTATGCTTATTCCACATGCATTTGGAAGTTTCCTGCTGTACCGTTATTGAATGTAAGCTACCTTTTTTATCCTTATTTCAATGTAAGCTTTGTTGCAGTCGAATGTTCGCAAAGAAAGAAGAAAGCAGCCAGATCCTCCTTGTGTTGTATGTAAAGGAAATGGCAGAGTTGAGTGCTACCATTGCCATGGCAGAGGTTCCTCTCTCTCTCTCTCTCTCTCTCACACACACACACACACACACACACACATAAACACACACACACGCAAAAGACAGTATCTTACAATCTAAGAACTTATGTTTGCACTGGGACATACATCTGATGCTATTTAGATCTCACAGTTAAAGATGGTATAATTTTTTTTTCAAAATAACAACATTCACTTATTAATAATTAGTTTTATTAAGCTACTATGTAGGTATACTGAAAGTTTTCTTTTGTATATAAATTCAAAATAAAAGAATGAACACGTAAGTTCATTTCAAGTTTGAATCCTTGATATCCTAATTAAGAATAAGTGATTAAAAAAAGTATAAAGAGATGGATTGAACAAGACAATTAGATAACTGATGGAAAAATTAATATTGATTAAAAATATGCTAATAGGAAGATATCATGAAATTAATATTCTTTTGAATATTATTTTCAATCTTATCGGGTCAACCTATGAATCATATGTAGTTTTTATAGTTGATTTGAGAAGTAATTAAGTTTAGACCAATCGGATTAGGCAACGTAATAAATAAATATTTAATAATTTTACTTTAGAGGAGTTGTTAAAAATAAGGACAAATATGATCCAAAGGTTTACATTGAGAGTATTATTTAGCCAAAAGGTTAATGTCAGGGATATTGAAGGCGAACGGTGGATGGACGGTAATTTTGTACCAATTAAAATAGTTGAGCGGCATTTTAGGCAAAATAGGGCTTGAAGTACTTCTTTTAGTTCCCTAATTAGTTTGGACTTTTGGTAATTAGTCTACTAGAACTCTTTAGTTACCTACTCTCTGAAGTAAACTATTTTCCCTCCAAATAGTTTCACAAATACGCATATTAATATTTATGTATATGCTCCATGATCTGGTTAATTTTTCTTAAATTGACTTCGTATAAAATTCACTTGATGCAGGGAGGACTAACTTTTTGGACCTAGAAATGCTTCCAAGAGGAGAATGGCCAAAATGGTGAGGTATTAAGTTATTCAATTTCTCCACATTGTAGATATTATTACTTTGTTAATACTTGAGCTGCTGGGGATCCCATTATCTAATGCATACTTCTAGGTGCAAGAGTTGTGGTGGAAGTGGGCTTGGATACTGTTCTCGTTGCCTTGGGACGGGTGAATACCGATATATAATGGGCTTTCATTTCATGAAACGGGATGATGAACCTGAAGGTAGATATTAGTCAAGCTGACATTGATTAGGGACGAGTAGTCCGCCAATATGCTTCTAAAAGATTAGTAGTTGAAAATTTCAGTCTAGATATGTAATGAAATGTCTTGTTTGGACCTTTTTGGCTGCAGTTTGAACCAAACTGATCCTGGAATAGCTTCAAACTGTGGGATGATGTTCCAGGAAGAGCAAGCTTGACACTATATCAAGTTCTACATAATGTAACTACTAAAAAAGAGATTGACATAGTGAAATGACATTTAATGTAAGTTAACCTGCTGCTAAAGCTCGACTGTTAGGCTGATAGCTTCTAGAGTGCTATATTCTTGGAGCATTATCTCAGGTGCATCTTTTGGCTTTTGGAAACAGTCCGGCTAGAAATATTCCTTCTATGTGGGAATTTATGTGAGGTGAATGCTTGTTCTCACGACTAAATAAAGACAAGATGTGCTCTAAAAACATGCCAATGGCCTCCCAGGATATTAGTAAGAGTTTTCCTTGTGTATTTAGAAGCTAACTTTTCTTGAGATGCGAGATGCTTTGCCATGACTTTTCAAACATAAAAGTAACAAATAAAAATAAAAATGAAATGCCCCAGATTTTATTATGAAAAATAATCATTTTTATCATTATTATTGTTTGATATGCGACATTACAGGAGAGACAGAGATTCAAGAACTTACCGTTGTAGCGTTTGTCTCTCACGAACTATTTACACAACTTTTGTTTGTACCTTTCACTATATAGCCAAACTTATATCTTGATTGTGCTCATGCCAAGATAGAATGTCAATGGTGCCTTTCGTGGTTTTTCACCAATAAGACATTCTCATCTCATTCTCTCAATTTACTATCGTTTTGCAGTGCTCGTGAGGTTTTTCACTCATTAGACTAGCTCATTTTTCTTCATTTCTTCTTTGCAATGCATCGTAGGTCACAATATCATGTCTCAATCTTTGGAGTATTGAAGAACATGATTATCGTTTTATTGAGTGATTAGATCGAACCCCAATGAAGGGTTGCCTACGTATTTAGTTCAATAAATCAAGAATTATTTTTCCTTTTCTTGTTTTTTTTTAAATCTCATTTTATTGAAAAAAAAATCGTTCATATGTGATAATGTCTTGACTTTAGTTGGTACCAACAATTAGTATTATGCATATGAATCACATTCAACTACTTCCAAACAAATATCAGATTAGATCTCTTCACTTTGTTATCAAACTTAGATCTTTGGCACTGTGTAAATAATTAATATCGCTCAAGGAGGTGAGACCAATAAATAGTGCATTCATGCACTCCAAAGGATATATATTAAGATGCGGTTATTCAAATAAAAAATTTTAGACTCAAAATGAGAGTTTTATGGATAACATGTCATTTGGTAGGCTTGAAAAACAATCGACTCAAAGAAAACCTATAATTCTTTTTCAAGTTAAATGTTGCTCAATATTTCGTCTCAACCAACATTCGGGCCAAGTTCTAGGTCAACAAAGTTATGTCATTGAATTTTATATCTAAAGCTCACTACACAATGCATTTGAAACAATGAGGTCGAATTTATTTTATCCATAACTTCAAACAAGAAAATTTCTCTAGTATTACATAAATATATTGAGAGATACCAATAAAAGTCTATAGGTCACAACAAAGCTGATCTTTCTTGCCAAATAGTTTAACATCTTATTATTTTTCTTATCTATAATCATAAACATGTTGATACCAACCAAGTCAGAAAAAATTTAAATAAATTTTTTTCTTCCCCCAGTTTATGTGTTTAAGATTTTTGATATTTTTTTTTCTCTGTTGGATCGAACCTCACAATAAGATTGACTATGTATCTTCTCGAGTAAAAACGTTTTTGTTTTGTTTTATTTTTAAGGATAAATTCTCTTTTTAATGGATAAATAAATTATTTCATTTTTTTAAAAAAAATATTTAATTAAGGATAGAAGAAAACTTTTTTTTTTCTGTTGTTGTGATTTTTTTTTTTAGAAGGAAGAAATTTTTCTTTCATTTCATTAGTTATCATAGATTTGGTTTATATACAAAGAGCTTTCCAAATAAATACATTTTCAGATATCACATAAAATAATTTAGGTGGTCAAATAAAATTAGAGTATCTATCCTAATGGATTCAATTATATATCGAGCCTCATTAAATTAAATACAAATTATTCAAATGGGTGAAACCTAATAGGGATAATCATATTTGATTTCAGTTCCAACAAGGTTAAACTTGTGGAGAAAAACATCTAGACTGACTGTAAAACGAGCAGATAACTCGAGTTAGGGAGCAACAACGTACCGGTAGCAACACTTTTCGGATTTGTGCATGGGTACCCCTATCCTAAATATAAATATGTGTGACTAAAAATCCTTCACCATCGACCGAAAATCCACTGACTATTTTGATAGAATTGGGGTGCGCCGTCGCAATTCCATAATGTTATTATTGAAAACTCAAAGAGATGCACGGAAAAAGACATTTATATGCAGTTCAAATAATATCAGACAATAAATAAGTAGACGATTAGCACATTAAGCCTACAAAGATAATATCCAAAAATATAAATAAATAAATAAATAAAAGTCATACATGAATCAAAATTAATAAGCTCGAATTCTGGTTTTCCCCACCAGTATCGTCATCTGTCACAACCCTTATTTTTTCTCAAAATTGATTTGTTTTGAAAGAAAAAAAGTTTTTCCTATTAAAGTGACATTTTGAGTAGTGATAATTTTACTATTCAGAGTCGCCACTTGAAATTAATTTTGGTGTTCAATTCAATTTATTTAAATCCCTAATTAAAAAAAATTTGACCTATTTTTATTAGTCTACAAACTAAAAATTTGAGTAAGAAATTTTGTTGTCCGAGGGAAGGTGTTAGGCACCCCTCAAGTTCTGTGGTTCTACCACGATCACTTTATTTACTTTAGTATAACTTGACTCAATTTTTGAGTATCATATTATTAGCTTAATAAAAAAAAATGTTATTTATTGTTATCTCTGAGTTATTTTAAACATATTTAAAACTGTCTTATTTATTTTAAATCTATTTAATTTTTTTTTCTCAATACATGTCCATCTATTTGAAACTTGAAACATCCATTTTATCTTTTCTCTTTTTTATTTTTAATTTTTTTTGCGTGAATTTGTATTTTTTAATAATTTTTTATGCGATTAAATATATAAGAATCTATAATTAGTTAGAAATTAAAATTTATATAGGAAATAAATTTTTAGAGTTTGGATAATTTTAAGATTTTTGTAATTACATTTAGAATAAAGACAATTTTATGAAATTTATAATTAGTTTTGCAAGAAATTCTAAAGAGATTATGACTATTTTATAGGAAGATTTTCCTTTTATTTTTTAAACTATTTTTTCATTTTTTTTTGCACGTTATTTTAACCTTTTATTTATTTGTTTTTTAATTTTCCATTAGGTGTTCACAAGTTGAAATAAATTTTTTTATTATGGCTCATTTGGATAAGGAAGTCTTTTTTGTAAAAAGAGAAATATTCTCAAAAGATTGTTTGCTTATCCAAAAAAAAGGGGGGGGGGGGGTAGGAGAACGGGTAATGAGATGTTATTACAAACTAAAGAATTAAATCTTTAAAAAAATGGTAAAAGTTCAAGTAACCAATCAAGAGATTTACTAGGTATTCCTTCAAAATATTGTTTGGTTATACATCTGAATAACGTTTTTGTTAGTTTTTCTGGTAAAGTTTTAATTAAATCTCTATCTAAAAGCATATCAATTTGTCATTATTTGGCAAATATTTTTGGCAAATATCCAAATTTCCAAATACTAGTTTTTTCTAGTATTTGGGCCAAATCTCATTATTTGGGATATTTTAAAAATTAAAATTTTACCCCAATCTTTTATCTTTTACAAAAACACCCTCTCTAGTTGTTGCATGCGTTGTATTACATTATTTTTGACGTAAACACCAAAATAGTGATGAAATATTTAGTGAATATTAAATAATGATATGATTGTTGATGAAAATTATTAAAAATTGGCTTTAGGTAACAAAGTCATGTACTTTGTCTACTTCACGATATATGGAATAATTCTTGTTGCACTCACTCCAAATTACTACATTGCTTTAGTGTCATGGACATTATTTGTTATTGTTGTTTCGAACATTCAATTGACTTGTAATACAAACTTTTAGTTAGTTTTGATAGTATTTAAAACTTGTGTGTATAAATCATATTTTTCTAAAAAGGTGAAATATATTCCCAAATTTTATGGCCAAACACATGGTGAAATTTCACCCAAATTTTCATTCAAATATTATTTGCCAAGAATATTTGGAAATCTATGGCCAAACGCTAGCTTAGTATTTTTTTGTTTTGAGTTTTCAAGATGAAATAATGAAATTTAAGTGGAAATTTGTGAGTCGGCCTTGTTATTTTAGCAGAAATTTATATTTTTTTCTCTTGTGTTTTGACACTAGACTTGCAATACAGGCATACAAATATAGATAATAAACATTTCTTGGGGAAGAATTGGAGTAGTTAAAAGTAGAAAATATTTAAATTAAGGTAAAATACAACACATTAACTTTTACAAGAAAATGTGACAAGTTGAGAATTTCACATGGCACACGTAAGTTTTGCAAGACTTATTTAATTTCACAATTTCGTGTAGTTTTATCGTCACAGGATACTCACAAGTTGTCGAGGTCATAAAAAATGTACACAACTAAACTGTCAGTAGAGGGTTGGAAAATACACGACAAGATGGTAAACATACAATTTTATGTGACACACACATGTTTCATGAAACTTACTTTATATTACAATTTAGTGCATTAAAATTTTACACTTTTACCTTCACTAATACATAAAATTAAAAAAATCGTGACACTAATTGTGAGGCACAACACTAAATTTTTTTTATTTCAATAAATTATTATATACTTTTTACATGCTCATCCACACTTTTGTAGTACACTTAAACATATATAACTGGTAGTGACATTTTGATTCTCAAGGCTCATTTTTTTTAAAGGATATATTTCGCGACAAAGAGGGAGATATTCGGGAAAAATCTCCAAGTATAAAGCCAAAAGACTGTTACATCTACAACAAGCAAATGTAGGGACTAACTAGACTATGTACAACAAAAGAATTGAAGGACCACTTAAAATAATAATTCTCTAGTGGCCTTTCATAGGAAATCAAAGTGGCTCAAAGAGCAAGCTTGAGTATCTTTTAGACCTTACTTGGGTAAAATCAAAACCACAGAAGATAATAAAAAAACAAATTGGATACATGAATTAAATCTATGTAAGGTTATTTCATAATAAATTAAATCAAGGTCATGATGACACCTACTAAACTCAGAAGTAGGTAAACCAACTCATTGCCTAGAACAATCAGGAACAGACATAGAAAGCATAATAGGTAGAAAGATTCAAAATAAATAGTCCAAGAAAAGCCTACAGGAAACTATATGTATAAACAACCCTCGAACAAGGAGAAACCAACAAACATCGATCCCACAATCTCGTGGATGGCCATGCAAATTTACTTCGAAAGGAGAGTACAAAATCGATACAAAAACAAATACACCAGATATCTCGAAATACAAAAAAATAACAAAAACTATATGCATATAAGATGAGTCAACTATGATCGCCAAAAAGCTCACCCTCGATCTTCAAGATATCATCAAGAACAACAACATGAGAATCACCGAATGTGACTCGAGCTCAAATCTAAATCAGGAAAATAGGTGAGAGTGCAATATGAATACTAAATCAATAGTTACTTACTAAGAATCATAGAACAAATAAACTTGTAATTGCGATAACAATATAAGAAACGAGTATAACAAGGTAATGCAACAACAATAGGTCATAACTAGATATGCAACAAAGTAGTGTTACTATAATAATTAATGTAGTAGTAATTGTGATCTAAACCTAAACGAGCAACATAAGCTAGAAGGAAAATAAAAATACATAAAATTGAAAAAAATTAATACAATCAATAACCTGGACTCCCATAAGCCCAACAAGTACACACAAAGGCTATATGACATAGCAAAATTTTGAAATAAACACCAGTACATCGAACCTGGAATCAACCGAAATCTTACATGGGAATATTTCATCCTTCCTAAAGTCTTACATTGGATATCCTGATTAGATTAATCCTATGATGGAATATTAGTCCTCCCTTAAGAAAGGGATTTTCGGACCTAACCTTAGATCTTGCTTCTTGAAGTGTTGGAAAAGAAGTCGAGAAGCGTAACTTATAAAATCTCCTATAATACGCCTTTTGTGGAAGGTTAATAGTCATAGGTTAGGGTTATGTGATGAGGAAAGGTCTGATATACCCATCGTAAAACATGAAAAGAACAAAAGACTTAAATAGTTTCAGAGCACGTGCATGATCACAGAACTAGAGCCTACTTCCCGCGACCCTTATATTTACATTGACTTACCCACGCGGCTGCACGACTATTGTTCATTTCGTGCTGCGGATCACGTAGAAATCGATATTTTTCACCAAAATGGGCAGTACTTTTAGCACATAACTTAGATCGATGAATGGTCAAAGACGTTGGAACAAGAGCTTCATAATATTTATTTTTCTCGGCATTACCACAAAAAATCTTAATACTCTAGGAATCCCTTATGACCTTAATTCATATCCAGAGATATTCCAAAAGAAAAACTTATTTTAAATGTGAGGTCCATCCCCATGTACCAAACTTTGAATAACTTTGTGCCAATTTCAAAGTTTGGTAAAGTTGGTAATCTATGAAGAAGAAAAACTTGTTTTCTGCCAATTTCAAAGTTTGGCAGAGTAGGTAAGCTATAAAGAAGAAAAAAATTGTTTTTCTTCTATAGCACATTTGGAGGGTAGTATATTTGTTCTTTATAAAAGGGAGGACAATTCTTCATTCTAAGTACACCAAAAAGAATTACAAAGGAGAGAAAAGAAGAGTGAGGCATCACAGAGGAAAATAATCTGTGAGGAAAAATAGAGAGTGTGAGCGATATTGTAGTGAGGTGAAAAAATCAAAAGAGTGTTATTTCTTTTGAATGTGTAGTGGTCTTTGGAGTTTTACTCAGACATACAAGTGTAAAATCCTTACTATAGTGATATTCGTTGCTCCTCTCAGGTCGTGGTTTTTCCCTTATTTAGGAGGGTTTCCACGTAAAATCTTGGTGTCATTATTTCTCTTTTTATTCTCTTTGATTAACCGCATTGTTGTGTTCCGCATTTGTTGCCTTTATTACAGCAAATATTATTTCTGTTACGGATTTATTCCCAACAATTGGTATCAGAGCACAGGTTCTGCTCATTTACAGAAATATTTTTTGCAGCTTATTGTACTATACTCAATAAAAAAATGTCTGGAGTAAAGTACGAGGTAGCAAAATTCAACGGTGATAGCGGTTTCTCAACGTGGCAGAGAAGGATGAAAGACTTGCTCATCCAACAGGGTTTGCACAAGGCACTAGGCGGCAAATCCAAAAAGCCCGAATCCATGAAACTTGGGGATTGAGAAGAAATAGATGAAAAGGCTGCTAGTGCAATCAGATTGCACTTAACAGATGATGTAGTTAATAACATCATCGATGAAGAGAGTGCATGTGGCATTTGGACAAAGTTAGAAAATCTATACATGTCCAAAACATTGACAAATAAATTGTACCTAAAGAAGCAGTTATATGCGCTGCATATGGGTGAAGGTACAAACTTTTTATCTCATTTAAATGTACTTAATGGACTAATCACGCAACTAGCAAACCTCGGAGTAAAGATCAAGGATGAAGATAAAGCCATAGTGCTCCTAAACTCGTTGCCATCTTCCTACGATACTTTAGCAACAACCATTTTACATGGTAAGGACTCTATTGAGTTGAAGGATGTCACATCAGCCCTTTTTGCTTAATGAGAAGATGAGAAAAAGGCCTAAAAATCACGGACATGCTCTCATCACGGAAAGTAGAGGCAGAAGTTACCAAAGGAGCTCATGTAACTATGGTAGATCCGGAGCTCGTGGAAAGTCCAAGGTCCAATCAAAATCAAAGGCCAGAAATTGCTGCAATTGCGATCAACCAGGACACTTCAAAAGAGATTGTCCAAATCTAAAAAGGGGCAAAGGGGAAAGTAGCGGCCAGAAGAATGATGACAACACAGCTGCCATGGTGCAAAATAATGACGATGTTGTTCTCCTCATAAATGAGAAAGAAGAATGCATGCACTTGGCAGGTATAGAGTCGGAATGGGTGGTCGACACAGCAGCATCTTATCATGCCACACCGGTAAGAGATCTTTTTTGTAGATATGTAGACGGTGATTATGACAATGTGAAAATGGGTAACACAAGTTACTCAAATATTGCGGGGATCGGAGACATTTGCTTAAAAACAAATGTTGGATGCACATTAGTGTTGAAAGATGTGTGCCACGTACCTGATTTGCGGATGAACTTGATCTCGGGAATTGCTTTGGACCAAGATGGATATGAGAACTACTTTGCAAATAAAAAATGGAGACTCACCAAAGGGGCATTGGTGATTGCAAAAGGAGTTGCTCGTGGCACGTTATACAGGACAAATGCAGAAATATGCCAAGGTGAATTAAATGCGGCTCACGAAGAAAATTCTGCAGATTTATGGCATAAAAGAATGGGTCATATGAGCGAGAAAGGATTGCAAATTCTTTCCAAAAAGTCACTCATCTCTTTTGCCAAAGGTACAACGATAAAATCGTGTAACTACTACTTATTTGGTAAACAACATAGAGTCTCATTTAAGACATCATCTGAAAGAAAGTCGAATATACTTGATTTGGTATATTCTGATGTTTGTGGTCCAATGGAGATAGAATCGATATGAGGTAATAAATACTTTGTTACCTTTATTGATGACGCTTCTCGAAAATTATGGGTTTATATCTTGAGAACCAAAGATCAGGTGTTTCAAGTATTTCAAAAGTTTCATGCTCTGATAGAAAGAGAGACAGGTCGAAAGCTAAAATGTCTCCGAACCGATAATGGAGGTGAGTACACTTCAAGAGAATTTAAAGAGTACTGTTCAAACCATGGAATCAGACATGAAAAGACAGTTCCTGGAACCCCACAACACAATGGTGTAGCTGAGAGAATGAATCGCACCATTGTTGAGAAGGTGAGAAGCATGCTCAGAATGGCCAAATTACCCAAGACATTCTGGGGTGAAGAAGTCCGGACAGCGTGTTATCTTATCAATCGTAGTCCATCAGTTCCGTTAGAGTTTGAAATTCCGGAGAGAGTTTGGACCAACAAAGAGATGTCTTACTCGCACTTAAAGGTGTTCGGTTGCAAAGCTTTTGCACATGTACTGAAGGAGCAAAGAACCAAGCTAGATGATAAATCAGTTCCTTGCATATTCATCGGATATGGAGATGAAGAGTTCGGGTACAAACTATGGGATCTTGTGAAGAAGAAGGTCATCAGAAGTAGAGATGTAATCTTTCGAGAAAGTGAAGTTGGAACTGCTGATGATCTATCCGAGAAGGCCAAGAAAAAGAATGGTATAGTCCCTAATCTTGTTACCATTCCTTCTTCTTCTAACCATCCCATAAGTGCAGAAAGTATGATTGATGAAGTTGCTGAGCATGAAGAGCAACCCGATGAGATTGTTGAGCAGGGGGAGCAACTTGGTGATAATACCGAGCAAATGGAGTACCCAGAAGAAGAAGAACAATCTCAACCTCTGAGGAGATCAGAAATACAAAGGGTAGAATCAACCAAATACCCTTCCTCAGAATATGTCCTTATCAATGATGAAGGTGAGCCAGAAATTCTTAAGGAAGTGTTGTCTCATCCAGAAAAGAGCCAACGGATGAAAGTCATGCACGAAGAGATGGGATCTCTACAGAAAAATGGCACATACCAGCTAGTTGAACTTCCAAAAGGAAAAAGACCACTTAAGTGCAAGTGGGTCTTTAAACTCAAGAAAGATGTAAATGGCAAGTTGGTGAGGTACAAAGCTCGATTGGTTGTAAAAGGCTTCGAACAAAAGAAAGGAATTGATTTTGATGAAATTTTTTCACCTGTTGTCAAAATGAATTCTATTCGAACTATTTTGAGCATAGCAGCTAGTCTAGATCTTGAAGTGGAGCAATTGGACATGAAAACTGCATTTCTTCACGGAGATTTGGAAGAAGAGATTTATATGGAGCAACCAGAGGGATTTGAAGTATCTGAAAGGAAACACATGGTGTGCAAATTGAATAAGAGTCTTTATGGGTTGAAACAGGCCCCAAGGCAATGGTACAAAAAGTTTGACTCTTTCATGAAACGTCAAACGTACACAAAGACCTATTCTGATCCGTGTGTGTACTTCAAAAGATTTTCTAACAACAATTTTATTATTTTGTTGTTATATGTGGATGACATGTTAATTGTAGGACAAGACAAAGAGCTGATTGCAAAGTTGAAGAAAGATTTATCAAAGTCATTTGACATGAAAGACTTGGGCCCAGCACAACAAATTCTAGGGATGAAGATTGTTCGAGAACGAACAAAAAGAAAGTTGTGGCTATCTCAAGAGAAGTACATTGAACGTGTACTAGAACTCTTCAACATGAAGAGTGCTAAACCTGTTAGCACGCCTCTTGCGAGTCATCTGAAGTTGAGCAAACAGATGTGTCCTACAACAAAAGAAGAGAAAGAGGGAATGGCTAAAGTTCCTTATTCTTCAGCAGTGGGGAGTTTGATGTATGCGATGGTGTGTACAAGACCTGATATTGCTCATGCAGTTGGTGTTGTTAGAAGATTCCTTGAAAATCCTGGAAAAGAACACTGGAAGGCAGTTAAGTGGATACTCAGGTATCTAAGAGGTACCACAAGAGATTGCTTGTGTTTTAAAGGTTCTGATCTAATCTTGAAGGGCTATACTGATGCTGATATGACAGGTGACCTCGATAATAGAAAATCCACTACTGGATAGTTGTTTACATTTTCAGGGGGAGCTATATTATGGCAGTCAAAGTTGCAGAAGTGTGTCGCACTCTCTACAACTGAGGCATAATATATTGCAGCTACTGAAGCTGGCAAAGAGATGGTATGGCTGAAACGATTTCTTCAAGAACTTGGATTGCATCAGAAGGAGTATGTCGTCTATTGTGACAATTAGAGTGCAATAGACTTGATCAAGAACACCATGTATCATGCAAGGACGAAGCATATCGACGTGAGATATCACTGGATTCGTGAAAAGATAGAGGACGGATCTATGCAGGTCATGAAGATCTCTACTACTGAAAATCCTTCAGATATGCTGACCAAGGTGGTATCAAGGGACAAGTTTGAGCTATGCAAAGAACTTGTCGGCATGTACTCAAGCTAGAAACCTATAGCTACCTCCTTTAGGGTGAATGGGTCTGGAGGGGGAGATTGTGAGGTCCATCCCCATGTACCAAACTTTGAATAACTTTGTGCCAATTTCAAAGTTTGGTAAAGTTGGTAATCTATGAAGAAGAAAAACTTATTTTCTGCCAATTTCAAAGTTTGGCAGAGTAGGTAAGCTATGAAAAAGAAAAAAATTGTTTTTCTTCTATAGCACATTTGGAGGGTAGTGTATTTGTTCTCTAAAAGGGAGGACAATTCTTTATTCTAAGTACACCAAAAAGAATTACAAAGGAGAGAAAAGAAGAGTGAGGCATCACAGAGGAAAATAATCTGTGAGGAAAAATAGAGAGTGTGAGCGATATTGTAGTGAGGTGGAAAAATCAAAAGAGTGTTATTTCTTTTGAATGTGTAGTGGTCTTTGGAGTTTTACTCAGACATACAAGTGTAAAATCCTTACTATAGTGATATTCGTTGCTCCTCTCGGGTCGTGGTTTTTCCCTTATTTAGGGGGTTTTCACGTAAAATCTTGGTGTCATTATTTCTCTTTTTATTCTCTTTGATTAACCGCATTGTTGTGTTCCGCATTTGTTGCCTTTATTACAGCAAATATTATTTCTGTTACGGATTTATTCCCAACATTAAGTACATATCTAATATTAGAAATAATCAGATTTGAAGTCTATATGCATTTAAAGAACATCTCGGGTCATAGTTTGATGTTTTGGGGCATTACATTATTGATGTAATATAATCATAAATGCTCATTAAATACACTCAATTCTATATAAAAATACACTTGTATATAAATATAGGTTGAATAGTTTAAATACTATTTTTAATAGAAACATATAAATACATCCAAAATAGTAATAAAATGCAAACATGCAATAATTTAAGTAATAAATGAAATATTAAATAAATAAAATGACATCATAACATTTAACCTCTAAACTTAGAATTCAAATATTTTAGTAAGTGATAGTTCCCCATTATAACCTTTATTGGTTTTTATCCTTGTATACCTTCTTTTACGTTGCATCTTTTTGTTATGGTTGGCAGTAATTAAATATATTTTCTCTTTTAAGACTTCTATTCGTTTTCTGAAAGTTGACAACGCCAGTGTAGCATATCAACCATATATATCACATGTATATTATGTGTGTAATCAAGTTGTATTCGTTGACCTTGAATAACTCTTTCTCCCAATATAGTAGAATATGTTTCAATTTCTTTTTCTTTTATGGTTATACACAATTTGAAAGAGAAATTTTTTTAGATCGAAATAAAAAAACTAGCCATGAAAGTTAATAAACTTGTTGATTTAGGACTGAGCAACATCAAAGTAAAATGTACATAAACTATTGACCTATAAAATAAATTTAATCTTTCATAATTAACCTCTCAAAAAACAAAAAAATCAGTATTTTATGGTATAAAGAAAGTTCATATATAGAAGGTATTATAAAAAAAACCCTCTTAAATTTCTTCATCCATTAAAAAATTCTTCAAATAGCATCCCCTTCTTCCCCAACAGCCTTGAACATTGATTGATAAAGAGGAATCTTAAAAGTCATTGTTTGAGGTTGATTAGGAAGATGGGGATTATTATAATGAAGTTTTTAATTGATGGATAATTGAGGAGGAAGCATTGTGTACCTTGTGTACACACCTTCCTCTTTTTATCTTACAACACTTGTAAAAA